>JAMZRA010000005.1:11348688-11948688 GCA_024499935.1 Tyrophagus putrescentiae
CATACTAAAAATAAAATATTTTGGGGTATTTAAACAATCACAAAAACAGTGTGTTTGTTGCAACAAAATATCATCAAAATGCCTTTAAAGATTTAAGTTTCATAAAACGCAATAAAACTCCTTTTTTGATAATTTGTTTGAACACTTGTACTTGTCCGTTTTTTGGGAAAAAACAAAAAGCGGTTTGGTTATTTTCCCAATGAGGGTTTTACCATATATTGTTTCAACAACAATGGAGCCGGAAGTAAAAATTTTCCCAAAAAGAAGTTCTACTTCCGGTTCCAAAAAAAAAATTTGAATACCAGAAAGAACTTTCCGTATGAAAAAAACTATTTATAGATGTAAAACCTTGGATGGAAACATATTTTGCGGTTTTAAAAAATTGTTAAAATTGCGTATAATAAACTTTTATCAGTTGTAAGACTTTTTTGGCCAATTTTATCAGATTTGAGCAAACTATTTTTTAAATAGAAACCCCTTTTTAATAGATTTACCAAATAATTTGTTTTAAAAAACTTTTTTACAAAAATTTTTTATGATTTTTTGAAACGGTTAAACTCCTTTTGCCCGGAACCGGAAACGCCGGATCAAGGCAAAAAAAAAGCGGACCTATCCTTTTTACTCAGCTCAATTTTACCTTTCCAACGTTACAAATTCGGCGATGGAAAACTTTTTTTGAGTCAAATATGTATGGTGTTGTTGCTTGTAGTGGACTTCGGGATTAACATGATTGATCAATTAAAGAAAGTAAAGTGTTAAAGGAAACAAAAATGAATGAGAAAGAAAATGACGAATGAGAGAAGGGCGTCAATGATAACAATGATGATAGTGATGTTGTGCCCGGTGAGGACTTGATGAAAATGGGGAAAAATGAAAAAGAAGTACAAAAACTACTGAGATTAATTAAATTAACGTTATACATTGAGATTAAGAATTTTTGCGCGTTGAAGTGCCCGATGTGGCGACCAGTCAGCAGTACTTCTTGAAATGATGATGTTTTTTCGCTTTGTTGCCTGGGGAACATGTGTCAACGGAAAAATCATTAGGAAAAAAGAGTTTGAGATAAAAAAGGGAAAAAAATTTAGAAAAATTAAATGAAAAAAAAATTTGAACATATCATTAGAGCATAGCGGGTTTAAAAACAACGAAACAGACAACAAACAAAATGGCTTTCCTGGAAATGCTGAGCAGGAAACCCTTTTTTGATGATGTTGCCAAAACTCAGGCATAGTTTTGATGTTCAAGTTACAATAAAATTTGTCAAGTCTTACAAGTTTTTAAAAAGTACAACAGTCATTGCTAATGCTCACCGCGCCTGGTTATTGTTTTCTTTCCGCTACCAACCAGTCTACAGTTCCAGATATAAAACCTCATCCAGTCTTTTAAAATCGTCCGTCGTCGTGCAAGGGTTTTCCAGTGTGAGTGTTTAGTGTTAAATGAGTGACCAATGCAAAAAGTGAAATGATACAAAAAACGAGTTTTTATTGTGCCCAAACAGAGTAAACAGCAGACAACTTCCTTCACACAAGTGAAACACTACGGGCCCTGAGTCCAGTGACATTGCCTAAAATTGTTTCTCTTTGTAATATGAAACAGTAAAAAACAGTACAGTAAAGAAAGGAAAATGACAGGGGGGAAAAAGGGAGATATTAAAGTAGAATAATATATCAAAAAACAGTAGAAAAGTGAGGTGCTGCTGCTGCGGCTCCTAAACGACGGAACTCAGTTGCCTGCCAATCAAAGTTCCCTTTCCCAGGAGAGTAGAAGAGAGAGAGCAGTCCTTCAGCCGCCTTCCCACCGTCTGATGGTCCGTAGGCCGCGTGATCGGGATTCTGACACGTCAGCAAATGAACACCCAAATTTGAAGCAATCTTCAACGCACTACTTCGACGTTTTCCCTCTTCTTCAGCAGATGACCCGGGCTCGCGGACACGGCCTCAAAAAGCGCTTGCACCGGCCGCAAACCCATTCATATCCAGACTTCATTTTCAGCTCTTCACGCGGGAAAGCAGTGGGCGAGATTGAAAGAACTCCCCCCGGGGGTCCCCCGGGCACAGCTGCTTGCGTGAAGAGTCGATCGTCAGACGACGAAACCCGGCGCCAGCCACTGGCAAAACCGGAGGCAAGATGGGGGCAAAAGATGGGTGGGAAGGGTAGCGGGGGGTTTTGTACTGCCCAAACTTAGCGACACCAGCACCCATTTCCTCCAGGTATGGCAGGCGAACAGAGCGTCGCAGGGTGGCCAGGTAGTCGGCCAGTGCAGAGAGAGGAGTGGAAGTCAGTGAAGATTTTTAGTAAAATCAGCCTCTTCAGGTGAATCAGCGCAAAAGAGGAAGCGGGGTAGGGGCCAGTCGGGAATGGCGCAGATTTTAAGGTGAGTGATGGAGGCCAGTCCCGCCGGTTGCGGATAGCCACCCCTTCTTTCCTTCCCCCTTCTCCTTATTCGGGCCCCAGCAGCGCATCCACCTAGCCCCACCGGTTGGCTTTGTCCTCTCCCCTCCTTGAGCCAGTCAGCGCAGTTGCACGGAGATTGGCGTCCATCGCTAGACGTCGGCAGCAGCTGTATAAAGGCGCGAAAGGTGGTCGCGCACAGAGCGGATCGCCTCGCCGCAAAGAGGTCGCTGTGCAGTTGAGCGAGGGAGTTGCGGCCAGGACGGCGAGGAGGGGCAGGGAAAGGCGGAAGAAGACGTAGAAGGCGTTCCCCGTATAGCTCCCCGGTCTGCAGTTTTCAGGCCCCGAAAAAATTTTGATACGCACAGTGCAGGCTGAGGGGTTTTTGGTTTTTTTTTGGGTGGGGGGGAGTTGGGGCCAGGTTCAGTGGCTTAATCGCCAACAAGTTCTTCTCCCCCTTCCTTCTCTTTAACTTGAGGAGGCAGATCATCCTCAGAGTGGTCAGCGGGACAGCGGCGGCTGAGGAAAAGGGGAAGTGGAAGTAAGTAGTGCTGCTGGGGGTGGGTGACGGCCGGCAAACACTTTCAGCGAGGGCCCTCGACAGCTTGATCATGCTTCCCACACCCCTGTGTTGATAGACCAGCGTCGGGCATGCGGGGAGGCCGGTGAGGCGCGGCAGACACCCACCGCGAAGAAAGAGGCTGCTCCAAGAGAAGGCGGGCGCATCGTCATCCTCCTCATTGATGAAAGACCCCTTCATCGGCGTCCGAGTTAAACCAGTCGCCATGGGGTGTGCGTGACCAGTGAGCAGGCCGAAGGTCCCTTCGCCTGATAAAGGGCGATCGGGTTGATGTGCTTATTAAACTAGCCAGAGTACCGTTGGCGAGCCCAGCGATTGGCGATTTCGGTGGCGAGAGAGCCAGCGACAGGCATCGTAGTCTTGGCGTCCCAAATTTGGGGCAAAATCTAAAGGGAAGACAAAAACAGATTTGCGGTAAAATGAATTGGTGGTGGCAGGTGGTGGACGTAGTGGTTTTCACCCTCATCATCAGTAGCGCAGCAACAGCCGCAACAACTAGAGCAAGCAAAAAAAACACTCACCTTCGCTTGATGTGCCCGGCTAACCTTGCCAACGAAAGGCGCCCGCAGCTGAAGGGGAGGGGGCCCAGTTCTGGTTCTGGTTGCTTGGCTCTGGCTCGCCGCCAGCACTTGAGCCTCGGCCTTCACAGCGAACCTGCCTCTCTACAACGGTCGCCTTTTGCCTAAGGGCGGCGACGGTGCGTCGCATTCTGCAAAACTCATTTCTTGCTGCAGTATTTTGTGGTCCAAGGTCGTTGATTGACTTGCGCTTGGCGGCAAACTTCCCTGCGCACAGTTTTCCAGTGAGCTCGGCTCAGTGGCCGGGACATTTGGTGGCGGTAGTGGTGGTGGTGGCTGAGTAGTGATGAAGGTGTGGGAGGAGGGGTGATGACGACAGTGACGAAGGTAGTATGAGTGGGGGGTGAGGTGAAGAGAGTTGGCTGAAGGGTAGTGAGAGGGTGGAAGTAGTGGGTGGTGGTGGCAATAGCCACCTTGGTGGTGGTGCGGTGGAAAACGTCTAAGTCCGAAAAGTGGCGAGCAGCGAGGAAAAAAATGACAAGTTTTTGCTGCACAAAAAATGACGACCGTTTGCCTTGGGGGTTGGCGGGGAAAATGACGGCAGTTTCAGCGGCGACAGCGGTGGCGGTGGCGTCTCACTCGTAGCAACGCTGCAACGTCGCCTCGCATCGCCACCTAGGTCGACGGCCAAGTCAGGTTCAAGTGAGCTGGTCGATGATGCTCAAACCGATGATGATGATGCTGCTGCTGGCGCTACGAGTGACACAAGAGGCAATCACAGGGACGAGGATGAGAGAGAGAGAGTGAGAGCAGAGAGAGAGAGAGCCACCGTCGTCACCACTGTCACCCACTCACCGGTCAGCTCAGCTGCTCAGTTCACGTAATCTCAGTCTCGGTAGTGATCAATCGGCTTTTCAGTCAGTCAGTCAGTCAGGGGCAAACCTTAGCTGTTGCCTGCGACACTGCTGCCCCCGAACTTCTTATCATCACTTTTGGCGTGCTGCTGTCGCTGCGGAAAATAATGGCCGAGAAAATGATGCGTTTTTCCCGAAACCACCACCATATAAGAAACTGATCACACAAATGTGTGTTTGCCTGTTACCGGTAATTGAGCGGCTATTTGGGTGTGTTTTGTCCAATGGAAACAATGCTCATTAGTCAAACCTAAAAACAAAGATAGGATTGGCAATTAGATAGTAGATCAGAGTGCATCGTCATCATCAGTTGTTCGAGACTAAAAGTGCATCAGTCATTGCTAATGTTCACCGCAGCTGTTATTGTTCTCTTTCCGTCCCAAAACCAGTCTACAGTTCCAGTATAAAATTTCATCCAGTCTTTTTTAAAATCGCTGTCGTTGTGCCAAATATTGCGGACAAAGGGTTGTCAGGTTGCGGGCCGACCACCTTGCGAGCCACCGACGGCTGCGGAAGCTTCGAAGGCCCCTCCTCCTTTTCCGCTTTTACAGCCCTTGCTACTGACACTGCCATTGCTAGTGACGCTGCCGCTGCCGTCACCTCGATTGGCAGTGGCGACGACACAATTTTCATTTCGGCGGTACCGACAGAGGATCCTCGAGCAGCCTCGACCAACGGTGGCGATGACGCGGCCGGCCGCCTCACAGATGCGATTCACAGTGTCCATCTTTCTTCTTTCCTTCAGAGAGCTTGGTCTAAGTTTGCGTGTGAACTGTACTGTTGGGCGGTGCGCGGCATTGGTCAGATTAGGGCGGCTAATAACTAGGGATCTCCAGGTGTGCACACAGTAGATGTGGCTGGAGCGAACTCGAGGCGCCATACAAACTCATACAACTTAAACAAAGTTTAAAAAATATATTTTTTATAAAATGTAAAAAGTATATTCAAGTAATGATGATTATGGGGAAAGATGATGAAGAAGAAGAATTACTGATTCACTGGAGTCACTTAAATTTGAATTGGAAAGTTTAAAGAATTAAATAAAAGAAACGGTTTATAACGAAAAATATCGCGTATTTCTCGAAGTTTTCTATAATTTCTTTTGTTCTTTTCCTCTAACGAGTCTTCATCTGACGAGTCTTCAGAAGATTTAAAGTTCAAGTTCTTTGAGCTCCAATGCAACACTGGGATCAATTTCCTCTTCTTCTTCAGCACACCTCGGGCAACTTCGACTTGGGTTCCAAACTTTTCTCGAATGAACTCAGCGCGTTCCGCAAAACCTTTTCCTTAGCTATGTCGTCGAGGCCGTGATTGTGTGAACGCAGAAGCAATCATCAAGTTTTCTAGTTTTCTGACTCTGCTCAAAGCTAAGTAAGTAAGCCCATAGCCATTTCAGCTGAGCCACGTCTACTACAACTTTATCAAGTGTGAGACCTTGTGCTTTATGAATTGTTGAAGCGTAGGCAAGCATGATAGGCAACTGAGTTCGAGTGTTTTTGGTGCTTCCCTTTTTGAAACTGCCTAGTCACAGGTACTATGGAAAAGACTGGATAGTTCGGTAATGTGGGCCCAGTGTAGCCATCAAACTCCACCATTATATACTGGGGTAGAAGCGGTGGGGAGCTCGCCTTCACCATAAACAATAGCTCTGACAGTGCCTAAAGAACCGTTCACAAGCCCATGTGATACTGAAATGTTTGTTCGAAGCATCACACGGTTTCCGACTTGCAATTTGATGATGTGCAAGAGGCCCTCTTCCATGTCTTCATCAATTGATTTGGATGTTTTGATCGATAATCTGGCACATTGTGTGAGACAATTCGGGCAACTGGAAGCATTGTTTTGCGCAAAACCTCGTCATTGTGGCGAATCACTTGATTGTTTGTCGGGAACAGATGAGTAGCATTGTCAAAAGATGTAACTGTATTTTGACTCAAAACTGATTTTCGTCGAGTCATCATCAAGTTAAAATCCTTAGTTGTTGAGGTGCCGCTTGCAATGTTGTCAAGCATAATTCGAAATGCTTGAGCTTCTGGTCCGCTTTGGCGATGACACATCTGGAGTTCGACAAAATTGGTGAACTGGTTGAAAACTAATTTACCGCGAAGAGATTCTGTTGCCGCCGGTTGTTTGTCATACATTGGTCTGTCCATGACAGGTGGTAGTTGACGAAAATCACCAAACATCCAAACATAGAGTCCTCCAAATGGGTCCATACAACCTTTTGCTTCCTGGCACCGGCAGCAAAGGTAGTACAACATTTTCAAACCAACCATAGACATCTCGTCAATGATGAGGAATCTGATGTTTTTAAACTCTTCTTGCAATTTAGCAAGTGCTTCGCCTGCAAGCGGTTTGTATGCAGTGTCTTTTGGACTAATTTTAAACAAACTGTGAAGAGTTTTGCCGTCGATGTTGAGAGCAGCTAGTCCGGTCGGCGCTGCAACTGCTACAGAATTTGGCCATTCTTGATTGCCTCGATGGGACAATTACTTTAATGATTGTGCTTTTTCCTGATCTGCTTTTCCTTGAACGATGGTAAGTTTGTGAGGGACATTTGTAGAGTTTGGATTTTTGAGTACTGAATTTGCTGCTCAACCAGGTTGACTAAATTTATCTGCTCATCTGAATATTGGATGTCGGTTCGCGGTTCGGTGTTTGAGCACTTTCAGCTGGAGTCATGTTGTTTTTCAAAAATCGTTTCACTATATCAATAGATGGAAATCCTTCTGATGCTTCAGCCCAATCGTGTGCTTGATCAATTTCACGAAGTCCTGAAAAAAACTACAATTAAAATTAAGTTATGCTATTTGAAAACAAATTTACCTAAATCATCTTCAGTTGTTTCTTGGTGCAAATCGAGCTGAATATTGTTGATCATCCTTGCTGCAAGCATTGCAGGATCACGCTGTTCCTCTTCGTTGATCATTTCAGGAGCCTCTCTTCTTCTTCAGGCACATTGGGCAGTTCAAAATGTCGATTTGCCATAATGTTCAAATTCATGTATCTGTGCTGCCACTTTTCATGGCGAACATCGATTGCAGCTTCATAAAGAAGATCATCAAATGACTGGAGAATGCGAAAAGGGGCGTTGAGAATCACTTGAAGGCGGTAAAATTGTTCCTTTTCCTCGTCAGTTCCACCTTCTTTAAGCTTTGGAAAAATGCGAACAACGGCTTCTTTCTTTCGAGTAGAATAGTGTATCACTCCTCGGGTAGTTGTTGTGTAATGATTTTTAGCAAAATGAAGCAAACTCATGTTTTCCCAATCAATCGTTTTGCCGCGATTAGTAACCACACCATTTGGGCGCTCCTTGTATTTTTCAATTAGTTTCTTTCCTTCTTTAACACTGCCGTCATTCTGATCCACAGCAATATTAACCCAGTCGTCGTCGTTGATGCATAAAACAACAAATGCGCGCGAAGAGTTGTACAAATCCCAGCCAAAAATGATTGTCATTACTTCTTGCGCTGAGTAGTCGCGTTCACCCAGTGTCTTGATCATAAGAGAAGAAATTAGATTTTTGGCTGGGGCATTATCATCCTTTTTGTCAAGTAGCGCCGTCATAAGATCTTTGAAGTTGGTAGAAGCTTTTTCGCCCTTTGATGCATACTTGGCAATGTAGGCGGCAACTGCTTCTCCATTGACAATAGCCGAAAAGTCAGTGTTTGCCCGCCAAATCTAATGCAAATAGAAATGTTTAAAACAATTTGCAATTAAATTTAGTTTAAAATCTTACTTGAGTTACTTGGGGGTTATATCTAGCCACTACTTCGTCGTTTCGTCGTGGAAAAAACTCAAGATGCCCTTCGTTGATATCAACAACGCTTTGCTCACGAAGTGGTTTTGGAAATTTAAAACGGCAATATTTTTCGCCTCCTTTTTTGAATTTTATGCAGTATGCTCCACATTTAGTGTGTCGTTGAAAGTAGTTGATCAGAGCATTGAGGTCTTGCATGTACTGATCTTCAGGTATTTCAGAAAACCGCTTCCGTGAAGGATGAGGCTGATTGCGGTGTTCATTTCCCAAATTGGGGTTAACAGCAACAGAAAGATGATCAAAGTACAAACGAATTATTTCAATTTGCTCTGGTGTCAAGTTTACTTGATCAACTTTAGGGGCATCTTCCAGCCAAAGCATTCCGTGCATGTGACCACTTCCTCTAAACTGCCATTCAAGTCTAAAAATAAAATTGTTTAGTCATAAAGTTTCATTAATTGTATTGCACAAACTAACCGGTTCCAAAATCGACTACACCAAAAATAGGCTTTAGAATTTCGTCTCTGAATAGTTGGCATCGTTTTTGCAGAAAAAAAGCCACAATATCAGGATTGTCATGCATCAAATCTCGGCGCTCTTTTTCAGTTAATTCATCTGGATCACGAGAATCATCTTCAAGCAGCAATCGAAACAAATCAGGCCAGTGGTAGTCGGCAGCAGAAAGTGTGAAAAATATAGAAGGGCAGCCAATTTGATTGACAAAATCTAAAAGTTCTCCGCACCGTTGAGCCCAGTACTGTTGAGTTGAGCGCAACTTGGATGCATACGCCATCACTTTTCGAAGAAACCCAGGGTTATCTTTCATCCGCTCGCGAATAGATGCAACAGTTGGCCTTCAAGAGCAGACCTTTTAACTGCAATGCCAGAACAGGACAATGCTTGATGACGAAGAAGAGTGTTCATAGCAAAATAGCAAAATCGTTTGTCTTTGATGAAACGCCGGTCTTCGTACTGAAGCAAGTACTCAATGTACTCTTTTTGCGTAATTCGAGTTGTTCGGGGGAACAAAAAGTCACCTTTGCCTGATGGAAAAAGGCAAGGAAAAGCTTTGGCAATGTATCCTTCAGTAGCAAATTCATCGACGGGTTTCCGAGACATCTCAGGGTAGGGCATGTAAGTTGCTCGTGAATTTTCTCTTGTTGGTCTACAGGAAGAAGAAGTGGAACAAAAGTTTCATCTCTAATAATATCTTCCGCTTCATGTTCACCTAGGCTTCGGCAGCACTGGAGGGCCTCTAGAAGCTGCCGATTCTTCTGCACTCTCAGGCACGTCAATGGCAAACTCACGCATAAACAGGCACCATGTCACCATCATCGGGAATGATACAACATTTTCAAAATAATGGTGATGTGTTGGTAGTATACGTTGTGCGTTTTAAGCCAAACGAGAGCGGTTACAATTTTTTCTCTGCGTGCTTTAAATTGAACTTGCCCAGTTGGAGTGTCTTTTGTAAACATGATATTTTGGCAACATCAGCTGGAAGAAGGGGCAGCTCTGAATAGCATTGGCTAATGTTTGGACAAACGAATCACATTGCCCCTGTAACCAGTTTGGGCATTTTTGATGCGATAAAATTGAACTACTGGATGAACTTGAGCAATAAGCATCTGCTCAATGAGAGTAAGATCTTGTAACTCTGGTGGAACAGGCTCAATCACTAAATTGGGACTGACAAGCTTAGTTGGGTCAGCTTGCATACAGAGCATAATCCATTCGGGTTGAGTTTTAAATCAGGAAATTGCGCAGACAATTGGCGCATTGATTGAATTGAATAGCTTTCAAAATGTTGTCAAATTTAATTGCTGCTCTTTTGACTTTTGCCCTTCGCTGTTGGTGTAATCAAGTAGTGGACGATTAACGTTTTGTTGATTTGGCTGATTTGTTTCTTCTTGCGAAGATTCACTCTCTTGTTGCTGTTGAGCTCGACGCCTGGCTACATGCTGGGTATTCTGTTCACGATCAGATCTCCCTTCAATAGAAACTCGTCGATTTCGAGGTCGAAGTTGTCGAGGTGGGATGATGTCAGCCTCTTCTTGAGAAGAAGCCTCTTCTTCTCGAATTCTAGCTCGATGAATAGCTACTCTCTCATTAGCTCTCTCAATTGAAGATCTTCCTGTAGAAGAACCCCTTCGTTTTGAGCGTCTAGGCATAATTGGTGACAAAGTTAAAAACACTGATAAAAACAATACAGTTCACTTTAGTTTACAGTAGATATTGAATAGCATCAATATATGTGCACAGATGCTAGGCGTTAGCCAGCAGACAGGCGAATTGCCGTAACCAGTAGTTACCAATTGCTCATCATCGTCGAATGATGTCATCAATCGCGAAAAAGCACGCACAACCGCTCTCCCGCCACAACAGTGCTCCCCCGTTTGTGTTGCTCCCTGCACCCTAGCAGTTCTCACAACAGCGTTAACTGACAGTGTGTTGTCAATGGGAAAATTGGGTCAACTTTGACCGGTCATAACTCCACCAAAAAGCGGTCTCTTGCTAATCTGATTGAATACTGCAAACCACACAGACTTCAACTATTACTGTGCCAAATTTGGTGGCGATAGGACCCGAAATGAAAAAGTAGTTAGCGTTACAAGCCACCCTTCAAGTACAAAGCTTTCCTCATGTATTTCTATGGGAAAACAGGTCAACTTTGACCGGTCATAACTCCACCAAAAAGCGGTCTCTTGCTAATCTGATTGAATACTGCAAACCACACAGACTTCAACTATTACTGTGCCAAATTTGGTGGCGATAGGACCCGAAATGAAAAAGTAGTTAGCGTTACAAGCCACCCTTCGAGTCAAAAATTTTCCCATGTATTTTTCCCATAGAGATTTTGTTTTTTGACTTTGAAAGGCTGTAACTTTGCCAAATTTGAGTTTCTTTCTAAACGGAAAGTTTTATGCAAAACTACAACTCGTCAGCTATCTCTATGCCAAGTTTGGTAAGGTTTCGTCATAGTAGGTGTCGAGAAATAAGCCTGACAAAAGAACACCTAACTTTTTTTTCGACCCGATCCTAGGCTTCCACTCCAACACACTGCCACCAGATGTCGCTTCGCGACATCTGGCGGCAGTGTGTTGTTCGCTCCAGCCAATCAAAGCTGTAAACTGCGGCGGGACTGTACCTTTTACGATTGAGGGTAAAACGAAGGAAACAGAAGAAATAATTCGCTTTAGTAGTCGAAGGAAATGGTGGTTGTGGCGGAGACGGTTGCGGTGATTCACAATATTGTGAGAGTGTTGGTGATGTTGTCTGAAGAGAAGAAAGAGGAGAGAGAGAAGAGCTTTCAAGTCTTGTTCACAAACAAGTTGAGATAATAGATCGGCGATGTGTTGTTTGTTGTTCAAGTTGAAATGTCAAACTTTAGTTGTTAAGTTTTCTTGGCGAGAAAAACTGCTGAGGTGGACAGCAAACAAAAGTGAGAATGATCACTGGTGGTGGTAATCACAAGAAAACGGATAATCTGTTTACTCTTTGTTGTAAATGCTGTAGATGCTTTCGGTGACTCTCAGTAGTAGCTGTCGTAATTGTTTGTTTGGCGATGGTTTTGTGGTTGCGATGGTGTAGGTGAATAATCAGAGGAAAACTGTTAGTGCTGTTCACTGTTGAATAAAAGTGTTTGAAACTCAAACGGAGTGAAAGTAAGCTGGAGTCGGGTCTGAAACTGAAGCAAAAATTTGCAAAAATCAGAAGTTGGAAGTCTGATTTGTCGATGTCTGAATATTTGAAACAACAGTCAACTGGTAAGTGACTGGTGTTGAGTGAAAAAGTAATTTTCATGATGGTGGTAGTTGAAATTCAATTGCTGAAAATTGTCGAGCACCTTAGTGAGCTTAGAGTGTGGCAGTAGAATGCAGCCCCTTTTATACCTCGGTTTTCGGGGGCCCATCCAAAATGTGGGTTGGCCTGAGATAAAAGTTGGGCCAAAAGAAAAGAGGGAGAGAAAAAATGATAAATGAGTTATAGAGACAGAGCAATGAATATTGATGCAAGAGAGAGAGAGAGAGAGAGAGAGAGAGAGAGAGAGAGAGAGAGAGAGAAAAGCCCTGAAAAAGTGAGAAAGAAATTTACAATTACATCGTTTCTCTCCTCTCCCTTTCTCTCCCTTTCTAAATACATTTTTTGCTCCTTTTCTCATTTTTATTCAATCGCCGTAGCATTTGCTGGCCAAAATTGTCTGCACAATGTGAACATCCCTCCACTGGGAAGAATAGCCTACCACAGAGCCAAGATGCAATTACGACACACAAACACACCGCCACCACATCTTCTTCTTCTTCAGCTAAGCTTCATCTGACCACCACCACCACCACTTTCTGACCACCACCAAAATCAGTACATGTAAATTGCTGCGATAGCACTGGAGAGCGTTTTTCTGCCCCTAGCCTACTTACCCAGTGCCCCTCAAATTTGCAGTAGTCGAATTTCACGGCCACCAGTGGCACCTCACGAGACCACCAGCCAGCTAGCCAGCCGACGGTAGATCGGAGAAAAAGAGAGAAAGTGGCAGAAGGGAGAATCGCAGGCCGGGCCGTACAATCGGTAGAGTCACTGTAGAGCCGCTTGCTTGGGTCTCCCAACTACTACTGTCGGGGTATATAGCCAATGCGAAAGATGTTTATAAATGATGCCAAAAACGCAGCTTGAATCACCGAAAAATGATAGTGTTGGTTACAAAAGAGGAAGATGGTACAGAACTGTACAACATTTTAAGTTCAAGGTCAAATTGCACTGGTGTGAGTGCTAATGCCTGTGACCTTTTCTTATCAGGCGATTTTATATAAACAATATAAAACAGCTGGAATTAATGATAATAGTTGTTTGCAGTATTGTCACTAGCTTTTTTGCCTTTTTTTTCAATCAAAATTCATCTTTTGTGCCAAATTATTACACAAACAAAAAACAGCAAAAAACTTCAGCATTTGCAAGTACTCAAAATACTAAAAGAGAGCAGCATTTTCTGCAACATTCTTTATGAATGCTTTTTACTTAAAATCAATTAAACTAAATCAAATAAAGATTTTTAAATGTTTTCAAAACTACACAATAATGATAACAGATGCAAAAACGGCGCCACCAGGCTCAGTTAAGTTATGAAGATTAAAAATGTATCGATTTAACTTGCATTTTGTGCCACCAAGTTTTACACATGTTTTTCACAACTGGACACAGTTTTTTCAGGGACTAAAGTTGTCAGTGGTAAATGGTAGTAGTGGTGGCATGTTGCAGGTGTGCAACTTAAATATGTTCCTTCTGCTACTGCGGCTCCCAGTCGACGGTTTGAAGATGGTCGTCCAGCAGTTGGTCTGTCTCAAGTCGTCTGCCGCACAGGTCACACTGGTACTCCGCTGATCGCCTTTATCGGCGGTGTGAGTGCTGACCCGATGCTGCAGTAGAGTTCTTAGCAGAGCAAAATAAACACTTTAAGTAATGTTTTCTAAGTTTTTATCTTTTAATTCAAATTATTCAACGTTTAAATAAACTTTCAAAAACAACAAAATACAAAAATACAAAAATTTTGTTATGAGGAACGGTTTCAGAATCGGAAAAATCTCAAATCTAAAAATTGAAAAATGCTAAAATGCGTTTAGCACTGCAATAGTAACACTTTTAATACTGTTTTCAAAATTTTTATCTGTTTATTTAACTTACATGACGTCTAAATAATAAATTAAAAACAGCAAAATACAAAAAAACAAAAGAATTTTACTATAACTGACTGTTCAGAATCAAAGCAATCTCAAGTCTGACTTTTGAGGTCTGTTAAAAAGAAGCCTGCTCGACAAAAATAACACTTTTAGTACTGTTTTTAAAATTTTTATCTGTTTATTCTTCCTCTTTGACGTCTAAATAATAAATTAAAAACAGCAAAATACAAAAAAACAAAAAAATTGCGATAACTGACAAAATTGCAACAACAATAACAACAACAACAGCAACAACAGCACAACATCTGCTTGTTGACCAGCTCAAAAATGCTAAAAAGCCAGTTAAATGGACTTGTTCTGCTACCACCAGCACTCAACTTTAATTTCAACAGCAGCGGTCAAACTGCTGGAGTACCCAAAACGAGCAACAAAAGTGGTACATCGGCAAGTAAATCGCTGCTGCAAGGCATTTCTCTTTCTCTTCCTAATACTCCACTTCATCCTTCATTGTCATTTTTTTACAGCATTTTTTGTCTACTACTTTTCCTACATTGTATTATTGTTACATTTTCAAAAAATTGTTAAATTGTGTTAGATAGTTTAAATACAAGAAAAAAGTTTCATTTAGTGTTGCTGATTTTAAGTCAAACAATACCTCTGTAAACAGTTTAAATGCAGTGAAACAAAAAAATAGTGTACAAAAAACGTTTAGTGTTTGTGTGAAGAAAAAATGTTAACAACACTAAATAGATAGGCATGTGAATTAAACATTTGCGTGAAGGTAACATTTTAGAATGATGTTTAGATGCTTTGTAATACTCTAAAGTACGATGGATGCAGGATAAAGAAGGAAGATAATCAAGTTCTCTGAAATTGACCTAAAATGTGGAAGCTAGCGGTCATCAGGTAAGCAATATCACAAATAAATTGATGAGGTTAAAGGATTGTTTGCAGCAAAAAGGGGGCACTGAATAGTGTTTGTGTATATGAATATTTGACCAAAAACATGTGCATATGTGGATTAGTGAAGACTGTTGAAGAAACAAAATGGTGCAAATGAAAAAACATAATGCAACAAAATTTAAGAGCAAAACATTTTCAAAAATAAAGTGATTGTTTGGGTATTATAATGTCGTAATAAAAATAATGAAGCTGACCAGTTAGACTATTTTTTGAGTGGGTAAATGGTTGATGTTTTTTCAAAAACTATCTGTTTGTTGAGGTGAATGATGCTTCTGACGATATTTTTCACGTAACTTTGCCCGTTCAGTGATCCAGTCTTTGCGCCACTTTTTATTGCTTATTGATGGGTATGGAGGTGCTGCAGTGTCGGAGGCCATTTTCTTTTCTAAAACATCCTTTTCACTAGATACCTTTTCTTCCGCCATTTCAAAGTGTTTGCTTTTCTTTTCTGTTTGTTCCGTTTTTTTGTAGTTGTATTTTGTGCCTTCGTTCTTCAAGTCGCCGCTGTTTTCTGAAGCTTTTTCTTCAGAACTTTTCGGTTTGATGTTTTTTTCAATTATGTCTGCAAAATCGTTCATTTTCTCAGTGAAAAACGTAAACATTTCACTGTGCATTCCCTTTTTGAGCAAACTTTCACTGAAATTTTGCACATTTTCCAACGCGTTTTCAAAGAACTGACCAATTTTCACCAGTTTGTCGCCGTTCAGGGGTATGTTGTTCCTTAAATCTTTACTGTATTTTTTGTGCAGTTTGTTCCATCGGTTTTTCACTTTGTCAACAAAACCGCTGAAGAATTGTTTGCTTTTAGTAGAAAACGATTCAAACTTTTTGTTCATCTTTGCTCGAAAAGCATTCCACTTTCGTTTTCGAGGCGACTCCTCTTCTTCCGATTCCTTATTTTGCTGTTTGGTTTTCGGATTCGCGTTCTCAAAATCACTTTTACGGTCATTTTCATCAGTTTGCTTAGAATCTTTTTGGTTTTTTTGGTTTTCAACATGAGTCATTTTCATCTTTTTGATGATTGTTTCAAACTTTTCCTTCCATCGCCGGCTTTCAATTTGCTCACTCTGCAGCTGTCGGTTCAGAACGTCAATCCTTGATTTGAGCGCTTTCATTTTCTCCTGATGTCGCCTCTCATCATGTTCATCATCTTCCTTTTTCTGCACCGTCCACCGGTAACGAGCAATTTTACCTTTCAGCTCCTCATTTTCAAACATCATTTGGTTGATGCGTTCACGCATTATGTTGTAGCGGGCCACGTACTCTGCTGCATTGTTCTCATCAAACTCCGCCAGAAAATCAGCCTCAAAGTTGGACTCTGCCGTTGGCCCGTTGATCATCTGCCTATCAAGCTGCTCAATGATGGTCTTCAACTCTCCGTTTTCCCGTCTAACGGACTCCATCTGAGAGCGCAGCTCACCGAGCACCTTCATGTCCTCTACGTCATCTTCCTCCAGCGTCTGACGAAGTTCTTCATTTTCATTCACCAGCTCTGCCACTCGATTACCCCATGTCAGCTCCAGCTCCTGGTCATCTTCCTCCTCCTCTTCAAGTTTCTTCTTCAAATCGAGGTTCTCCTCTTCCAGAACTTTGACGCGTTTTTCATTTTGTTTCCCCTTGCTTTTCACCTTCTCTAGCACCTCCAACAGTTTGAGGTGCTCCATTTGGTTCACGAGCAGATCCAGTTTTAGGTTGTGAAACTCTTCGATGGTAGTTTTGTTGGTGCACTCATGTTCGCCGATCACATTCTGGTGGTCGCCATTCTCGTGAAAGTGTTTCTGCGTCTTCTGAAACACCTCAATCAGGCCGTGATTCTCACTGAAAAGCGTCTCAATGCGGTCCTTCCAGTAGTCAAAGTCGCGGAGACAGACCTTTGAATAGGATAGAAACAATGGTTAACTAAATAGTTTAGTTTAAACAAGCAGTACCTTGTAGTGGTCATGCACAAAACCAGTCTCATCGTCCACCTGGTCCTGCAGTTTCATGCAGACGAGTAGGTCATCCTGCAGCTGCTTCAGCTTGATCACCTGACCCATCGACAGTTGCCGCTGTTGGTTCCACTGATTGGACCAGCCGATGAAGTGGCCGATGCCCAGGCCGACCACGGCGGTGATGCTGAGAATGAGCACTAGTGTCAGCTTGTTATTCAGAACGGTATTCGGCGTGTGCACGTACGCACGAATGCGACTGATTTTGCTCAGCGGCACTGCCTCAAAACTGAAAACCCCAATTCAATTGTTAAATAGGTAATTTGGTAATAGGTAGAAAGCCTTACGGTAGGTTAGGCGGGCCTTCATCTTCATCCGAGGGCGAATTGTGGTTGGTAAAAAATCGATAGGTGAACTTCCGTCGCATGTTGCTCTGCTTCAGGTGAGCCTGCAGGTACTGCTCCCGCAGCAGGCTGAGGTTGGAGGTCTGCGAGATGACCGAGCTGATGGACATAGAGAGGATGGAGTCGCGGTCATCGTTGGCCGTCTCCTCGGCCTCCTGCACCTCCTCGTCGTTGATGATGTCAATGTCGCTGGACTCGTAGTCATTGTCGGCGTAGGAGGGCGCCGGCGAGGGCGTCCGCTGGTCCTCACCGTAGGCAGCCGTCACAATGATCGGTTTGATCCAATTAGATCCCGTCGCCATGTCCACCGACTGCTCCCAAAGTTGAAAGTGGTTCTCAGCACCACTTTCACCGGCCTGGTTAATGAGCTCACCGTCGAGAACGCCACTAATTTCCTGGTCATCAAATCTAAAACCGATCAAATTTGGTTTGTCATCATCATCTTCTTCACTGTCACTTGAAACAATTTCGACATTTTCACTTCTTTCAATTACATTTTCGTTGACAACAGATATGTCAATGTTTTGCTGTAAAATAAAAATGTAAGTTGCACAGATTTATAAAGCTAAAAGTTCACAACATACCTCGTCTTCTTCACTTTCACTTGATAGAACTGAGGAATTTGAGTCTGAGTAAACGACCGTCCACTCATTTTGCTCTGTGTCAGCAGAATTCAAGCTAACTAAATCAGCTTTAATTTGGGTCATTTTGAGATTTTTCAAATTGTGCATTGAAACTGAGGTGTCATCTTCTTCAGGTGGCGGTGCCGACGGCAGTATTATTTCATCTGTTTCTATTAGACCATCTTCTTTGTTGTTCTCCATTGTTTATCGGCGGTTGTCTTTTCGCTCTCTGCAACAATAAAACACAAGCCAATTAGATCAACTGAATGTCAGTGATGACAGTGACAAATGAATGAAAACAGAAAACAGTTGCAGCCAAAGGGCCATTTTGCCGACACAGTCAAGACTGACAGCCGCAGTATACATTATAAAAGATAGAGTAAAAGCATGTAGTAAAAGCATGTACCTCAATATTATTAAATGTCAGACACGAGCAAAGGAGCAACCATGAAGATCACTAAACATCACAACACGTTGTACTTTAGAGTGTGAGCAAGTGTGTAACTGTAGTTGCTGACTAGTTAAGGGTAAAATGCATAATGTGTCCATGTAGTCAGTAGTCAGTGGTAGTCACTAACAAAAATCATCTAGCAGGAACGATGCTGATAAAGTGTAGCAATAATAATCTATTGAGACGCAGATTTCTTAAAGATGTGCGCAACATGATAAGCAATCTGCACACTGCGCTACAGTTTGAATAAGTCCTTGTCTTGATTGACCACGGGTGCTAATTTGAAAGACAGTAACTAGTTTTTGCATGAACTTGTTTAAACATGCTTTACCTGATTTGTTTATGCACCATTTAATGAAAACTAAAACTAAAAATTAAATAAATTGTTCATTGAAATGCCAAAGTAACCATGTAGCTATTGGCTTTTACACATGTTAATCAAAATAATGTTTTATGCATCAGTTGCAGACTAATTTTGTCAAACAAGCAAAAACAATGATAGCAACAAAAACAAAAAATGGCAATTTTTCCATTATTCTGCTGCTAAAGGTTTACAAAACAAACATTGAAGATTCGGTTTATTGCATGACACACTGCACACTACAAAAAACGCTTAAAAGTTATTCAATATGTAACCCAAAGCAATTGCATTGGAAACTGACGCCTCAATATATTGCTTGAGACGATCATTTTTGCGTGCAAATGAATGAAAGAAGAGCTATTCATTGCAAACTGCACAATACTGTCAACATTGCTAAACACCGTGAAATGCACCATTACAGTGCTCTAGTAAAAGCTAGGGGCAAAAAGTGTGCGTTGAAAGATTCAATTAGTCACTACTAAGTGCAACCTCATGAACTGTTTTACTAGATGAAATTTTTAGAAATGAATTTTGCAGTTTGTACGAAATGTCACCTTAACTGGTGAACGTGACTAGAAATGAATGCGATTAAAAAGGGAAACTTTTTAAAATAGTTGCAAAAAGACAGTGTTAGCTAGATTGCTATTGTGCAGGACATATTACTTACAAACAAACTAAAAGAGTACATACACAAAAAATTGTACACAACAAAGCAAGGCAGCATTATCAATACTGTACCTTTGATAGTGGATGACAGTTGATTGGGCAAAAGTTGTAAAGGCAATTAGTTGATGTGATTAACCGCAAAAGTGATAAATCAGCGATTGACAACACTTCAGTGCAGTGATGTTGCTGGCGAAGCTATTGACCAGATGATACCAGTTCGGTTTGAGTGTGTGTATATAAAATATTTGAAAAATAGCAGCACTTGAAGGACAAATTTAGCTTTGAAAATTAAAGAGTAGATTGACACAATGGTCAATGGACAAACACTTAGTCCAGTCCAACTGATAAGTTGTCAGTGGTCACTTTAGCTAGGCTTCAGCGCTGATCGGAGGCGAAAGTGTGCCATGTGAGACGCACTGCAATGTTTAGGCACTGATCAGCTGCATCGTCGTGGAACAGGAACACACAGACACACAGACACACAGACACACAGCGAGGGAGCCCAGTTGGAGTACGTCGTGTTGGCACACTCAGGGCTCAATAGCGTTCAAGGCTCCTTCAGCAGTGTTTGCTTGCTGTACAGTAGCTGCAGAGGTAACAGTAACAGCAACAACAACAGCAGAAGCAGCAGAAACATCTGTATCTGTATCTGTAGCACCTCACACTGTGGGCAGCATCGCTTCACTCTAAAATGCGCTGAACTACTTTCTGCAGTGTTGTGGTGGTGGTGGCAGTGGTGTTGATACTGTGCTGCACTCTCCATATACAGCCCAGTGTCGACCCAGTGCTCTCTGTGAGTGTGTGTGTGAGTGTGTGCTTTTTACTGTGTGTTGTGCTCTGCTGGCCTGTTCTGTCCTTTCAGTGCTATTGCGTCAACTCTGCAGTGGTGGTGCAGCAGCCATGCAGCCACTGCTAAGGCTGACTCGACTCTCGCTGGAGAAGACGGCCAGTCGAGGCTGAAGCTGAAGGCGAAGAAGGACAGTGCACAGGCGCCCAACACGCACACACACTCTCTCACAGACTGGGCAGCTGAAAGGCACTAAAGAACGACGTAGCAAGACGACTCGATCCAAAATGTGTGTGTGCGCGCTGGTGGGCACTGAATGAGAAGAGGCAAAAGGAAGACTTTTACATTGAAATTTCACTGTCGGACTGTGCTGGCCCGTGTCTATGCAAACGGGCAAAGCAGTGCCAATGAATAGTAGTACTGAAGTTGTAGCTTGCGTTTTAACACTGTATATTGCTTGATTCAGAAATAAGCGTGTTCAAAATAAATACCGATACCGCCTAACTGCTGTTGCCGCACGGCGGCACATAGATAGTTATCTTTTATTGCAGGTGTGTCGATTTTCAGTCAATTTTTTTCTTATTCTTAGTTAATTGAACTTAATACTGTTCTCAATGGGCGGTTAACTGACATTGATACACGAGTTAATTTACAGTGCACAATTGTTTCTAAACTCTTACTGGTGAATGGTCGAGCTGAGCACAGAGGACAGCAGTGACTGGAAAATACATTCAGTGCACTTGTTTCATTTTTAATTCAATGAATGACAAACTTGAACATTTTTAAGTCGTAAAAACTAAAGAATATGGACATAGTCAAAACATACTGCGTGACATTGGAATTGCATTATATTGATATAAACTTAGTATCGTTTGTCAAAGATACTTCAAATTGTCAAATGACATTATTAAACCAAATCAAAATTATTGTTAGTTTTTGTCATTTAAAAAAAGTATTCCACACTGTCATTCAGTGAAGCGCAGTGAGTTCAAGCAATTGTGTTTATCATAAATACTGATAATTGGAAATGTTTAATAGCGACAAAAACAACAAGTTTAAAAACAATCTGTTAAAAATAAAGCAATACAAAAAATATTTTATTTGTTTAAAAATCTAGTTTTTCTCAAATCAATTTGTAAAAAAATTTAAACAAAAATGTTTATTTGATTTCTATTAGTTGTAAATTAATTTGGACACAAATGGCACATTTGACAAAAAAAATGACAATTTTTATGATTGTAATTGAATTTTGTGTGGTAATGGTGAGGGATTTATTCTTTGCATTGCACATTGCTAGGCCAATCACACACTTTGTTGACTGTAATAAAAAATATTTTTAAATTTAATTTTACATTTATTTAAAAAACTTACTTTCGTTGAAAATTGTTCCCAGAGAGCATTTAAACTTTTTTGTAGAACCGAATTTTGTGCAATGGTAGTAACTCTGAAAATTAATAAATGATTATTTGTTTGATTTTGCTGTGTTTTTGCATATTTACTTTGCAATTACTAGAAACGTCCGCGTAGTAGCCAGTTTCTCGCCCAGAACAAAATTTTGCTGGCAACTCTAACGGTTTTTTGCCTGCTTTTGAATCAATATTTTCTTTAACTAAAAATTTTGGTTTTGTATTTTGCCCTTTAGATTGTTTGTTTAAAACAGCTTTTTCTACAGTTTTCTTACTTTTTTGAGCTGATACTCGACCAAGTTCATCAAACACGCGATGCAATTTTTTAATGTCTTCTTCTGTTTCTGGCTGAGTATCAGTTGCTGAATGTTTTTCTTGAAAAGCTAATTTCCGCACAAAGTTGGCAACATTAGGCAAATTAAACTGAAAAGTTTTGTTTTGATTTTTTAAACTTGATAGTTTTTCAATATACGGTTGAGGTGTTGTTAAAGTTTGAATTGGTTTCCATTTTCTTGTTGACGCATTTTTTGGCGCCGAATGCAAAGGAAATTTGGCAAATACTTTGTTTACATGTTCGTTTTTAATTGTTTTTGACGGTAGAGCATTCATTTCAAAAATATCCGGATCTGTAGTCAAGCCAACTGACTCATCAATGACTATTCCAGGAAAAAAGTCAGACGATGATTCCTTGCTTAGCTGAGAATTCTGATTAAAGTCCATCATAGTGCCAACTGTAACAGCCATTGAAGGAGAAGAGATGACAGTATTACTAGAAACAGTGCTACTACCTATTGGCCTGTTTTCTAGGCGAGTTTTTACTGGCAGATAAGAGCGAACTCTATTGAAACGTGAAGCGACTGGCATTTTGATGCTTTTTGGTTTTGACGGTTGAACAACTGTACGTGGCCTATTAAAAGTGGAAAAAGCAACTAAATCTTTTCTTTTGTTAGTTGGTATTGCTTTCCATTTATTATCAGTTTGATTAGCTTTTTGAAGCACTGAAACAGGAGTTGCCACCTTTGCAGGTATGTGCCCTATGATTGGTCTCTTGGTGGTCGTTGTACTGCTAGTAGTGGTCGTTGTGGTAGTCATTGTGGTCAAGATTTCTGGATAAGACATTGATCTAACATCGTAGTGCCCTGATAAATCAGCCATTTGATTTCTAGAAAAAGTCTGCCCGGTGTGTTTTGGTGACACTGGGAGAAAGAGCAGGCTGCTGTCATTCTGACCGGGGAGCCCCACCGTCTGCTGGTGGTTGCGAATGTCCTTTGTCATCAGTGGTAGATGCTGAAATATTGGATTGGAGTAGTCGTCGACGGCTCGAAAGAACAATGAGGGCGCCACTGTTGGCTTGGTAGTGGTGGCCAGTGTCACCGGCTTTGGACGGTTTTGAGTCGTCGGCCTTGAAGGCTGCAGCCACTGGTAGGTCAGCTGAGTTTCATCACCAGCACTCTCGTCTTCTTCGGAGGGGACTTCTCTACTGCTCGAGGAGTACTGCCCCGCATCCTCGGAAGGAGCAAAAACAGAAGATTCGTTTAGTTTGGGATTCTGTAGCCAAGCTGATGACTCCGCCCAGGCAGGACTGAAGGCCTCCAGAATGGCCGCATTGTACTCCTCGGGACGAAGTTTCAGTATTGGCTGCTTGGACTTTATTTTAGTCTGCGGCTGATAGTAGAAACTGTCATAGGGGTCATCTGCGTAAATCAGCGGCTCCTTTGGCAGACGAGATTTTGCCGATTTTTGCCGTTTTTCTGATGACGCATCTGATTGCTCCTCATCGTGCTCCGGATGGTAGTGGTAGACCGTTTTCTTGCTCATTTCCGCTATTCGAGAGAGGTCTTTAATGTAGCTGGGGATGAGGTGTCGGCGGATGAAGTTGTAGAAGGGCGTCACTTCGTCGATGACCTCTACGACTGGCGGGTGGTGGTGGCTGTGGTGGTGGGCGGGTGATGGCGGTGGTCGATATCGTCGGTGCTGACGCACCATCGGTCGATACACCATGGGCATTCGAATTGGGTAGAACTGTATGGGACTGACAGGGTAGTACCGAGCTGGGTAGTAGGCATTGGCTGCTCGAGGAGGTACCACAATTACAGTGTCCCCTTTCTTTTTGCGAAGAACCACAGCACTTCGACGTTGAAGTGCCTTTGCACTCTCAGGTAATGTAGAAGAAGAAAAAGAGGCGACGGAATGGAATACTTCTATGAAGAGTAAACATGAAAATGCAACACAAACACTGGTACATTTAGCCATTTTTTTAGCGGAAGTTTGCACAAACTTTGTTGTAAAAAGGTTTCTTGGATATTCACAAAAACTGCATAGAAAATGTTTGTTGGTGGTGAAAAGATTAACAATGATAAGCTGATTAATTTGCTGATTTATATTTTTTTGGAATTAGTATTGATGGTTAAGCAACTTTTGCTAAATAGACAGGTCAGTTCAGGTGTCGATCAGTGATAAAGCTGAAAACATTGAAGAAAAAACAAAAAACAACCACAATGGCAACACAAGACTGCGACATTGCTTCGGTCAATGAGAGAGAGAGAGAGAGAGGCACTATGCCTAGTGAACTATTCCATTGGGGACTATCTCCGTCAATGATCAACTGAGCGGTTAGCAGGGATTCACAACCGGCACGGCAGTTTACTGTTTCAGTTTGTCAGCCTGTGTCAGTGCATAGCCTGTTGCTCTTGTCTGTTGTTGGAGCAGGTGGAGCAACCCACAGTCCCAAAGAAGGCATTATTCACATGGCGGCAACGGTAGACCACTTTAAAGATCAGTGCGCCTCTCTTTTTCAGTGTACCTACGATGAGAAAAGCACTGACCGGTGCACAGGAGAAGTGGTCCTCCTCTCTTTGGCCAGTTTGTAATCTCTGTCTGTATCGACTGACTAGCTACTGTGACTAACTTTCTACCTGTCTACACAAATGATCCTTGTTTGTTAGTGTAATTGGTAGACAAAGATAAACCCCATAGTGCACTGGTGAAAGGCTCAGTGAAAGGAACTTATGAGAAAAAAAGAAAATGATTGCGTTTATATTTAGATCGACGTTAGGGGACACTTCACTGACTGCAAAACAATAAATGTGTGTAGAACAAATTGTTTTAAAAACAATTATTTTAAAACACTTTTATCATGTGGGCAAATATTGATCGTTTGTGTTTGACAAATGATCAACAGTGGTTCAAACATATTCTCAACAAGTAATGATTCAAAAAATATATTTTTATTTTTACTTTTAAGTGTGTTTTTTAGTGCATGATACTAAAACTTAAAGTACAATCGAGTAGACATTTTTCAATGCAAAACTTCTGAGCAAAAGCAAAAAAAATTAAAACAATCTTAAAATAAAAAATAAGTAAAAGTTAGTCAAAGTTATGTTTGACGACATTATGATCTATTTGAATTGCTTGAGTAATCAGCGTTTCACACGACAATTTATGTGTGTGAATCTTTGTTTCAGTTATATTATGTTGAAAAATGTTGTCAGTTTAAACTCTTTTATTGTTTTATTTTTTTATTCTATTTAAAGTTTTTGTTTTGCAAATTGAAAAACAAAACGTAATAATTTTGTCCGTATTTTTAGAATAGTCTGCAAAAAATAGTTATTGTTTAATTAATTATGATCAGGTAAATATTTTTAAAATTTCTAAAACATATTTGAATTTGAATTTTAAGTACGTTATGCAAATATAAATAAAAAGAACATTTTATGTTTGCATAAAATTATTCAAAATAGTTTGTTGTTTATTTTAACCTAAATTTATAATAATTTAAACTATTGCTTATTAAGTAAACAAAAGTTATAACATGCAATAGCAATCTTTATTTTTAAAAGAGTTAAAATCAATTTTTACACAAACTTTAGGTTAAAAATTTAAGTTATAAACCAAAAGTTAGTTAAAGTAATAACTTGTTTTTAGTGTTTTAAAATAGATTTATAACTAGAATTATTTTGCATTTTGCTTGCATAAAAAAAATATTAAGTTTTTTCAATGTCAAGTTTATTAAAACTGTTTTTTCAATCAAGTTTTGCAACGAATATTTGGTCTATATTGAGTCCTTACAAAAAAGTGGCCAGTTATGCTACTTACATTGAAACAACATGGAAAATTGTTGAAAATCCAAAACAAAGTAAAATAAAAATATTTCAGGCTATAACCTTTTCAATTTTATATTATTCATTTTTAAACTGTTTATTCTATTTTTTACCATTTTCATCAACTATTCGGTTAATTCTTTGCGATGTGGTGTATTTAAAGCAACAAGGCACTCATAATTACTTTATTTACGCAATATTTTGCTTAATGATTTCATATTTTTATTGCAAAATATATCTTTATCCAAATTTAAAAGTCAACGGTTATCTTTTTGAAGCATTATTTGTTAATGATGAACATTCAAATAAAGTTTCCTTTCGGTTTATTAAAATGTATTGCAATGTGAACATTAACGAAATAATGGTCAACATTGCTTGGATTATTACTAATGGACTCAATCTTTTTAAACTTCTTCTTTATTTTATATTTACATTTGTTAACATTGCAATCATTAAAAACACTATTAAAAATATTCATGTTTTTACAACTTTTATTGGAGTTTCAATTTATTTTCCAATTCATCTTTTTCACTTGTTGAACAAACTATCTTTTTGGTTGTCATATGCACATATTTTAATTCATTCTGCTTCTATTGCATTGATACTTTTTATTTACATTCTTCTTCAATTAAAACAACACTATCAACAACTTAAACTGACGTTGTCAATGCATTCTCAAACACAATATGATTATCAAAAAAGATTTTACACTAGTGTGCGCATTTACAAAATGTTGTTTGAGGTGAATAAACTTTTTAGTGGAATTTTTCTCACATTTCTTTTAATTAACATGCCTATACATGCATTTTTTATCATGACTTTAGCAACTAAAACAGTGTCGCCAATTTTTAAATGGGCAGCTGTGTTTATTATATTTCAACAAGCTATGTGCATTTTAATATTTCACATTTTCATTGCTCACCTCAACACATGCGTTCAACAAGGAGGAAAAATATTGATATGTTTTACTGGAAAAAACATGGAATTATCAATTAGATGTAGATTTCTTATCTGGTTGCACACATTGCGTCTTTATTCAGAAAACCGTATGGTATAACATATGGCAAATTACAATTACAAGTTACTATGAAAACATTTTTAAATGTAAGTATTAAAAAAATCTACAATAAAAAACTGATTTTTTGTTTTTTAGTGCTTTTTGTTTTACGGACAGTTACTAATGTATTCGTATTTGTTGTTAAAATTTTATTAATTTAAAAACAATGTATTTTATTTTAAAATACTTAATTAAAATAAAAAACAACTTGTTAAAAGTTTGTTAATTATAATACTAATAATTAACTAGAAACTGCAATGTTTACTCGTCAATATACAACATTTTTGAACGCTTTAATCCTTCCGCATTGACATTTTTAGAGCACCTAATTCAGAACTTCTTACACAACTAGAACTGTAAATAGTTTTTAAGGAATGTTAATGTATAAGTTTCTTGTGTGTTTATTCTGGTTTGCATGTGTTTTATTACAGTAAAAAGCTATACAACACTTTTAAACGTAAAAAATTGTTTATATGTTTTAACTGCATTAGCTACAGCTGATCACAGTCGTTGATAGTTAACACAATTATTACATTTTTGTCAATAAATTTTAACTTGTTAATAATACACTAGCAGCCGTTGAATACACTAAAAATACAAAAATGTAGTTAGAAAAATATACTGTTTTTTGTTTTAGCAAATTATTGTTATTGATATTGTTATTACATAAACACGTAACAGGTAATATTTTAATTGAAAAATTTTTGTTAATTAGTATTTTTTGTTATACTCGTTTAAAAGGTCATACCAGGTGACCTTAAATTTTGCATTTTTTATTTATTTTGTAACCATTTTTTGCACATTTGTTTTTGATTTTCTAAAAATACGATTTTATTTGTTTTGTTCAAATTTTAGCTTTTTTATGTTTTAAAAATATGGTAGCTAACGTTTTCAGCACTGCCAGAAACTGCACAGCTTCTGTTGTCACATATGCTGACACTCTAACATAAATGGAACATATGCTGCAGCAGTGCAGATTAAAATTGTACCAACGGCAAATTCTTTATGTTGTTGCTGCTGTTTCTTGTACAGTTTACAGTTCGGGTAATGTCATCCGCATGTGAAAGTTTTAAGATAGCTCACATTCTTCATCTATCGACTGTTTTAGTTTTTCATCGGTGTTGTCTGTCCGCCCAGCACTTAATTGCCTTCAAAAGCAGCGGTTGTCTGTCTGTGTGTGTGTGTTCCCCTTTTATGCAGCTATCTCAAACTGCGCGATTCGTGGCAGCGCTGGCTGCACTTTAGTTCATCAACACGCCCCATTTTGCCACCGAGAATTCGCTTTGTGAGTTGCATTTGGCAGTGCACTGGAAGCACCGCACTGTTTGTAAGCCTCTTCTTCTTCTTCTGTTCAACACTGCGTCGATCTTTTTTTCTGACACAATTGGCTGCTTCTATGTTTCTCTGCAGACTTTGCAATCTCTGCACATAACTATCACCGGGAAGATTTGTGACAAGAGGAAGAATAGAAGAAGATGAAAGGAGGGCAGGTGGGGCAGTCGGTGTGACGTGCCACATAATACGACAAACGGAATCACAGTGTCACTGGGTTTCCTTTTTTCTCCTTCTCTTTCTTTCTCCGTCTCTGTCAAGCATTTTACCCGGTGCAACACATTGCATTGGTGCGGCAGAATCTTTTACGTAGTTTGATTCTGTCATTTTCTATCACAAAGACAAACGGAAACATTGATTACTACGACTACAATCACTACGACAATCAAACTGACTGTTAAGCTTTTTTGTATTTTTGTTTTTCTCATATTATTTTGTACCGCGTCATATTGCCAGTTTTTTTATTTTCAATTTTGTATATTCTTTTTGTGTGATTGCTATTGTATTAATTACATGATTATTGATTGATTTTGCTGATATTTGCTTGACAAACGGTAATATTCATCATCATCATTACTTATCACTCAATCAACTGCTAGACAGTTTTGCCAATTGATCCATTTGTTTTGTTTTATGTACATTGTTACTACTGTATTTTCAAACATTCATTGGTTGAAAAAAGTACTTTTTTATTTGCTCCGTTTATTTAATAACATTTACTCAGGGTGTGCGTTTCTATAAACAAACTACCGTTACTTAAATTGATTACGCAAACCTTCAACAATAAGTTTTTGTTCAAATTTTTGCAATAATGAGCGACGAAAATTCTCCAGTGACAGCAGAAACAGCTGCGAAAAGTAAGTTATAGTAAATTGTCAGAAATAAACGTTTAAACCAAATAAAATAGTGTTGAAAACTTAAATTTAGTGCAGTAATGCTAACTATTTTTTAATTTATTAGCAGAAACAGCGAAAACCGTTCCTGCTTCTGCAGAGCGAAATGCTCAAACTACTAATACACCGCTGAAAACAATTGAGACTACTAAAAAAGAAGATCTAGAAGACGAAGAGTACGAGGTTGAGTACGTGTATGAGGATGAGGATGAGGAAATCAGCGAAGAGGTAATCGAAGTGGACGAAGAGTCTGACCCAACTGAAAGACAGCAGGAAACACTTCCATTGGATGATGAGGAAGATGATGTGGTGGAGGTGTACGACGAGTACGACGAAGATGAGGAGGCAGTAGACGATGCCGAGTTTGATCGAATTGCAAATCGAATCGACGAGCTGCTCAGTAAGACGAGCACTCTGCAAGCGCACACTACGCCCACTCTCTCAGCAGCAGCGCTGTCCAGTGAACCGATGAGTGAAGATGAAGAAGAAGAAGAAGGTGACTTGGAGGAGGAAGTAGAGGCAGCTCCAGCAGTTTCAGTAGAAACTACACAACCGACTATTGCGGAGAAACCTTCAATACCCGTTGAAACTGAGAAAACTACTGAAACTGTTGTAGAAACAAACAAACAGCCACAACCAGCGGAAACTATTTCATCTCCAACTGAAACATCTCAAAAAGAAAAAGAAGAAGTTGAGGTAGTCGATGATGAAGAGTATGAGGTGGAGTACGTTGATGAAGAGGAGGAAGAGGAAGAGGTGGTGAAGGAAATCATTGAGGATGATGAAAAGCCACAATCTCCCCCAATTAAAAAGGCAAGTCCACCTATTGAACGATCCAGCACGGTGGAGGACAGCAGTAACTCATCTCTGCCTGGTCAACTGCGACATGTCAACAACCAGTGGAACATATCAGACTTGCAAGATGAGGAAATGTTGGGTAAGTTTATTTTATAACTTCCTTAACTTAAAACAACAATAACACATCATAAAATAGATACATCAAAAAGTGACAATGAAGAGCTGAATCGTGATGAAACAATGACACCAGTCGGTGACAATTTGGAGGCAATCAAAGAGGAGGAGGACATTGCAGAAGTACCTGCGAGTACCAGCAAGGAGGCGTTTTTTGAGCAAAGTGAGCCCAGAGAAATGCCCCGCTCGGTGGTGAATCGCCTTGGCCACCAGTCACTAAGCGAGGCAATGGCCGACGAAGATGAGGTGAATGAAATTGAAATTGCCCTTGAAGACTGGAAGGAGGGCGATCTGGAGGGAGTTCCTGAAGAGGAGGAGGATGAAATAGAAGCGGAGGAAGAGGACGAAAACGATGAAGTTGACCCGGTGATGCCTGACAACTTGCTGCTGCATGCCAATGACCAGGTAAGTGTGGCTCAGTCATTCTGCCGTTTAGATTTTTCTCTCTTTTCTTCTTTCTACATTTGACGTCTGTCGTTTGCCCGTCTTGCTTGCCAACACCGACTGACCGCTGACTGCGGGCCAAATTCGTTCGCTTCGCTTTCCACCTGCACCTGCACACACGTACAGATTGAGCAAATCGACGTGCCGCTGACGCCCTCACCGACGCCCTCTTACCCGGGCTCGCCCACCACCACTCGCCGGCCAGTGTCGCCCTCCAGTCTGATTCTGAGCAGGGTGCGCAATCTGGTCATTGCCGGGCAGCTGGAGCCGCTGGAAGAGTTGCTCAGCACGACGCCCAACTTCTTCATCGACGCCATCCTCAAGGCCGGCTGGACGGCGCTCATGTACGCCTCCTATCGAGGCTACCCGGAGATTGTCCAGTTCTGCCTAAAACGGGGCTCAGATCCGAACTACCACAAAGGTAAACACAGTTTGAATATCTAGTGAGCACATCACACACGCACACCAGACACTTCAACTCTGACCCACAATTTTTGCCCTCAACCAACCCAAACAAAGAGTTTTTCACCTCGCTGATGGCCATCTGCTCCAGCGGCAACGGCAATGAAGGCCAGCTGAGGCAGTGCATGGCGCTGCTGGTGGAAGGTGGCGCCCAGGTCAATGCAGTGGACAAGTTTGGCTGCTCGCCGCTGCACTACGCCGCCCGTTTTGGCCGCGCCAAACTGGCCGAGCAACTGATTGAACAGGGCGCCGATGTCAATCACGCCAATCGAAACGGCTGGACTGTAAGCCAAGTTCTTCATCTGAACAGTGGTGGTCACCACTGACCATTAGCTTGATTCACTAGTTTTCTCCTCTGTTTCTCCTCTTATCTTCTTCTCCTTTTTGTCCTTTTCACCCCCGTTCTTTAACTGTTGTAGTGTTCAACTGGGCATGACCGCTTCTTCTTCTCCTCCTTAGGAAAAGGCTTTAGACGCTTGTTGCCGCTTTTTAATTGTCGTTGCTACTACTGAACAAGAGTACCTGTAGGCACTTAAATGTGTGTTTCATATATTAGCCTATTTGACAAATTAACATTTTTAATCACTTACAGGCACTGCACTGGGCTGCTGCAGAGAATCACGAAGAGGTGGTTGCCACGCTGCTTGACCACAATGCTGATGTTCTTTTGGAAACTCGAGACGGCGTCACTGCCGGCGAGTTGGCGGCTATTCGGAAGAACAAATATGTAAATTGGTTCAAACTTAAATAGATTGATTTTGCTCTAATGCTTGTTTGTTCTCTATTGATTCTCTACAGATAGCTGAAGCTTTGCAAGATTTTGAGCAGTCCGAATTGAAAATATTGGCTGAAACTGCTATGGAGTCAACTGTTCAAACAGTGGTAAATCAAAATGAAACGAAGAGCAAAACAGTAGAACCAGAGAACAATGAAAATGTAGCTTCATCACAATCAGCAACTGAAAAGACTCCGGATCAGAAACAAGAAATAAAACGCAATTTAAGCGAAGAAGAAATTGAATCTCGCAAAGAAGAAGCTAGAGAAATTGTTATAAATGCAATTGATGCTGCACTTGCTCGTGATATTGGCAAACTGATGAGTCGACCCGCAAATTCTGCTCCAGAAAATGAACTTCGAAAACGCCCAGTCGTTTTTCCGGAGATTGATGAAAACGACGTTGTTGCAACTTTAGCTCAAAATGACAACACGCCGCAAACTAGTGAAAACACGGTTAATCAAGCTGAAGTTAATGCTCACAATATTGTTATGAGCATAGCCGTAGCTGCTGCAATTTTTTTCTTTTTTAAACTGATGTGGTATTTTAGCTCTTAAACTTTATCACAAACTAGCTTAATATTGTACTTGGAAAAATGTAATGCTTACAAATCAAATAGTCATCATTTTTATACGTTTGTCACATTTTTCAATAATTGTGCAATTATTAAAAATAAAACGAGACAAAATTAACAAAATTTAATGCACTAATGTTATAATGAAGTTTACGTTTAAAATCGATTTAAAAAATACTCTAGCTTTCTTAAGTTTTATTAAACTGCTAGTAAGTGCCAAATGTTTAAAAAATTAAAACATTTTATTAAAAACATTTTAAAAATTTATTCAGTTAATAAAAAAGATAATTTTGACTTTTCAATCTGTTTGAGTTGTGCAACAGTGTTTTGAGTTGATTTGATAATGTAAAACAAGGACCACTTGGCAACTGGGGAATGCCATTTTTTCTAACAGTGATTGGTGATTGTTTTTCTGGTGACATTGTCAGTTTGTAAACATTGTTTTCACTTTTGCAACTTGATGACTGGTGCTGACTTTCAGCCGTTTTTGCTGGTATTACTGTTAAGTGTTGACGCGGCATTGGCACTGGCGGCTCGGGTGCTCGAAACTGGTGACAGTTAAAGTCTTCTACCTCAATGTCGACTAAATTATCAATAAGCAATTCGGTGACTACAGGGTCTGGTCGGTGGATGGCTTTATTGAGCAATTCATCATCGTACTCAAAATCATCTTCAAATTCTGACTCACTACTAAGATCATTCAAAGGAGTCCAGTAGAGACCTGAATTTTGATTGTGGTAATCTGAATGCTGATGTTGTCCGTTTTTGCGAGTTTTACTTTGCATTTTGATATTCCCGGCACTTAGTGAATTGTCACTTTTTCCAATTAATTTGAGGTATTTCAGTTGACTGCTGTTGTTACTGGAACTGTTTACATTAGTTTGAGCAAATTCACCACAATTTGTTTGATCAGTTAAACTTAGGTTTGATTTGTGAAGTGCCTTGTTGTCCTCTAAATGCATTATTAGTTCGTCGTGATCTGCCAGTTGACTTTCAGCTTGGTTGAGAATGTTTTCAAACATTTGCAACTGTCGATCAATGGTAGAAAAGTTGCTGCGACCATTTGTTTGAGATTGTGAACTGTTAGAATGCGTTGATTGTGAGGGGCGCTTTTTTCGCCAAGTTTTCTCGTAAATAGACTGCTCATTGTCAAAATATTCTGTACAAAAAAACAAAAATTTAAAAATAGTAAATGTGTTGCTTTTAATCATACTTTACCTTTTATATTAGACTGTTGTTGAAATTTTTGATCTGATAGACCTGCATTTGGTGTGTTGCGTTTTAAAATAAAGTTCTGATCAAAGTGAGCAAAAGTGCTCGGCTCAATGGCATAGGCGGAGGAGGAGTCCAGTGAGCTCGTGCTTGAATCACAACTGGAGTTATTGTGCACAAAATACTGTTCAATAAGTTTTTTAAAGCTCTTTCGTTTGCCTAAACCATTTGATCCTTTGGCTTTGGTTTTGGGCGTGTTTGGCGTGTTCAGGTTAGCCTCACTACAGGACAGTTTGGTGTGGCTGCGATCAGGCGCAAAACATCGACTACCAATCTGATGCTGTTTGCTGTCCTCTGATCTTGAAGTTTGGTAAGCAGAGTCCTGGCGACTGTAGTCACAGATGGAGGAGTTGTCAGTGGCGATTGAGCGCCGCTGGTAGTTGATCTCCTCCTGCAGGCGACTTTTAATGCGCTCATTGAGAAACTCAAATGAAAGGTACTGAGAGTACCAGTCGGGGACGCCGTTTTTAGAGCTTGCATCGTAGTTTGGTTTTTGCAGCTTCCACGGGCTGTCCACTGTTGTGCCGGAAAGAGTCGTTGCGGGTGCGTCATGCTGTCGAAAGTACACACTAGCGTCAAAGTTGGAAACTGAGCGCTTTATTTTGCAGTTTTTCTCCGTATGACCACCTAAAAACAAATAAAAATCACTTTTAGTCCAATGAACAAACATTTGTATCTGAAAGTTTTCAAACCTGAATTTTTGCTGTTTGGGCTCTTGCTCAACACAATATCATTTGATACCTCCTGCGTACTTGAGGAGAAGAAGTGAGCGTTAGGCGCCATTTTACTCAGCGGCGACAAATCCCGCGTATTTAATTTGTCTATTGCCGTTGACGGAGAGCTGTTGACGCTGGCATTTTGCTGACAAATTATTTGGTTGGCTCGATGTTGCTGTTTGACGCGTTGAATCTTGGCGGCGACGGCGCCACTGACATTGCCGCCACTTGTTGGCACTGCCGAGCTGTGTTTGCCCCTGATGCTGCCCTCTTTAGAGGTTCTGGTGGCAGAGGTTTGCATCGGTAGCGAGACATTAAAGACATTGGCACTGTTTGGCACATAAGAGCTGGCGGACTTGCTTTTGGGCTTCTCTGGCTTTCGAAAACTTTCTGATGATCTTTTTTGTTTTTGTTCCTGCTGCTGTTGTTGTTGCTGATAAAGTTGATGCTGTTGGTGATAGTGATGGTGATGGGGGTGGTGGTGGTAGTTTTGTTCATCACAATGGTGGGGGTGGTATTGGCTGGAGTGCTGCTCGGCAATCAAGTCTACTGATGGAGCTCGTTTGACAAATTGAGGGTAGTGCAGATTGCTCTCACTTTTGCTTAGTCGTGCCTGTAAAATGGATTCAAGTTCAGATGAGCGCTGTTGTGATCAAGGGTTATGATGATGGTGGCAGCAGTAATGCAAAGATGAAAAATCCAAGTGTGAAGACATGTTAAAAGAGACAATAGTAATAAAAGAAAAAAAGAATTAGTAAAGGCAGTGCAAAAAAACAAAATGAGTTGTTTTCAAAAGGCTTCAAAGAGTGCAAGCTGTATTAAAGTACACTTTGGCGCTCAGTTGTTGTTGAGCAGACAACAAAAAGGTGAGTGATTCGCTTCATTGGCTGCTCAAATTGACTTTTGCAGTAAAAGAAAGGAGTAATCGACTTGTTTCAATCAAAAGTGACAGCAATTCTACTGCCTAGCATTAAACTTAACAAAAACTTTATTTTTTCAAAAGAAAAATAATTGTGATTGCAACACACAAGGAAATGAGAAACGTTTTTGGTGTCATGTCATCAAAATGCCCTTTCAACTTGATTGACTAAACAACGCGGTCAACACTTACAAGCAAATGACAGAACAGCAAAACGTTGATTAGTCACAAATCTTAACAAACAATTTAAACGAGCGGTTTGATTAAAAACAAACTGTTTCAGTCAAAAACAAACGAGTCAGTTGTCAAAAACTTCTGTTAAATATTAAATATAATAAAAAAAGTGTTTTGTTTTCATAAACTACTACTACTTTTTGTTTAAAAATTGTCAAACACATTTAATTCAATATGTTTTGCGCTAATTTGAAATGGCATCCACAAAACGAGTTTAAATTGAGATTGAATTAAAATTACTGGAGCGTTAATGACATATCGTTTGGGTGCACAGTAGCACACTTGTCAGTAGAGCACCAACGTTTCTGAGTTCAGCTCATCAAGTAGAGATGATTTGAGCAAAACTATTCCTTTATTGATAACATCAACGATGGCGGTGGCGGTAATTTTCAGATAGTGTGCTCAGTGCGAAATTTCATTACTGTTCATCATCAGTTCATCTAGGTGACCTCATCATCATCATCACAATCATCATCATCATCGTCATCAACATCGAGCAGCATCACTGACCGTGACCATACCATGCAACTCATTCACTCATCTAAAGTGACAGCAATGACTGATTTGAGCAAATCAATCAGCAGGTCGGACAGACACCGCAGGATCAGGCGATTCAGCTCAGATCGAGTCAACGGAGCAAATCGGTGTTGATGGATAGTGTCAATTAGATTGTGTCAGCTGTATCCGTCGCCCACTGACAGGCCAACTGCAACTGCAAACACTACTTTTGCCTACCACCACTGCTGCTAAATTGCTGGCACCCTAAAAATTGAAATTTAAATTTGCGTTTAATAGTGCACTTTTAAAGTAGACGTTTTTTCTATATACATATAATTTCTGCAAACATTAACCGACTACTGCGACGACCGAAAGGCAAACTTGAAAACGTTGAGTAGCCTAAACGATGGCAGGCGTTCAAAAGTAGACTGCAAACTTTTGGTGGTGCTATTTTTACATTGTGCAGCTTTGTAGCAGCAGCAGCAGCAATAACGGTGGCGTCGCAACCGCACTGGCCACAAAGCAACAGGTTTGCTGAAGTGCCGTTGCTGCCTCTGTTGTACAGTGGGCCAAAGAACCGTGCTTTTCGCTGCTGTTGCTTTCTCCTCTAATTGTGCTGTTTCTGCTGTTGGCTTGCCAATATAAAGACGGCCACTGATTGTGCAGACGAAGTCTGGGCACCACTATCACTGCCTCAACGACCACCTTCTTCCTTCATCTTTTGCCACAACACTCACTAGTACGTACCTTTTTGCGCCAGTCAGTGCGACTGATGATGGTGGTGGTGGTGGTGGCAATCAAATGGTAATTGAACCTCGAAGGAAGGAGGAGGCTACAGACACACTAGGAGGCTAAAACCACCAACTTTACTGTGCTGACTGGTGGTGGTGGTGGTCAAAATGAGCGGTAATGTGTAGGGGAGGGAAAGTGGCTCAACTAGCTCAATGGAGCAGCCGCCATCATCATCATTTCAGGCAGTTACCTTGTCAGTTATCAGCAGTGGTAGGCAATCTTTTTATCTGCCCCTTTTTATCTTTTTTCTGTTGACTGGTGGTCATTAGGTCTACTCAAGTAAATTGGCTGCTCTGCAGTTGACTACTGATAATGAGCAAGTGACAAAGTGGTAACACTGGCAGATAATAGCAAAATGAAAAAAGAAACTATTATTTGAGTATGAAGGTTTCAAATAAAAAACTCAAATATAGTCCATTTGATACAAATTAGGCTGATCACAATTTTTAAATGCTATCCCTTGCATTTAAAATATCTTAATCAGTCATTATCGTTCAGTCTGTCCATCTGGCTAGCACCCAAAACTACTTTTAACCAGTAGTTCGTGTCACCCTACTACAACAATGGACACCTAATGTTGTCTATTGTTAGTCAAATGGACTTTTTTCAAGCTATCACAAGGAAAGGTGCACAAGGCACGCAGCAACAGCAAGCACATCATCAATCAGCACTGACCGTGAACAGTAATACTCCTCGCTACTCTTGGCTTCCCTTCTCCACTGGTCAGTGCTACTATTTTCAGTATTCAACTCACAATGGGTTTTAGTTTTAGCAAGCTATGAATTATATGCTTTTAAACGGACAAAAACATTGCAGTGAGCACTACAGCTACAAATAGTACAATAACATTAATCCATTCAGACAAATGAATATTTTAGCTATATTTGACACACTGACTACAAACGGTAGTTTACAAAACAATTTCAAAACTTAAAACGGTTGTCAATTTTACTTTGCACTGTCACTTGAGTTAGAGCAACAGCAACAAAAACAACAACGTATCTAAAAAAGTAAACAAAATTTGACGTAGTTGCTTATTTGAGTGGCCATATCACAAAAAGATCTTCCTACAGATTGTCGTTTTAAATGGCAGAAATTGCAGTATGAGGCTATTATATCAACTGAAAAAGTACAGCATTCATTGCCAGCTAAATTATGAGGTAACTTGTGAAAAGTGTGTGCAACCAATCGGCTCCCAACATGGTTTGCATCAAAGAGTACTGCGCAAAGCAAAAAAGAAAGAAAAGGAAGACAGTTTGGTGGTAAATGTGCCAGCACTTGCAAACAACAGCACACAAACACATCATATTCAAAGAGGAAGCGTAGCTCACGTGACCGACAATTTTTGTCTTTTTTCGTCTTAAACGTCCAGCAAACAAAATATACTGTCAGGTAAAAAGTGCCACCTGCACTGGAAACAATACTGCTGTTTAGGCGAGCAAGTGCAAAGTGCCTCTACTTTGGCGTGGCAAGTCTAACTGCAAAAAAGCAATTGCCTTGCTGTCTCCAGACAGTGAGTGTGCACTGACACCACACAGACGACGACAACAATTATCAATCGATTGCCCATTGTTTCATAAACCCACTTTCTTTTGCATTCTTTTCTTCTCTGTTTTGCAAGAAACGCTGCACCACTACTGGAGCATTTAAATGTAATCGGACAGAATTAAATTTAGCATCGGTGGAGGAAGGAGAGAGAGAGGTGAAAGAGGTGAAAGAGGTAAAAGATTCTAATGAGCGCACTGACTGGCGCAAGACTAATCGGCCAAAGGGTTGCAAGTGCTAGTGGTGGTGGTAGTGGTGGCAGTGGTGGCCACAGAGCGCACATCATCAACTTAAGCTCGTCACTGTCCTCTTTCGTGATGATCACTTACTAGATGGTTTTATATTTTTAAACACTATACACACGCTGTGTTTATGCACACACACACAAGCACCGCAGTGATGATCCGAGTGAAACCGAGGCGTAAGCTAAATTGAGCTGTAAACTGGTATCTTTTGCCCAACAGCAGCAGCAGGAAAAGCGGTGCAGGCATCCCCCCTCTTTCCTTACACTGTCTACAGTAAAGCGGTGCTTCACAAGCGGCCACTGCACAACCGCCCACTACTGCTGGGCCATTTTTGGTCGTAATGGTCGTAACTGAAATAAGATGGTTTACATGGAAAGCATTGTAGAGGTGAGCTAATTGGATTAGATAAATGACTGTCTACACTAACAGTAACAGACTATTGATTTAAACTTTCATCCCACATTAGTTTTATTTGGGTTTTCTCTAATTAGTGTGCCCGTTTTTCATGTGTCTATTGACTAGTAAGTAGTAGTGGTGGTGGTGCTGATAGCTATTACTCGTCAATATATCGATGTTTACCGACAAAATATGATTTGCCTATCACGAATGATCTCAAAGAAAAAAAGGCAACTTCTACCTCTACCATGTTTGGCAGATGGTCAATTGTAAAGTCAGTAGAGGAAAACCTACTGCTGGTAACTTGATACTATTATTTTTGACTATTAAATAGCTGTTTTCAGTTTTGTTTCTGCCCCTGCCAAACCTTTTGTACATAAACCGTCGGCCAGGTGGTAATGCTGCTGGACAGCCCGGTAATAATAGCATCCAAAGTTAACCGGTAGATCAGTATCGACTATGCCGACCACAAGGAAAACATTATTACAGTAATGATGAAAAACGTTATCAATAAACTGCGACTGTACACCACTGAACGCGTCACTTTGCATTGTTAAAACAACAGTTCACTTTGATTGAGCCCCATTTGAAAGGTAGTGTGTGATCACGCCAGTGATTGCCGTTGATTGGCTAAGCTATTTGTGGCGCATCAACAACGCAAAATCTCACTGGATTGTATACTGGGAAAAAAGTGGGAAAAAAATATCTAAAAGTGATCGACGTTTCAGTAAACACAGTGGTGGACAAAGTGAACAGAATGAATAAGCAATCAGCAAACTACCACCAATTGACTGCAATCAAGCAGCGATTTTGGTCGCAAGCACACAGTCACACAACTTGTGGCCTGCTGACTCTGTGTTTGCAATTGTTTTTGTCTTAAAGTCGGCGGACGCAGACAAAGTCAAAAACTCTCTCACAAACTTTCAGGCTCACGCAAAAGCAAACACTAGGTTTTTTGCCGGACGCTAGCTAGTTAAATGGCAGTTGTCCACTTTTCTTTTTTTCCCTCTCAATTTCTCTCTTCTCTCAATGATACCTGCCGGCTAAATTTATCGATGCGCCAAAACGATCGGTGTCTGTCAATCGCCGCCGTCGTTTCAATCGATGAGTCTTGCAGTAGTAGTACTGTTGTGTGCGACAACTAACTGGCGAGATAACGAGAAAAAGGTAAAGAGAAGGAGAAGAAGACGACGGAGAAGAAAAAGTTAGCAATTCAACGATGATGAGACTGCCACAACTAAGGCACACACACAAGGTGCACCGAGACACTGAGCACCTGTGCAGACAACAACACTGCAATGACAATGGACTCGCGTGAGACGTCCACTGATGATTTCCAGAGCAATCAGCCCCAACACAATCGACTTTCTCACAGACGGCCTTTTTGGCAACAACTGAAAGAAGAAGAAAACAACGAAGAAGAGAAGAGTGCCCTGTGCCCAGTGTATCTGTGTAAGTGCCTTGTGTGTGTGTGCACTCTTCACTCTCTCGCAGCATGTGTCAGCAGGTGAAATGGAATGGATATTATTACCATTCACTTGTCAATTCTTTTCCTTCTTCTTTCCCTCTTTCCTCCCATTCAATCATCAGTTTGCTAGTGATAGGATTGTTGCAGGACGGAGCAGCGGCATCTTTGTAGCTGCGGCATCTTCCATCCCTGCATTATCATAAAAATGGCTCACAGTGTGTGAGTGTGAGTGTGAGTGTGAGCGAGTCACCTGCAGCGTCAGTCAAGATGGGAAAAAGTGGTGGTGGTAGTACACTGAAATGGCACAACAGCAGCAGCAACAGCAACAGCATCCACACTGTGCGACACATTCTGCACTCTTTTCACCTGTCTTTCAATCTCATCTCTTGCATCTCATTGTGCTCTAATGAACAGCGTTTTGATTTTTAATTTCCTACTTATGGTCGCACACAGCCACCAGCTCACACTCACTTTCACACACACACACACACACACACACACACACACACACATTACACACAAGCTGAAAACAGCCCCAGATGGTGTCAGACTGATAAGTGACAAGAAGGACCATCATTATGCAACGTAAAATGTGTGTATGTGGCGGTTGAAAGTTTTTACTCTCCTTTTTTTCTTTTTTCCCCTGGAAAACCACGCTCATTTAGCGCTCGCATTTACCTCACTACGCTAATTAACTGAGTCAGCTGCTTTTAGCTAAGCAGTGAGCAAGTTGACTATAATAAATCATCGGCTAAGTGGTGACCAAGTGACGGTCAGATTAGAAAAACTGATTGTCTGACTGATCGCAGATCAGTGCTGTCATAGATTAGTGCGCAGTAGATTAATGGGCTTCAACCAAAGGGAAAGGAAAGGATTAGTACACAGGCGTCACTTACCTTTTCGCCTGATGAATGGTCCTTGCTGCTGCTTTTGTTGTTGTTGTTGCTGCTGCTGGTGGTAGTTTTAGGACCAAAAAGTTGCTTCACCCGATTGGCCAGCGGTTGTAGTGACTCCTGCTGTTGCGGTTGTTGTTGTTGCTGTTGTTGGTCGTCCCCCAGCAGCACCAGGTCTCTGCTGCTCTTGGCCACCAGTTTCCCCTTGCCGGCGCCCCTTATGGTGCCATTGGAGGCGAGAATGTGTCCATTGGCCGTCGGACGGAGTATCTGGTGGAAGGACTTGGAGCGCGGCAGTGGCATCACCGGCACACGAATGCCCTGCTTCGAATGACTCTTTCTTTTGCCTTTGTGCTTTTGTTTGCTCTGGTGTTCCCGGTTATGTCCCCCAAATGCTGACGATGCTGCTGCAGGCGTTCGTTGGTGATAGTGATTCCGTTCAATGCGACTGTAGTGATCTGAGGAGTTCTCCACCACCACCACTTCCTCCACCTCTTCCTCTTCAACTGAAGACTGCTCTCCACTGCTGCAACAGCTGTCTGTGCTGGTGACAGTAGAAGTGGTGACACTGCTGGCACAGGAAGAGGACATCGAGCGATGCAGATGTTGCTCGTTCAGGCCGAGCACTGAGTGCGGCCGGTACTGGGGCAGCAGTGACAGTGGCTCTATTTCGGTTCCTGCTGCTGCTCCCCTAAAATCAATTGGCTGAACCAGTTCAAAGGATGAGGCAGTGTGCAGGCCAGCGTCGCTGAATGAGTAGTGTGACTCGTGATGACGTTGCTGATGCTGATGCTGCTGCTGCAAAGCAACACCAACATCAGCGCAGTTGAGTGAGTCAGTAGAGCCGTTGCAGTTTTTGTACAGCCGATTTGTACGACTGGGAACATTTGGAAGACGGTGCTGTTGTTGCTGTTGCTGTTGCTGTTGCAGTTGTTGTAATTGCAATTGCTGTTGATGACGATGGTGGTGATAAAAGTGGTGATTTTCGTAGAATGGCTGCCCTCCCTCTACTTCCCTCCTCCGGTGGTGGTGGTCTGTCTCTTCGTCTGCAGTGGCCGCCAGTGAGTGCTGACTGTTGTGACTGGTGCCCAGACTGCTGTTACCGCCCCCTCCATTCGATGACTGCTCAGTGGAGGTAGTGACACTGGTGGAGGTGTCAGTGGTCAGCGATGAGGCCACCGAGTGGGAGAGCGTCCCGAGGACGGCAGTCGTCTTTGCAGAGGAGAAAGTGGAAGAGGAGGAGGAGGAAGTAGAAGTGGAAGTGGAGGAGGAAGAGGAGGTGTGTCCATTCTGACTGCCCTTTCCCTTCCGACCTGAGATGGCACATGGTGAGTTGTTTGCGTTTTGGGAGTTAGAGTTGCCCATGCCTGATGATGGTGATGATGATGATGGTGATGAGGATGAAAATGATGTCAATGTGGGGGCTTTCCTAATGACCGCTGATTGATAGTATGCTTTCTCCCTCAACTGACCGACATCTTTATTGTTTGATCATCTGTCTGCTTAGAAGGCGGTTTGCTTGTGGTGGTCACTGCATTAGTCGTGGAGGGCAATGCTCTCTAATTGTAGTTGAAATAATTAAAACAATCGGCAAAAAAGAAAAAAGCGCTCACTGTGAAATGAAAGCAAAGCCAACAAAAACATCACATTGGCCGAGGCGCACAAACACTCGGGGGTTGAATCAGTAGTGACCGCAATAAATGGTTTTTGCTTGGCAGCCAAGTAGTGGCTTACATGGCACTGATGATACTCAATCTGCTGCTGGAAAGGTGAATATGTGTGTTAAGTAAAGAAAACAGACACCAATATGCGATGTCTATATTGCGGGAAGGGACGAGAAAGACCCACGCAATGAGGAAACGAAAGAGAAGGTGGTCTAAAAAATGGCGGGCGGCAAGAAGAAGAAAGCAAAAGCCGACCACCAATTAGTCACTAATTGCACTGCACTGTGTTTTTTGTGTGCGTGGGGGGCGAATGGTAACAACGACAAAAAAGAGATAAAAAGGAAAAAAGATTCCACTATTAGCAGAAAAAAGATGATTTTGCTTAGAAAAGGGCAATGTTTGCGGCGTTGTCTGCAAGTGACCTATTGAATAGTGAAGACGCTGGTAGTATGCAGAGGAAGAAGAAGATGAAAAAGAAACCAACGAATGAATTTCTGTGAATGAGCGTGAAGTTGAAATGGCGGCGTGCTGTGTTGTGTGGTGGTAGTACCTTTTAGACAGTGCTGGGCAATTGGTAGTGTTGTAGTGACTAGTAGTTTTAGTAGTCAGGTGATCGTAAAATGGCTTCACTTGGCACTGCTCTAAACTCTAAAGTGCAAGCTGCTGTTGTTGTTGCTGCCAAAATGGTGCAAATAAAAAACTGGAGACTTGCCTTGTGATGAGTAGAAAGGTCTACCACAAGCAGAGGCAAGGTATACTTTACGTTTATTAGAGAAGGGGACTGGAGATCAAAGTGCCGTCACTGCATGTTTTTATTGATGGTGGCGTCTTAAGTGTTAAGTGGAAGTGATGGTAATGGTGGCAGTGGCAGTGATTTCTGCTGCTGTAAATCGTAACGTCTTGTGCACTCGATCGGCGCATGAGGCTTCAATGAAAAATTGCTGTTGCTGTTGCTGTTGCTGCCGTTGTTGATGTCGTTGTTGTTGCCACCACTTTGAAGGAAATCCAATACGGGGAAAGAGAGCGAGAGAGAAAGAGGTACTGCTAACTGCCGGTGTACTGTTAACCTAGTAGTAGTAGTAGTAGTAGTAGTAGTAGTTTGCAGTGCAGTGGCACACACACTGCTTGATCAGTTGATCAGCACGTTTCGGCGGGTAGTGTGTGTGTGTGGTGTTTGTCTGTGTGTGTGTGCCAGCCAGCCAGCCAGCCAGCTAGGGTCAACTGGCCTTTGGCGTGTGTCGTCTCCTTTGCGGTGGCAAGTGGCGGCGGCGTCGGGCATGGCGCCCGTCACTGAAGGAGAAGAAGAAGAAGAAGAAATGCAAGAACGGACGGCGTTCGTTCGCTTCGATGCCTTCGTTTCAAGCTTGTGATGATTGTTTTCGGCTTCTTCTTCTTCTTCTTCGAATCTTTGCAGGTAGACACTTGAGTGTGTGTGTGTGTGTCTGTACGCTAGTGTCCGTCAGAGTGGCGAGTGGGGAAAAAAGTAGCCGAGATTGGCTCGGTGCGTGGTAGTGCCGACGACTTGCGTCGAGCACACTGACAACAGTCACTGACTGCGCCAGTGTCGACTGCACGGTGACTTTAACCGAGTTGCCGAGTTTTCTGCGGTGTCTGTGCTGACTACTTTTCGTTCAGTTCTACGGTGCAAAGTGTTTGTCTGTCAGTCAGTCAGTCAGTCGGTGCGTCTGTTTTTTGCCTCTCCACCTCATTGAAACTCCACTGCTGTCAGACACTGTTGTTGTCCGAACAGTGGCCAGTTGTTGTGTATGATGAAAAGTGGAAAAAAGAGAAAGAGAGAGAAAAGAAAAAAACGGTGTTCAGATGAGACCAACAACAGCAGAAGCAGCTTTAGTAGTGATAATAACGAACAAAAACAGTGATGGTGGTAGTGCTGCAGGTGGTGGTGGTGGGACAGTCACGGACTGCACAAGGTGTTTACTTTTGAGAAAGATGAAGAATACAGACAAAGTGATGCGGCACAGATGAGACAAGACAGACATATCAAAAGTGAGAGAGGGACAGGATGAAAGAGAGAGAGAGACAAACTGGCCGAAAAACAAACCTGGCAAACATAAAAAACGAGTTGACGAGTTTTCATTAAAACTGCATTGGCTTTGTAGTTTGGTGTTAAAATGAAAAAAAACTGAAAATGAAAATCAGAGAGAACCATAAAATTTCATTTATTGCATCAAAAAGTAATTTTGCATTTAGTTGGTCAACCTGTACTCTACATTAGATAGTGTTGCGTTATACATTTCCTTCGTTTTAGTGTTCAAAATCTTCCTATCTTCCGTTAAATGCAAACGAGCAGGAAACATTGCAAAAGATGGTATTGTTACCTTTAATGCTGACTTTGTTTTTGTTGTCACTGTTGCTGTTGTCATTGCTTTTGTTGACATTTCAATTGACAACAACTGCTTGGTTGAAAGAAAAAAAGACAAAAAAAATGAGGAAGGAAAAAGAGAAAGAAAGAAAACAGGAAAGAGAAGAAGAAAAGGTGGAGAAAGAGGAGGTCGTAATCGGAGAATGTTCAATTAAATGAAGGTGACCGAAATTAAATGAAGGTGCAACAAGTGAGTGCGCGCATCACTGACCACAGCTGCTGACACGCAATGACCGCCAATGACAATGCCTGTTTTTTCGGTGCTGCTGCTGCTGCTCTTGCTTTTGTGCTTAATCAAATGTCTGAGTAAGTATGTGTCTGCTGGCCAATGTTTTGCCGTACACTGACAATTGCAAATGAATGGTGCAAACGGTGATGAAGGTAGTGGTAATGATGATGTCAAAGGACACTTGCTGCTACGGCAAGTGGTTTAATGGCAGTTGTTTTCAGAAGCAACAAAAAACCAGTGACACATTTGAGAGCAGACTTTTTTCCTAGAACAATTTGGAAACAAAGTTTTCAAAAAAGTTGTTAATATATTTTTTCATAAAAGATTTTATTTTTTTGTATATTATCAACTTTTAAAATGTTTGCAAAATAATGTTGCAAACATCTTTTAATGTGTTAACAAGTTAATAAAATTGGCCAACAGTGATAGTTGAACAGTTTAAAATTGCTTGCAAAGTTGCATCAATGGTAATACAAAAAATAGCAAAACAAAATAAAAAAATTGTGCAACATTGTCAACAAACAGGCATGACAATGATCGAGACAACGATAGTAAAAAAGCTCGCAAATTAACAATAGAAAAAAATGCAACAATTAACTGAGCAAAGTGTGAGTGTTTTTTTAAGGCAACAACTGTCACAAGAAGAGAGATAATTAAAGTGTAAATGAAAAAGCGACTAGACCAAATGAAATTACGAAATTATGCTAGGGATGTTGCAGTTTATGCTGTATGTGAAAGACAGTGAATGTGTATGAATTATAAAACAAATTGTTGTATGCTAAATGAACTGATTTAGCCAACTTCAAATGATAAACAAACATTTACCAAGCAAATATTCCTATTCATGGTTTAAATAAGTCATTCAGAGTGCATGTTTTCAAATTGACAATTAAAACCCGAAACATAGTTCAGCAGTTTCATTCAGGTAGTAATGTCATCTTTGTCCGTTTGTCAGCATGCTTCCACAGTAGTACTGTTGTTGAAGTGCAGTCTCGTGTTTGCCAGACAACTTTACACAAATTGTCAGATGCGGAAACGAATGTGGAAAAAGTGGTGTGCACACGTGAGCAATGAACACAACAAAACAAAAAACATCTATCCAGAGTATGTGTTGTGTTTGTGTGTGTACTTGTGTGTTTGCCGTGTGTTTGTCTATCGGTTAAGCTGGGCACAGGTGGCCAACATGGCGAGGAATGACTCCTGCACCGGTGTGCTTTCGTACGTCTGTTTCACCAGTTGCTGGGCAATCACACTGTAGTGCTCGATGAGAGCAGCCGTTTTCGGTAGGGCATCACTCTGTCAATGTTCTCCATCACCTAAACAGAGAAAAAGGTAGGCAAAAAACATAAACAATGATTAGTATCAATTGAGATTTGTAAAAGTTATATGGGAATAAAAAGTGTGTTGATGAATGGCAGTGGTAGTAGTGTAATAAGAAATGAATGTGTGAAAATTAATTCAAAGGCAAAAAAGGCCGCTAACATAACTTATAGTGTGTGAAGTGTAATGAGGGAAAAAATGTGATGAGAAATAGGCATAACTAAAAGGGCAGAGCCAGCATTTGTCAGTGAGTGGACAGGTGTGCCACTTGCTGTTTCTGTAGTATCATGCAGACAAACACACACACACACACACTCTAAAAGCTGTCACCTGTCTGCGTCCGTGTAAACATACAACACCGCATGAGCTTGCAATGAAACAACAAAACAATGCACTAAAGTGCACTAAAACAAAAAACGAAAACAAAGAGGAAGAAGATTGAGTTAACGCGCTTGCTGTTGCTGTTGCTGTTGCTTAACAAACATTGTTTTTAGCCTAGTATTGCCTAGCATCTAAAAGTTGGCAGTAGGTGTCAGGTGTATTAAAGCAGATGATTAAACACACTTACATTGCGCACCAACTGCTGACAGTCGGTTTCAGTGGGGGCCAACTTGAAGCGGTGGCTCCGTTCGGAGGAGGAAGCCTCTTTCAGGTACAGCAGCACCGGCAGGCGGAGAAAAAAGTGCAAGTGCCGTACAGCAGACCAGTGCTCGGTTGTGTGGTTTGCAACGGCAGCCATGCCCCCCAACTTGAGCGTCCAGTAGTCCTCGAGCAGTGCAAAGAGGTGGGTGAGCACGTGGCCCAGCTGCCCGGCGGCGGTAAACGGCGCCTGGCCGGCGTCCTTGCCCAGGAGGTAGGCCACCGACTGGCAGCCATTGGCGAGGAGGGTGGCCTGCTGGGCGGCCAGCACCGACGCCCAGACGGCCATCAGCTGCCCGGCGGCCAGCTGCCGGCGGACGGCGCCGCTCAGCTGCAGACAGCTGGCGGGCGCCTGCGGGTGACAGGCGGTGATCTGCTGGCGGGCCTCCCGCTCCAGCCAGAACTGAATGCCGGTCATGTCCTGCAGGGCGGCGCCCATCAGCTGACTGACATTGCTCATGTTCAGCCGCATCAGACTGTAGGTGACGTTGTAGTAGTAGAAGTTGCCCTTCAGTATCGACCATCGATAGGGCTCCATCGATGGGAAGGAGGAGGAGGAGGAAGTTGAAGGTGGCAATGACGGTGGTGAATTGGCTAGCCCGCCGGGAGATGATGATGACTTTCCCTTGACGTTGATGTCTGCTGGTGTTTGAGCGCTGGAAGCGGGACTGGTGGCATTGTGGTCGACGTCAATGCGAGAGCGAGAGCCTTTTCGAGTCATTTGGATGATGTTGAGCAGCATAAAGAGGTGCCGACGAATTGGGTCGTGTGGTTTGCTGTCGTTGTCTGCAGTACTCAATTGAGGGTTCATCAGGTGGGCAACTATCAGCGAAAGAAAGGATTCTTTGGGGCGTATAGAGTGAAAGGACCTTAGTGGAAACTCGTTGGCCATACTCATGTCGTCGCAGTCTGTGGGTTCATTTTCCAAATACAACTGCTGTTCATCATCGATTAGTTTTTGAAACTTTTCTAAGCTCTGTGTGAGTCCGCCAAAAGGGTTTGGCGAGTTGGTTTCTAGGGAAGAAAGTGCCATTTTAAGCTGCATTGATTGAATCAGGTTCAATGAACACTTTTTCTGGTGGTTATCACTTGAAGGTCCAGTTTTAGTGTTACTACTTTTTGCCTCATTAAATGTCTCACTAATCATTGAGGGTTTCAGAAGTGGCATCGACTTTTGCAAAACATCTTGAAGAGACCGCTGGCTTATTCCTATGGTCGTTTCAACGTCTCGAAGTGCCATTGAGAGTTGTCGTAAAAAAAGTGGCTCAGAGTTGGTTGATGTCGCTAGTCTATCTGATGAGTGCTCATACGGTTGAGCGTTTTCAACAACGCGTGATTGTTGCGCACTTGTATCGGCTTGAAAGTTGTTGTCATTGCCATGGTTTGAACAGCTAGTCGATACTGTTTTGCTGCTCAGCTTAAACAAGGCAAAACAAGTGTGCACGGTTGATCTGATAGCCGGCGGTTGACAATACATTTTTGTGGTGATGATTTTTATAGATAAAAAACCTGACAAAAAATGATTTTTAATAGTGTAAATAGTAAACAAATTGATTACCTGGCAAAACTTTTACGTAATTTTATAAAACGAAAAATTATCTGTTAAAGATGAGTTTTTAAAAATAGAAATTTGTGCAGTGGTGATTCAAGTTTTAAAGAAAATCAGATATTTTGTTGTTGTTTTGAACTGACAATGTTGAGTGTTGTTGAGTGCGTGGTGGCTATTCGCTGTGGATTGTGTGACACAATAGTGAACAGGTAAGATTATTGGTCTTTTGAGAGCGCATTTTTTTCTACAGGCGCACGGCCTTCTTCACCATTACTGTCAGCGGCGAGTCAATGAAGTCAGTGACTAGTGCTGTTGCAGTGACTAACTGTCACAGGCTGCGCTCAATGAGAAAGGCAATGCCAGCAGTATGATGTAATAAATGGCACTTTGGAAGAAGAAAAAAAAGGAGAAAAGAGGAGGAGAGGAGAGGAGAAGAAGACAAGAAGGCACAATGTAGTGAGTTGAGTTTGAGGACCGGCAGACTGTCAGCAGACTGAGCTGACTGAGCCTTGATAGGGATGATTGCTGTAGGTTTGTGTTTGGAAAAGACAAAGAAAGTTTGGTCGATATGGCCAAGTGATCGACAGTGATAGTTCAAGTGCATATACACACATTTACTAACAAACAGTGCAATCACACCGATTTGCAGAACAGACTACTGTCAGCAAGTAAGTGACAGTAGTCTACTACTAATGCACCAGTTGCAGTGTGCAGGTCACATCAGACAAAGTCAAAATGCGTTAGACGCAAGTGAGGAAATGCAAAGAGGAAATGTGTGTGTGTTTTTCAGCCGATGTATTATACTGCACTTTAATACACCTTTTTTGCTTCATCCGAGTATTTGCTGTACTTGCTGCAGAGTGACACAGTGCCAATGACTTTGCTTTGCTTGCTGGAGATGACCTGAACACTCGGTGTTGGGCGCGGCAGACAAGTGGTGTTTGGCCGGTGGTGTGTACTGTACTGCACTGGTGTAAACGATGGGAAAGGTGATGTCAATAAGGATGAGTGACTTGGGAAATGAAATGAGGGGAAAAATGGTTGGCTGTTTAATAGTGCCCTCTGTCAATATGGTGCGCCCACAACGGTGCCCAGTGCCACTTGCTGAAATGGTTCAAGTGTGTTATGGCTGCAAAAAAAGTTGGCAGTGCTTGTGTAAAAGAACAGTGAGGGAGAGCAGTAACTCTAACATTAACTGGCAAAGGTAACTGATTAAAAAACAAAAAAGTAAATGAAAAACTAAATGAAAATAGAGTGTGTCAACAGAAGTGTAAGAGAGCGCTATTGAAGGAAAATGAAACGCCAGCTAGTGAGAACTAATTGACAGGTTGACTTTTGTTGAGAACGTTTTTTTCATTAAACAGCCAAAAATGGAGAGGAAATAGTAAAAGTGTGTGTGTGTAAGTGCACTTAAACACTTGAGTCAACAAAAATATAATAACAATAAACAGAATGCCGACCGGTGTTAGGATAAGGTAAGAAGAGAAAAGGAGCGAGAGAACGGTTCACGGTGTTTAAAGGTTCACAGCAGTAAGTTGTGTGATGAGCAGCAGTTGCCAATAAACTGAATAAAAACAGTTGTTAAGCTTCCTGTAAACTAGGGCTGGTCCTGTGGGAGCGTAGTATGGCAAAAAGTAAAAAGTGTTGAGTTAGCACGGAACGCTAAATTTGTGTCACAGTCAAAGTGAAAAGAAAGGCAGTACTAGCGCCGCCAAGATAGTAAACAAAAGTTGACAACAGAAGCGCAACAGTGCCCTGCTGCACACCAGTGAGTCAATTTAGGCAGTATGATGTGTAAATAATGTGTGTGGACAGTAAACAGCAAAACAAAACAAAAAAAATGGCAGATATTGTCGTCCAGTGACTGACGAAAGATTAGGATGGCTTGGGATGCTGCTCGTCTGATCAAAATGTTGAGTTTTGCTGCTGTCTACCGTTTATTCTGCCCTGCGCTGATGGCAACAGTGTGCTCAGTCAGTCAGCAGCAGCAGCAGCAGTGGTGGTGGTGGTCAGAAGATCACGTGTACATGCAGTCACAGCTGGTGGCAGTCAGTGGTGGCAGTGGTGGCTGATGATGGCCAACAGGCGACATTGGAGAATGCCGCAAGCAGCAACTGCAGTTGAGGCACACTTGCAAAGAGGGGGAACAAGAGAAGACTGCCGTCCATCACTTCCACCACTTTCATTACTTGCTACCACCATTGGCCAATAACGGCCACATTGGTAGGACAATCTTCGAACACCGAACTGCCGACGTGATTGTTCGCTTGTAGTGTCTTGGGCATTGAGAAGATGTATCCTTCAGCGCTGTATTTTATTTTTAAAAACAAACTGTATTTTCAGTAGTAATCAGTTCAGTGCTCAAATGATGAGCGCACTTGTACATGAATCATTTCAGTGCACCTGTCCACTTCCTCATTTACATGAAAAACAGTGTGTGTATGTGTGTGTGCTTGTGCTCATCTTAATCCCAAACTGTCAATTGAACTCTCAGCTTATGTAACTGCATCATTTTAGTGGCAAACTATTTTTAATAAAATCAATTAAACTCAGAGTAACGAGTTGCCTGAGCTGAGATATGCACCGTTTATCGGTAACGACTTTAGCAGGGCCTTGAAATGAAAAGTATCAAGAGGTAAAACTAACGCAAACTAGCGCAAGATGCTGATGTGGAGGAAGATAGAGCGGTTTTACTTTTGCATTAACATCATCATCAAAAGCATTAGTAGCAGGAGCCCATTGAGCCACAGTGGACGGTGATGAAAGCGGACAGTGCAGCATACGCTTACGAAAAGACACACGCAAACTGTTTTCGCTTAAGCAGTGAAAGTGAGGAAAAGGCTAATGAGTTAGTGGCAAGGTAGCGTAGCAAGTGAGAACAGGTACACTGCATCAAAGGCTAAGCATTAGTTGGACATCAGTTTGTGGAACAAGGACGGAAGAAGTGTCTGCAGTGGCTGACCGGTTAGAATGGTGTGAAGGCATCAGTGCTACCACCACCACCACTACCACTACCATTTCCACCATCACCTTCATCACCACCGCCATCATTACTCACAGTCTCTGACAGCCACTTTCGATCGATGACTGCAGTTCGACCGTGAACGACGAGTCCAGCTAGTTCTCTCTTTCTTTCTCTCGCTGTTCACTGATGTCCACCGATGTGTCAGGCATCCCTTTTCCATTCATTTAACTTTTTTTTGTGTGAAAGTGTGCTCGAGCTGCGTTTGTCATCGTTGTCGTCAGTCGATTAGCTGTCGGCGTTTGCTGACACTAATGAAGTGAATCCCCGGAGAGTCCAAGTAGCTACTGATGATGCTGCTGTTGCTGCTGCTGTTGCCGACACCAAACACTGACAAACACTGAACAGCAGGAAAACAACAACAGCAAAACAGATGACCCATTAGCAGGACGCATAACTAACGCATAACTAAAGCGACAGTGTCGCAAAGAAAACAAGAAAAAAAGGGGAATAAATGAAAGGAAAGATGCTCGCCGTGTTTTTTAATGCTCACTGGCAGCCAACCGGTGAAAAGAAAAAGTATGTTGCTGAATACTGGAAGTAAAAAGATGTGGCTCTGATTCCATTCCACTGCCGCCTAATGACGATCATTGTCCATTCGACTGAAGTTTCTGTGCAAATCACCGATTTAATGTGCCGATAATAATGTACATTGCGTTTTACGGCTGTTTACGCAAGAGAGAACACACAGCTATTTCGTTATGCAAACAAGAGTAACAGTGCAAGTGCTCAGGTGTTTCACTGGTGGGCATATTAATGAGTGTATTGAGTTTAATTAAAAGTGAAAATAGAAGGGAAACTTGTTAGCATTTAGCCAAGTAGTAAAGTGATAGATTCAATGTACAGTGCTGCAAACATGCAAACTCTCTGGTTTCACACTAGCCGAACCAGTGCGTCGCCATGCACTCGGTGTTCCACTCGGTGAGACAGATCCAGCACCAGTTGTGGTTGCAGCGCTTTCGCGTGCAAACCATGTGCATACAGCCGCCGTTGCGTTCAGTGGGCGTTCGGCACTTCGGACAGGGCTTCGCTATCTCGCGAATCTTCAGCCGAGACATGGTGTCCTGCCAGCGCGTGGGCGCCGCCTGGGCTGAACCAGCACCTGAACCTGCAGCACCGGTCACACTGCTGGCCAGCGAGCGCAGCAGACTGAATTTTTCTACCAGGCTGGCCAGGTACGTACTAGGGCGTATTGTCTTTTCTGTGTTTTCCGCCTGTTGAGCACTGGCGCAAAGTTCGGCGTTCGTCTGTTCAATCAGCCCCTCGTAGGGACAACTGACGGGAGCGTAGACGCCCTCATAGGTGCAAAGGAGGCAGTACACCAGCCGGCACTTTGGGCACTCGGTCACCTCACAGCTGGTGGGCGGCATCTTCTCCGGGTAGAGCGCCTGATCACAGTTGGAGTGCGGGCAGAGCATTCCGCCCCGCCTCAGCACCAGCTCCTCGGAGGAGAACCTGGCGTACAGCGAGTAGAAGTGCTCCTCGAGGAGGTTGAGGTGGGCTGACTCGACGGAGGAGCCCTCGCAGTCCATCGGACAGTTGACAGTGTAGCCGAGAGCGTCGACCCAGACGAGGTTCCGCTCGCTGAGCGCCGTTTTGCAGTAGTCTCGAAAGCACGGCAGGCAGATGACGTGATCACAGCCGGGAAAAACGAGCACCACCTCGACGGTGTGTCCAGACAGGCCAGACAGGAGACGCCAATGTTGTTCCGGCGAAGTCGGTTCAGCGGAGTGACAGCTTCGGCAGTGTTTACCCTTGCTGATGTCTTCGCCTTCTCCTGTTGTTGATGATGATGATGGTCGTGGCCAGCCTCGTCGATGCACTTGAAGTAAAATCGGGCCACCTTTCCGGTGCAGCCCGGAGTGAAGCACTTGCACTCGATGCGGCCTGCAGTCAGCACGTCACTCCAGTCCTGAGGTTCACGGCTGAAGAGAATTGACCCGTTTTCACACTGATCACAAGCGACGCGCAGCTTTCCGGATCGCAGTGCATCGCACGCCTGGCAGTACACAAAAAAGTAGAGCTTTTCTTTGTTGCTTGAGTTGTCTGTAGCTGTCTGCTGTGCGTTATCGGCTATGAGATCGTTGGCGCTTGAAGTTTCAGAATTGTCAATTGTCGTCAGTTTTGTGGGTAATTTACTTAGCGGCACATTAACTTGCTCAATGTTTTCATCAGTGGACCTGGTGTTTCGGGTAACTTTTGACGAGTCCAGTGCGTGTAACATTGAGTAATCACCCAAATCACAGCCACTGATTTCTAAATTGTTTTCCAGTTCCTTGCCCATAAATAGTATTGCCAGGTTAGACCAATTGTCTATGTTGTCTGAAAAAAGTTTGATTAAGTTAATTTAAGTAAATACACAAAAAGTGTTGTTTTGCTGAAACTTACCTTTTAACTGATCACAAAGTTCTTTTTTTACGTCAACCACTTTCATTGATTGTTTCACTGTCATGTTGTATTTGATTATTTGCTTCTGAATTGGATCCATGAAGCACACCTGAATGTGACAGCACTTGTCAACACTGTCTGTTTCAATGTCCTCTGCCAGTAGTGTGCCATCACGAGCTGTCCGGCTATGTGATTCTTCAGTTGCCGACAGTTGTAATGCTGAGTTAACGGTTTCTGTCGTTTCTTGGTTTTCATTTTCTTTTACTTGAAGTAAATTGCTTACTAAATACTGGAACATATAGTCAAACAGACGTTCTAGTGCATAGCGAAACATTATAAAATGACAAAAATCATTTCTAAGTGTGCTGCATAAAAAACAAAATGTTTACAACAATTATAAACAAAAGTTTAATTAAAAAACACCTAGAAACAAACTTACAAAATGTTTAAATGTTAAGCACTTACTAGACAACAAAACATTTATCTGCAAGTAAACACAACATGCGACAATAATAAACGGTCGTTTTAGGTATTTCAGGAAAGATTTCTTTGCAATTTTAACAAAAACTTCTGAAAATTTTTGTGTTTTACAGAAATCACGCTTGTAAATGCTGTTAGAAATCTGGATAGAATAAAGCATTCATCGGGCATACTAAGGCTTAAGGCTGGTATATTTTGGGCATACTATGGTACTCGGCCGCCAGGTTGCTGGTAACGTCGTTTTGCTCACACAAAGTTCGAAACATTTGTAAATGTTTTATAAACATCTCCCTCTACTATTAAAAATCAGTTTAAATTACGTAGGCTTTCGTTTACTCTCATTCTATGCTTTTCAGCACAATTATTATCGAAACAAATAGGAAAATCCAACTTTGTAGAAAATTAAATCTGACATATTCACACTTGTTCAATTTAATAAATTGAATATTTCCAGTTAATTGTGAACCATATTAACCAGTACGTTACAGCAAATTGGTCTCACTGGTTAAAATACTTTCCATTGTGCTACAATGTTGAAACTTTGCAAGTAGACTCGTAAAAATGCATAGGTATGTGGAAATTTTTTAAAACAATATTTTGGTAACCGGAAGTACCAAAGTCTAATGAAAATTTTGCACTTCCGGTCAATATAAACTTGATTTTTATAAATTCAGACTCTTTGTAAGATTTTACCTCAATGTTGTACCATTTGTTTGTACATTGGACAATCGAATAGAATGTTAGGATTTTCCATTTTGATAACATGTTGAGACAAAAATATATTTTTTTGAAAAAAAACTCAAAATTTTAACTTTTTGTTCGATTGTCCAATGTACAAACAAATAGTACAACATTGAGGTAGAATCTTACAAGGAGTCTAAATTTATAATAATCAAGTTTATATTGACCGGAAGTGCAAAATTCTCATTAGACTTTGGTACTTCCGGTTACCGAAATATTGTTTCAAATTAGAAAAAATGTAGTTAAACACGTATAAAAACATATGCTAAAAACAAAATTTAAACATCTTAAGTAATTTTTGAGTAATTGATTTTCAAAGTTGATCCAAAAACTCCCTTTTTGGATCAACTTTTAAACTTCCGGTTCAAAATCTAAAAAGTTTCCACAAACCTATGCATTTTTATGAGTTTACCTGCAAAGTTTCAGCATTGTGGCACAATGGGAAGTATTTTAACCAGTGAGACCATTTTGTTGTAACGTAGTGGTTAAACAAACGGATTTTTTACCAAAAGATGTAAATTATTAACTTGACTTAAAAAATGATTACATAGCAATTGAATAAAATTGAAATTACCGTTTAGCTCAGTTTGTGCAAAAAATAATTCTTCTTTTGATTTAACTTGCAGTGAATTATCGTTAAATAAACGGGCAACTAAATAATTTAATGGGGTCGGAGCGCACAAAACGATCGATTTGCGGTATTAATTTAATTACAAAAAAGAAAGATAAAATAAATGGTCTGGTAGCCTGTGGGAAACATTGCAAGAGCAGGCTGCTTTTGACAGAGAGTGTCTGTGTCTGTGTGTCTGCTTCTGAAAACCTTATCGCAAAAAAATGTTGGCGCTGTGTATCACTGTGTGTGTGTAAGTTTTCATGCTAGCATCACTTAATTAAAAGTGATTCAGTTTAAAAGAAAATGATAAGAATGAAAAAATGAAAAAAATACAAAATAATTTCGTTTATTCTACAAATGATTGCCCTTATGGCAGTTAGCTCGATTGCCAATTGAAACGGACGCACATACCGTTCCACAATTTTTCTCATCTTATTCCTCTGCTCCTACTTACGGCTCACTGGTAAGACTAATTTATTGCCTTTTAATATCTAAGCTCCTCATAAAGTGCCACCGTGAGGCCAATTGAGACTATAGTTTGGGTGGCTAGCAAACAGAAGATGGAGAAGGAGAAAAGTGAAGCCTAAAAGAGGACACGATCTGTCCTGACAAATCCAACTCAAGACGAAGGAATTCTTGTGTTAGAGGGCAATTTGGCCACTTCGTTTGGGCGAATTCTCCGATTTGATGCAATTTAGAAAAGCAAGCACGGGAAGAAGGACAACAAGGCCAAGGAGAGGACAAGGAAAAGAAAAAGAAAAAGACTAGAGAATCGCGCAGAGAATGCTCAAATGACTATTCTCACAAGCATCTCTCTCTCTCTCTCACTCTCTTTCTCTCTCTCTCTCGCTCTCTCTCTCTCTCTCTCTCTCTCTCTCTCTCTCTCTCTCTCTCTCTGACTGCACAAACCAAGCAATGTGATCTGCCAACAAATGATTGCCCGCCTGCCTGCCTGTCCGTTCGCCATCAAATGGGAATGCCTTTCTAATTCCTTAAGTGGCCAAACGGTACCTCAGCAGTTTTTGCCACATTGTCATTCCTTTCTTTCTGTTTCAAACATTCTCTCCATTCTCTGCACTTGCCGTTGCTGCTGCAATTTGCTTCTGTTGCCTCAGTAATTAATGCTGCGGTAATGTCACGGACACACTCTCTCTCGCTTTTGAATTTGTCCAATTCTTTCCTTTTTTTGTGCTTTGCCGTTGTGTGTCCAATAAGTGTGCTTGTGTGTGTGTGTGTGTGTGCAGATGCTTTTGTCAATTGCTGCTAAAAAAACAGTGACTGCCCATTAATTGCTGTCGTTTAAGTCAATTCCTTGTTTTTGTACTTTTTACGTTGACTTGTGAAAAGGAGAAAAACAGAAAGCCTGTCAAAAATACATGCAAGTTGTTATTGGCCAATACTTGACTACAAAAACTTTCAATCGTGTTGGTGTACACTCAGTCAGTGTCAGACCAGGATTTTCATTGCTTTTTTAGTCTGTTTTCTTTTTTTTCTTTTTAGTGCCCTTTTTCCTTGGCGCCGGTGTTTGCTTCCAACTGTGCACCATTGCCAGCTCTTTTGCTTTGTGGTCCATTTGCCTTTCCACATTGTGGTGCTCATCCATTTGCACCACAGTGTCGGCACATTAATTTCTTACTGGTAGTTTGGCGTCAGTTTCACTGCAACAGTCAAGAAAGAAAACGCCAACAAAAAAAAGAATAAGAAGAAAGGAGGCAGTCAGTGAGAATTGCAACTGCAGTAATTCTCGTATCGGATGCTGTGTAAGCCTGAAAGTGTCGCAGTGTGTGTGCTGTGTGCTGTTGTGTGAGTTGTGCCCCTTTTTGCCTGCTGTTGACGGCCCACTAATCCCCAGCATTGCTGTTCACTGTTATGCCCACCCCAAAGGCACATTCATTGTACGGCTGTCAGAGAGAGTGCAATGTTTAAGGCTGCACGGCGGTTACCAATTCACCATCACCATCATCACCATCATCACCATCATCACCCTCACCACTTTACTTGGCCTTATATTCCGGCTCCAATTGACAGTGCCAAAGCTCAACTGGGCTTTTTCATTAGCCTCTCCAGAAAGCTAACCCCACTGATGAAAAAACCAATGAATGCTAAAAAGAAGATAAAATAGTATTTTAAACAGATTAACATTTAGAAATGAACCATCGCCTGACGTTAGCTATTTTGTTTTTCTCTCTATTGGTTTTTGTCGTTCGTTGGCAATGTTTTAGCGTTTTTAATGTGTTTTTTTTATTCTCAGAACGTGCTACACAGGAGACGTCTGCTTAAACTCTTAATGCTGGGCTTGAATTAATTAAACGCTTAATTATTTTGCTGACAAGTTGCGCGTTTAAACGGGAACTTACAATCGAAGATGTTTATTAGAAAAGGCTCACATTAAATTAAGTAAAAAAACTTTAGTTTAAAGCGGGCAATAAAAACGACGCTAACTTTTAAGGCGATTAAAATTTAATAGAATTTAAACGTTTGTGCACGTTTTAAAGCAATTTATAGCAGAAATAACAACACAATTGCAGCATTTGCAATTTAAAAAGCTATCATTAATCTAGAAACCATTACCATTATTGAATGCAATTAAATAAATAAACTCATAAATACATTAACTCATAATCAATTTTTAATCAGTAACTCCGCTGTCAGCAGCAAACACATCAACGGGCCCAATGCAGCACATTGCTCATATCTATTCAAACGTATATTTTAAATTTAAACACAATCAAAAAAAACAAAAAAATAGCGAAACATTTCACAGCCATCACGTGCACCTCTCAAATCGACAATAGAATGGCTATCGGCCCATTAACAGCGAACAAAGTAGCGTACACTAACTGGTGCAGAGGCACAAACCCCTACACTACCCGTTTATGGCGAGACAGACTAGCCGCCATCAAACAAACAGACGAGCTGAGCTGAGCTAACAGCAGAAAAAAGCGCCAGCAATGTCTGTCTGACTTTCAGTTTCAATGTGTGTGTTCACGTAGACGGAGGAGACATTGAGGCAAACAAACAAAAAGCAAAGGCGCCCCCGAATTGTTTACCGCCGGCCACCATCACTATTTGCCTGTCTCCCTGCTGCTGTTGCTGATGATGGTGGTGGTCATTTGTTGGCCGGCCTGTGTTCACTCACTCACTTTCCAAGCAAAAGAAAACTGTGCCTGTGCCCCTCCGTCAATAGATCCGAGAAAGGCACTCAAACACTCAATCACTTTTGGCCAGTGCCACTGTGTGTGTTTGTGGAGGCCACGGCCACTGATGCGGCACTGCAGTCACGAGCCGCACAATCCGTCAATGGCCGTTGCCGTCAGTGCCCACAAAAGGAACTGGGCCCACCACCATCACCATCATCCGTCACAAATCAGAAAGCACACAGTGTTTGTCTCTGCTGTGTTCCTGCCTGCCGGTCCGGCGCCGCCGTCGCCGCCGTGAATGAGAGAATCTGGCATCAGTGTTCTCTCCGCTGTTGTCCAAGCTTCAGTCAGTCAGTCAGTCAGTCAGCTAGCAATGGTCGTTTTGGTTGCCGCAGCGGAATGCCGTTTCGGAGTGTCCCGTTCGACTAGTCCACTGACAGGCTGATTGACTAGCGGGCCATTCTTCACCGTATATAGAGTGAACAAAAGCAAAAAGTGAAACAGAAATGAAACATTGAATCAAGCAAACAAACAGAAAGCATTTGGTGTTCACATGAATTTATTACCCACCGGCCTTTTGGGTTATTGAAAGTTTATGCCCGTAGGAACTGACTGCTGTTTTCATTCACAGTTTTGCTTTTCTGCAAGTTTTATTACAATTTTGCTAAGTTATACCATCTTTTTTAAAAAATTAGAAACAAACATTTTTTATTTAAAAAGTTTAAAATAATTTACGTTAGTTTGAAAACTGTAAATTTAAAAAAATTTAGCAAAATAAAAACTTAGAAGAAAAAACTTACGCTAAACAATTTGCATTGCAGTGAAGTGAGCATACTGTTTTAGCCTTCTTTTTTATCATTTAAAATAATTGCCGCCAACTTTTTGCCTGTCTTTTCACATCTCTTACAGTAAATTCTGCAAAAATGAATTTAAAATAAAATAAAATAAGGCCTACTGCTGCCAAAGAAGGCCAACAGCGGACTGATACACTTTTACAGTTTTGAAAAAAAAGCAGGGGCCCTCTGCTCTCTGTTTCAGTGCAGCCATATAGAGTGACTCGTGGCTAAAACTGTTTAGTGCACAGTGCGTGTCGCCCTTCTTCTTCTTCTCTGTGGTGTATTCGGTGGCCAGCACTATTAGTCTGTGTGTGATGGCCGACTGCTGTACTTGTGTGTTATTACTTTGTATTACCCTGCTACAAAGTATAAAAAGGGAAAGAAAAAGACGGGTTCACCATCGCGTACCGGCAGATCTCAGGCCAGTCAGTGACTGAGCTTTCGCTTCACTTCAACTGCCTACCTCCTCTTCTTCCTTTTCTTCTTCTTTCCCTAATAGTGGTCCACAGCAGACCGAGGGACTTTTCGAACAGTTGAACAGAGCACACACAGCACACACAGTGAGGGAAAAACGAATAGTACCGCAAAGTGTTTGCTCGAAAAGACTGAGCACAGGACAGAGCGCCCGACTCACTGGCGCCCCATTCACACTGCAGCCCTGCAGCACCGACGGTGCCAATTCACTTGCACTGCCCTGGTGCGTTTCACTGAGGCTTCACTCACTGATTCCTTTCCTCCTCTACTTCCTCTTCTTTTTCTTCTTCATTCCTTTCTTCCCTGCGTTTAGCAGCGCTTTTTGGTGGGCACCACAGAACCGCCGTTTTTGGATCAGTTAAAAGTGCGGCGGCTGCTGTTTCATCACTGGCCCCCTATTTTATTTCGACTCAATCGCTGGTTTCTCTGTTTGGCAATCTGCAGCAGTGGTTTCAACCACCGTCTCAGTCTCAACAGTCATCAGTTCTTTGTTCAGTTCTTCTTTAGCTCCTGTGGTCTCTGTTTTCTTTTTCCCGTGACTGGCGAAAAAAGACTAACACCACAACGACTACTACTACGACCACTACGACCACGACCAGCAGCAGCAGCAGCAGCAGCATTAGTATTTGCTAATAGTGCGACTCAGTCCACTGGCTTGCTCATCGATTGCAAGAGAGCTAGTCAGCTCTGATCAGCAGCAGTGGTGGTGGTGGTGGTGGCCAAGGGGCAATCGAACTTTGTCGGCCCTCTGATCAGAAAAAGCACAATGAGTGAGTGAGTGAGTGAACAGAGTGCGACTAGTGTGCCCAGACTACTACGATTCTTCCTTCTAGGCAGGCAGGCAGTCATCGACACCGAAATCGAGTGAGCCACCAGCAGCAAACGGCGGCAGTGGTGAGCCAGCAGACTTAGCAGCAGACTCAGCAGCAAAAGCAGCAGCAGAAAACGCAGTAACAGTCAGCGACAGTGTTTTGGCCGCAGTCAGTCAGTCAGTCAGCCACTGTCGCACCAGCCAACCACCGTCGCAGACGTCTCAGTCCGCTTGCAGCTTGTGAGCTGCACTGCAAACCATTTCTTTCATTCACCAGCAGGCATTCGACGAACGGTCCTGAGCTTTCGCGACATGTCCACCCAAACGCCCACCGCCGAAACTGCCAAAAACACTTTTGCTAATTGCAAAAAATAATTTATCTACCTTCTTAAAATTTGTCAAACTATTTTTTCATTTTATTCATTTTTACATTGTTTAAAGGAAGAACTTAGAACAATGTATTCAGCGCAAACGCTGCCGAAAAACAGTTTTCTGTTGCAATTGCGACAACGGCAAAAATGTAACCGTTCTAAAAATCGGTTTAAAAAGTGTTCACAATTTTCACCAGTCATGAAAATGTTTGACAACGACCCTCATCCGTTGTCAAAGAATGCACTTGCATCAACTAAAGAGCAAGTAAAGCAAACACTTCCAGTGGTCGTCCAGACCACCAGAAAAAAGCAGCAGTCTTTCACATTGAGCCTTTCTTCACTGCGCCGGGACATCAAACGACATAACTCCTGTCCACGCAGGCCATCACTTTCACCCCTTTACACAACATCCTTCCTTTCAGTACTTCCTTGTTTATTCCACTTCATCCTTTTCTTATCAGTACTTCAGCAAAGAGTATTCTGCTCACCCTCATCATCACTGTCCTCCTCCTCCTCTTCATCATCTTTGTCGTCTTCTATTGTCTCTGCGCCTGAAAGCGTCCTCGCCTCACTTGTGAACTCCAGCGATGCCATGAACTCGGCCGCTTCTTCAGTTCCCAAATTGCTGCCACCACCACCACCGCCACCACCACCGTTTACATTCTCTCATCATCATCACCGTTCTCACCTTCACCTTTCCAAGCTTTTCTTCCCTTTGGCCACGTCTTCCTTTCCCCTTGAGTCCTCCTCATCGTCGGCCTTGTCGTCGTCGTCGTCCTTCAAGTCCTCGAGCGCCTCCTCTACCACCTCTCAGCCAAAGCAGTCCAATCAGTTCTTCCGGCAAGGACGGCAGGCATCGTTTCGAAACAGCTCCTCTTTCAGTCGAACAACTGCCTCCTCTACCGCTCACCGTGATCCAGTCAGCCGAAAACGAAAACGCGAACTCTTTGCCTTGACAATCTCCGAAACTGAGCCGTTGAAAGCGCTTCACCCGGGCAACGCTTTTTGGAGCACCGGAAGCAGCAGCAGCGGCAGTGGTAGCAGTGGAGGCAGCCGCCGGCGTCGAGTGAGCTCCCTTCACGGTGGCAACAAAGTCCTCAAGCCGGCCTTCAGTGTCTTCAATCCAATGGCGGAATATTCCTCCTCCTCGTCCGCTGTAGCAGCAATGTCTGCCGGTTCGGCTAATGCTGCTGCTGCGGCGGCGGCAGCTGCAGCTTCCGCCGGGGGCGGAAATCTGCGCATGAAAATCCTCCTTCCTCCGCCGCCTGGCTTCGGCGTCGGCCTCCTGCCCGACCAGAAGTGCAACTTTGAGGTGTACCCCAGCGGCTGCTTCGACGAGAATGGCTCCATCTGCGACAGCAGCTCCGGAAGCGGAAGTGGCAGCAATCTGTGCGTCTGTCGACCGGGCTACAGCATCCGCATCGCCTCCCTTTACTGCCTCCGGCCGGCGTCCATCGGCGAGGCGTGCTACACGACGGAGCAGTGCGAGCGGAAGGTGCAGTACTCCGGTTGCTTCAGCTACCGCGAGGAGTACCGTGAGGAGAACCCCAGTGCCTTCTTCGGGCCGGCGCAGTCCTCCTGGCCGATGGGGGAGTGTCGCTGTCGGGCGGGCCACCGCTACGACCAGCTCTCCAAGTCCTGCGTGCGCAGTCTAATTGGCAGCTGGTGCTCCAACGTCTGGGACTGTCAAATGGTGGAGGAGGGCGATGGGAGTGGTCCCAGCGGAGTGGACGGAGGAGGGGAAGGTGTCATCTCCTCGCTGCGACAGACTTCTTCTTTCACCTTGCACGGCAGCATCAGCAGCAACCACAGCAGTGGCCGCAGTCACCTGGTGGGCCTGCCCGTGCAGATGCTGCCCTGGCACAGCGGCCCGGGCACCCTGCACAGCTCGGCCTTCTCGACGGCCTCCTTGCACGGCAACTCTCGCGCCAAAATGGCAAACATTGTCTGCGAGAATAAGGTCTGCAGCTGTGCGCCCTTCTTCCACTACAACAGCACCGCCGAGGAGTGCCAGCACGTGGAGACCTACGGGCAGCCCTGTCGACCGAGCGGAAAGTCGGGGGCCGAAAATCAGCTGGCAATGCTGTCGGCCTCTGCAGTCGGTCGAGGCTCCTCGGGCAAGCGAAGCACTCGAATGAGAGGCAGCGGCTCAGTTGCCTCAGGCAGCTATGTCCTCTCTTCCAGACGGCATTCTGCATCGTCTTCCTCCTTCTCGTCTTCCTCCTCCTCTTCTTCGTACCACTACCGCCAGCGGCGTTCTCTGTCCGACAATGAAGTGGGTGGCGGTGGCAGCGGTGTCCTGAGCAGGCTCGGCGGCGGCGGCGGCCTGCTGGTCAGCTGCACGCTGCCCACCGTCTGCTCGGTGAACGGCAGCTGCGTCTGTGCGGAGGGCTTCGAGTACCAGGCGGGCAGTAGTCCGCAGTGCCAGGGCGTCACTCACCACGGCTTCCACAAGGGCGAGAAGAATGGCCACTCAGGCTCGGCGTACGAGCGCGGTTTCGAGGGCCACTCCAATGTGGGCAACTTTGTGGAGTACGTCCTCTACGTTCTCGTGCCCGCACTCATCGTCATTCTCATGTTCAAGCCGTGCTTTCGCCGAATTGGTAAGCAAAATTAGGCACCTATTTTTTCCCCTAGTTTCACATAATGCCATATAATTTCTCTTTGCCCTGGTTTGCTGTTCTAGTTTGCTAGTGTGTGTCTGTAACAATTAAATTTCAGCCATTTTTAAAAGTTTAGCTTTTAAAAGGGGGAGCTAAAGTTTAGCGCGCACTCTAAATGTCAGTTTAAAGTAGGCACTTGAAAGTTAAAACAGTAGTAGAAATAGTAGAAGTGCTAGTGATTTATAATAGCAACCGTTTTTAACATTTTTCCCTTTTTCTCCTTCTTTTCATCCATTCTACCTAACTTGACTTTACCGACCGCAACTTGCCCCCACTTGACCCACATACACACCCAAACAATCCCCCAGGCGAATGGCGGACGCACATTCACCAGTACAACTCTGACAGTGACTTCTACCTGGCGGGAAACGCACCGGTCCTCGCCGGCGACCACGCCTGCAATGTGATAGGTGCCAGCGGAGAGAAGGTGCTGCCCGCCGGCGCCGGCGCTCTGGGTGGCGGCGCCCAGTACTCGACGCCCTTCTCCGCCTTCAGCTCGCACGCCCTGGCCGGTTGTGCCGGTCACGCCGGCCCCTTTCTCTTTGAGTCCGTCGACGGATGCGTCTACGGGGGCTGCCTCACCTCGCAGGGAATGCCGGCGAATGGCGTCCCTTCTGCAGCAGCTGATCCCTCACTGGCGCTGGTCCGCGAGAAGCTGCAGACAATCGAGGAGACGCAGTCAGAAGATGGAGGGGGTGGTGGTGGTGGTGGCGGTGGTGGTGGTGGTGCTGGCAGTGCCTGCAACCTCAGTTCTGCCGCCTCCAATGAAGCTGGCGGCTGCTCCAGCTGTCTGGCGGCCATGGCTGCCGGTGATAGTCAGCAACAGCAGCAACAGCAGCAGTGCTGCTCATGGGGACACGTCCTCAGCACTCCAGCGCAATCTGCAAATGGCGTAGGAGGAGGAGGAGGAGTCCACCGGGAGTCACCTCAACTGCAACTGCAACAACAGCAACAACACCAGCAAACAGCAAACAGCGAGGTGCAGCCGGGCAGCGATTGCAATGAGCGAATGAGCAGCGGACCCAATGGATGTTCAGGCAAGGGAATCACCGAGAAGGCAGACGGCATGGAGATGATTCAGTTCAGCAAAGACCAACAACAAACACAACAACAACAACAGCATCAGCATCAACAAGAGTGCTCAACTGATAGAGAAATGGATCACTCTAACAATGAAATTTCAGAAATGATCTGAGCCGATCAGTTGTCAAATTAGCCTGGCTTGAGTGACATTTCAACAACAGTAAAAAAATTGTCCATTGTTTTTTGCATGTCATTACTGCCAATGCTGACGTGTTGTGTTTTCTGTTGTTGTGCAATTGTCGTTATTGAGCTCAAGTCAAGCAGTTGTGAGTCAGTTTGACAACAGCAGTGTTTGTCGGATTTTCTTTTTACTGTACACAAACACACACACTCTCTCTCTTTCTCTTTCTCTCTCTCTCTTTTTCTACACAGTTTCAGCATAGCATTTGCTTGCATTTTGTCTTTCCCTTTTTGCTACTGATACCATTTTATTTACTGCACTCTCCTTTTAACTCATCTATAAACCCACACACACATTGATTTTTAATTATTTTTCCGTTTAATATTTTGCTCCTCTTTTGGGTCTGGTCAACTTTGAGTCAAGTGAACACAGTGTCGCCTACTGATCTCATCCCAATTGACATCTGCATGTGACTTTTACTTTTTTACATACACACACACAAAGAAAACCCATCCTCGTTGTACAGCAGATTGAGTAGACAGCTGATGAGCTGGCAAGTGGATTGGACAAGCAAAGTGGACACAGCACACTCTACTGAAAAAAGAGAGGCACTCATCATCATCATTATCACCACTGCTAGTGATGAGTTGCTGCTGCCGTCGGTGTCAATGAAAAACACACAAACTCAATAACTTTTTTCTTTCCTTTGCCAACTTTTTAATGTGCAGCTGCTACTGATTATTTAATTATTAAAAACCAATACTAGCCATTCTAAAAAGAAAAAGAATGAATTTTGTTTTTGTGTTTGTTTCAAACTGTTCTTTTGCTGTCCTTTTTTTGTTTTTTTGTTTGTTGACTGATGGCGGCCGTTGATGCCCACTAATGAAATAAAACCATTAGCAGCGCCAACATGATTGTCATTATGCTAAATGAATTGTTTCTTGTTCTCACATTCTTTCACATGATTGGCTTTTTATCATTTTTCTTAATTAGCCTAATAGAGTGGAACACTAATTGAACTTCATGTTTGGACTAATTGCAATTGTAATAATTGGTGCTGCAACTATTCTGTTGGTGTATGCTTTGTCAACAGTGTCCGACGCTATTTCTGCTGTTTTTTAATCGGCAACGCTGACGTTGCCAATAAAGAATGCTTCTTCTTTATTGCCAGTCTATTTACACTGACAACATTGATGTTTTACCACAGAACAGTTGTGTGACTACAATACATTTGTGCATGTATGTCAGTCTTTCTGCCTCCTGCAACCAACCACTCAAGGTTTTCCGTTTTAGTGGACAAGTCAAAGAGCAGAAGCAGCGCAATCAGCAAAAAATGCTGGTGATGGCTTTTGCTTTAGCTTTTTTCATCTTTTCAGTCTTCAGATGATGAGGATTGCCGCTGCCGAGGCCGAGAGACGGCAAGGCACGCGGGTAGAAGAAGAGGCAGTGAGGGACATTACGGGACAACTAAAACACACTACGCTCTGCTACTGCACTCAAAAAGCAGCACAATCAGCTTTAACTGTTTAAGACTGAAGAGAGAAGAGAGAGAGAGAGAGAGAGAGAGAGAGAGAGAGAGAACAAGAGAAGAAGAAAAGAGCCTTTACCGCCACCACAATTGATAGCCAGTGATTGTGGCAGACAGAGTGGTGTGCTCGCTTTTTTGCACATTCATTTGCCTGTCTGCTTGCCTGTCCTTCTGAGGATTTCCCTGTCGTGTTATTATGAAGACATGATGGCATCATCGCACCAAGCACCAAGCAAAAGATGATGCCTATGCAACACTACGCAAACACACCAGTGCACACACACAGAGACAGACCGACAGATACCACAAAAAATAAGAACAGTATCAGTTGAATGGTTCAGTGACTACTACTAGTGTGCTGCTGCCTCTTTCACTTGTGTAAATCACAATTTGCAGCTTTAGAGCACTTGCAGGGGTGGCAATCATGAGAAAGTGGAGATGGCTGCCCTGCTGCTGTCGCCTTAAACTTAAACTGAATCGCAACAACGGCAGCAGCAGGCGATTTAATGGACGTCAACATCGTAAGACTGAGAAAAATGGTAAGGAGCACAAAGACGACAACGACGACAAGGCCACTAATGTTCGGGCCTAAAGTCTAGTCAGGCAGCAGCAGCAGCAGCAGCCTCAGCGTCAGCACGTCCAATCAAGCAGACGCGGCAATTCTCGACCAGTCAAATAAAGTGCAGCAGAGCAAACTTTGCAGCCTAGCCTAACTTCTCTTTTCTCTCTAACAATCTTGGTGGCCATTATTGGCCGTGCATTCTTTTTGCTCCCGCGCTACCATCTTGCAACTTTTCATTTTTTGCCCTTTCCATTTTTCGTTTTTTTCAGTGAGGCTAATTAAATTGCCTGACGATGCATCGGCGACGGCGACGGCGGAAAAGAAAACGGAACTCCGCCGGATTCCGGCAGGCAAACACAGAACGAAGGGGCAACAGAAGGAAAAAGAAAAAAGAAAGTGAGAGAGAGAGCAGAACAAGGCTGCAAATCAACTTTTACAACAGTGGAGCCTGTACCAATCGACGACCATGTTAGGGCGCCAATGTTGGCCATTTTGCATTTTAATTTGCCACCGAGTGAACGAATTCGTACGACAAGCTACCAGGGAAAGAAAAAGAAAAGAAGGGAAAAAAGAAAGAGAGAGAGAGGAAGCTAATATAAAAGTCTTGACAGGGCGCACTGAACACACACACACATTTATTTTAGTTGTTACTTACTGCACTAAAAGTTGTCCAAGCAGAAGGAAGAAGGCTTGTGCAGTTCGGTCTTTAGCCTAGTTGGTTCAAGGCGATTTGGGCTATTTTACTGCTGCTGCTGCTGCCAGTCTGCCCCGTTGGCCCTGCTAACTCCTCCTGTCTGCTTGCTCAGAACACACAAACACACACACACACACATTATCCCATTGGTCCTCTGTGCATTAAACTGTCATTTGCCAAGTGTCCAAATTCATTAGCGATACGAGGGCAACTTTTCCGCCATAAAATTCTCAATCATAAAGTTTTGCCTGAGCTAAGCAACTATCCTTCCTGCTGGTAGTGAGTTCTAATTCTAACTTTACTACTAGCACTGGCCACTCCAGTGGCAAGTTTGACAGTCTAAGCTGGAGCAAGTTCTGGCCAAGTTTAGTCCGGCCAGTAGTTAGCTAGGAAGCACACTGACACACGGCCCCGGTGTTTCGTTGTGCCGACCAGTGCGGCAATTTATTTGCCGTAAATCTTTTGCCGCTGTTGTTGCTGCTGCTGTTTCATCTAGTGAACTGTCCAGCCAGTCAGCAGACAGTTATTTAGGAAAGGGAAGAAAGAAATAGAGAGAGGGCAAAAAGCACCGTCCAGACACAGTCGAGTGCACTTTATCGCCTGCACAGCTTGGGGGCTCATTTCACAGAGCAGCAGCAGCAACATCAGCAGCAGCAGCAGCTTTGTCGATCCACTCTCGCTGATGACTGATTTTGTTGGTTGCTTGCTTGTGTTTGCTTTTCTTCCTTTCTTCCCTTCACTTTTCTTTGGGCTGACGGGTGGTGGTGGTGGTGGTGTGTACTTCGATGGCGAAGTTTCAATTACCCAAATAAGGCGTAGATAAGACGCTGACAGGGCGCACACACACTTTCACGTTCACATACACATACAGTCAAAGTGGTGCTATCAAAATCTCCGCTAGTGTGTGTGTGTTTCACGCCATCAAGGAGAAAGGCAGACAGGAAAGAGAAAAACAGATAATCACACACTGCGTGGGGTAATAATCGAGAGACAAAATTGCAATCATTCTAAACTGATTGAACTCAAGGAGAGGCCGACTGACTAAGAAGGTGATGACCAGACGAGGGTGAGACACTTGGAGTCTGCCAAAACAAATCAGCTCACCAGATTTTTTCATTGATAACCAAGCAATCACAATCATACACATAATCAGCTAACGGAAAGGTATTGTTTGGTTTCTTTAAAAACATTAAATTGGCAAAAATGTAAACACAAAGTATTCTGTCTGAATGATAACAAATAATGCCTCCATCTCTGCTACTATCAGCCATTTCACATCAGGGGTTCACTTTCTCTCTACATCTCACCTACCCCACGATGAAAGATTAAAAAAAATGAGCAAACCACTGAGACCGTACCGAGGACTAAGAGAAAAATGTAGCTCCACGTGATATTTTTTTGTGGCTATAAAATGGAAAAGATGATAAGGCAAAAGTTTGCCTATTGATTATTTCAGCTTGTGATTGCATTTTGAATAGCAGAAGCAGTAGCAACATTGATGTTGCTGCTGCTGTTGTCAGTAACTTTGAGCTGATTGAAAAACTGGTAGCTCAGACAGTGCTTAGACTGCTGCTGCTGCTTTTCACCTTATCAAGGCAGCTTTCCCTCTCTTTTTCTGCATCACTGACAAAATATCCTCGTTTCATTCACTCAACTTGCAGTCTTTCTTTCTTTTCCTGCCCAAGTTTACCTTCCCGTTTGAGTGAATCAAAAAAATCATAGTCAGTTGACTGTTGTTGTTCATTCACCGAGAATCTGGTCTGCTTGAAAAACACACACACACACACACAGACGCCGACACAAACAGACGCATTGAAAGGGAGCAAATCACCGCACAATGCACGGTAAATTGGCTCTACTGAGAAGTCTGAATAGCCGATCGGCGGGCGTAAGGCTGCCGTCGCCGTCGCTGTGGCCGAACACGGCCAGCAAATTAGCGCATCGATGTCGACATCCATTTCTCGGCTCAGTGGTCAGCAATGGCAGCCACCACCACCAAAACCATCGATCGATTTGCACTGCCGCCGTGATGGCTCAACAACAGAAGCAGCAGCAGAAAGAGGAGAAACCACTGCAGCACACTGCCTTCAGCCACCGACACATTGGCCCACGGGAAGAGGAGAAAGCGGAGATGCTTAAGAAAATCGGCTTTAAGGTAAGTCTTTTTCTTTTTCTTTCTCTTTCTCTGTACTCTACTTTAACATTATTGGCGATCAGTGCTCAGAAGATTAGTGTTCGCCAAGAAGGAGCATTATGGCGGTAATGATGATAGTGATGTACTGTAAAGAGGAAAGAAGGAAATTCAATTGAGTAGAAGTAATTGAAATACCCATTTTGTTTGCTTTTGTTGCTTGTTTGTCCCCTGCGTTTGAGCAGTCCGTTTCCGAGCTGATCGAAGCGACGGTGCCCGCATCGATTCGCCTCGCAAAAGACATCCGACTGGACGAGCCGGCGACGGAGGTGGAGATCCTCAAACGGCTGCAGGACATTGCCCAGCTGAACTCTGTCAAGTGGCGCAGCTACATCGGCATGGGCTACTACAACTGCGTCACGCCGACGGCCATCCTCCGAAACATCTTCGAGAACCCCGGCTGGACGACGGCCTACACGCCCTACCAGGCGGAGATCGCCCAAGGTCGCCTCGAGTCGCTGCTCAACTTTCAGACGATGGTCGTCGAGCTGACCGCCCTGGACATTGCCAACGCCAGCCTGCTGGACGAGGGCACCGCCGCCGCAGAGGCGATGCAGATGGTCTACCGCCATCACCGCGAGAAGCGCTCCAAGTTTCTCATCTCCAACAACGCCCACCCGCAGACGATGGCCATCGTGCGGACGCGCGCGGAGGCGCTGGGCATTACCCTGGACGTCTTTGACGGCGCCAAGGAGGTCTTTGACGGCGTGAAGCCGCTCAGCGAGCAATTTGACCTGTCGGAGTACTGCGGCGTGCTGGTCCACTACCCCGACACCAACGGCAATGTCGACAATCTGGAGGCGATCGTGCGGGAGGCGAGGGAGAAGGAGGCGATCGTCATCGCCGCCACCGATCTGCTCGCGCTGACGATGGTGAAGGCGCCCGGCGAGTACGGGCCCGGCTGCGACATTGCCATCGGCACGGCGCAGCGCTTCGGCATTCCACTCAACTACGGCGGACCGCATGCCGCCTTCCTCGCCTGCCGCGCCTACCTTACCCGACTCATTCCCGGCCGGGTGGTCGGCCTGACGAAGGACGCCCACGGCAATCAGGCCCTCCGGCTGGCGCTGCAGACCCGCGAGCAGCACATTCGCCGCGACAAGGCCACCTCGAACATCTGCACGGCGCAGGCGCTGCTCGCCAACATGAGCGCCATGTTCGCCATCTACCACGGCCCGAAGGGGCTGAAGGCCATCGCCGAGGACATTCACAAGAAGACGATGCACCTGGCGAGGCGCATCGAGGAGACCGGCGTCAACCGGGTGCTCACCTACAATCCCTTTGACACGCTCAAAATCGAGGTGCCCATCGTCAAGCGGACGCGGGCCCGGGCGGAGGCGCAGCGCATCAACCTGCGCTACTACCCGGACAGCAACTACGTCGGCATCTCCCTCGACGAGACCGTCACCGACCAGGACATTGCCGACCTCCTCTGGGTCCTTGAGGGTGAGAAGCCGGAAAAGGTGGTGTACAACCAGGCCTGGACGGAGAGCAGTCCGCTGGTGAGTGGGCCGATGGCCCGCCGGTCGCCCTTCCTTGTGCACCCTCTCTTCAACAAGTACCACAGTGAGACGAATCTGATTCGGTACATGAAAAAGCTGGAGAACAAGGACATCTCGCTGGTCCACTCGATGATTCCTCTGGTGAGTTGAGCTCTGTTTTTTAATCTCGTTCTGCTACTAAGATGTCTTTAAATGCTCCAAAGGGCTCGTGCACGATGAAGCTGAACGCCACCACTGAGATGATCCCCTGCTCCTGGCCGCACTTTGCCTCCATTCACCCCTACCAGCCACCGTCGCAGACCAAGGGCTACCAGCTGCTGATCAACGAGCTGGAGCACGACCTGTGCACGTTGACGGGCTACGACAACGTCTCCTTTCAGCCCAACTCCGGCGCCCAGGGCGAGTACGCCGGCCTGCGCGTCATCGGCGCCTACCTCCAGTCAATGGGCGAGGGACACCGAAACGTAAGTGGACTCAAATTGGGTGACAAAAATACACAATTGCTGTTTTGTTATTCTTCGTGTTATTTTATGCACCTTTTTTCCTGTTTAGATTTGCCTCATTCCAGTGTCGGCTCACGGCACTAATCCGGCCAGTGCACACATGGCCGGCATGAAGGTGGAGCCCGTCTTTGTGCTCAAGGACGGCAGCATTGATAAGGCTCATCTAAAAGCAAAGGTTTGTTTGTTTGTTTTGCTAAAAAGTAGAAACGGCGGTTTTTTTAACAACATCAAAACACCAAACTGCCTACTACTTTTCTTGCCCAGATGGACAAGTTCCGCGACCAGATTGCCTGCTTGATGGTCACCTACCCCTCCACTTTTGGCGTCTTTGATGAGAACATCCGCGAAATCTGCGACATGATTCACTCGTGCGGCAGCGCCCAGGTGTACCTGGACGGCGCCAACATGAACGCCCAGGTGGGCATCTGTCGACCAGGCGACTACGGCAGCGACGTCTCCCACCTCAACCTCCACAAAACCTTCTGCATTCCACACGGCGGCGGCGGACCGGGCATGGGACCGATTGCCGTCAAAAAGCACCGTAAGTGGCCCGTGACAGATAATGCTCTCTTTCCGCTTGCTTTAACATTTTTATTTTTCTCTTTTTTTAATTTTCTTTTCCTCATTTCCTTTCTTTCCTTTTCCTTTTTTTTCTACTATTTGGCTTGTCTGTTTATCCTTTGCACTGTTTGCTGCAATCATCATCATCACCCCTACTTCTACTACTACTACTACAACAACAACCACAGTGTCCAAGTTTCTGCCCTCTCACCCGATCGTTGCCGAAGACGTCAGTCGAGTGCCAAAGAGCTTCGGCACTGTCTCCGCCGCCCCCTGGGGCTCTGCGGCCATTCTGCCGATCAGCTGGGCGTACATCAAACTAATGGGCGCCCGCGGCCTGCGCCACTCCTCGGAGATCGCCATCCTCAATGCGAACTACATGGCGGCGGTGCTGCGAGACCACTACAAGGTACTGTACGCCGGCAAAAACGGCACCGTCGCCCACGAGTTCATCCTCGACACGCGCGACCTGAAGAAGACCTCCGGCGTGGAGGCGATGGACATTGCGAAGCGCCTGCAGGACTACGGCTTCCACGCCCCAACTGTCTCCTTTCCGGTGGCCAACACGCTGATGATCGAGCCGACCGAGTCGGAGGACAAGGGCGAGCTGGACCGCTTCTGCCACGCCATGCTCTCCATCCGCCGGGAGATAGCCGACATCGAGCGGGGCGTCTACGAGCGGGAGAACAATCCGCTGAAGAATGCGCCCCACACGCAGCGAGTCGTCACCAGCAGTGACTACAGCCTCCCCTATGCTCGTGAGCTAGCGGGCTTTCCCGCCCCGTACATCACCCCCGAGTCGAAGACCTGGCCAACGGTGGGGCGCATCGATGACGCCTACGGGGATAAGCACCTCTTCTGCACTTGTCCTCCAGTCGATGAGACGTTCACCTTCTAGAATGTCAGACACGCATGATGACCAAGTTTAAATCATGTCAGTTTATCAGTACACTGATGACAATACTTTCTTCTGTAAACACTCTCATTTCATTTAAACAGGCAACTTTTAACGCTGCAAAAAAACTAATTTTAAATTAAAGTTGGTTTTAATTAAAATTTTTTACTTTTATTGCTTGCTGTGTTAACTCAAGTGTAAACGTATTTGTTTTTGCTAAATATATAGGGAATTGATTTTAATGGTTAATTTGGGTTTTGCTTCAACCAATCAACCAGTAATTATGATTAACTGTTTTTTCTGATTAAAAAACAATTGGGACCGTTATTAGCAAACAATTGCTCTACCAGATAAAAACAAATGAAAAAAACTTTTCATTACTTTGTTTGCCAAAAACTCTTAATTTTAACCTTTTCCAAAAACGCACATACGCAGCTGTTTTTCTCCCGTTCATATGGAGCAGTTTTTAGCTTAGAAATTGCCCAGAGTTAGGCCAGCTAAATCTAGTCCCGAGCCAGTAATGTCGGCAGGATAATTACCGATGCTTAGCGCAGTGCTCACTCACAACACTGAAGCACGCAATGGTAATTGTCCGGCACGCAATCAGTGCACGGCAATCGGTGCTCGGCGGAGGGCTCTTCCAGCCAACGCAACCAGCCACACACTAAATGGCTCATTTGCCAAACGACAGACAGGCAGACAGACGGACAGACTCGTCTGCCTTGGCAGATGAAAATGCAAATTAGACGGTCGATAAATGAGGCGATACTAAACGATGATAATAATAATAAAACCGTAAAGAGGCACAAAAAAGCATGTTCTCTAAACTGAACTGCAACTTTTGCAGCTTTTACAACACACAAACTGACAAATGAACTTAACAATAACTGTAACTTCTAATTTAAAACTTTTTCATTCTGATTTTGAAAAACACTTTTTGCTGCCATTGCGCTCAATAGTGCGCCACCTTTGGTTTTCCAAGCTAAACTCAAAAAATTTTGAAGTGATAAACGAAAAAGTTTGTTTATTGTAAATTGTTAATGTCAGTGAGTAAAGTTGAGTGGTTACAAAAGTTGAAGTTCAGTGAAAAAAGTTGAAAAAAAGTTGAAAATGATAAATGTAAAGTGAACAGTGGAAAAAAGTTGTACGGTTGGAATGAAATGAAAAACAAAATTTGCCTACTTCTTGGCTTTCTTGGCAAAGTACGGACTGGCGGTGTACTCCTGAGAGGGCAACACACGAGTGGGAAAGTAGTTGCGACGATCTCGCTGACCTTCTTGTGTTGAGTAAATGTAGCTAGATGATTCATACTGACTGCCATTGTCAACTTGGCTTGCTTCAGAGGGAATACTCGGCACTTTGTCAGAAGAAATGTCACTAGCAATGTTGACTTCGCTTTTCACCGATATCACTTCATTGGTGTTGTCGCTTTCGTACTCATCAGTAATAGAAATGGTGTCATTCAGAATGGACATGAGCTCGTGATCGGTCAGGTTGATGGAGCTGACAGTACTTGAAAAGGGGTTCACAATTGAGCTTGATGAGCTGGCTAAACCAATTTGCTGTTCATCCTTTGATGATGAAAGTCGCAGCTGATTGTTCTTGCAAATGAGAGTCTGCTGCACTGAGTTGAGTTGCCGCATTGATTTAGAATAAACAGTGGTGCTGAAACTCACTGCTAGCTTGGCCTCAACGTCAAGGCCAACAAAAGACTCAGAGACAAACATGGCTTGAATAGTGTGACGCTGATGATTTCCGTAGGTGTAGTGAAAGATGAACTGATTGGTTTTCGAAAGATTAACAAACTCCTCATTTTGAGCAGTGATCATTTCGTTGACAAAATTCAAGAACTCTGAAGTGTCTTCTCGCTTGATCTGAGCAACATTTGACGGGTCAATTTTGGTCTTTTTAGGAGTTGACTTGGGAATTGAAATTTTCTGTTTTTTGTTGCCTTTAGTCATCTGAGAGCTCATTTCAAACAGAGCCTCAAACTCTGGAGACTCAGCCAATGATGTTTTTGACTGTGGTGAATCATTGACATAGGTAAACTTCGTCTGAACAACGATAATGTTTTTGAGAATGGCGCCACACGATTGCAGAACTTCATCGTTAGTTCGCTCAATCGAAAGTAGATGATTGCATTCTTGGCATCCAACAACTAAAATGCAAGAATGTTTTTTCGGATTAAGAAATGGTTTAGAAGAGTTTTCTTGTTTGATAGACAAGTCGAGACGAACTTGAGACAAAGATTGAATTGATTGATTGGCCAAAAACTTGAAATCGCATGAAAGATCAACTTTGGTCAAACTCAAATCGTAATTTGGCAACGATTTTATCTACACAAAAAAGTTTGTTAAAAGATGCGAGTAAACACAAGCAACGGTTTCTTACCTCCTCTTGTAAGTACGATCCAAATGGTGGATTTCGATGAAGGCAAAACTCAATGTTACGAGGATTTTCGTCCATAATTTTCTCGAATGAATCGTACCCTTTTTCCACTAGAGTGCGACTTAGCACTGGCCCAATTTTGGAAAGTTGCTTTGAAACAAACTTTGAATCGTGCCAAAGTCGAGCGCGGAAAGATTTTGACAACAAAACTGCAGATGCAATCGTTTCAAAGTGCATCTCTTGACAGGAAAATTTTTTAGCTAAATTTGAAAACTTCGGCAAGCTAAACAAATACAAACAAACTTCAACAAAGCACTTGGTAATTCGCTGGCCACGGCGAACCAGATTAGACGAATCTTGAGTTAAAGTGCTATCAATTTGAATGGACTCAAATGTAGCCTGAAAAGAATAGTATTATAAATACATTTGAAAACTATTAATTACATTTACCTGAAGAAGACAATTAATTTTCATCGAACTGTTTTTTATCTTGTCTTTTGACTTGAAACGCAGATTTTTGCTGTACTCGTTGAGGAACTTTTTTTCTGACACACGAAGGATGATATCACTTGACAGCTCTTGGCACTCACTCAGTTTTTCTAGAAACATTTTTAAATTGAAACCCTCCTTGAGCATTTTGAGGAGCAATTCGGTTGACTTGATTGAAATTCCATATCGAGTAACTATGCGAGCGAGGTGAGTGGGCTCAAATGAGTTACTTTCCGGCTTCATATTGATGAGACTCAAATTAGCCAACTTGTTGATGTTCTCGTGAGACCAGTTGAAAATGAATGGAAGTGATCCTTCGATGTCTCCCTTGGCTATTGAGCTACCGTAGTAAGAAGGATTGGAAACAATTCGAATGTACATGAATGTAGAGCAGATCCAGTCGACGGTCGTCTCGATGCTTGTCACAGTGCGGAGAACAATTTCTATCATTAGTTGCTCAATTAAGGTTAACGGCAAGACACTTTCAATTGCTTTATCAGAGTTCAGAAGCGTGTCGTAGAAGTTCTTTTTGCTTGTCTCCGTCATTATGACTGCTTTTGCAGTGACGTCAAACTGAGGGCGTCCAGCACGACCTAAAAAGATCAAATTAAATCGAATTAGCACAATCAAAATGAGAATGAATGTATTGCTTTTACCAATCATTTGCAAAACTTGAGCAGAATCGTACTCAATTGTCTTTCCAGCCAAGTACTGCACAGTATTCTTGATAATGACCATATGAGCGGGCAAATTGACTCCCATTGCCAATGACGAAGTTGAAACCAAAACTGGAATGAGCGACTTGGCAAACAATTTTTCCAGCAAACGACGCTCGGCAAGATCCATGCCCGAGTGGTAGAAGCCAACACCAGAGGCCAAACACGTCTTCAGATCAACGTTTTTAAAATAATTTTCGTTGTCGTAAATGAAACCACTTGAAATATCAAAATTAGCATTAATGAGCTTAGAAACTTCGTTGAAGTACTCATCACGATGGCTGTCGCTGAAAAAGTAGGTTTCATTTGAAGCCGCCAAAATTTTGGCTGTAAACTCAACAGATTTTCGAGTTGAAGAGAACACAATTACAGGTTTGGAGTCCGAGTGAGCACGAATGATGGCCTCCACTTTATAGGACAGTTGAATGTCGAAACGGTACTCCGAAGCTCGAGCTGATGGGTTAGGGTCATAACCCAAAACGATCTTTTCAAGCTTGACAGGTCGCAAATCTTGGGAAATCGTCACGCCTATTCCGTTTGAGCTGTCAAGCCAAGCAACAACGTCACTGACGTTAGGAACAGTGGCAGAAATAGCGATAAATCTCAGTGGCGACAAGCACAACTCTGAAATGTGAAACAATTCGTTAACAACGGAAAAACAAAACGTTTACATCATTACGTGATAAAAAACTGTGTTTAGAGCGTAAAGCCTTGATTCGCGTAATGGTCGCTTCGAGGACATCTCCTAAAAGTTAAAATTGAAAAATGATAAAAAACATTAGAAAAAACAAAACAACAAGTTACCTCGCTGTTGATCCGAAAGCATGTGAACTTCGTCAATCAAGATTAACTTGAGAACTTGCAAAAGCCCTCGACTTCGGGGATCAGTTCGAATGACGTGATCAAACTTCTCGGGAGTTGCGAGTATGATGTTTATATTAGCGTAAGAGGTGACTTGGACAGAATTGTAGTCGTCAAACTCGGTGTCACCGGTTAAAGCGAAACATTTTAATCCAAACGAGGAAAACTTTTTGTGCCAATCATTGCATTTTTCTTCAACAATCGCTTTAAGAGGAGCTAAATAGAGAATGTGCAGGTCTTTGAAAGAGGTTTGCGCAGATAGACCACAGTCCATTTTCATTAGTTCGCGAACAATTGCCATTTCAAGCAAAACTGTTTTGCCAGAGCCAGTGGGAGCGCAAACAGCTATAAAAAGTAAACCACAGTTTTAATAGTGAGATACGCCACTCTAAATAGAGTGGGAGAACAATGCTTGCAAGTTCCAAAATCACAGAGGTTCTAAAACCTAACAAAAGTTAAAAGTCACAATAAAGTAGTACTTACCCAAACTCTTATCCTCATGAATCAACAAATCAAAAAGTTTCGTTTGAATTTCATTGAAGTACTCAAAATTAGAAGAGAACACCGGTCGAAAAATGGCTGGCAAACTGTCGACTGAGAAACGGTAGCTACCAGAGTTGGGCGACGATGCCTGAGTAGTGGTGGCCTCCTGGCCATCGCCAACAAAAGACATTCTTAAACTTGGCAGCAGTGTCAGATGAGTAATTAAACTTGACAAAAGTAAAGATAGTTATCAGAAATGTCAAGGACGCGTCGGCGTCGGCGAGAGAAATAGAACTGAGCGAGCTGACAGAAATCGGTTTCGGGTTCTATTTTGTCAGCGACGGCAACTGAAGCAGAGACAGCGGCGAGCGCGCCTGCGCATCACAACACCGAGCGAGCGAGCGATTAGCCAATCAGATCAACCCAAATCTTTCTGGTTCTCTCTGGACTCACACGCTGCTTCACAGAAAGCAAAATTGATGAGAAGAGAAGAGCATCCAAAATAAACGTTACAAAAAAACACTTTCACAATAAAACAGCCGGTTTTTGCATGTTTTGTCGTTTACTTGAAAGTAGTTTTGCGCAATTTTAATAGGCTTACAGTTTACTTTTCAAACACAATTAACAACACGTTTTAATTGACAAACTTATCTTTTTGTTACAAACTAGACAATTAGAAAATGCATGTTTTTTAAATGCTTAGTTTTGATAAAGTTATCAGTTTGAGCTAATTGACAAACTAGTTTAACTAATCAGTTTCAGTTTTTTAACTAAAACATAAAGTTTTTGTTTGCTGTTTTGTCAATCAATTGTTGTGTTTGTTTGTTTACAGCAACTTTGCTAATTGCCATTACTTGGTTATTGACATGAAATAACATTGTTTTTAAGTTGCCTGAAAACTAACCCAAAAACTTTGTTTGAACATTAAGTCATTGTCTTGAAAGGAATTTTGCTTTATTCAGTGCAATTTTTGTAGATACAAAGTTCAAGTGGTAGTGCTGTTGACAAATTCAAAGTTTCCGTTGTTTGTCGATATAAAAACCCGCTGAATAAACCGCTTTGGCAACTTAAAGCTAATTGTGTGCAGTTATGTTTAGCTGTTTGTGTAACCATAAACAAACGAATCGTTTCAGCTTTTGCATTATATAAAAACAAAACTAGCAAGTTTTAGTTTAAAAACATAGTTTCATTTCAATCAAATTAACCGTGTTTAACACTCTGAACATCTTTCTTCTGCTAAAAAATAATAATTTTGTATTGTTTATTGTTGTTTATTGCCAAAGCAGACTATGTAAACAAGTGTTATTACACTTTTCCGGAAACCCAGTAATGAGAAAAAAATGTATTAAAGAAAGTTTCAGTTTTTGATGCAGTTTGCGGTTGACTGTCATTACTTATCAAATAAATTTTCATTTGCTGTCATTTGCTTTGATGGTAGGTCAACCGCCAATTGCCAATTTCCGTTTGTGTTATTCATTTACTTTGTGAGTTTTTCTACATAAAACAGATGCATTGCAATAAGTTTTTGTCATAATGTTGTTTTGCCACTAAATTCTTGCACCGATTATATAAACCAGAACCTGACACAATGATTTTTATACAAACTGACCAGACTCACTTTGTGCGATAAAATTTTTTCTGTGTACATTATAAAATATTAAACCAATTTTTGTCAGTTCTCTGTTTCTATGTTCACCACTAAAGTGCATATGACTGCATTACATCAGTTGTCGTTTTTGTTACTACCAGTCAACGTGTTTGTCTTTTCCAATCATTGTGTTGTCTTCATCGGTTGATAAAGTGCAGTTGATGTTTATCTCTTGCCACTGTAAATATCATTAACGTCAATACATTCACTAATTGGTCAATTAATCAACAACAACACAAGCAAAGCAAATTTTTTGTAGCGGTTTTGTGAACAGAGAACAGCTGTTATTTATGTTGCTTTCTTCAGTGACGGTTGATTACTAGAATAACACATCAATGCGTTTTCCACTCTTTCTTTCATGTGCCAAAAATAACAATGAGAAAGATGAATGCCCTCTTGTGTGTGGCAAACAGCTACTTTACTTTAAAGTAAATGCAAGTTCAGTCAGTTTACTACAACTACAAACTTATCAAGAAGAGGACTGAACATTTTGTATTTGCCAAACAAAGTTTTTTGGTGTAGGCTTAAAGTGTCGCCGTATCATTACGTTTGCAAACATCATATCTTACGCAGGGTGAACTTACTTTTCTTAACTCATTTTTTCTTTGCAAAAAAGACAAAAACGAACACACACACACACAAAATGGCATTTTATTTTTAACCCAACCAAATGATCACCATCCAGTGAAGCAGGCGGCAGAACAGCAAATATTTGAACCAAGTCAAGTAAAGTGTACAGTCGATCAGCCAAAGTTTCTATTCTGCGCCACTCTTGTTGGTACTGTTCTAAATTTAAATATCCCACAAATCGTCTATTCAAGCGAAGACTATTGTCGCTACCGACTTACTACTGCAACTACCACCACTACTACTACTGTTCTGCATCGACACGGCAAAAACAGAATCTTCCATCGGCCACTTTTATTGGCCGTATTGCAACATCCTCTGTTTCCTCCTTTTCACCCAAGCACACACACACACCCATCGATGGTGGGTGATTGTTTGTTTGTATTGTTGTAGCTCTCAGTGCCTTTCTTGGTGTTTCCCTTTCTCCCTTCGCGGTTTCCCTCACTGTTGGCAGTGGCACTGCTGCTGATTTGCAACAGTCAAGTGGTTCAGTTTTTGATGCTGATGCTGAGGTTGCTGTTGCAGCTGTTGTGTTGCAGTTTACTAGTGTGGCACCAAAAGTACCAATTCGGTGGTGGTAGTGGTGGTGGTGGCAGTAAAGAAAGAAAAAGTGTACGGAACAGCCATCACAGGCTGCAACACTGAAGACACTGAGTCAACAGTGCGCTCACACGCGCTTGCACGCAATTGTCATTGGATGTGCTCTCACTTGACACCAGTAGCGGCCAAACACTGCATCGACGGTCATTTTTAGTGCCAGTGTCCCCAGTTTTTTCTAATTAACCCCTTTCGTTTGCTCCTTAATTTGACTGCAAAGCAGAGCAAAAATGTTTGTCGTTTTATGACAAAGCAGTTAACACTGTCGCACATCATCGTCTGCTTGTTGAAAACATAATGCAGAGGAAACAGCCGATGCAAACACGCACGCACACACACACACACACACCCGTAAAAGTTTGACACTTGACGGAGTTTTACTCGGCGTCAGCACTGTGTGTGTTTGCCACTGTGTGCACTGTGGTACCACGGCGATACTGAACAACACTAGACTTAACAAAATGAATCGCAACTACAACGTCATCAGCGATTGAATGCTTTACCGTTTTTTCTTTGTTCAAGAAAAATTTTCCAAACGAACTCTATGTTTTGGAACTTTTTCCAAACTTTTATTTGAAAGTTTTTGTGTTTTTGTCAGTCTTGTTGCCAACAAGACTCCAAGAATAAATATTTTTAATAAGCTCATATGTAAACGTCATATTTTCTTTTTGTTTACATAGATGTTTTGATTAAAATAGAACTTTTCCAGACAGTATTATTTCAGCATGTCTGCGCGCGTCATTGTTGATGCAACACACTCTTGATTATCATCATCAACGCTAATGAACATGTCAATTTAACACCTTTTGTTGTTGCTATTGCCAATAGGTTTAATTAGTCAGTAAGCATCGTTATTCTCTCTTCATTGTTCGCCTCACGTAGGCGCTAATTGTTAGAGCACATTTTAATCTCTCATTATCACACGTTTATCGACACACACACCAGCGCTGTATTGTTTCTCTGTTTTCTGTGCTGTACATCATCAGTTTGATTTTAATGTTTTGCCTGTTTCTATTTCACCATCGAGACTACAGTTGATTGAGATTTAAGCTGGAACGATCGGAATGACTCTGCTGTACAGTAGTAACAGTCGGCTTTAACCCCTCGTCTGATTAGCAACAACATCGGCATCAGTGTGTGTGTGTGTGTGTGTGTGTCTGTTTGCCCAGTAATTAGCACTTTAATTCTGTCTGTCGCCACTGTTTTACACACAAACACACACTAACTCACACACAGTCTGCACCGTCATCAGGCAACTGTAAACGCATTCTGCCAGAAAGTGCAGCTGAGAAAACACCGTGTTGTGATCCTTTTCCAGCCTTCTTGATTAGCATTTTTAGATGAGCAGCATTTTGTCGACAAGCACACACACACATAGTATACTGGCAAGCATATATTTATTAATCCTCTTCTGTCAAAAGTAATCTGCGCCTCCAAGTAGTAGTCACCGCTAGACTGACATGATCCTCCATTTAATCGGCGCACTAAATCAATACCGACTTTTACCCTTTACCAGCGATCAGTGGTGATCCTCCGCCATGCCAACGCCAGTGCCAGTACCAAGTTATCAACGCACCAGTGTCTTAAATGAAGAAGGCAAATAATGCAATCATTTAGCTGTCAACGAGATGGGTAAGCAATTCTTTTTCTGATTGTGTGCTTAGGGGACTGGGACAAATTTGAAAAAAAAGTAAACACATGCTAATGTTTTGACAAATGCCAACTAACCTTGTGCTAATTTTTTTGTTTTCTTTGTATTTAGTCAAATTTTGACCTGTAGATAACGCCAAATACTTTGACGTCATCGACTTCTAGACTTGTGTTGGAGAAGCTGCTACTTCCAAAGGCTGCCTCATTTCTACATAATGTCATTAACGGAAATTGGCATTGTCCCGTCGTGGCCAGCCACTGGTGATGACCGCTTCACTTGGCACCCGTGTGGCCTGTCTTCAGAAAAGGTTCGTTTTACCTAATGACGTGCTGCTTGTGATTACCCTTTTGATTGACATTTGTCATTTAACTTTGATCCTCTGTTTATTTGCTCTGTATTCCGGTCCCCTTCCTCAACTGACGCAATCTGCCCATATTTGGCATGGCATTCACTTGGCAGATTGAGCAGTTCTTCACGCAGCACATGCCACTGGAGCAGGTGCCATATCGGGACTCTGAAGGTGCCCAGTACTGGGATCAGCTGTTCCACCAGCAGTACCCAAAACAGGACATCGGACTGAGCTACTGCTCCAGTGTGCCGCCGGAATGTCACCAGCTGTACCAGCTCATTCTGGAGGACCGAAACCGACATGCACTGGAAATCGGACGCATTGAGCCAGTCACGGAGAACGACTTGGTCAGTGGTTTTTCTTCTTTTTCGCCCCTTCAGCACTAGACTTAATGACTCAATTCTGTTTGCCCATTTTTTCCTTTCTCTTTCTCCTTCTTTTGGCTACTTTTGCTCATAAAAAGACCTGTGCTCGGTGTGGTCTGGTCATTGGCAAGTCCGCTCTTGCCATCGTCGCCCAGGTTGCGGCACCACCACCATCACAAACTAAATCTGATCACCTGCCCAGTGGTGGTAGTGTTCACCTTGAGCGAGCCCTCTCTGACGCGAGCAATCCACCTAGTCAGCAGACGACCTCCTCCTCGATCTCCTCCTCTTCCCTGGCCTCCTCCCCGCCGGCCACCTCCTCCTGGGCCACCTCCTCCTCCCTCCACTGGTCCGCCTCCAGTTCTCCCGTGGAGGCATTCCATCCTGACTGCTTTCGATGCCGAACCTGTCAGGAGCCACTGGCCTACCACATTTACTGTTCACTGCATAGGCAAATCTTCTGCGAACGACACTACCTGGAGAAGATTCGCCCCAGATGCGCAGCTTGTGATGAGGTAAGTGAACATCGATATTTTATTTCATATTTTTTATGCACACAAATCTCCCAGCTGTCATGGCAAATTAAATGAAAGCATTTTTGTATGCAAGTTTTTTCACGCGCGTTCACTAGGTTTTTAGTTAGTCCAATAGGTGGCAGCAGGTTCCATTTAATGAATACAAAAATGTTTATTTTGGTTTACTTATGCTACATTTCGCATTTAAAAATCATTAAACACAAAAATGTATTTAATTGTTATTTGATTATTTTATGTACAGTACTTTTAGTTTGTAGTTTGAACTACAAACTATTTTTAAAAACTAAAATAGAAAAAATGTTAAAATGTGTTTTTTGGTTTATTTTTACAATTGTCTTTTATATGTGTCAATGTCGCTCTCTTAAGTCAGTTTATTGTTAAAATTGATTGTAACTATTTTTATATTGTCAAAAACAAAAAAATATTTTATACAAAATGTTAAAACAAAAATAAAAATAAGTAGTCAAAACAAAACTACTAAGCTAATTTAATTAATATTATTGTTAGCGACTTTTGTCTAAATCAAATTGAGTTATTTTTTAGTTTTGATTAATTATTTTTTAGAAGTTAGCAAAACATTTTACATTGAAACTGTCCACTTTATAACAAACTGACAGTTTACTGAATGCATAAATTTGTTTATTAAAATAGTTTGTATTTTTCTTAATTAATGAGATTTTTATAAGCATGTTTTAAATTTCACTCACGCGCAAAAAGCAGGTGTTGACTAAAAAAAATCAAATTCACAAACACAAACACAAACACTGTTTTTTATTCAAATTGACTTTTGTGCGCTCATTTTGAAATCTCGGCATCACCTGCGCTGTTATATATTTAATTAAGTTTTTTAAACTTTTATTATTAAATGTTTTTATAAAAAATTTTCTATAACATAAACAAAACTTTTGTTGTTAAAACTTAAAAAATAAACTTTTGAACGTGCTTATTTTTTGCAATGAAAAACTAAAATCAAAATTAAAAAATGTTTTAAAACACTTTATTCAATTAAACATTTCAGGTGCAGCTATAAGGCAAAATATAGGGTTTTAAAAAACTATCAATTGATCAAAATAAACAAACAAACACTCTATTAATAAATTGACCAAGTGTTCGCAAATTGATTTTTGCATCAGTGTTTTTGAAATTTCAGCTGTGACAGTTCGACTATCTTACAGCAGAAATACTAAAAATGGTTAACAAAAAAGTATAAAAATTTAAACTCGGCACAAACGTAGTATTTTTGTTTTACGAGCATTGTTACCAAAATGAGAAAATTAGATTGACTAAAAAGGTGTAGTGTCTAAAAGCAAAAACGCAAAAAACAAACTTTGTTTTTGTTTTTATTGTTCACTTTTTCTATTGGTTTATCAGTTGTGTTTGCGGAACTGTTTGTTTAACTGAAATAAGATTAAAATGTCAAATGTGAGCAATGAGTTGTGACATTATTTTAAAAACGTCATAATTTATGGTCAATTTTGCACCTATATGATTACCGGATGTGTTAAAAAGTATACTCAGAAAATTTTAATATGTAAAAATAAACAAACTAAAAAAGATTTTGTAGAATAATCTTTTAAAACGTTTAAAAAATTTTTACAAAAATATTTGTTCAATATTTTTAAATTATTTATAAAAAATGGTATTTAAAATTAAGTTTTTATAATTTACATAGAATGCATGTAATTTTTATGCTCAAAACTGTTTCTTTTTATATCTTTTTCCGCATAATCTTTTGTTTCAATTTTCCAAAAGATTGATTCAAACGCCGAAAGCGATGCTGTTTGAAATTTTAAAACATTTTTAATTTTCAAATTTGACTATTGTTTTGCCTAGGGTCAAAACAAAAACTATTTTTTTGATTTAAAAATTTTATTATATTTTTTATTTTTTTTAAAACAAAATTAAATTTTTTAAAATGGTTTTAAATTTTAAAACAATTGATTTTAAAACAATCAAACCAATTTGTTTGAATTTTTGTGTACACAAAAACAATTATTAATAATTTAGTCTACAAATGCAACTACTTAAAAACATTAAGTTTTAATTTTTATTGTTCTGTTTTTATAAGATGTAAGCAAAGCACAGTGGTAGCAAAGGAAATTTTGAGAGGTGGTAGTGAGTAATGAAAAAAGAAAAAGAAAAGCTTAACTTGATAAAATTTTAAACTTAAAGTTACAGAGATGTAACAGTTCAAAATAACAGTTTTAACAATGTGGATAAAAAATCAAACAATTGTAGCATTAATATTGTCACCAATATTTTTTATAACTAATGCAAATTGCTTTTAGCTTTTTTTACCATCATTTTTCAAACTAACTAAACTTTTTACTAAAGTGTCACAAAAATAAAAATAAACAATATAAAAATGTTTTTAAATAAGTTTACCACAACAACATATCAATGGGTTTAGCCGTAAACTAAAAATATAACTTCTAAACAATTAAAAAAATTTGTATTTATAGGCTCTAAAGTTTAAGTCAATAAAATTAGACTAGTGTAATTAAGTCAAAAATTTATTACTAGCACCAAGTATGTCTACAAGTTTTTTTCAATGATAAAGTAGTGCATTTAAATTCATCATCTATTCATACTTAGACTCAACAAAACATAACTCACACCAAATGGTAATGAAATTCAAAGTTAAATGTAACATCCTCGGTTTAATAAGCTGATGCTAACTCATAATAGCAACAAACACAACGTGGGCGGGTAAACATTTTGCTTTTAAACAATAAAGAATTTGTTAAGCAAAAAATAGTTGCCAAGTTGTTAGAGGCGTAGACCGCTGTTACATTCTCAATCACTTTGCATGAACATATGAGCTTTTTAATTTTTACTCGGTATATTACTTTGATTGCAACATTTGTTGCTGGTCAAACAAAAATTGCGTTTAGTATTGTCAATCACAATGCAAAAATAACTTTTTAAGTTTTTTTGCTGTTTTTCTAATGGTTTAATTTTAAAAAAATAGTTTAAGTTAATTGTGTTTTTTTAATTTAGTAGCGGCCACCAGGCCGCTGGTGACGTGGCTTTGCTCACGCAAAATGCATTTGTGCAAACAGCTACTGCATTTACTATTTTTTGCAATCAAACCTTAAACTTTTTGTCAATATGATATTTGTTTAAGAGTGCCAATTGCTATTAAACAACATAGCAGTTTAAAATCAGTTTCTAACTTCAAACATTTCATTGCACATCGGAATGTTATTGAATTTTTTAAACGGTAATCATTTAAACGCTTGGAACAAACACATTTTTGTTTGCTTCTTTGTGTTGAAAAACAAAAAAGCGACAGCAAAGTGAAGTGTCGGGCAGTGTTGCCGTCATTGGCATCCGTCTGACACACTGACACTAACTAAAGCATTGAAGCACTAAAGCAGTCATTGTGACTGGTACCCAAAACAGCAGCAGCCGCTGATTTGTTGAGTCTCCAGTCTTCAGTCAGTCGCTTGCCAAGAGAAACAGCAACAGTTATGTGCCCTCAATCCCTTCTGTACCGTACAACAGGCGTTCACTAGAATGCTGCCGCAGAATGAGAATTGCCGTCTGCTGACAGTGTGTCGGCGTGGCAGTAGCAGTTCTACTGCTGTTGCAGTCATTCCATTGCCGGTGCAGTTTTCCCACACAATGCCGTCAGCAGTTAAAAGTAATGCATGTCATCTCATTTCTTTTTACTTCAAATTTTTTTCTTGTTTTTTTCAGTTAACTTTTTTTACTAAGTAAGCAGTTGTGTGTAGCTGCTAACGCTTGCGAATTCTTGACAGTTTTCACAACCTAGACAATAAGAGTTTAGAGTGAAAAAAAGTTGTGAAAAGTAGTAGTGATCAGTATCACATGCTTCAAGAATTGAGCTTTTCTGAGACAGTTGTAGATTTGTGGCAGTGCTGTTGCTGGCGGAGGTGGTAGTGGTGGTGATGTGGTGATGTATCTGCCTTGAAGTTTTTCCCTGCCGGCGGCAATCACGCCGCAGCCCTTGCTACAGCTCTGCCATTGACGATAAAATGTCAATTTTCCTGCAGATTAGGGAAGAGACTGTGTGATGAAAACTGAAAAAAAGTTTTGCCTGGCGCCCTTGCTGTGCTGGCCTTAAATTGAAGCAGCCACTTGTGCACACTGACTGACTGTGCCCCATTGCCAAGCTATCTTTAGCAAAAAAGGAGAACATTTCACAATTTACACTTTATTCTTCACAACTGTTTTTTTAGAAGCCACGGTAGATGCTACGGTAGAAGAAAAACAGGAAAGAACCGAACAGAGCTTTACTGTTCTAAATTTTTTACCAATTCATATCTCTGTTTTCTATCACACGCACACACTTTTTTCAGTGCCGACAAAACTATCATTTTACCGTTTTGTACCATTTTTGCTGGCCATGTTATTAATCTGTGATTGATTTTGTCTGTCTAAGTGACCTTTTCATCTTGATTTCATATCAACAACTTCCCCTGCGTGTTACCTGGTTTTCATCTAGCAACTATTTTATTAAACAAAGTCCAAAATGTTGAAAAAATTAACTGGTGGTGGCAAGAAAAAAGATAAGAAACAGGTGATCTTTCAAGAAAAACATACCGTCATTTTAGCAACGCAAAATGATAAAGCCAAACGGCAAACACCTCAGCCGCCATCACAATTAGGAAATACCAAACATAATCAAAATGGAGCTTTGCCTAATGGAACTCCTCTGATTCAACACGTCAATGGAAAACCAGTCAGTACCGGAGTTCTTAATAATCAAAAAGAGGTAATTTTACTATTCCAAAATATGCTTTTGCTTCCTTTCCTTTTGTTTTTCAAGCAATGATAGAGCACAAACACTAACAATTTGATAATTTGACCTTTGTAAGCCGTCAAGTATTGATACAGATAATTTAGGTGTTCATGCAAGTCAACTTTTGTTTTTTAAATGTCATTTTTATTCAATTGATCTCAATTCTATTGTGTTGTGCAGTAATTTTCTATTCAAAATCAATTGCTTAAGTATAATAGCTTTTTCAAAGTGGTTTTTGCTGTTTTCCGTTTATTTTGTTTGTAATAGTCGTTTTTATTAATTTTCTGAGGTGCTAGTCAAAGTTTGTTGTAGTTTCTATCTATCTAAATTGAAAATGCTTCTCTTTCTATTCTGAAAAGCTTTTTCATTTTCACTTAACAAAACTGTCTTAGTGTCTATTTACTAATTTGGCAATGCAAATTATGATAAACGATACAGTTGCCGGTTGTGTGATAAAGTGCACTAGAAACAGTGCATCAGTGTGTTTGTCTCGGTATCACACAGCAGTTCCATCACTGTAGTTGATCACGTCTAAATGAAATTTACATGTTTTCCTCATTTACATCAAAATTGAATAGCAAATCGCCATGCGAGTTGTCGCGTTGCTGCACTTGCTTTTTGCTTCAAATTAAATAAAACAAAATGCTAAAAGGCTTTTTTCACAATGTTTTAACACTAGTTTTAAACTTTTGCTACTTAATATTTCCGTTTGTAAAGCTGCATATTTTGTCGTTCAATTATTTTTAAAGATTAACCGTTACTTGTTGAAAAGAAAAGTTGTCAAACAAATTCAAATTGAGTGCTATTTAATAAATTCATCTGTTTGATTCATTTTTCAAAATAATAAAAACAAAATTAAAAAATTTCGGTTACACAAAATATCAATATTTAAGGTTATGAAAACACGAGTCTGAATATTTTGCTGATGAACATGTCACGTGTGAGTGCATATAAATCAAAAAGTCAAGTGCTAGAATAGTTTTTAAAATGCAACTCCCTTTTGACTGTCAATCATTTAGGTTAAACACTATTTTTCAACATATAAAACTATTTTTTAAAAATGTTTTTGTCTACGATTCTCAAATATTAAGTATTTTTTCAAAACAATATTGAAAATTTTCTTATATTTGTTGTTTTGTTTATTTAGTTTTTATAGCAAACGTCCCTTAAATTTTCTAGTTAAATGGCATTTGAAAAAGCGTGCATAACATTTATGTCAACATTTTATTTTTTTGCAATTTTAAAAAATGGTTGTTAAAAAACGTTAAAATTTTTATTTATAAAATAGAGAAAAAAATACGTAAAAATAAATCAACATGTTATTGGCGTGCAATGAAAAGCAAAATTAGTGTACTAAAATCTTAAATCTGTTTTTGATAATCCATCATGATTAAATGTCGTTGGCATTGTTTTTTAGCATTTTCATGCATTTTTGACAAAAAACGTTTTTGTTTTAATAAAACCCAAACTTAGGTAGATTAAAGTATTGCAAAAATTTTTTATAAAACAATGCTATTTTTTATGTAAATAAGTAAACACAGTTTTTGATAATTTTAGACTGTTAACACCTGTCATTTTGATAAACAATGTAGTAATAGAGTCATAAAAAATTTAACTGTCAGTAGAAATTACCAACACATATACTTAAAGAACATCTAACAAACAAGTTGTTAAAAATCGACAGTTGAAATTTTTTAATTGGTTATTGCCTGTTAATAGGTTTGAAACAAAATAAATTTAATTTGCCTCTAAATTTCATTGTTTAGTAAGCGGTCTCAATTAGGCAGTGTTTGCATAGACGCGTGTCAGTGTTACTTTTCACTAATGATTGGCGGTTCAGGCAACACAAGAGAGATGACTGGTGCTGTGTAATTTGCCAATTGATGGTAATTACCGCCATTTGAGTATTAGTGCCACTACTAGGCAAACATGTGATCGACTGCTGTCTTTTTTAGTGATATAATACGTGTTATGGCTAATAAATTCATCAATTTTAATGTTGCAGGCGGCACTGAAAAGAAGTACTCTTTATTTGCTGGAATAAGCAGTACTGCTACTTTCATTACAGCTACTGCAATAACCACCCTCTACTAATGTTGTCGGAAGAGAGACAGTGGTGCTGATGATGATGATGATGCGGAAAGCGAAGTGAACCTGTGTTCTGTTCTGTGTGTTGTAATGGCAGCACATACTTCCCTCAAGTAGTGATCATCATCACATATTGGCCACTGCTTAGTAGGCAACCTTGAGGCCAACTGCTAATTACCCATACAGTGATGGCTCGCTCACTTGCTCACTTGCACATCTGCCCAGCCGGACAATGTTGCATTAATTAAAAGCAAGCAAGACCAAAAAATTGTAAAACATGTGTTTCTGCTGCATGTGCATGTTTTTACCAATCACCCGTTGACATTGTACTTCTTGTTCACATTACATAAAAGAAAGTCGTGACACTAAAGTGTGTTTTGTCAATGAATAAAAAAGAAGGCTGTCTTCAGCGACTGATTTAAGGCAGTAGTCTGCTGTCAAGGGAAGACTTGCCCGTCTGAGAGTGGCAAGCAGGCAAATGCCTGGTGGGCAGCAGTCGCACCCATCAATCGGTTTGTTTGCATTCTCTGCTCAAACACACACACACACACACACACACACACACACAACATACACTCACAGTCACAGTCATAGTCATCGAGACACACTTCTCACATCTGACAGCGGTGAAAAAACAGCAGTCTTTTGCCTGCATCAGTGCACTGATGTTGCTGCTGCTGCTGTTGAGCTGCACACTGTTGAGCTGACTGCCGCTCACTGTGTGTGTGTGTATTCAGTGTGTTTAGTGGCCAATCGTTGATGATATTCACCAACGCTTGTCACAATCACAATCAGCCAGCCAGCCAGTCAGAATGTAGTGAACGACACTAAACAAGTAGTATGATCTTGCAATCAACTTTTTGTTCACTTTCTTTTCTGTGTATAACAATATCGTTTTGCATTTTCATTTGCGTGCTGAGTTCTTCTGTCAGTACCGGTGACATATGTGTGTGTGTGTGTGTGTAAAGTACATGTTCATGAATTGAAGAGGAGTACTGAAGTGCCCCTTTGAGTACCTCTTGAAGACGGCACTTAAAGTGCGACCAGTTGTGGTTACCAGCCGTGGTAGCAATTGGCCACACAGTGTCTGCCCGGACAGATGCGCCGGCAATTCTTCACTTCAGCCACCCACACGTGCTGGTTGCCGTCTTCTTCGTCGTCTTTGTCGTGAAGTTTGTTGTAGTTTTTTCTTAACTTGTACCAGACAACGCAACTTCACCCCAAATCTGCCTGTTGCTATCGGCATTCTCCTTTCTTTCTTCGGTAATGAATGTTTGCCATAATGTCTGCGTGGGTCTCACTCGATTATCAAATGTTCGTGTCAGACTCCTCTCTCTCTCAAAAGCTGCCGTCACTTTCAACTAATAGTGTGCAGTAGTTTGACACTTATTCATTCTCAATTCAGTGATGAATTGAAAGTGTGTTTAGTTTGTTGAAAGCAAAATAGGTGTAACTTTTTAACAAAATCCTTACTCGTTGACGTCAGTTTTGCACATCATCTTCAACTTTTCACCAACTTTTTTTTATTTTGGCGCAGTCATTTGGTTGCCATGACAGCTGTTGAGAGCAGTGCGACGACCAGTTCACTCTAGTCTGTCCACTGATCATATTTGTTGTGCTTTATTATTCGGTTCACTTTCCCAAAACATTCCAACTGACAACATTACCTTTCACTCTTTGGGGCATTTTCCATTTCCTGCCTTTTCCTTCCTGCTTGCATCCTGCCACAACCTTCCATCAGCTTATCTTTGCACCTGAATACTTAAGAGAACTCTCTCAGAACTGGCACATGGATCACTTTGTCTGCACCGCCTGCAGCGCCCCACTGGCGGGCACTAAATACGTCCTCCACGAGGACCGGCCGCACTGTGTAACCTGTTTTGAGCAGCAGCACTCCAATGTCTGCGATGAGTGCCAGAAACCGATTGGCATCAACTGTAAGGTAAGTTTCCTTAGAGAACTACTTTTTTAGGAAAACTTCAATTTCACACTGATCTATTATGTCTATCATCATCATCACCACCACTTGTGCTGTTTCTTTTCCTACTGTCCACCAGGACCTGTCGTACAAGGAGCGCCACTGGCATGAGAGCTGCTTTGTGTGTCGCGAGTGCAAGAAGTCCCTGCTCCAGCAGCCTTTCGGTTCGAAGCACGAGCAGATCTACTGCGGCGACTGCTACGACAATCTCTTCGGCACTCGCTGCGACGCCTGCAGCGAGGTTTTCAAGCCGGGCCAGCGCAAGCTGGAGTACAAGGGCAAACAGTGGCACGAGACCTGCTTCCTCTGCAGCAAGTGCCTGGTCCCCATTGGCACAAAGAGCTTCGTGCCGAAGGGCGAGGAGATCTACTGCAGCGAGTGCTATGAAGTTAAGTTCGCCACTCGATGCGTCAAGTGCTGCGAGGTTCGTTCCAATGTGCTGGAAAGGCACTAAAGCTAAAAAAACTTTACAAATAATTCAAATAGCCCTATTCTCACTTGACACTTTAAACATTTTTTATTCCTCACAAACGTTTGTAGGTGATAATTGAAAACGGCGTCATGTTCAAAGATGAGCCGTGGCACAAGACGTGTTTCACCTGCAATGAGTGCAAGATTGAACTGGCTGGCACCTCCTTCCTGGTTCGCGATGAGAAGGCCTACTGTCGTGAGTGCTTTGGCGAAAAGTTCTCACACAAGTGCACCGTCTGCACTAAACCAATTATTGGCACCAGTAAGTGTGAAGCTACTTCAATTCCGGTTTCACGTGTCATTTTGAGCTAAAGTTGTCATTCTTCTAGTGATATCTTTAGTGACATTATTCTCACACTAACTTCTGAGCATAATCAAATACTCAAATACTTTTTCCTCTTTTCATTTCTTCCTTCCGCCCTTTTTTCTCTGGCAGGCCAGCAAACGACGCGTTTCATCAGTTTTGAGGAGCTGTACTGGCACACTGAATGCTTTGTGTGCGTCGACTGCAAGACTCGTCTGGAGGGCCGTGGCTTCATTCGCGACGGTCCTGACATTATCTGCGGCGATTGTGCCAAGATTAAGTTGTCGGCGGAGATTGAGGCTTAATCAACCTCGGCGAATCAGCAGCCTGCTAAATGCCGAGTCAAATGTCGGATCTCAGCGCACAAGAGAGGACACTAATAATTACAATAACACTTACATCTGCAACACCGGGGGTACCATCATCATCAACTTTTTCTTCTTCTTCTTCTTTTGTACCTAACTAGCCCTACTGCACTTACACTTTCGTTTCTTTTGACAGCAGCAGCTTGGCAGCAAAAAACTGATGTTTCCTTTTTTCAGGACATCACAGATACCCTTCAGCGGACATTGCATTTTTGTTCTTATTTCCTTTTTCTTCTTCTTCTTTTTCTTTAACCTTCATCTTGAATTTCACTGTTTTCTTTGCCACTTCACTATACTTATTCAACAGCACTATGCACCTATTGAAGATTCAGTGAAGACTGCACTAAAAAGTGGCAGTTGTATAGTTGTTACGTTTTTGTTCTTTACTTGTCATTTTCACTTTAATTCACTCTTAGACTTAGCTAAATGTTCTTGCTTTGGCATCTAAATTTTAATAAAAAAGCACACCTACATTTAATAAAACATCGAATTAGCATCCGCTGCGTTAACTACTGCTTTTATGTTTGCCCACTTGACTTGTCTGGTAGAGAAGGCAAACTTTTAATTAAGAAAACCAGCACAGCGGATTAAAAAGTGAGCTTATAAAAAGACAAAGCTGTGGAATCTACACTAACTTAAACGACATAAGCAACATTGTTTTTAAAAAGTATACTGTTTTTAAAATCAACTTTTGCTTCTTTTAGTAAACAGTAAAAAACAAAATTTTGTACAACTAACTGGTTACAAACAAATGTAAGATTTTGAAAAATTTGCCTGTTAATGCGTCATGAAAGGTTAAAGAACGAAAAAGTAACTTCACTCTTTTTTGTCAATAAGTGAAAGTGACCACAGCTTCCAGTTGGCACCAGTGTTAGCACCATTGTGCTGAATGCCGTCTCAATGGCAGTCTCAATTGCCGCGCCGATCACCGGAACCGATGCGACCTCCCGAAAATGGATGGCACTGTAAGTGAGTGAGCGTTCCTGTGCGTGCTAAGTGCAATTGGCGGTGTTTTGGTGCACAGTTGTCTGGCAGTTGTCTCACCGCTTCCCACCGTCATAAATCGCAATCTTCCGACTCAGCAGACAGCAACAGCAGCAGCACTTTTCTGTTGACTCAGTGCGGTAATCGCAAATGGCACTTATTGCCTTTCTATCCAAGGAGACAAAATCAACTGGCTTTTGCTGCCAACTTACATGCTACTATTGCTACTAGTCAACCCGATCAGTTTGTTTTGCCAATTTTGCCTTTCTCCGTGCTGGCATTTGTTTCCAGGATCACACACATTGAACACATTTGTCAATTAAATGAAATCTACCGCATGAAAGGAGTTAATTTACACTTGCATAACAGGCGAAAAGTGTGCACTGCACAGTGAACCCGTTTCTACTTGACAACCATTAGAACAATTGTTGACTTTGCGATTACAAATGCAATTTCACAGTTTTTGCACTTAAAAATTATAAGACAAATAATATAGTAAATCTCTCAATCAAAATAAACGAGCAAGTCAAGTTTTGAAATTAAGATAACGGTGTGCGCTGAGTTCACATACCTATACACTATGTGAACAAATTTGTAATTAAACTTAATTAATTATTAAAAAACTGGTATATTTTTTTCATTGTAACAAATCAAATCAATCATTTTGCTTAATACAATTTTTAATTCTAGTATTTTAACAGGTTTAAGTTTTGAAATTTGCCGTTATTTTAAAAACTTTAGCTTTTTATATATGTTTTTATGTTGAAAAACAACATACAATTTTTAGTTTATATTAATTGCAACAAAAAATTAAACTAATCAACCCATAACAAAAAAAATTGTTTTTTGTTTTATTGAATTTTAAAAATTGAGCTTTGAAGTGATAAAACATTGAAACGTGTCCATTTTATTTGGTGTTAAATGCAATTTGTTTTATTTTTTCATTTTATTTTGATTTATTTCTAAATTCTAAATTCAATTGAATGCATTGTGATTTAGCAAACGGGTGGTAACTAGCAAAAAAACTAACAAAAATGGCTAAATGCAAGTTTTTTTCACGAGGGTCTTTTTATCAATAAAACAGAATTTTATTAAATCAAAGAAAAAATATGTTGTCAGCAGTTGTTCGTTAAAAATGTATTTTTACAAAACGTTATTGTAAAAAACTAAATTTTACTTGACCAAATAAAGTATTCAAAAACCAATAATTTTAGCTGGTTAAACCTTATATTTTTTGTAGCAATTAGTCTTTAGATAAAAATAACCTGAAAAAATTTTAGATAACTTGATTTATTAGGTTTGCTAAAAAATTAGTCTGAAAAGTACTGCTTTCAATCAAACAAAAGCCCAATCCGTGTTGTTCATTTGACTCATTTCCGGCTCATTGTTGTTGAATGCGCAAATTACTTTCAAGTTAGCGAGAATTTACTGGTGTTTTTAGCAATTTGTCAAGTGATGTAAGTGCATTTGCATTTAAAAAAGTTTATGGCAAAAGCATGACAATTTGGGTGTTTACAAGTACTTGCCGGCAAACTTGACATTATTTTTTGTTATTTAACTAACTAGAAGCTACTTGTTATTTTGTTCTACAAAAAAATAACAAAAATGTAGACAAAAACAAGCAAATAAAAAACACCCATTTACATTTAAATAAATTACTCACTAATCTAATTGGTTTCAAAGAAACTTTACTTATATTCATACAACAAGTGGGTTTAAAAAAAAGTAAATTTACCAAAAAAGAGTTGTGGTTTGCTGAGAATTGGTAAGTGTCAAAATAAAGCACACGAGCAAATGGCAGTGCTAAAAATAATTGCTGCCAAGAGAGCCATAACCTATCTAGTCAATTTGCGTGTTGCATTTTGGCATTCTAATTAGCTGCTGGGCATTCTGTTTTTGTTTTTACTCTTAGACAATGTTATTTACATTTTTGTTTATTATTCAAAAAATGGCTAAAGCTACATTAACTTTTATTACCAATTAACATTTTGATTTGTTTAATAAAATGTGTGCAAGTAAACGTGACATTTAAAAGGAACATTGCTTTTTTATAAACAAATGTTTTAATTAAATTAAAACGGTTAGTAATATTTGTGTTTCATTCCCAAAAAAGTACTTGTGTATTTGTAGTCCATCATCCAATGAGTTAGTGTCAATGTTTGGTTATCAATTAATGGTCTATCTACCTTCAATGTTTGGTTTTCCGTCAAAACCCTTGATCAGATGAAGATGGTCAAAGTGCACTGACTCACGCAGCAGACGCTTACTGTGCTCGTCAGCGAACTGTCAAAGTAAGGTGCTGTCACAGTGCACACAGTGTGATGTGTAGCCATTCAGTGGACACATTCACTGAAACGGCGACGGTCGCGCCCGTTCAAATGATGACGATTTGGCCGACTGAAAAGGCCAGTGAGGACTTTGGACTCACTGCTCACCGTGTCTTTAGCACCCATTACCGCGCCATAGTGTTGCCCCTGAATAATCTGCTGCAAAAGGACCCTCTTTCACTTTCACAGCCAGCACCGCTTCCTCTTCTGTTGTCTTGTTGTTTATTTGCATTACACGTAATGAGATTAGCGCCATTAGCTGCATTCTCGAGCACAAGAGGCTGCTAGAAAATGGCAGAAAAGGACAAAACAGTCGAACCAAAGTCGCTACCATTGTGTCTCGGTCACTACTTTTTTGTTCAACTATTGTGCCTTCTCGGAAATCTAAGAAAGACCACTTACTACTGTGTTAGGCATCCTATGTCTCTCCTACCGTATTTATCAAAAAAGAGTGAAAAATCAAAAAGACCAGTCGACTAAACAAGTGAATAAAGGTTGCAAATTAATTTGAGTAACTTTTAAGCCAAGTAGTAAGAAGTAGCAGCAGCATTAGTAGTAGAATGTGCCACTGCAGCAGCAGCTGGAAAGAGGGAAAAAAGAGAAAATAGACACATTAAGTGAATCAAATCCGCACACGGTAATTTGCATTTCCATTTGATTGTGCTCATTTAAAATGTCACCCCTCTCTCTAATGTAGCTTTAGAGGAAGAAGATTGCCAGAAGAAGAAGAGCAAAACAAGCTGATACAGTGTTGATGATTAAGGAGTAGTTTGCCACTCACTGGAAGGTGTTCTAATTGACTGCCATTAAGCCCGTCTGGCCTTGCTGCTAAGTGGCAGGCAAGTGCACGGCACGCTATGGATATCCAGTGTACCTTTTACAAATGGTAATGGGAGCCCCGGCTTGGCACTGTGACACCGTGGAAAACTTTTTCAGTGTCACCACTGTGTTTGTTTTATTTTTTCCACTGTTGGTAATCAAAAGGCTGTTTCTGCTGCTGCTGTGTTTGCTGCCGCCTGTGTTGGCCATCCCTCGCGGGAGAGTTGGTAACAAGTTTCATAAACTTATTAAAGAGTTGTGCGTTTATGATGATGATTGCAAAATATACAAAATACATTTGAGGGCAAAGCAATAGAAACTAGATAGAAAATAGAAATGACGAAGTTCCATGGTTAACTGTGTTGAAAATTTTATTCGTTAGGTGACTGATTACTACGTTTTTAAACTCTCTTTCCATTTACAATCATGCATTTTGCAGCTAATTTTCTTATTAACTGCCACCAACAATTCAAGTGGTCAGTTTTAATTCCGACCGGTTAATGTCAATGTCAGGGCGCGTGCATTCCCACACCTTTGGCCTAGTGCAATCAGTGCTTTTGTAAAAGATAGCCAAACTGTCAAACAAAACGAAGGAAAGCAAAACAAAGAGAAAGCAAAGTGAAAGATACATTGTGTACGCATGCAACAATAAGTAGTAGTCTATGTAAATGAGTGTCAGGCTATTTGGCGTACTATTTAAATAAGCATTGTCCTCTGATGAGGCATATCGGAAAGTGAGAAGAGGAAGTAGACTTTTGTCATTGAAAAGACCGCAAAACTCAGTTCGTCTCTCCAGAGATCTGACGCGTAACTGTGGGCTAGTGCGTAATGTATGTGTGAAAGAGCAGTGCAGGAAAGCCGCCATAAGAAAAAAGGGGGAGTTGGGAAAAGTGAGAAAAGCGTCGTTGTTGCTGTCGCAAAGTTTACCAAAAATGTGTGTTTGTCTGTGTGATAAACAAACGGTTAGCAACGGAAATTATGAAAATGAAGGATGGAAGATGGCATTTAAATGAGGGCAGACAAAATACGGCAACAAACTACTGCTGATGCAGGTTGCCCTTGCTTGGTTCGTTGGTTGGTTAGAAACGCTACCGCACAGCAAAAAGTGGGCAAACAATGCAGCGGGCGGTGTGGCAGAGCACTTTGGCCAGCAACACCGCAGCGTCAGCACACTTCTGTGGATTCCATTTGTTGCCAGTTTACAGTGTATTTTAAATTGGGAAGCAAAATTACAATTCAATTTGAATTATATATTCCTTTCATCTACTGATAATTAAAATTTCCGCAAGAGTGCAAGGTATTGTGTTCAATTTGGTTCTGGCGGAAGCCAACTAGTTGAATTGACTGACTGACGTAATGTCGTCGTTTCAATGTTAGCTCGTCTGTTGGCATTGAAAAAACTGGTCATATTTATAGTGCGCATTCCTTGAACTTCCTTGCACCGCAATGCATTAACTCTGTTTCTATGCAAACAAATAATTTAAATTAAGTTAAATGAAAGCCTTTTGTTCAATTTTTTTCATTGCAATGCAAATTGAAAAAAGTCTAATTTGTGCAATAAAAAAACAACTGTGCATTTGAAAGTTGTCAAACAATGCTCAGTGCTGGTTGTTTTTCTCCATGTACGCTGTTGCCAGTTATTCTTTTGATCATAACCTGACATTTAGTTGCCACTGTGCAGAACTGCACTTTACTTTGATTGGCATCGATTGCTCACCAACCTATAGACAGACCACAACGGTCACCGCCCATATTGCCGATCAATTAGATTAGTTGTCGTTTGCATATTCGTCATTGCATTGTCAAAAAAGCGCAATATTATTAACAAATGTTTATTTGCAAAGAAATGTGTCACTTATGTTGCAAGGACGGTTATCATTGAGAACAATGTGATTGCAAATAAGCTAAGACAAAACAAAAAACAACAAAATTTTAAAATGGGTAATCTAACCATAACAAAACTGTTGGTAAATATTTATTAACTGTAAAAATCTATTGTTTAAAAATTAATTTATAGAAAAAGTTTTTACAAACTTGTTTAAAAAAATTTTAAACTTGTAAAAAATAATCAGCAATTTTATATTTCAAAAATTCAACTGCTTTTGTAAAAGCATTGTTTTATTACCAGCTAACCAACAACTAACTGTTCAAATGTCAAAAATAATGACTTTATCTTGTGAATGTTTTAAATTTTTATTTATACAATAAAATATTTAGTTGTTTATTTTGCTTTATTTTTAAAATAGTTTATTTGAATTTTCCCTTTTCAATAGAAAGTTAACAAAATATTCAAATTTATTTAGCTCAAAATATTTAAAATTTTTTTTAAACCAGCATCTAGTTTTTTAATCCCAAACAAAAATAAAACTAAAAAAACTTGATATAACGTACATCAAAACACACAACGGCAATTGTAAATCTAACCGGTGTTTTGTTTACCCGTCGTCATTCCGGAAAGTGTGTAAAATATTAAAAAAATAATAACCTAATTGGCTTTGCCTGTATATGCGCCAAGGATGGCAAAACCTGCAGTTCCTAGTTTTTGCGTCTACTTCAAATTGAATAGTCTCCGCGGATTATCAGAGCTTTAGCAATGCTACTTTGACTGTGAAAAGAAAAGAGGAGGGGGAGGGTATATAGCTGACTTTCCTTGACAGTACTGTGCTCAATGACGCCAATTCTTGGCGACCATTCTGATTGGCTCAAGTAGCAGAATCCTGCGCACCACAAGTGGCCACTTCCTTGGCAAAAACTATTTAAAAGGACTCGTCAATGCCTAAACAAGTCATATTCTTCTACTGCTTTCAACTTGTCAAGATCTTTTTCAACTACCAAAACTACCTAACAAGCTCAAAAAAGCCTTCTCAACAAAACTTTGAAGAAGTTTAACCAGCCTCCTTTTTGTTTTCCCCGTCACACTCTGTTGACTTAAAAGTCCAATTCACTTGCGCCGCTTTGACGTTTTCGTCCAGTGCTCAGACATCATCGCCACCACTTGGGTTTACCCGCTACTTGGCAAGTAAGTACAATGTCTACTTTGAAGTTTATTTTCTAGTTTGAAGTTTAAAAAAATCAGTTAAAAATTAACAAAACAAAAAATAAATAAATACACATTACACCTTTTATGCACCCTTAAACTCTTATGCTAGTCTGCAATGGAGTTCTCCTTCCGCGTCAACCTGGTCACTTTGGTGCTGTGCGCCGCTGCCCTGAACGTCGCCTTTGTTCTGGCAGGCGCAACCAGTGCATCGGCCCTGGAGCAAGCCGCTCAGCCGCGTCAGCTTTCAGGTAGGAGATCAAATAAACCCTTCAGATGGAGGGAAGTGATCAACTGTGTGTGCTATTTGTCTTTTTGTCGTACATACAAAACAAACAGACGCTGCTGAAGCAGCCGAAGAGGAGATCGCCATATACCGCCAGCCGATGGGCGCTCAGGAGCGCTACGCGCGCGCATCGAGCGCTTCCGGGGGCGGCGGCAAGGTGTCCTTCTATCCCACCTATCGATTTGGTTCGGTGCGCCTGATCAGTCCGTATGCGCTGCAGCATCTGCTTGCCTCGCGATTCCAGAACGCAGACTACCCAGGTAAGTCACATATAATAGTGTAAAATAATAATTAACTGTCTGATTGAAGTGAGTCACACTCACTCGGTGGTTAAGCCGGTCCTCTAAATCCCAGCTAACCATAAAGCTAACCAGTCATGCAGCTAGCAATTATTGTACGCTAACCTAAAATTTAAACTTTTTTTTCTAAACTTTTAAACGCGCAACAGGCAAGCGAATGGGCTCTGAGTTTCTCGGCAAGAAGCGCTCCAGTCCGAGCAGCCTCAGCGAGGGCGCCCTGGCGCTGGCAGAGTCGTCGCCGGCGGCGTATGCAGTCATTCAGAAGAAGATGGGCTCTGAGTTTCTGGGTCGTCGCAAGCGAGACCTAGCCGGGCAGCTGTAAGGAGGGAATCGCTTCACTAGCCAAACGAAGTCACTTGCTCTTCTGTCGCCGAAAGTAGCGTCGCCGCCGCCGTTTGACAGCAAAGGCAGCTTTTTTGCACTCAGTAGGCAGTTCATTCACTGCCGCTGAGTGCAAAAACTCCTCTTTCTGTCAGTGGAGGCAGTAGTAGTCAATGGCAGAATTTCAAGGGTAGTAGATACTGATCACACACACACAAACAAGCACAAACAGAGCAAACATTTTAAAAAACGCCGTAGCTCATTACCAACCGGTTACACTGTCCACTGGACACTCGGCACCAATGAATACGGCCATTACTGTCAACTAACATTCCCTCACATTCCCAGACACACCTACCCACACACCCACAAACCCTCAATACAGCAAATTGACTACAACAGCACTATTCGCTAATTCCTCAATGACGAGCAATAAGCACACTAATACTTGCAATAACAGACACACACACAGCAGTCTCCAACAGTGGACGCAGCAGCAGCTGACCATGATCAATCAACCATTGCAATCTTTTCACACACCTCATCCAATCATTTCAATGTTCCCACACACACAAACTCACACACATAATACACCAGTCAAAGGGGTCACTTTTTCTTTATCATTTCTATATTTATGTTTGTTTTAACAATTTCTTTGTTTTCATTTTTTTGCGATTGTTTCTATATTTTTTCATTATTATCTTTATTTTATTTTTTCTTATAAATTATTTTTATTTATTTTGATTTTTTGTTTTTAGCAAAATTTACTGACAAAAACCATACGTTTTAAACTAAAACAGCACTGTTTAATTTCAATCGTTAAATTACAAAAGTTATTTACTAAAAAACAGTTAAATTTTCACTGTACTTTTGTTTGTTTTTGACAGTTGCCCGAACAAATGGTTTATTTCAATAAAAATAATTCATTATCTAAATGTTTGCTAAACTGTTGATTACTGTTTTTTTATTATTATTGAGTAATTTTTGCATTTTATGCAGGTTTTACTGGCAAACAACTGAATGCATTGGTAATGGCAAAACGAACCTTTTCGCCGTTATTAAAGGTTCCAAGAATTGGCAAAAAATCAATTGACTCAAAGATTCGCCAACTTTTAGTAAGTGCACTGGCAGAGTCAGAACAACTAAATGAAAAATCTAAAATAGCAAACAATCTAGTAGAAAAGGTAAAAAAGTTTCATTCTGACCAACTTTTTGGTATGAAAAATCTACCCTTCAACAATTTCATGTATTACACCAAGGGTAATGAGTTTCTTGGCGGTCCGGGACGCCGGTAATTTGCTTTTTAGCTAAAAATGCAAACCATTTTTTAATGATCAATACGGAATAAAACATTATTATCATATGGTTTCACAACTTAAAGACTAGTGTCAATCAAAAATTGAATTCAATTTTTTAGTAAATTGCCTTTCTGACGTTTTCAATTTTAAAACGTTTTACGTTTGTTAATTAATTTTTTTTGTCAACAATATTATGTTTTAATTTTTGTTTTATAAAATCAACACACTTTTATAAATCAATTGTATCAGTAATAAAAACAAATGATTTCAATTGTTTTCATTACCAAGCATTGTTATTAAAACTAAATTTAAAAATGATAAAAAATAAATTTATGTTTTAAAACAAAAAATTTAAAATTATAAACTATTTTTAATTTTAAACTGATTAAAAGCAGTTTTGCAGAAATAAAAACTCATTTATAACCGGATTTGTGATAACTATCCAAGTTTTATATTTTTTATATTATTTTGTACAATAAAACAATGTCAATGAGTTTGTTGTAGCTAAGATGACGACATGACGGACAAAATTTCATTATTGAACAATTTAAAAACTATGATTTTTTGTGTGCAATCTAAAACTAAATTATCAATTGATACGCAGCATTGATTAAAACAAAAATTTAAATAACTATTAATGTTAAACAAAAAAATGATATTTGTAATTTATCACAAGAAACACAACAGGACAACTGATGAGTAATAGCTGCCATTGTTTTTAGTTTACTCTCTCTCAAATACTTTATTTGTCATAACACATGGTAAAAAGGATGTTCTAGTTGAACCACAAACGCACGATTAAGGTGATAGTTTAATTTTGATAAAACTACGTGTTGGCATTTACCTGTACTTTGTTACATGAGGATTTAAAAATAACATACTGTTTGTTTAAAACAAAAAAATAAAATGAGTTAGAAACAAAACTTGTTTGACCAGTAAAAACTAAGAGCTTCACTTTACAGTAATTAGGCTTTTTTAGTTCCGGGATTTGTAAACAAGTGTCTACTGTTGCGTCTAAGAAGGGGTCAGGAGTGTCTGGCTATCTTTTCCATCAAAAACTAAGGTTTTGTAGTGGTTACTGGCTAAAGCATTGATTGGCAATCAGTGCACCACTTGCTGATTGAGACAATCAATTGAGTACCGTCACGTACGGTCACCTGCCAAAAGCATCTTCACCATTGCTGATAATCGTAATTGATGCTCGATAATGTTCGATGAATGTCCGATTACAAGGTTGGTAGCCACTGGTGTTTTCTTTGTTAAGGTTAACTCTAATTAATTTTTCAGTGTATACATGCTTCGTTTTAACAAAGTGTAGTTTAATATAATGTGCGTGACCCTTAAAACGCAACAGAAATAACAACAATTTTTAAATGTTTGTTTTGATAATCTATTCAAATCATGTTTAACAAAATTTTGTTCTTTTTATAAATTTGTTGCAAACTTATATTTGTTGTAAAACAAAAAACGATTTTTAGTTGTTGTTATTAAACAATTTACAATGGTTTTTAATTTTTATTTTGTAATTGTAACATATTTTATTTGGCAGTCTTCACTTTGTTGACTTAATATATCACTATTGTGTTTAACCAATATTGTTTGAAAACTCATTGAATTATTTGTTCAATCAAATGGAAACTATTCAATTTTTAACACAAGGCATACAATGCCACACAATACTCAAAAGAAAGCTTCATCTTTTTACATTTATCATTTTTTGCTTTATTGTATCAAATACGTTTGGAGAATCTTTTTCTGATAAACTTTTATACAAAAGGATAGAACAAGCCTTTGAAAACAGTGAAATTGATAGTTCATTAAAGATAACTGAATATTTTACAAATCAATTTAATGATAAAATTAAAACTTTTAAAAATAATAACATTGCAAATTCTTTGATTGCAACTGCGTTATCAAACACCGGTTCATCATCGCAACCTGATTGTGTTGCCAATCAAAGCACTATTGAAATGCTTTGCCTATTTGGAGATAAAAATAAACAGTCATCGCCAAACAAAAGAATAAATCAGCAAATCAGATTAATACTGAAACGGTTTGAAGAACAAAATGATTTTCGCATTCAAGAGGACTACCAAATGGCTCGTGTTGACAAACGAATTGCCATTGATGCAAGTAAAATTGTCAAAAGTTTTTTCAGTCGTTGGTTTTGTCAAATAGTCAAAACAGTGATAAGCCAGGAAGAAAAGTTAGAGCACACTGAAGTACAAAGCTCAGTTGCTTTGCTGACAACTATTGTTACAGACATTAAACACATGATTTCTTCACAATCATCATCGCCGTTGACTGAAATGATGCGCATTGTTTTGAAAAGCATGCAAACGGCACTAAATAATCTAAATGAACTTGAAAAGTCAATAGGCAAAACACATTCCCGTAGCAAAAATGAATTGTACAACTTTCGAATAAACGTTTTGAAATCTTTGGTTAATTTAGTGAGTTAAACATCATTTGTCATAGTTGTTTTAGAAAATAATTTTATTTTTATTTTCAAAAAGTTTTTCAACAAAAGTATTATTGCTGACATGTCAAATAAAGAAATCCAAATTACAAATTTAACAACCAACATTTGCTTAAATGGAAAACATGGTGCGCATATTGGATCGCAAGCAGAATTTGAAGTAAACTGTGCTTTTTTCTTTCTTTTTGAATCAAATACAAGAATCAAAGAGCTCATTGTTAAAAATTTTGAGTATGAAGAAAAAATTGCATTATTAGGAAGCTATAAACAAGAAAATAGTAAATTGGATACTAGAAATGTTCATGGTTGCAGCCATGACCGGTCTGACCGGTCGGACATACATGATGGCGCTTGCCAGTTAACAAAAGTTATTAAAGATGGCAAATGCAAAGTTTCGGAAGAACAATACGACATTGAGTGCTTTCGAAGATACCTTAAAATGTTTATTCCAGGCAAATACCAAAACAAATTTAATATGACTCTTACTACAGGTGGTCCTCATGCATTGCTCTATGCACTGCGCTCTTTTTGCAACGGTCAATCGGCTTTTATTACATTTTCAATAATTGATGTTGGTGTTTATCTGCATAATCGGTATTTTCATACCCAGCAAGTAAAGCCTGATTGTAATCATCAACCCAAAAACCCAACTACTTTTGGATCAAATACTAAATCAACGTACATATCAACGACGCCAGTCAACGAATTCAAAATTAAGTCTGAAAGTTCATTTACGCGAAAAGTAACTACACCAGCAGCCAAAACACCTCAAAATGTTTTAGCAAACTCTGCAAAACAACAATTTATAATTGAAAGCATTGTCGGGTATTTTTTAAGAGCTATTGAACAACGACTAAACTGTAATGTTGATTTTAGTGCGTAATGTGTAATTTAAATAAAAGTCAAAATGTTTAACATTTTACATTGTTTTAGTAAGTTTAACGCACAAATTAATGTAACAGTTAGCAATTTTATTGATTTTTTAAAATTTTGACAAAACAAAACAAATAAATAAATAAGTTAAACAACATTATAATAATTTTACAGAAAGTTTGTTAGATTTAACAAATGCAATAAAATTCAGTTAAATAAGCTATAAATGCAATACAAAACTATTTGTTTTTTCGAATTGGAACCAAAGTTGGAAAATCCACAAATTCTCTGCCGTAATGAAACATCAAGGCAATGACACTCGACGACATGGAAAACCAAAAAAGAAGATAAAGCATTTTTTCCGTCAAATGCTCTGAAATTAAACCAAATTAATACAAAATGTATGGTTCATTTACTAAATTTTTACCTGTTGGTAGCAACATAGAAAAGAAAAACATGCTCATAGAAAAAAGCAAAAATAGAGGAAACTGTGTAAAAAATGAAATGCAAAGTTTTAGTTAGAAGTAGATGCCATGTAGCGCAGATAGTTACCGTAAAAATTTTGAGCACGTTTCGACTAGCCAGTGGACACTTGATGGTGTGGCCTTCACCCAGTTTGACCTGGTAATTGCCCAGCACTAGGTCAATTGCATCCTGACGAAAGCCATCCTCAAAGTTGTTCTTAAAGTACCGAACCATCGAGTTGACGCCGTCCTTTAGTTTGCCCACAAATCGCCGTTTTCCAGTTCGAGTGAAATCAGTTTTTAACGCTGGTGTACCGGCATACTGAATGCTGCAGGCGTCGGCGTTGTCAGCCCAAACTAGAAGGTTATGATTGACAAAAATGGTTACTAGAAATTTTAGAACAAACATTAGCAATAAAAGCTTACCATTGCGATAAACACTGTAGAAGGCGGGAAAATCCTCCACCCGCTGGCCAACTGCAATAACGCCAAAGTGCTGCAGCTGCCGCTCCAGACTGGTCTTGGCAATTAAACTCTGCACCACATTCGTTCGGTCGAGACTGTCGATGCAGTTGGTGCGAAAGACGCCTCGCTGGTAGCGGTACTCTTCGCTGGAGCTGGCAAAGTACCCGAAAAGGTCAATGTACCGGCTGATGGACTTGATCAGAATGGAGAGGCGGTCCCAGCGGCCATGGCGACACTCGGCGTGAAAGTCAAAAGACTCGAGGTGCATGTTGGTGAGGCTGCTGGCGGTGGCGGCAGTGGCGCTGTAGAAGACCTGTTGCAGCTTGCTCTTCAGCACCTCCTCCTGGCCCGAATGGTTCACCAGGTTGAGCAGGACGACTGCCTCGTACTGCGACAGCAGGCGGCTCAGGTGCCGACTGAAGACCTCCAGCTGACTGGGCGACTGGCTGAGGGAGAGCGTCGGCGGCGGCTTGTACCGCAGGTCCGGCAGCTGGCTCCAGTGCAGCGGAATGGAGCCGCGAAGCTGCACAAAGGAGGCCTGCTCACTTTGGAAGAGCACAATCTGTTCCGTTTCCACAAAGTTGGAAGCAAAGCCGTTCTCGTCGGCACCGCGCGAGAACATTCGCGTTCCGGCGCGGTCTACGCTCCGTCGACTGATGATGATCAGGGTGAACTCTCGTGAGTTTAGCTTGATTTTGTTTATGCTAATGACTGGAGGGGAGGGAGATTGATTATAAAAGGGTGTTAAGTTAGATGTTTTATGAGCTTACAGCCGTAGATGATTGGAATGCAATATTCGGCCAATTCGTTGCGGGAGAAATCTACCAGTAGGTACTGATTCCAGACAAATCGCCGGTCAGCCTGCAACACAAACGGTCTGAAATGGGAGATTGTGTTTTTTACAAAGGTAATTCTGCTTACTTTTTGGAAAAAACTTGACTGATCCAGTGCAGATTTGCCTGATTGCTGATACAACGCTTGCAAGGTGTGAGACAAATCATAGGTATAGGAGAGGTAGAAAAAGGGTGCCTGCAAAAAGGTAGTGAGCATTTGCTGGTATTGGCGATTGTATCGCTTTTGATCTTCTGTTAGGTGAAGTTCACTTTGCTGGTAGGGAATGATTTCTACATTTTCTATGCGGTAAATTGCTTTGCCCAGTATCTCGCCAATCTGAACAATTTGCGTGATTAAAATAAGATATTTTCCGGCAATAAGTTGAATGACACCAAAAATGCCCCATATTTGCTTAATTGAGTAGGCACACAAATTGCACAAGTTTACTTTTTCATTATCTGTAATTAAAAACAATGTTAATGTACGTGTTATGTTTTTATTTTTGCTTATTTAAAGCTAATACCTTTTAAATCAACAGAACAGGTTTGCCGATTAATGACTAGAATTTTATTATTGACATTTTTTCTCGGAACAAAATAAAAGCAATCTTCTGCTTCGTAACTGTTCACGTAAACAAACAAATTAATTTAGTGTTAAATAAACAAACTCATCAATACTTACAATGTTAATTCTTGATGCAACATTCTGATATGTAAATAAACAATGTATTTTAGTACAACAAAACCTAAATGCAATTTTATAATTAAGTTGTTTTGTCACAGTTGTTTTGTTTTGTTTAGACGTTCGTGCAACACGGAAAGTCGACAATATCAAATCCAATTTGCACTAAAAGTAACGCATACAACTTACCTTCAAAAATGGGAATTTTTTTACTTGATCAGCTTTGGCAAGTTACATTGCAAAACAGCAACTGTGGCGCTGCATTCAATGCACGACTAAATGCTAGTTTTGAGCAAAAAAGTTGACAAAAACAAAAATTTGGCGTATTTTGCAAAACCAAACAGTTTTGCGGCATCAGTCAAACAGCTGGCATGATCACAGCAAGGCAAAAAAGGTAACTTGCAGCTGCACCAACTAAAATGCACAGCTGAGTCAGTGTTTTGTGTAGCACACTGTCACTGTCAGACTGACTGTCTGCCAAAATGGCCAAAAGATGTCGGGCTCTGTCAATTGCCTCTGTTGTCGCTTTTCGCTCTCTTTCTCGATATAACCACAACAAACTCGCTAAGGAGACGTGTACTTCAGCCGACTCGGCGCTTCATCGACTTGACCGACTGTGTTGTGCTATTGAACACAAGTGGACTGTACACGATCCTGGGATGTGCTGTTGTGTAGACTGCTTTTTGTGCTGACAGACGCACTTTTGCCTTCACGTTTGGTCCACTCTGATTGCTCTATTTGACGACTACGGCTGACAGCAGCTAACTGACCACTTTTCTACTTTTCTTTCTCTCAACCTTCTTTTACTGTCGTTGCTCAAATTATACCACGTCGTTTGTTACGTGCGCTTTTACTATTTGTACAGCAGTTTTGGGGACACACTTTTGAACAATTCAAAACTAACAAGCAACACCAAACCGCGCACCTAACTGCCTGTGATTTTAAATCAAATCCTAAGTAACTTATAAAAACGTCTATTTGTACAACAAATTTCATTTAATTTCCGTTTTCCATTTGCATCCGTCTTAACCACACTAGGTGACCACCATGAATCTTGTTTTGCACAGTCCAAATGCCATTGCACTGTCCAATAACATGTTGGCAGTTAGTACGTTGCTGGCATTTGTTGGTATGCAGCTGTTAAATTGTGCTGATACAGTTCAAGCAAATTCAGCTGACTCAAAAAAAGATTATTACGAAATTCTTGGCGTATCTAGAGACGCCACTGAACAGCAGATCAAGAAAGCCTTTCGAAAGTTGGCCGTCAAGTACCATCCGGACAAAAACAAAGAAGAGGGTGCAGAAGATAAGTTTAGAGAGATTGCCAAAGCCTATGACACCTTATCAGATAAGGAAAAGCGCAAACGCTACGACCAGTTTGGTGAGGATGAACAACGAGCTCAGACCTTTCAACATGGCAACTTTCAGGACATTTTTTCCAACTTTGATGACATCTTTGGGAACATGTTTCACCACAGTGAGCACCGCCAGCACCACAGCCATGCTCATCACTCAAGTCATCAGCAGAATGGCCACTTTTCATTTTCTTTTGATGACCTGTTTGAAGACGCCGAAGAAGATCCTTTTGACAGTTTTTTCAATTTTGCTAGCAAAAGTGGTGGCGGCGGTGGCGGTGGTGCTGGCCACCATCACCCGCATGCTGACAACTCACACTTTGGGGCGTCCTTTTTTGGCAACTTTTTTGAGGAAACTCATGCATCATCTCATGATTCTCATCATCACGGACACCACCACCATCAACAGCAGCGCTGCCACCAAGTGACCAAACAGGTGCAGGGCACTATCATCTCTTACACCGAATGTCACTAGGTTTGACAACTTCCAGCCACCTTTTGCGTGACCTTTTCAACCCAGCCATACACTTTACAAAACTAGTCGTTGTTTCAACCCTAACTTGGTCGCCATAAAGCATTTGTCGAAGTTGCCACTGTTTATTTGTTACTGCTTTAAATTGTTATGTTACATTTTTTTAAAAAATGCATTTGAGGGTTATAGGTAACTTTTAATCACACGCACATTTTCACTGCATTGTACACTAAATTTATTGTAAACTTAAAATTTTATTCATGTTTTTTATTTTTAATAAATGCAAACATTTTAAAATTAAAATTTTTAACAATTTTGTGACTGATATACATTTTGGTAAATGAATATTAAGCTTACTAATTGAGCTAAATATTATTTAACAGATTTAAGCTAGTTTTAGTGTTATCGTTTTAAAAATTTGAGCATTTTGCAAATTAAGTTGTTTTTAATTAGACAAAAACAATTGTAACAAATATAAAAAATTAAGGTATTTGGATGTAATTATTTATAAAATTTTTAAATAAATTGTATTTTTTAAATATTTTAACAGTTTTAAAATCACATTTTTTAATTTAAAATGATTTTGCAAATTAACATTATTGTTTTTTTTATTTATTTTGTTGTTGCAAATATAAGTCATGTAGAAGGAATGCTGGTAACTGCATCAACAAATGCAAGTACAGTTCATGTTGGAGAAATTTTCACACTGCAGTGCAAAACACCGAATTTTAAATTGGAAAACAATGGATTTGTCATGACGTTTTATTCAAATATTAGTGGCGGCTCATTAGGATTAGCTCAATACGAGATAAAAGGTTTGTTTAAATTTTTTGTTAAATAATATTTTAATTAATTTTTATACCTGTTAACAGCTCATGAGAAAATTACATCTTTTAGCACTTATATTTTTACCGAAGAAAAAAAATTTATTAAGCAAATAATTCCAACATTCCACAATTTAACAAATTATGAAATTAGCATCACAACTAAAGCAGTTGTAAAAATACAATTTCATTGTCAAACATACTTAAACTCATGGTTTTGGTCAAATTTTGTATTAGTTTCTGTAATTTAACAAATTTTAAATTTGTTTTAACTGATATATAAAATTAAAATGTATTTTTAACAAAAACAAATGTTTAAATTATTATTAATTACCAGTCAAAAATAAAAATTTTTTTATTTTGTTTTTGTTACTTTAAACGCAACTGTGTATTGAAATAATATTTGTTGTGCAACAATTTGTTTAACTAATTAAGTGTTTTAAACTTATTTCAAACTTATTTTTATTAATAAATGTTTTACAGTTTAAAAGTCACGTTTTTGTCACATTAATGATTGATTAATACAAATCTTATAAACTCAATTTAATTATTGATAAAAAATTTTTTGAAATAGATTGTAATATAAAATGCATCATATTTTTAATTGAAAATTTAAGTTTACTAAGAAATTGCCTAAAAGTTTTTCAAAATGATTTTAATGCAAATTATTTTAACTTGGTTTGCAATCTTTTGTTCAACTTGGGCTGCGCCTCAAGATGATCATAATGTTGGTTCACCACTGTTTTTGACACCATACATTGAAACTGGTAAAATAAATGAAGGAAAAAAACTTAGTGAAGTGATTTTGCCTGAATTTGAATCACATTTAAAAAGTTATTCTGGTTTTTTGACAATCAACAAAACAAACAATGCTAACTCATTTTTTTGGTTTTTTCCTGCAAAAGTAAGGTAAACTATCAAAAAATTTTTGTATTAATAAGTATTGTTTTCATTTTAGACAAACCATACAGCAAATACTCCAGTGATACTTTGGCTCAACGGTGGTCCGGGTGCTTCTAGTGTGTCTACTGTTTTTGTGCAAAATGGTCCACTTAGAGTCGTCAAAGTTAATGGCAAACTTAAATTGCAACCACACAATTACACTTGGAATGAAGAGTTTGCCGTATTATACATTGACAACCCTGTGGGCACTGGATTTTCGTTTACCGATAATGAAAGTCACTACCTAAGCAATGAATCTGAAGTCGGCCATGACGTCTATGAAGCGTTGCGCCAATTTTTTCTTCTTTTTACCGAGTACCGAGGAAACCCATTTTACGTAACAGGTGTCAGCTACGGTGGAAAGTACGTTCCCGCTGTTGGATACAAAATACACACAATGGGTGAACAAGCAAAGAAAGACGGTATAAACCTTAAAGGACTGTCCATTGGAAATGGCCTTTGTGATCCGAAAACCCAGTCAGATTATGGTGACTTTTTGTGGAAACTTGGCCTTATTGATAAACACCAACGAGATCACTTTTTGGCTGAGCAAGCAAAAATTGTCAAATTAATAGATCAGAAGGAGTACACAAAAGCAGTTTTAGTGATGAATGAGTTGTTTTTGGGTTTCCCAATTCCCGGTCACCCTCATCCTCAAACTTATTTTAAAAACGTTACTGGTATTAGTTCAGTGTACAATCTAAATGAAGAGTTTCCAGAAAGCGGTTTGGAAAATTATATTAACTATTTATCACAAAATTCAACCCGAAAAGCACTTCATGTTGGAAACCAAAAGTTCACAGAAAGTTCTCGATTGGTTTTCACTCACATGTTGAATGACATTTTCAACAGCACAAAGTCATGGATTGAAGAGTTGCTTAATGCCAACTATCGCATTATCTTTTACAATGGAAATTTAGACATTATCGTTGCTGCAACTTTGACTGAAGATTTCCTTAACACTTTAAAATGGAATAAAGCAAGCAAATTTTATTCAGCTGAGAGAAAAATTTGGAAAGTGGCCAAAGAAGATCATTCAGTGGCTGGCTACGTTAAAAGAGTAGACAATCTTTATTTTGCAGTGGTTCGTAACGCAGGACATGCTGTCACAGCTGATCAACCACGAGCGGCAAGCGATTTAATAACTCGATTTATTAAAGAACAAGATTTTTAATTTTATTTTTGTACTATTTAATTTTTTAAATTAACAACTTAAATTAAAAACAACTGTAATTCTTCCCAAAATATGCGTTTTCCACTTGGCAGTACTATTTGGACATCTAACTGATGTTCAATTGAGCAAGTAGTTAGCGTTGAAACAAACTTTAGAAGGTCATTGTTGATAATGTTCACTAATGTTGTTTTTAAGTCTGTGGAGTAATTTTTTGTCAGCATTGTACCATTTGAGCTGTGGCCATTTTTGGCCACCATCAAACAAGAATTTGAACTTCCCTCCACTTTTGAAAGTACAACAGATAATTTTTCTTGAACAGAATCTTCGTTTTCTATTTCTGATATTGCGTTTATTTCAGCCCATAACTCATCGTTGAACATGTCATCTGCAAAGTTGTCCAAATAAACAACTAAATGTTCAACAGTTGGATTCCACGACTGTACTTCAATTACTTGTTCAGTTGCCTTTTGATAGCGATAACTTGAGTTCATTGTTTGCATACGTTTTAAAAGATTTGTTTTTAAGTTTTCAAAACGTGTTGGCTCCTTCATCCGAGAGTAAATATCAGCAAAAGTAGTTTCGGCTAAAAGAAAAGAACGTTGATGTTATTGATGTTTAGTAACTTTGTAGACGCTTACCTTGTTCTCGCATCTCTTGAGTGATGTTTTCAATTAAACTCAACATTTTTTCTGACAAACCAATGTTTGTAAGTTGCTCAAAATCTTTAAGCAGTTGAAATGCAGTTTTTATAATAGCAAGTTTGTTGTTCCCCATTTCCTCAAAAACTACCGTTGCGCGAGATTTTTGATTTTTTGGAAGATCTTTAAACAATTTTTTCCCTTGATAAGTTATTTCTTCAAAATGGCCGTTTTTTCCAAGATCAACATCTTTTGCTAAAAGCTCACTTTTGTCTGTTACTTTTGATTTGTCAAAAAATTTTCCAAATAACTTTAAAGTATTTGATGATTTTTCAGTGTTTTTCAGTGAAATTCGAGTTTTCTCATTAACTAGAATCGTTTTGCCTTTTCTACCGCCAATAGTGATAGACTCTGCCTTGTGAAGACTTCCAAAGACAACATCGCCATTTTCAATTCGATTGATTGTGCGAATTATCTTTGACTGCTCCAGTATAGAGCCACTGCCCGTGTTTTGCGCCACAAAGCGGTCAAAGGTGGCCCGTGCTTCGGCATCGGTCATTTTTGAGGCAAACTGCTGAATGTGTTCATTCTGAGCCGACTTGATGATGGAGCGGGCCGTCTGCGGTCTGATTAGGTTGTTCGTAAAGTAGAAGACGGACATGGAGAACTGCACCACATCGAGCGTCGTCAGCTCCTTGCGCGAGTACTTATCGAGCAGATTGGCAATGCCACAGCCCACCAGAATGGAGTCCACGCCCAACGTGCTGAAGTTGAGAATGGTGGCGAACATTCGCGTGGAGTTGCTGAAGATGGTGCCATTCAGTGTGGCGCCCTTGATCAGCTGCGCATTGACCATGGAGGCGGAGAAGTGCAGCGGCGTGGCCAGTATGCTGAAGTAAAGGGTGAATGACTCCAGATCGAGCAGAGACTCGAGGTGTTGGCCCTTGTCGATTAGCCGCTGCATTGCTCGGGCGGTGCCGTACACGCCAAAGGAGCCGCCGGTGATGGCGCTGCCTATCAGCACGCCCGGGCCGAGTGGTGTGAAGAGGGAGGCCACGAAGATGGCCCCACATCCTGAAGGAGTTGATTAATAAGGTTAATATGAGTTAATATCAAAGTTAAAAGTGTAATAACAGACAAAAGCAAACAGACTCACCTAGCCCGGTGACTATGCCGACTACATCAGTTGTGTTGAGTATTCTGGAAGAGAGCAGACACTGTGGAGAGTTGGCAAATTCGACGTCAGGATCTTGTGATGCGTCAAACTTGTAGGAACACTCTCCTGAGCAGCTGAAAAATCCAAACTTTGGGTAGCCATACTTAAGCATTGGCAAGGTGTTGTTCGCTTTCCAGTCGTCCCAACTTTTGTACACTCGTCGGTTAATGTCAACGTAAAAACGCCTTGATGAGGCATCTTCGGGGTTGTCGCCTGCAAAAACGCTAAACATAGGGAGCACATACTGCTGATCATCATGTTTGCAAGCTACCATGATGATGCCAACTAGCAGTTTATCACTTGTTGCATTCTTTTTATGAACGTCTACAATTTGGTCTAAAATTTCTTGCCCATTCTTTTGCTGCTCTTGTGTATAGTAGCTGTACAGGTCGTGCTCCTCGTTTTCGTCTTCTTCTTCAGTGTCATTTTCATTTTCAATTTTTCCACCGTAAAGTGAATAACAAATTTTAAACAGTAAAAGTTTTGAATCTTCAGGAAACTGGTACTCATCAAACTGACTGCCTTTGAAACCAACGTAGTAAGATCGAAGAATTTTCACAGCCGATTCTTTCCATTTTTTCACATCATCCGTTTCCCATGATGCAGAAAACTCCTTTGTGAATGCATCAAAGATGCCCATTGTATTACGTTTGAGGAACACTGAAAAACAATTTGTATTTTTATAAAAACTCAAAAAAAATTACTTAAAACAAATTAATTACAAAGAACTTATTGTTGTTGTTGTTGCTATGAAGTACTGTTTTTAAAAGTGCCACCAAAATGGTAAGCAACAATCAGAAGGCATCAAGGGAGAGAAAGGACGCAACGAGTGGCTGTTGTGCTCTGCGCAATTTGCCTATGACTCACTGCCAGTCAGCACTACCCAAGTAGCATAAACATTAGGCAGCAGTGACGGCAGTACCACCGAGCTGACAGCACGCTTTAGTAACGCTTCTTTTCTGTGACTGTTGCTACGATGACAGATTGCATGTCAGCACTACATGTACAGTCAATACAGGTACATGTATGTTTCTGCCTGTGCCGTACAGACAACTGAAAACAGTTGTCATTTTTTTTTGTTCAAACTAAAAAAAATCCATCTAAAATTCAATCAATTAAAAACTTTGTATTGATTGTAACTAGCAAAACTAAATACTAAATGGACCATTTTTATTAGTCATTTTAAGTATTAAATAAGCACTTTGTTTTGTTTTAATTGTTTTTAAATGAATTTTAGTTTTAACAAAAAGATAATATTTGTAACTTATATATGAATATTGACACCATAAAATCACAAAAACGTTGTGGAATATGTGCCGACAAAGTTTTAGGTATTTTGTTTTTAATTTTAAATCCATAATCAACCATGTTTTTCAGAAAACAATTTTAATGGAGTTTCTTGCAACGAATGTATTTATTTATTTCGTCAACTTATTTTTTTCAATGTAACAATTGTTTGAGTATTATAACTTTATTTTGTAATTTTTACAAAAATATTTTACAGGAAAACTACCAATGCAATGTCAAAGCAAATTGTAAAATTACTCATTTAAATAGAGCCGACTGTCGCTATTGTTTTATTAAAAAATGTTGCAAAAATGATGTTAAAATGGTAACTGGTTACAATGGTAAACTTTTATTTACCAAAAATTCATGTTTTTTAAATTTTAGAAATTAATGTTGATAATTCACAATAAAACTTCAGTCAAAAAACAAAATAGCTACTCAAATCAAATTTTAAGTAAGATTGCGTTTTTCAGTAAATTTTAATAAAATTAAACTGTGTTTTTAATTTGTTAAAACAGAATTTAAAAATTCAACTATTAAAACAAATTCACAAAAACACAATTTTAATTTAAAATTTAACAAAATATTTTGGCAACATAATGAAGTTAAACTAATTTATCATGTTCAAAAAATAATTGAAATTTTTGTTGTTTTAACACCTGACAGTTCGAGCAAACCAGTTTCTAATATTTCTCAATTGTTTAACTATGTTCACGAATGCGCTGAAGATTTGACAAAATATTGTAAATGTTTTAGTGCTTTTAAACTATTAACGTTAAATGATCAGTTATTGTTATTAAAATCTTTTAATACATCATTTCATGTAATTATGATTTCATTTGTTTACAACCCTCAAAACGATTCGTTTCCAGTTATTCAAAATGCTTTAAAAAATGATCAAAAAGGTAAAATGTATCACGTCAACATGTCATTGTATTCGCCTTATGAAAATGACAATATAGCTCAAGTTTTTCGAAATTATTACTACAGTTTGCATTTAGAAATGGAAAACGATAAATGTATAAGAGACTTGGTAAGTAAGTTTAAGCCAGTTTAAAACATGCATTTAATTTTGTTCCCTAAGTTTAGTTAGTAGCTCAACAATTGTATAAAACAAAATTTAACCTTTTAAACCCTGAAACTGTTATGTATCAGTATAATAAATATGGATATTTACTACAAAAGTATTTAAAGGTAAACTTTAAATAAAAAAACAGTTATTAAAGTTTAATATTTTTTAGTTTAAATACAAAAACAAAAATGAAGCACTATTAAAATACAAAAACTTAATAAATTTACTAGATCAAATTGACATGATATCTTTTTACATTACAATTATTTTACAAAATGTTGATCAAGAATCTATTGCCGATCTTACAAAAGAAGTGTATATAAAAATTTAAAACAATATAAATTAAACTATGTCTAGAGTAGTTTAATTAAATTTTATAAATAAACATTTGATTAAAAACAACAATTTTTTTTATAAAAAATATCATTTTGTAAGAATTCATGCTAAAAAGTTTGGTAATTTTTTTGGCGTTTGATCTTATCTTCAATTGATAACATAAAAATGCATCGTTTTTATTTATACTGCGTATTTTTTGTACTTAAGTAATACCAAAAAAAATCTGTTTTTGTATAAACTAAAATTTTTACTGCAAAATATTTTTTTAATATTATATTTGTGCTGTTTAATTTTTCCGTTTTACAAAAATTGTTTGAATTTTGTTAAATTAAAAGTATGTTGTTATACAATTTTAAAACTTTAAAAATACAAAATAATTATTTTTGTTTTTAGTGTTGGAAAAAAATGAAATTAACATATCTCGTCGCCTCTTGTTTGTTGAATCAGACACATCGACAATTGTTCCATTGGGCAACATAAAACCATTTACATCTTATCAAAGTCTCCTTAAAAGACGAAATCAATCGTTGCAAGAATGTTTAAATTTAAAACCCGATTTAAAAAAAGAATGGCTTATTGCTCAAAATCAAATCGAACAAAAGTTGCTGTCAGCAATGATTCCTGGAAACAAAAAAGAGAAAGCATTGGAAAAAGCTGTTTTGCTTAAAAATGAAATTCGTCGATATGGTCTTGACGCTGTCACTGCTGCTCTTGTTTACTCAGATGTAACCGAAACTGACAAAAAACAAAAATTGTATCGTCGTTTTAATCACATAATTGGAAGTAACGCAAGTTCCAATTCGTTTCACCAAATGGATCTAATAGACGTTAGCTATGCGGCATTTTTCGAGACACTTTTTAACATGCAAGAACATACACCAGTAGTGCTAACCACTTTGTACAGAGGTTGCGATATGCCGCTTTCATTACACATTGGTTTGACTTTTACTATCGGATATTTTGTCTCAACTTCTACTAGTCGAGAAGTGGCAATACAGTTTTTACAGCACAGTGGTGATAAAATGAGCCCTAACAAATACCTTTTCGAGTACAGTGGACCACTTTTTGGCATTGACATGGTTTCTATGTCCAACTTCCCTTATGAACGCGAAATTCTTCTTTTCCTTGCCAGACATTTATGATTGTTGGCATTTTTCAACAAACGACTACACAGTGATTAAGCTTCATTCTCAAATTGAAAAAGCTGTTCAAATGTTAAAAGAAATAAGTTTTCATTTTTCTGACACAAACTTTTATTAACACAATTTCAACAGCAGTCATCAAAAGCTGTTTTAACGTTGTTTGAAGATTCTACAAATAATAGCTACATGATTTGTAACACCAGTTTAAAGCACTATAATTCAATGTTTTTAGAAAAACCTGTTGATAAAACACTCGTAAATTCTGACTCAAGTTTGCCTAATTCTCATGTTTTTGTTGTTCGTCAACTGATTAACCACGACAATCCGTTTTTTAATTGGATTAATCAAAATTTGTTAAAAAATGCATTGGGATTTTTTTGGAATTTCGATATGTTTTATAGTCATTTTATAACATTTATTCCAAATATTTCAATTTTAAAAAAATCAATTAATACGAATGACACACCGGTTTACTGCAAAGTACAAACTGAAGTTCATGCTGCAGGAGGTATAATTTACAATGAACCAGATTGTTTTGTATATCGTTTTTCGTCTGATGAAATACGCCATTTATATAACTTGTGCATCGAAAATGACAAATGCTCAAATGCAACTAGTTTTATTATAAGTAAGAAAATGCCCCTTCTAAATGCTGAGTTATATAAAAACAGCAAAATATTTAATCAAATGTTTACAAAAACAAATTATCCTCAAATAAAAGTGGCACACGTTGATAAAGAATGGAATGATCATTACAAAAACAATGCAATGTTTGTCATTCATTTCAATTATTTAAGTTTTTTCTTAGAAAATAATACTTTTATCAATTTTTTAATTTTTTTGTTTTGTTTTATTGTGTTTAGCAATTTTTCTTTATTTTTTGTTGTTTGGGTGCCTCTAGATTATGTTAAACTAATTATTCCTCTTCATTCAATAGTGATCCGATGTTTTCTTTTATTTGCTACAATTATTAGATTGACTTATGTTTTTGAAGAGCTACTTGCTAAAATAGACATTGTTACAGATCTTCCAAGTTTCTTTTTGTGCAAAAAATGTAACAAAAGATGCAATCAAACATGTGAAACAAAATAAAAACATAATTATCAAAACCATTTTTGTTGTTGTTTAAAATAAAAGTAACATAAGTAAAAAAGTTTTGGCATATGTTTTTAGAAAAGATTTGACGGAGTTCACTAACAACATCACCACCTAGGTGAGCAGTTCTGCCAGCATGGAAACGATGTTGAGCAAAAGGGAGACCAGTTCAGGGCCGAGGGTGAAACCGTTTTTAACAAGGTCCACAATGAGCGTGCCCACCAAAATGAGCACACTTAAGAGGACAGAAAAGTTGGCGGCCACTACCTGGCCAACAACAGCCAGCACTTTGCCAGTCAGACTGAAGATGACAGGGAACAGACTGCTCAGAGTAGTGATCACTCCTGAGACGGTCATATCTACAAGGGCAATGATTGAAGACAGCACGCCTACTGTCACAGGGCTGGTGGTTTTTATCAGTCCACCACCAAAAGTACAGTTTTCAATTGTGCAGTGTTTTCCCGGCAAAGAATACGTTGTAAATGAATGGAATCGGCCAGTAAACAACAGCTGCTTGCTACCCAAAACATCTAAACTTTCAAAGCGTATTGCTTTATTTTGTGTTTCAATTTGAGAATAAGATAAGGTTGAATCAACATTTAAGTGAAAACAAACAAAAAAGAATTTATCTTTGAGAGATTCAAAAGATTTGCTTCTGTTGCTGTTTTGTTATTGTGCTTTTAAAAAGGTAAACAAACACTGTTGTCATTAATGACATTTTCTAATCAAACTGTGTTTTTACTTTGTTAACTGTGAAGCTAGCGCCAAGATGAGTAGACCAATACAAAGTACACGGGTCGTTCCAAAATCAAAAACAATTTTGGAGCGTCGCCGTGCAAAAAAGGACACCTACCTAAATGTGACCTATCAGCTGCAGTGCCTGAAGACGTTGCACGATGAGCTGTATCCAAGTGTTGCAACTAACCAAAACAGCAAAAAATCTCTTCAAAAAGTGAGAGAACTGAAGGCGATTTTGCGAAGCCAGTACCGAGACAACTTTCCACTGCCAACGCTTGACCGAAGCATCGTTCTCGTCCTTTTTGACGCCGAAAGACGTCCTTTCTTTGAGTTTCGACACCGACCGATTTCATGGCCGGAAAGTTGGCCCTTCTTTATCGACGACAACCCTGAGGGCAATGTAGTCCTCTACTCAGAGGGTATCTACGATAAGGTCATGGAGGCTTTTGAGGAGGAAACAGAAGGGGAAGCAGGAGAAGAAAAAATAAGCCGTTTTCAAAAAGGAAAAACTGATGAAATGCCTGTACGAACGAACATTAAAAAAGAAAACGATGAAGTTGACGAAGTAGAAGTGATTGTGTTAGAAGATGATAACGTTGCCAATGAACATACAGTTCAGAAAGGGAACTCCCAAACAATTCGGCCACAGCGAGCTGACAACAACATTGATACTGCTACTGCAACTGATGGATCTGATCTCACCAACACGGTCAACAGTGCTGCTCTTTCTCCTCCTACCACTTCTCAAGATCATCAATCGTTGGAAACTTCTGTAAACGAATCATTATTGAGGAAAATAAAAACACCTAAAAACGACAGTATTAACCGCCATGCCAAAAAACGCCCGAGTGATCTTTCTCCAAACATTCCCAAACGTCAACACACTTTGGGAGCGGATTGCAATCAAGGAAAAAGCAACAACAACAACCTTGACCAGGCTGACCCCTTTTCCTTTTCAACTTCTCAAACCACAGCCATCTCTGGCAGCTCCACTTTCACTCCTAATACAAAGCAGACTGCTGTAGCAGAGGATTTCTTTACTTCCATCACCTTTATGTCTGCTATAAAAACTGATAAACTGAACTGTCCTGTCTGCTCGACGTCCTACGAGAAGACTACGCTGAGGGACCACATTAACATAGTTCACCTGCGCAAAAACCTGCCTTATTGCTGCAGTTTTCCCGATTGTCAGTACACTAACAGATGGCATATGAATGCATACAATCACGCAAAGAGGGAGCACAAGGTCAATCCTGGTCAGTACATTGTGCAAACTGAAGAAGGCGCTGACCAGTCTTCCTTTACATCTAGCCAGACCACTGTTTCAAGTTCAACTTCCCAAACGCCACAAAAGCAAGCGACTTTGACTTTTAAAGCGGAGGACTACTTAAAGAAAAAGTGCCCTGCCTACCTAACAACTAAAAATGGCAAAGTAGCTTGTCCTGATTGTCCTAATCAAGTCGACAAGTTTCAGCTGAAAGATCATCTTGTTTCAGTGCACTGGGGCCTAAACCTTATCGCTGCACCTTTTCCGGCTGCTCTTACATCGGTGGATGGCTGGCAAATGCTAAAAAGCACCTCAAAAATGTGCACAAAACTGCCAGATACGATCGGTACTTGTTGTACCAAGAAGAGTAGTTGTAGGCGGTGGTGTAAATGGCTAATTTTATTGTAGTTTGTGGAGTATTATTTATTGTTTTCAAACATTTTGTTAAAAAAAATTAAAGCTTGTTTATATGAACATAATGTTGTTTTGGAATATTACAAAGATATATTTTTTAAATTACTGTTTAGTTTCAGTGAATTTTCCAAAATTTGCTCACTGGCTAAATACATTTCAAATTTTTAAACTTCGTTATAAAAAAGTTGTGGCAATAACATTCTTCTCGGAGCTGGCAGTTCGGTGGAACCTTTTTTAAAAGTGTGTGTTATCTATTTGAGTTTTAATTTTAATAGAAACAATCAAACTTTTTTTACTTAATTCAGGTGTATGGAAAACACAAAACACAACAAGTATTTGAATTGTTAGAATCGTTTCGTATTGGTAATCTCCAAATTGAAAACCGCTATAAAGCAAGTGATATTGTTTCCGTTGATTCAGCTGAGTATATTCCCAAAGATCGAAACTCTGACCTCATAATTCATTACAAAAAACCATATAATGCTGAAACGCCGCCTAAATTGCTAATGAAAAGTTGGATTTCTTCAAAGTATGTTGTAGTTAGTCAGCAAAAAAATTTCTGATTTAAAACTTTACCTTTTTTCAGCGAAAACTTTTTCATAAGCCATCATAAAGCAGTTCCTAAAGTAAATCCTGCCAAATACAAGCTTGAAATTGAAGGTTTAACTTTGAATAAGAGCTGCACGCTTACACTAGATCAGATTAAAAATATATTTTCAAAACACACTGTTACCAGTGTAATTCAGTGTGCCGGTAATCGACGAGATGATTTTAATGAGGTAAACTACTTAAAATTTTCAAAACAAACAAGGTTTTAAAAAACAAATTTACAAACAGATAAAAGAAGTAAAAGGCGTTCCCTGGGGCGCAGGTGCAATTGGCAATGAGCAGTGGTCCGGTGCAAAGCTGGTCGACGTTCTCCAGTACTGCGGCTGCAATCTAACCGACGACTCCATTGAACATGTTCAATTTGAGGGGCTGGATTTGAACGCAACGGCGACGCCGTATGGTGCCAGTGTTCCAGCGGAAAAGGTAAGAAATGAAAAAGGAAAGAAGTAAATATTATCATGTCGATTTTTGTTGTCAGGCACTGGACCCTCAGAACGAGTTTCTTCTCGCCTATGAAATGAACGGCCGACCGATTCCGCCCGACCACGGCTTTCCAGTGCGCCTGGTGGCGCCAGGCATCGTCGGTGCCCGCAATGTGAAGTGGCTGGGGCGAATCGTCCTCTCCACCGAGAAGTCGACCTCCCACTGGCAGCGCAACGACTACAAAAGCTTCCCGCCCAGCGTCGAGTCGGCCTCTGCGGAGCAGTTCTCCGCTGCCTTTGCCATTCAGGAGCTGCCAGTTCAGTCGGCCATCTGCACGCCCACCTCGGGAACGACGGTGCCGATCAGGTGGAGGCAGTCTGAGGATGACAGTGGACACCTCCTCCTGCTGCCCTCCATCGAGGTGGCCGGGTACGCGTGGAGTGGCGGCGGACGGGCAGTCATTCGAGTGGACCTTTCACTCGACGGCGGACAGAGCTGGCACGTCGCGGAGCTGAGCAGAGAGGACCAGCCGCCCAGGCCACCTCACCACACCTACTCGTGGACCACCTGGAAGGTATGTAGGGTTTAGTTGAGTGTTTGTACTGCTATTCTCTAATCTCTTTCCATTGCATAGGTTGATTTACCTTTGGAACCGGGGTCGTCACTTCATCAGGGAAAAGAGTATGAGATTGTTTGTAGAGCTATTGACTCCAGCTACAACACTCAGCCAAGGGATGCTCGTGATATTTGGAACTATCTTGGTTTTCTCAACAATTCATGGCACAGAGTTAAAGTGCGCTTGTAAAATGTGTGTTTGTAGTTTTTGAGCTCACTTTTCATTACTTTGTGTTTTTTCATATTTTTTATGCGTAACTAAACACAGTTGCACATTTATATTTTTCAAATAAAATTGAAATTTTTATTGCTGTTCATCTGTATACATCAACAACAGTCAAAGTTAGTGTTTGGGAATTGTAAACTAATGTTAATTTTCTACGTTTGTACCCTGTCGTTGATTGTGCGTAGTTGTATTGTTGCATTTATTTGTGTGCTTTACCTTGTTAATACTGCTATTATTGGTTTTCCACCGTCAAGTTAATCCTGAAAACGTTTGTAGCCATAATAGAGGAAAATGTAGCCAATGACAAAGAGACCAACAAGAAAAATGACAATTGAGACGTGACTAAGGAAGACGCCCTCTCCACCTGAGCTAACCGGAGGTGGTGGAGGTGAAGGTGAACTGTTCTCTGAATCTCTAAAAACGTAATCATCAGCACGGGTAGTCGTCAGAGCAAAGCTGTCAATTGTTAGCGGTTCCATAGTGTTTAGCTGAATGAGTGCTTGTTTTTGGTCACTTGTACTACTGCTTCCACTGTCAAAAGGAGAATTTCCGGTGATGGTCGGTGGTTGGCAGTGTGTGTCACTGTACGCGGCACAGCGAGACAGGCCAAAAACTCCGTTGTTTCCGTTCTCATCCATTCCAAGCATCCGCTTGACCATGACGCCGACGTTCTTCCCGTACAGTACATTGACCGCCTCATCGGTGCAGTACGTTTCTAGAGCACGTTTGTTGCACTCAAAAAGCATCTTAAAGGCGCTGGAAAAAAGGTAAAAGACAGTATATTATTCTGTGTCATTTTGTAAAAAAACTCCATTCATTTTGTTGTTACTGATTGTTACATACCAACAAAACTTTCGCTCCTCTTCCGCGTCATCAAAGGTCACCGAGTCAAAGCCAGCTGATCCCGGGTTGGCGGCGCCATTTACGATGGAGCACTCACCAAACTGCTGAACCTTTGCCGGGCAAGCGGTCAACACTGCAAACTGATAACAACCGCCGTGTCGGCGGAACACTAAATCGACATATTAGAAAATAGGCAAACGATACAAATATAAAATCAATTTGCACTGAATAGTCAATTACTTTTAAGCACTTACCGTCCTGATCTTGAGTTCCATCAGCACACGCCACGTCATACATTCCTTGAACGCCCTGCACTAGATCATAGAAAAGCGGGTGCAAACCTGATCGACCACAGGTTTGAGTGTAGTTAGACAAACAGCGGTCAAAAGACGACATTGTCCTAAAAAACAAAACAAACAAGTTAAAATGTACCAGTAAATAAAATGTTTACTACACGAGCACATCTGTGTTTTCTTTGTCAATTTAAGTAAAGTACACTGCAACTTTTAAAAACGCACAACACTTACTTGCAAGTTTGCTTCAGTGCAATCGGATCGGCTGGGATAAACTTGTGGATCTGTTTGTGGGTGACCATTTCAGTCCACGGTTTGACACAGTCAGTCAGGGCAGTCTTGCAAGTGGTAGGCGTAGTATCGCCTAAAACCATCCATTTGCAGTACTCATCACTGCCGCTCTCAATAGTAACAACTGCGCCAATGATCAGGACTAAATTTATTAAAGCTAGTCTCATTTTGGTGAGTTAAAAGTGAGTCAAAAGAATGAAAACGCTGCTGAGCATTCACGTTTGAAACATTCTGTGTTCGAGATCTAAAGCAAAAGTGACGACGGCACTCTGAGTGTTTACGATCTAATGGAAAGCCAGTGCTAATGCAACGGCTGTCAATTATGGCTGCTTGAGTAATTATTATTTTTCCAGTCCTCATTTCAAATTACGTGAAACAATAAAGAGAACCCTTTGAAAAGCACTTTGCTTGAACCACTTTGCTGCGTCACTTTACGAAAGATGCGCATTTAGTTTTTTCCAACTAACTTCCAAACAGGCGAAGGTCATTGAAAAGTGAATCTGTGTTTTATAGTCCACATAATTTGATTGGATGAAAATTCTACTTTGCAATTGACGGAAAAAGTCATAGCGTGAAAAATCAAAAGAACAAGTGGGCACCTTTTTCTAGTATAATTTTACATAAAAATCAGTATCACTGATGACAGGTTCTACCACAAAATAAATCTAATAATGCAAACGTTTAAAAATTTGCAAATATTTTAGCATTGTACTAAACTGAGTAAAACACTATATTTTAACTTGTTCAACAACTTGAACATCAAATCTGATTTTTAAAAATTGTTTTAGAGTGTGCACATAATTTAAACAATGCAGATGCTAGTACAGTATAAATTTTTCTTTGCACTAAATTACAAAATTTGCCTGCACTAAACAGTCAAAAATAATGCAAATTAAATTTAACAATTATTAATTTTATTTAACAAATGAACAGTGTAATAAAGTTTATGATTTATGTTTAAAGATGAATAAATGTACAAATGTCAATTAAAATAAAAATACATTTTTCAGAAATGACAAATGGAAACAGTTTTTATTGATATTTGTGATATGAGAAATAATAACAAATGTTGAAAAATGTAGTTTGCCAATACAGCTTACGTGTGTTTTACATGCGCACATTCAATCGTCCATTTTTGAATCAAAGTAAATATTGTCTTGGTAGTTGTCCAGTTCACAAAGAAGCATATCAAGCCCGGCAGGATTTACACTCAAAGATTCACCCTCAATGAGACTGTTTAAATGGTTTAAATCTGACAAAGCATTCATATTGTTTTGCACTGTTTGTGGTCCCGATTCTTGTGCTTCATTTTGTTCAGCGCCAGTGTTTTGCTCAGCATTTGTTTCAGATGTCAAATTGCCTTCATTGCCTTTGCTAATGTTGCTTGTAATGTCGCCTACATTAGCTTTAAACAAAAATATTAGTCAAAAACATTAAACAAAAAAGTTGCATTGCAAGCAAACAAACATACCAGTAATTGGCAGACAATCTTCTGCATAAATGGTAGAATTATTTGCCACCACAATCAAACTGTTTGACTCTGATCTGGCTTCAAGTCCATTTGCGCCGCTTTCATATGAGGAAAGTGTTGCAACAGCTGTTTCAGCTGAGCCAGCATCATCAGCAGTTGGAGCACTTGAGCTGCTGGCAGTGGCAAAAGTTGAAGTGGAAGGAGCGTTTTCAAGAGCAATGGTCACCGAGCTGTCCTCCTCCTTCTTGACAAAATCAGTCTTCAAGGCGGTTCCTCCTCCCTGATTACTACTGCTGCCACTTAGAATGATCGGCTTCTCTTCGTCTTCACTCTTCACTTCAACTTTAATTCGTTTGTTTGGCAGTTGGTCTGCTGAAGAGGATGGACGTCTCCGTTCAGCAGAGGCCCAGTCATAAGAAGTGGAGGGACCGGCGGCATAGGCGGCCGCTTCGGCGGCTTCAAGATCGTCATCGTTTCCGTTCTCCAGTGGTGGTTGATTCGAATTGGGCAGTGGTCGAAGTGGAGGTCTGACATAATTGGCATAAGGAACTGCCGCTCGCACCGGTGGCGAACGACGACGACGAACTCGTGAACTGCTGCCTCTGTTTGCCAACATATTGACTTTTCTTCTTCTCCTTCTCCTCCTCCTCCTCAGGCGACCTTCACCTTCCGCTACCGCTTCCGTTTCTCCATTGACCCTGGCCATCATCCGAGCCTCAATAGCCTGCAGCCGTTCGCTGACCACCAGCTCTCGAAAGCGGACCGTCCTGTGGCGAGTGCGCCGATTCAGCGCCACGGCACACTCCCCCGCCCACTGCCACTGAGAGGGGTGGCGCAACAGCAAAGCCTGCTGGTAGCACCCGGGCGCCACCGTCAGCAGCAGTTCCGGCACTGGAAGTGAGGGCGTCTGCGGTTCCTTCCCCTCCTGCTCCTCCTCGCCAGACAGCTGAGAGCTTGAAGATGTTCCCACACGCCGTCCCCGGGCGTCCTCTTCCTCCTCTTCTTGCTTCACCTCCACCGCCTCGCTTTGGACTGCCGGGTCGAAATTCGGGTCAATCCTCGGCTCCTCGCGGGCGATAAAGCGGCCATTGACGAAGAAGACCACCTCATAGGGGGCGGTGGTGCACCGGGCGATGCTCACCACCATTGCCTGGTTGTCGTTGTAGGCGATTTTGATCTCCTTCTCGGAAATCCGTCCGTCGACGGTCAGCACGCCGGTGTTGACGTTGAGGAGGACGGCGCCGCGTGACCAGCTAACCCACTCCGGCTTCTCCGCGCTCATCAGCTGCGCATAGCCAACAGACATGGGGCCGGGCGTGAGAACGAGCACCTCCACGTAGCTGTAGTGCAGCAGTTCACTGGAGCGGGAGGATTTGCCACTTCGAACACTGAAACTGCTGCTGCTGCGTTTGGCACCTCGACTGGAACCGGCTTGAAAACGACCTGCTGATGATATTGATGATGTTGATGGGGCGGCGGCCTGGTGATCATCGGGCAGCGGCAACGGCGGCGGTGGCCAGACGACATTGAGCAGCTGATAGGGATGCAGGTCAACGTCGTGGCCGCCGAGCACCGAGTAGCCGTAGCTGAGGTTTCGCGTTGTGGGCGGCGGTGGGTAGATCGCCCAGACGGGGCTATTAGCATGATCATCATCCGTTTCAGCTGCCTCTGGTCCTTCCCCTTCACCGCCTTCCAAAGCAGCAGCCTCGTCCTCCTCTTCGACGTCCTCCTCCTCGTACTCCGCCACCGCCTCCATCTCCGCGCGGAGCGCCTGGCTGAGGACGCACAGTTGAATGTACTCCAGCTGGGCGCGGGTGAAGGTGGCCAGCCAGGTGTTCACCGGGAAGATGCCCCAGGCGGCCGGCTGATTGGCCAGCGCCTCCAGACAGCCCTCCAGCTCGCCGCCCGCCGGCAGGTACTTCCGGCGGCCCTCCTCGCTGGCCGGCTCGTCGGGCAGCGCCTTGGCGATGGCCAGCAGGGCAATGCACCCGGCAATGCCCGTCTGCTGAATCGCCACGCCGACGTCGGTCATCGCCGCAGTGTCGCCCCGCAGCGACAGATGGAGCAGCACGGCGCCGTTCTGCTCCACCTCGGGGGGCGTGTCAAAGCGAATGCTGTCCAGCGTGCTGTCCGCCTTCACTACGGTGGCATGGGCGACGGCGGAGTGGAGGAAGCGACGCAGCGTGGTCGTCGGGACGGGCGTCGTGTCGGGCGGCTGCAGGGGCAGGTGACCGTTTTGGTCGAGCTCGCTCGGGTCGTAGTAGAAGGGAGGGTTGTTTTTCTGGCTGCGAGCGAACGGTCGGTTGGCGTACTTCAGCAGGCGTTTTAGCTCCAGCTGCTGGTTTCGGGCTCGGTTGGCCGGCGGTGGTGGCGGCTGGACGGCACCTTCACCACCATCACTCCCCCTCCCACCACCATCAGCATTTGCATTACCCTCCTCCTCCTCGTCATCATCATCATCATCATCGTAGAGCATGACCAGCATCGCCACCAGGTAGCAGATGTTTCGATTGTACCGGTGCTCCCGGTCTTTCTTCAACTTGGCGATGGGCAGAGTTCGAATGCGGTCCGAGTGGCGGTCGCTGATGTACAGGAAGTCCTCATCGCCCGTCTCCTCGGAGAAGATGGCCCACTTCGGGTAGTCGGGGTCCTCCGTCAGTTCGATCTCACTCTGGCTGGCCTGGTAGCGGACGGAGAGGTTGAGCGAAGCTATCAGCGAGCGGCTGTTGAAGGTGTAGATGAACTGCGAGCGGCCGTAGGCGAACGGCCGGCGGAAGGGCGCCGTCTGGAAGCGGTGGGGAATGTCCATCCTGGTGAAGTTGAGCGTCGTCTGGTGGCAGAGCAGCTGCTGGAGGACCTCGGCGGTGGCCTTGGCGGGCGGCATGGCGACGCCTGCCTGCTGCGAGCGCAGCAGGTCGGCGCTGTAGTGCAGCCAGCAGAAACGGGTGCAGACGTTGCTCTTGATATTGGTGGCGGCAGTGCCCAGCAACGTCGGCCAGAAGGCGGCGTGGTGGGTGAGCAGTCCCGCCTCGTCCTCCAGCACACTGCTGAACCGCTCCTCCACCTTGTAGTCGTCCTGGTGGAAGTCGATGATCTTCCGCATCAGCCCCTTCATCCCCGACAGGTGCTCGTTGACGGTCTCCGGGGGAAAGGCGTTGCTGGGGCGGGCGTTGACGGGCGGCAGCACCACCGCCATTGGGTTCTCGTCCTCCGAGTCGGTGTAGTCGGTGCCGTTTTCGCCGTCGCCGAGAAAGTTCCCGTCCTCCTCCTCCGCCTCCTCCTCCTCCTCCTCGTTTTCGTCGTTCTCATTATTGTTATCGTTATCATCACCATCTCCATTGTCGTCGTCGTCGTCGTCGCCGCTTCCGTCCTCACCATCATCACCATCATCGCCATCGTTTCCATTGGGCATCTGGTCGTAGGGATCGTTCTGACCATCACCATCATCATCATCATCTGAGCCATCATCACTGTCTTCCCCATTGCCGCCAGGACTTCTGCCATTGTTGTCGCCACCTGACCACGAGGATTGACTGTCAGAAGAGCTTTCCGATGAGGAGAAGGAGGAGGAGGAGTCCTCGTCTTTGGGGGCTCTGCTCTTGCCATCGTCGTCTGAGCTATTTTTTTGCAAATGCCCTTGACCACCGGTGATCTTTGAGACTTTGGCTTTTTTGACAACCCGTTTAGGCCGTCGACTAGTTTGTTTTATCGGGTCAATTTCAATGGATCTGTTGTTGTTCTGAACACTTTCATGTTTGGTCGATTGATGGGCGTTGATGTCGTTCAGGGGCCACTTGACTGAAAGATTACTTTGGCGAGTGACTCTGCCAGTTGCGGAGTTTGGCACTGATCGTTGACTATTGCTGTTGATTACTGAATTCATTTTGTTTTCAACGTGCTTGAGTTTAGCGTTTGCATTGATCATCTTTTTAATAGCTTTCACTAGAACATCTTGATTAGGAAACTCTGTTTCACACTCTGATTGGTGTTTGAAAATATCTGGGTCACGATTGTGAGAGGCGATGCCGTTCTGAGCCATCGTATTGTGGTATCCAAATAAGAGATCAGTTTTTGATAAATATTGTTTGAAAATAAAGATCTCTATAGTAAAAATGATAAGTTAATAAATATACAAAAAGCTAAAGTAAAAATGATTACGTTTTGTTTTTTCAAAAATGCAGATTTTTAGCGAATCAACATGATTTGCTATTGTTTGTGGTGGTTGTAAACGTTGTAAAGCTGAGCTTGTCAACACTGTTTCAAGATGATAGATGGGCAAACAGTATCACCTGCAATAAACAAATAAAAAGTATATTAAAATCAACAAAGTGATTATCAAATTAACAAACTTGTAAACAACAAAACAATCTGACAAATAAAAGACTATTTTTACCAACAAAAAACAGACAACAGAATGTTAAAAGTGAGAATCAGAAAAAGAAACAAAGTGATTCCGAGAGCAAGCGCGCCGCCAATCAATGAAGGCCACTTAAATGAACTTGATTTTGAGATTTCACTTTTAGAGAAACATTAACAATTTAACAAATCAATATTTACCAAAAAACCAGAAGTTCATGAAGAAAATAAGTCAAATGAGTAAGTGAAAACCACAAAAGGTAAAGAGCAAAACTGGCAAGCAAATACACACACACTCAACAGCACGACCAAACGCACAGTTTGTGCATTATCTGAGTGGGTAGCAGGCCCCCGTCTACCAGATGGCGACTCTGCAAAATGCTCTACGTTCTCTCACATGTGCTACCTTTGCTGCATCGGCGCCAAACAACAACAAAATCAACGTTGGAGCGACTGTCAATGGCGGCTGCCCCGCAACTTGGACCGTAACTGCTGCCACCGTCACCACTAAGTTTGCTGCTATATAATGCGGCAACTTTTGGCCGGCTATTTCGCATTTGTTGTGCACACATTTGGGCGTAAGGAGAATAACAACAAAATTAAAGGAGATTAAAAGTGTGATGATGATGATGATGATGCAGACACACACTTCAGATCAATCTAGAGGATGACAGCAATAAAGTGAACAAAATGATAAAATGTGTGTGTGTCAAAAGCACTTAATTAAGATTTATTAACTAGCACTTAGGTACACTTAGCAAAATGATAATTCTAATTGATTGAAACTGGTGGCAAACCAAAGTTTGCTATAAGTTTCTTTTGCAAGATAATGGTAAAAAAGTTTCATCAAGTATTGTTTAAAACGGACAAATAAACCAATTTGAACAACTTGAATTTAAAATTGAATTGTAATAAAAACAAAAACAACTCAGCAGTTTATGTGCATAAACACAAAAAGTAAAGTGTAAATAAAAAAGTACTTACAAAACATGAAAAACACAGTTTTGTCATTTAACAACGGTCAATGGTCAATTTTTTAAATGTAAATTGTCAAGTTTGCAATAAAAAAAGCCAGCAAAAAAGGCAATTTAAAATTTAATTGGCACAAATTAGAGATCACCGGGCAGGATTGAGTTTGCGTTGAATTTGGCAAAACTTAGTCGAAGCAAGTTTTGAAGCAAGATGTTATCGAAAATTACAGCTTTTCCTTTTCAAAAGTTGCACAACTTGTGTGTGCTGGTGCAAATGTTTGACGAGAAAATGATAAGCATCGGAACAAACAGCGTCAATGCACTTAAAGCACGGGAAAGCACAGCGAGCAAAATTATGCAGCAAGATAAAAGCACTATTTCAACTCTCTTGGTCACTTGTCTATTTTGACTGCTCAAGCAAAGGCTGCATGTGCAGCACTTTATAAACATGGGAGGAGCTTGCCGATTGCTGTAACAGTTCATCAGTTTGAATTGAGTGAGGTAGCGATAATAGGCAATGCTGAGGTGAAAACTATACAAGATCCGCCTACTAATATGTTTGGATACTTTTTGCCTCACAGGTTATTTACCGGTTTTAGTTATTTGAAATGCATCACTTTGTCTTAGTTTTGTAAAAAACAGTTGTACATCAAATTTTACAAAAAAACTGCAATTGTCGAACTTAAAATAAGCAAACAAAACAATAAAAAATTTCATTAAACTAAAAACTTTTAAATTTATATTTTTCAATTATAGCAATTTTTATTTTAAGCAAGAACGTGCAACAAAATGATATGTTTGTTGAAAATCAGTTTCTCAGTTTGATTGTTAAAAGTGCTATAGTTAAACGTGTTTATTGGTGGTTTTTTTGTTATCATAAATAACAAAGTTAAAAAATATTGCAGCATTTTTAACTGTTTCATAACGTTTTTCAAAATAAGTGGTAAATTAAAGTTGATAAAAATAAAAATATCACAAAAAATAAAAATGTTAGAAATTAAAAGAACATCAAGTGGAAATTGTGTGGCACAGGTATTATAAATTGACTGTGTGTTGTTGATAAGACTCTAATTGCAAGTGGAAGTAAAACATCTAAATATGTATGCATGCTAAATTTAAAACAAAAAATATAAAAAGCTGAAAAAAGAGATCAACTGTATACTGAAAAAATTGAGCACCTTGTGTGCAATTTTTGTGACATGTATTAAAACGGATTTTGAATGTCAGAAAGATGATATTTAAGTTGATGTGTTTGGTTGAAAGAAGTTATGCACGAAATAACGAATGTCGCAATGCTTCATTGACGGTAATGCGTTTGGCTGGATCAATAATAAATATCTTTTTCAGTAAATCTTGAAGCTTTTTAAGCAAGTCCTGATTTGCAATGGACAATTCCCCTCTTTTCGGTTTAATCTCCTCTACCGTGTTGACAGCCCAGCTTGACCAGTCCTTGCCTTCTCTAATAAAAGTACGTTTATCAGTTTCAGTTATTGGATAGGCACTGGTCATTTCCCAAAGTTTCTTTATTCTCCAAGGTCTGCCGTTTGTCGGCGGAGATTGCAAAATTGGGGGCGATAGATCAACCCTCAATGCTTCTCTTGTAAAGAACTGCCTTCCGTCTTCATTTAGACGTTGAAAAAAGGCGTTTTCTGGCAGGGTGTAGCGGCAGAAGTTCCAAATGGCCGCCAACTGGGAGTACCGGGGGAAGTTGTAGATGTGCCGGTACAGCGGTGCACAGAGGACTGTCTCGGCGATGGTCACCGCCGTCGACCACAGATCAGAGAGCTCTTGATTGGCCATGTTGAGCAGCCACTCCGGCGAAGGATAGCCGTTGGTGTAGAGATTGGCGTCAATCTTGTTCAGGTCAAATGGTTCCACGCCTTTGAAGGTGATCATCCGTTTGCCGCGCATCGCCGCACTAGTGCAGCAGGAGAAACCAAAGTCAATCAGCTTGATGGTCACTTCTGTGTCTTCCTCTCTTGGCTTCCTTAGCATTACATTCTGCGGTTTGATGTCGGCGTGAACGAATTTGATTTTCTATTGAAAGATGAAACAAAAAAATTGATGTAGTTACATTATGAAAAGATACATCGTATGATTTTGTTACTTACTTTTAAAACTTGTAACGCTTTCAGCATTTGATAAAAAATTGATCTGATTTTAAGCAGTGAGACGGGGCTGTTTGTGTAGTACTCCATCAGCGTAATGTCCAATGTTTCAAAAACAAGACACGTGTAGATTGGGGTAAAGGAAAACGTGTCCAAACACTTGACAAACAGTTGAGACTGAATAATAAAAAGAGAATCAAAAGTTTAGAGTTTGTTATGTTGTGTTGGATTAAGTGTTGCACTTACCTTCTCCTTTTCAATTGCCTTAATAAATGCCAGCTCTCGATTGATAGACTTCAAGTCGAACTTGTCTTTAAGTTCCATCACCTTGACAACCACCTGGTGGCTATCATCGCTAACTGGTTCTCTCCTCGTGCGAACTGGAGTCTGAGTGCACTGAAAAACCAGACCATAAGTGCCGTTGGCAATGTCCTTCTTAATCTCGTAGCTAGCCTTCTCAGAACGGAACATCCTCTCAAATTGAGGCCGGTTCATGCCGGCCACCACAGAAAAACCGAGAAGATGGCACATCTCCCAGCGTTCAATATCGGCGTGCTTGGTCATCAGGGGAAACTCTTGCCAGCTGATGTCGCCTCCCACGCCCACGTTGTAGGCCACCTTGGAGTCCTTCTCAAAGTACCAGCTGCTCTGAGATCGATGCAACAGAATGGCCTGGTAGCCGGCCAGGGCCACTGTAAACACCGCTGCTCCACAGTTTCCATTGTTTCTCCTCTTGTAGGCGGCCAGATTGCTGCTAAACTTGCTCAAAAATTTGTTCATTGCAATGGTGCCTCTTTGCCCTTTGGAGTTCTCAAACGCATCGGCGAGATCTTCCTCTGAGGTGACCTCCACTTTGAGGTGGTTCACAAAGAAGGTCACTGCAGCGTGGTGAGAGTGCAGATAGACTGTAGGACTGGTGTTCGATTGTGACGCGGAAGTTGATGATGATGAGGAAGCTGAAGTAGTTGCCGGTGATGATGAAGAAGAAGAAAAAGAGGGAATGCCCGTCTCCAGCAACACGCCAATGATGGTGCTGTGTCGGCTGGTCAGGTTCTCACTTTTTTTGCCTGGTGAATGATCACTGAGCTTGGCCTGCTCCTGTTTCGCCTGTGTAATGTTGGTCGGCAAAGAGAAGCCATTGACTAGTAGTTCGCCCGTTGTTGGACTGTAAAAGACGGCGGCGGCGGCGGCGCGGGCGGTGGCAGCTGAAGCCTCTTTATCCCCAGTTGCCAAAACTCTCATTTCGAAATTTTGCATTACTGTATTTCTTTGGGTGACCGGGTTGGCACTGGCACTAGCATTAGTGGCAGTAGAAGTGGCACTGGCAATGGGAGCGGCATCACCGTCAAAGTAAAAGCCGATGTTCATGGAGCCGCTGGTGAGGAGAAGAATCTCGGTGTAGTAATACTGAGTAGCAGCTCCCGGACCGGGCGGAGCTTTAGAGGAATGGGAACCTTCCACTGATACGGCTGGTACATGACATCATTGGTGCCGTAAGCAAAGTAGCCGATGGAAAGTGCCGGGTGCATCGGCTCAGACTCTTCCTCCTCTTCATTTAAAGCAGGCGGCACTTTGAAGGCCTGAATTTCGCGGGTACGCCTCATCAGTGACGCCCAGCTGCCTCGAGACGGCCTCCGCAAGACACTGCAGCAGCAACAACAGGCGTCGCCTGAGTGCAAAGACATGCGAGCGGATGACCTTCCGGTCAAATATGGCAAAAGTGGTCGCGGCGGCGGTCGTCTTGCCGCCACTTCCGCCCGACTTGATCAGCTTTCGCAGGAGGCAGTTCAGCAGATCGGCGTTGACCCAGGAAGGCTTCTGCCAGGCGGTGATGTTTCGGCCGTCACTTCTGCCGCCACCGGAAGCCCGTTTCAGCTCGGAAAAGGCGCGAAAAAGCGCCACCACGGAGAGGATGGCCGTCTGCAGGTGGTCCACGGGAATGGTGGCCACCGCCTCCACTAGTCGGGGCGCCCTCTTCGTGATGGTGAAGAGGTTGCGCAGGAGAAAGGGCACCAAAACGTCGTTGTTCAGCAGACGGCCCATCTCCGCGGCGGGGTTCTCTACCAGCGAGATGGCCACCGAGAGGGCGAGCGTGGCGTTACGGCGGTACAGCACGGCAGTCTGCTCTACAATTCGCCAGTTCTCCCTCTCCAGTTCTTCTAGCTGCTCTGTGGGGGTGAACTCTTGAAGGTAGCGGGGAAGAGTTTTAGTAGGGGCCGAGAAGTGCACCAGCTCCACCAGATGGCTCGCTGTGGCGCTGCGCGTGGCGTGCGGATCCGATGCTGATGCTGATGACAGTTTTGACCGCTTTGAAGCTGCTGCCCAAGCTTTCACCGGCGACTCAGTGAGATAGCTGACCGTCAGTGAGGAGTGCTCATTTTCGGGGCCGAGAATCCAGTCCAGGTTGGTCAGCTTCAGCTGAAGGGGGAGGCCTCGTCGCAGGCGTTTTACTTTAAGCTTTAGGCCGCTGCCGTTGCCGTTAGTGTCGCTGCCGTCGCTGTCGCTGTCACCGCCGTCGTTTTCCTCTCTGAGACCCTTGGCCAGCCGCTGTTCGGCCATCTCCACGGCGGCCACCAGAAAGCGGAGGTACTCCTCCAGTGCCCTGGTGGGCATCATCTCGCCTCCCTGGCGGTTCATCGCCTCCACCGTGCCGTAGTGCAGCCAGTTGGCGGTCACCTCGAAGGCGGCGCTGCAGCCCTCGCCCAGGCCGGTCACTACCGCGCCAAGGTGGGCGTACCAGAAGGCCGGATGGCGGGTGAGCTGCTCCACCGCCAGCAACGGGCGCAGTATCGCCCGGTCGAGGCTGACGTCGCTCTTGTTCACGTCCAGGTCGCTCAGCTGCCGGCGGACCCAGTGCTTCAGCCCGCGCAGGCCCTCCACCACAGAGGCGGAGTGGCTCCAGAGAGAGAGGGGTGACGGAACTTTGGAGTTGGCTGGTTGGCTGCTGCCATTACGGTGGACGACTCCTGTGACGTTGTGCTCCTCCAGCTCCTCTTGCCCCGCAGAACGGTGGGAGTGCTCTTCCGGCCCGTCCACTCCATTGTGGTCCCCATTGGCGGACGCTTCTTCAGCAGGCTGATTAGAGTTGTTGACCGCTGCTACTACTACTGCTGCTGGCGGAGTGGCCGGACGATGCCGTCGTTTTCTTGTTGCTTTCGGCATGCTGGTGACTGACTAGAGTTGAGCTAGCTCTCTTTTTGCCGTTTGCAATTTTTAGCTTTAGCTTAAGCTTTTAAGTTGATCTGTGGTAGAAGAAACAAAGTTGGAAACAAAGTTCTTGTAAGTGGTGAAAGTTTTTAAGCGTGATAATAATAGGTATTGCGCCTAGCTTAATGGCTGCTCAGTAATAGCTCAGTAACAAAACTTCTGAGCATGTTATTGATAAGCATTAAGCTAGTCGCATTAATAATAATATGAATAAAAAATGAGAAAATAAGAAAATGATTCTACAAAAAGATTTTTTAATATTTTTGTTATTACAAAAATGAATGTTTTTATAACTTTTAAAACGTGAAAAAAATATTTAGCTTGCTATCTAATAAAAACGTGTAAAAAGATAAATAGTCACAAAAAATGCTTTTGTTAACACTATCAAACGTGTGGTTTCTCACCTGCAACACTTGATTAGAAAAACATCAATTAATCAACGGCGAAACTAACACAAAACAAGAAATTGTTATTTAAAGTAACAACGACAAAGTGCAAAAGTGAAACAAATAGATGTGTAAAGCAGTATCACCGGTAGTATAAAAGAGTATTTTATAAATATAACAAAAAAAAGAAATTCAAAATGGCAGTGTTGTTTGCCACCAGTGTCCAGCTGGTTGGTTGTGGGGCAAGCAAATGTGAAAAGTGAACGACGTTGATAAAAATTGCAAACTCAATTAAAGTGACAAGTGTGACCAAGTCAAATGTTGCTGAACTGAGTTTCAAGTCGTCTGCCGTAAACTGTTCAGACGATAGAGAACGGCAGAATGAGTAGTCAGCAGCAATGCGAGTAAAAGCATAAGGGAAAGCTAAAGAGCGCGGCTTCTGCCTCGGTTGTGAGCCTCGCCGATTGTCTGCCAAACAGTGGGCAGCGGCGGTGGAGCAAACTGGAGAACCCGGGGCAGCAACGACCATTGAAGCAGAGGCTAACGCCAGCAGAGACGGAAAGTGTTTCTGGCAATACATTGCTTCGAAATTTTCTTGCAGTGTGCAGAACAGCCCTTCAAGTTAGAATTCTGTTTTGCAGATGGCGTAACGCACAAAAAATATTTTTTACTTTATTAAGGCACAGACTAGAGCTGAGAAACATAATTAAACTCAGGTGAATAAGTTCAATTATAATAAATTAGTTTTTTGCTTGATAGTTAAGTTAACCAGTACGTTACAAAAAATTGGGTTCACTGTTTAAAATACTTCCCATTGTGCTACAATGTTGAAACTTTGCAAGTAGACTCATAAAAAGGCATAAGTTTGTGGAAATTTTTTAAAACAATATTTTGGTAACCGGAAGTACCAAAGTTCAATTTGAATTTTCACTTCCGGTCAATATAAACTTGATTTTTATAAATTCAGACTTTTTGTAAAATTCTACCTCAATGTTGTACCATTTGTTTGTACATTGGACAATCGAATAGAATGTTAGGATTTTCCATTTTGATAACAGATTGAGACAAAAATATATTTTATTGAAAAAAACTCAAAATTTTAACTTTTTATTCGATTGTTCAATGTACAAACAAGTAGTACAACATTAAGGTAGAATCTTACAAGGAGTCTAAATTTATAAAAATTAAGTTTATATTGACCGGAAGTGCAAAATTCTCATTAGACTTTGGTACTTCCGGTTACCAAAATATTGTTTTAATTTAGTAAAAATGTAGTTAAACACGTATAAAAACATGCAAAAAAACAAAATTTAAACATCTTAAGTAATTTTTGAGTAATCTAACTTCCCTAAAAAAATGATGTTTCTCTCTCTGCACGCACTTTTTTGCTTCTATAAATTACATCGTTCAAGATATCGAGAAACGGTTTTCACACAATAAACAAGCTAAATGGCATCTTTCAAATGGTACCAAACTTGGGGTGATTTAAACACCGGGTTCATTTTTAAGATCATAAATTCGAACTTTCCGAATAAGTTCTTTACGATTTGTTTTGACTCTAAAAAATACACCGTGAAAGTTATTGAGTTGCGGTTTTTGCCTGAATACTAAGCTAACGGATACCTACTTATTGGCGTTAAACTCAAAAGGATTTGATCTTTGAGAATAATTATTACAGTCAGTTAAAGATTTCATATATTAATTTCATATAATTTTTTTAGTTTACATTTATGATTCTATAAATTACATCGTTCAAGATTTCAAAGCTCAGTTTTACCTGAAAACAAAGCAAAGTAGTGCTTATCTAATGGTTTTAAGTTGGGGTTAATTTGACTAATTCAAGTAATTATTATGACCAGTTAAAGATTTCATAAAAATTCTTATATTAATTCCATATGATTTTTCGCATTTACATTTATGATTCTATAAATTACATCTTTCATGATATCTAAACTTTGTTTTACTTGAAAACAATGCTAACTACTACCTATCTATTGGCTTCAAATTTAAGTTGATTTGACTTACAGAAGTAATTATTAGAATCAGTTTAATTTTTGTACAAATCCCTATTTAAGTTCCATATGATTGTTTGCGTTTTCATTTATGGTTTTATAAATTACATCTTTTATAATATTATGACGCGGTTTAGTCTAAAAACAACGCTAATAACCATTTATCTATTGGTGTTAAGTTTGAGTTGATTGGACAACTAAAAGTATTTTGTGGTAGATTTTTTTTAAATGATACTGAACAGAACTTTTTTACAAATATTTCACAAATAAACCCCAAATGTTGAAGGCTGGTGTCATTTGGTTGATCGGCACCAACGGCTTGGGGCACAACGAGCTTGCGAGTTGTGTCCCAAGCCGTTGGACGATGCCGATCAACCAAATGACACCAGTCAATGCTTAAAAATTTAGAAAAATTAAAGAGTACGTGTCGCGAAGCGACACTCACGCCCTTGTTGATTTTAAAAGTTGATCCAAAAACTCCCTTTTTGGATCAACTTTTAAACTTCCGGTTTAAAATCTAAAAAATTTCCACAAACCTATGCATTTTTATGAGTCTACTTGCAAAGTTTCAGCATTGTGGCACAATGGGAAGTATTTTAACCAGTGAGACCAATTTGTTGTAACGTAGTGGTTAAACAGGAATAATAAAACAATTTAAAAATTTTTAAAGTCTGTTAAAATTATTAAATTTTTAATTTACATTATCAATTGAATAAAAAAACTTGTGCATACTTGTTAGCAAAACAATTTTCAAACAGTTAGCTGAAAAGATTAAAAATAAAACATGATATGAATTCTCAAATATTGTAAAAATTTTTGAAAAATTTGCAAGAAACAGATACTACATATTTAAAAATTAATTAACAAAATTAATGCAATTGAGTTTAAAAAGTATTTATAATAAAGTTAAATTAAAATATAAAAATAATTTTTAGTTATATAAAAATAAAAAACAAGCTGTTTGGCTAAATAAAGTTTTATTCGTTCATTTCTGAAGATTACAAAAATTTTGTTTAACAAATTTTGAAATTGAGTCAACTGCAAAGTTTTGTTTGCAACGATAGATGGATTAGTTTTTTAAACGAATTTAGCAAACATGATCCACTGTCTACATTGGCCAAGTTTTGAAAACAACTTTGCACGCGCCACCACAATGTGTTTTTAATTGGTCAAATTTTTGGCTGCATCAATTGGTTAGGCGGACATTTTATCTTAAACCTTTTCATTGCAATTTTATCGTTTGTAAAAGTAATATAACGGGGGGTTTGGGGAGCCCAGGATTCAAAAATTTGCTGATATTGCCGGCTTTAGATTTGTCACAGTTGCTAGTGTTGCTGCAAGTTTGTTTTTTAGTTGTTACACTAACCATTTAGTGGCTGATCAAGTGAACTGATTAATTCACAATAGTGGTTTGCAAAATTACAAATGTTTAAAAAAATGTGTTAGGTAAAACTTGAGTGAAAGCAGTGATAGAAAAAAAGTTAGCAGTGAGGAGTAAATTCTGAACGAATTTACAGGTTAGAAAGTTAAGATATTAAAATTAAATAGATGCAGTGAAAAGAAATAGGAAAGTTTAATTTTGTTTAGTCAAATTACCGAATCTAGTGGCCGACTGTGTTTTGATATTTAGCCAATTTGCTAATTTGTTTGCTATGTCGCCTTAAAGTAATGGTGGTGAATGTTGTAAACATTTTAAAGAGTGTAGATAAACAAAGTAGTTTTAAATTTGTCAATCATCGTTGCCAGCTTAAACAGGTTGCAAATTAATCACTGGCCGACATTGTTTATTGACGCACAACAAAATGAGTTTTTAAGAAAGGAGACAAGTGTCTCAAAAGCTACATTTTTGCCCACACAGCTGTCATGGAGCTATTGTGTGCAGCACTGAGCCATCAAAGAATGACAGAAAGGGAAAAAAGGCAACAGTGAGCGAGCATGAGCAATACAATTTAGCATCGCTGTTTCAGCATTGCTGGCTGCAAAGATGGCAGCAAAAGCAGCAAAGGAAAAAGTGAAAAAAAACAAACAGCAACGGTGAAAGCAGAAGTGTCTGCAGAAGCACACACCGGCAAACTGTCACTCTGTGCGTGCCGGTGTTTGGCACCAATCACCACTTACCAACTGTAGATGTCGCACAGTGACTCGTTGGGATTGAAATATATTTCTACAATATTCAAAAAGTGTTTCTGCACAATTTAAATGAAAAGCACTGTGAGGCTCAATTTGTGCCTGTGCAACACAGTTGTCGTTTCAGTTGTCATCGAATGAACTCTTTAAATAAAAACATCAGTCTGGTCGGCTGAAAACGTTGTGGTGTTGAGTGTTGAAATGTTTGAATAAAAATGAAAACTAATGCCCTGATTGGCAGTTTTAATAGTAGTACTGTTTTATATAAACAAATTGTTGATGGTTCCCTACTACAAAGCTGAAAGTAAATTTAACAAAGTAATAACAAAAAATGTTTAGTTGTGCTAATTAGTAAAGCAGTTTTTATTTAATTACGAATAAAATTATTAAGCATAAAAAGGTTAGATGCTCGTTTAAATTATTTCAACATAACAAGTTGTCAATGAGTTTGTTTTGAATTAATTTTGTCGAAAGTATTTTTTAGGAAAATAAATATAGACTAAAAGTTGAAAACCATTTCATTAATGCAAAATAATTTTTTTTAAAATATAGGTAACAAGATTAATTAAGTAAATGTTAATCAGAACAAAACAACTTAATGCTAATTTAAAACAGCAATCTAAATGCATGAATATTGGCATAATAATAAATAATTCAATTTCTTAATCAGTAATGTGATTATTCATAAACATTGGTTAATTGCTTTAACTTAAAATAAAAGTTAACTTTTCTTTTTAATTTTTATCAAAAAAAACTTAAAAATTTATTTTAAATAAAACTTGTCAAATTTTTTAAATCAAAAAAAGATTGCTGCGTTTTTTAATTTTTTGTATAAAAAACATTTTTTATGTTTAAAAAATATTAAAAAGTACCATAAAAATATTTTTCAAATTATTTCACTATTTACTAACTCACTTTTTTAAAAATTAGTGCATTTGTAAATTTTTAAAAATGTTTTGTGCTAGCAAAACTATAATTTTTGTTAACTATCTAAAATATTTAAAAATAATGATATAATGTAATAAAAATGATGTATTTGTATGAGTTCAGAATTTTAAAATATGCATTTTGTTTTCTAACAACTTTCTAATTTAAAACGTTTTAGTTTTATATAAAAAATTAAAACATTTTGCTTGAAAGGCAAATCAAATAATAAGTTTTTCATTTCATTTTCAATAAAATTAACTTCTAGCTTACATAGTCAATAATACATTATAAAGTACGTTTTAAATATGATTAAGATTATTCAACATTTCCAATTTGCCATCGTTTAAAAACAGGCAAATACAGCCAATAAAAAGTAAACCACTTATTTTCACGGTCAATTTTTTATATATAAATCTAGTAGCCAGTCGAAAAATCTACAAACGATGACGAGATGAAAGAGAGAAAATATAAGGAGAAGAGAAAATGAGATTGAAGCTCAAGCAAAAAAGTATAAAAACGATTGAAAATTTTTGTATTTAAAAACCAAAACAGAACGTCAAAAATAGGTTGTTTTTTAAACTTATACTTTTTTATTAATATTTTCAGTTTATTAAATTGTCTGACTGATGAACACATGTTATGTTTTAAAAAACTATTTTAAACATTTACATTTTTTGTAATTCTTTTTGTTTTAATAAAAATTTTAAAATGTTTTAACTACTCTCCATTTAAATTTTGTATTTGTATGATAATTAAAACAGAAATATTGTCTAAACAATTTGCATAAAATTAAAAAGCAACAATTTAAACTCAACATGAATGTTTCTACCAATATCACCGTTGTAACACTGACAATACTGGACATTGTCAGTGAAAATGACAGTAATGGTGAAATAAACTTCAGCAACGACACCAACGACACTAGCCCTCAATTTAACGACTGCTTTGAAGTTAATCGCCTGGAGCCGGTCTCTGACACTCGTCTGCAAGTTTTTATTTTCATTCTTTATCTGGTCACCATAATTCTCTCGGTGTTGGGCAATGCTATTGTTCTCCTCGTGGCGGCATTTGGCTGTCAAAAGTTCTTTTCCTACGTTTCTGGACAAGCATCTCTTCCGCACTCCTCATCCTCCTCTCGCAGCATTCGCCGATATCTCGCCAATTTGGCCGTATCCGATATCACCTTAGCGCTAATGTCCATGCCCTTTACCTATTCAAACGTCGTAATTGGTCACTGGGACTGGCCGCACTATCTCTGTCCTGTGGCGCAATTCGCACAACTTCTCACTTCATTTACCACTTCAAGTACGCTTACTATAATTGGAGTTGAACGGTAATTGTTGCTTTAAACTAATTTGTAAAAAACATTTTATAACTTTTTTAGCAAACTTTTTTCTTTAAAACATTGCTGATTAGTTTTACACTATCTGATTAACGTCAATTAGCTAAATTAAATAAAAATAACTGTTTAAACATTTATCTGCTGTTATCATACTAACTTGAATTAACTTAAAATCAAAATTTTTACATAAAGCAGATAGCTTTAATTAATAAAAACTAGTTTTAATAGTAAAATTTTTTTAAAACAAAAAATTTTTTGTTGGTTTTTGCTATTATTAATAGTGCTTACCAACTAAAAAACATTGTATTTTTAATACAAACTAAATGTTTACTTGAGTTAATGCAAAAAGCTTTAAAATCAGTCAATTTTGTTATCAAGTCTAAATAGATAATAAATATTTAAAACGAAAACTATTGTGCAAACTCTTTTTATTAGAAAAAAACACAATAAATTTTAAATTTATTTTTTCAATTGATCATCAATCTAACATAAAATTTCAAATATTAAAGTTAAAAATATTTGTATAAAAACATGGTTGTAAATTGTATGCTGTTATACGATAATAAATTAAAGTAAATGTTTGCATTTAAAATTGTAATAGGTTTGTAAAAATAGATTGAAAACAAACAAATGTCTTCTTCGTTGGACATTTAAAAAAATATCATTTTAAACAAAAATAAAAAATCAATTCCAATAAACAACCCAGATGTTTGTCAATTTCAATTACAGTTTTTTACTAATTTCTCAAAATTTCACTTTTTATTTGTTATGAGCACAAAACATTTAATTAAAATGTTTCAGTTTACTTAACGCTTCGGTCAACGCAGCTGTACAGTTTAATTATATTTCCAAACACGCCAACCTCAGATTTTCAAATTAAAACTCAATTAAACAACGAACAAATGTGAACAACGGTGAAAAGTTTAAGAAAAGTTCACTCTAAACTCTGGTGCTTTACCCTCTCTACCCGCAGGTACATTGTCACCCTGCACCCGCTCTCCTGCGCCAGCAGCTGGCTCAAGTCGCACGCCAACTGGCTGCTCGCCTTTTCCTGGGCACTTGGCTCCATCTACGCCTACATGCCCATCGGCCACACCTACGTGGTGGCCTTCCTCTTCAACAATGAAGTCTACTACAAATGCGTCAACAGCAATGAGATCTCTCCGGTGAAGTTGCGAGCCATCGTCCTCTTCAACTTCCTCTTCACCTTCTTCCTGCCGATGGTGATCATCACTGCGGCTTATGCGGCCATCATTCGCCGCCTCAAGCGCCGCCGCCGGCTGTTGCAGTTGCAGAAGATGGCCGCCGCCGCAACCGGCGGCGGCGGCAGCTGTGCAAAACGGTCATTCTCTGCCGCCTTTAGCAACGCCAACAAACAACAGCACCGGCGGCAGCAACAGCAACCTCAACAGCAACTTCAGCAGCAACGAAGTTCTGATCAGAGTGGCACCTCCACTAGCACTGGACTGGGTCGTGCCAGTGGAGGAGGTGTGGCAGGAGGTGGCACTGCCGTTGTTCCAGCGGTTGCTGCTCTCCACAGCGGCGACGATGGCCGAGGACGAATGCTCGTTTGCTGTTACTTCTCAGCAAATCGAAGTGCCGGCACAACGTCCACATTCAGCTCCAGTTTGCCCATTGAAAGGCAGACTAAGGTCAGTGTGTTTGTGTTGTTTGTGTTTAATGCCATTCAATTAAATGTTTTTGTTTTTGTAAAACTTTTTTTCTAATTTTGCAACCTTTTTCCTGCCCCTATACTGTCAACTAAAACAGACGATCAAGATGATTTTTATTGTCATTTTGATCTACTGCATCTGCCTGCTGCCGCTTAAAACGTTGCAGTTGTTGGTGAACTTTGAACTAATAACAATTTGCTCTGAAGAGGAGTTCACGATTATGTTTGCCGTGTACATTACCTTTCATTGGATGGCCATGGCAAACAGCTTTGGTATGGTAGCTGAGGCGGTGTTCTGAATAATTGAAAAATAATTAGATTTTTGTTTCTTAATTAATGTCTAGTCAATCCAATTATCTACAGTTACCTGAGCTCGAGCTTTCGGGTAAGCTGAGATTTGGCAAACGCAGTCAGTACAAAATTTTTACAAATTGAGGTATTTTTATTTTTTACACAGAACGATTTTGCAAAGATGTTGGCACATTTTAGCAGAAAACGCAACGGGCAAGAAGGTGGAAACACAAATGCTGACGGTGTCGTTGCTGGAAGATGGAGTTAAAAAGATGGGTATTAAAGTAAAAACTTTTGGCAAAACAGAAAAAGTAAAAAGTGCATGCAAATGTGTAAAATTTAATATTGTATAATTAATTTGCTATATATTGTAACTTGACAACGCTAAACGGTGGTATGTTTGACATTGTGTTGCATAAAAATTTAATTTGCAAATATACTGAAATTGTAATTTTAAATAAACTGCTTTAATCTCACAATTTTGCTTGTTAAAAAGTTATTTTTAAGATGTGTCAGAAAAATGGCAGACAAACAATGAGCAGTGAGAGAAATTTTGTTTACAAAAAAAGCTTTAGCACGCCGCTGCTCGAAAAAAACTGCTGCAGTCTAGTGATTAAAATTGCAACTGCAAAAAATGTCTAGTCAATAATTAATTAGTAAATTACAATTTTATTTGTTTAATTTTTAGCACATTCAACAAAATATTTTATCAAAACAAGCAGTTCTATTCACAAGTAACTTTATTCTACAACAAATTGATCAACATGCGCTGGAGCTTTAGTCCAACGACCTAGGCCACTTTTTTCTAAAGTTTCAGTAAGGGCAAATTTTGCTTTCATATACCCGATAGATGATTGTTGCTGTTTGGCTGCAAAATAGGTGCCTTTAAAACGCTGAATAATGAATAACTTTTGATTATCATCATTTTTGTTTTCAAAACGTTTTGGTTCTAATTGTTTATTTTTAACCAATGCCTGAAATTGGGTGGCAAATGACCATTTAGAAAGTCGAGAAAAAGAGTTTTTATTAAAATAAAGTTTTCCTGTTTTTGAATTAATCAATTCGACTTTGATTTCTTTGTTTTTAGTTAAATTTTCTGTTTTGTTTGTATTTGATCGGTACCAATTGTGTGAAATTGGCACATCAAAATTTGATTTAGAAGGTGCCAAATTTGATTGCATGTATTTTTCAGGTTTAAAGTAACCAGTTTGTGGTGAAGTGAAAGATAAATTAAAACTTAGTTTTTCTTTTTCTATTTCTAATTTTAGTTTTTGTTGGTCAACTCGTCCAAAAAGAGCATGTTCAATTATTTGTTGCTCATAGTTATCCGAAACAATGATACCACTTAGGAAAATGGGGGCTAGGTAAGCGGAAAGCAAAGCACCTTGAAGACCAACCCAGTTCCACATTAACACTTTATCAGAACAAGTCATGAACGTAGTTGGCTGTTTGCCTGCTTTTAAACTGTTGTAATCAGCAATGTGAAAAGGAGACATAACTTGATAACCACCACCTTCTTTTGGAAGTTTAACTCTAAGTTGATCAGCAGTTTCATTACCCTGCAAAGGTCGACCCTGAGCGCCTCCACAAGGAGGCTTACTAATGTACAAATAGAGTCTTAAATGGTTTTTCAGACGATATCCGCCTAAATCATCTGGTTCAATTATTAATTCATCATGTTTCATTTCATTTCCAATTTCTTTAAGTTGTTCATAAAGCAAACACAAAAATGCTCGTCTGGCAATTATTTCTGCATGGCAGTCGTGCACAGTTTTGCCATCCATTGCTAGTTCTTCGTTATAAATCCATTTAGAACCAGTTCCAATGCTCAATACCATTGGTTCGCACTGATTGTTGACATCTACAGCAACAATTGATGCTAGCACTTTGAAACCAAAACTTATTTGTTGTGGTGAATGTTGTTGTAGATTGTCAGTTATTTTTTGCCAGGTTTTGCTTATTGCTTCAAAAATTGCTTGTTTAAATGAAGCATTGGTAAAGTTTAGTGATAAAAAACTATTAGAAACACTAAGTATGCAATCTTCTTTTTCAATTAAAAAGTTGCTTAAAAATTGTTGAAGTTGTTGTAAAAGAATTTCCTGTGAGTTAACTTTTTGATTGGTGGCAACTTTGAAAAAAAGATTTGTTCTAGTATTTTTGTTGCTCATAATCATTGTTTCAGCGTAGTAAATTTCTTCATTTTCAGTCACATTTGTAGTTAAAAAATTTTTAAAATGTGTTTCATTAAGTTTTTGAAATGACTGGGCAACGTATTTTGGTTTGTAACCTACGTTGAAATGTTAATATATGTTTTGATTTAAATTTAAAATAAACTTACTTTTATTAAACTTTTTAGCGAGTTTTTCAAGATTAGTTGTTGTTTGGTTTTCAAAATTTGTTTCAATATCTTTAATTTTATGAAGATACTCACAAAGCATTTGGGTTGCAATTAATTTTGCATTATTTACTAAAAATGATGATGTGAACGAAACTACAAAAGTGTTTCCATTGCTAAGTTTTATTAAACACTTTTGGTTGTTTGCTGAATCATAATCTAAACTAATAAATGATTTGCATTTGCTTAAAAGTATGTCTAAAATTTTAGTTTTTTTTGTTGTTTTTGGACAACCATCTACAAAAATATAATATTAGTTTAGCGAATATAAAAAACAAATCTTACTTTGTTTGTAGAAAGTAATTAGTTCATCGATGTTGTTATTAGATATAAGTTTCAATTTATTTTTTGATTTAAAATTAGTTTTGCATAAATTGTTTTCATTCTCATTAATTAGGTAATGAACATTGTCGATTCTACAATTGAGATAATTTACCAATTTTTTAACAACTTTATCTTCAGCTTCTTGAACGTTTTTTTGTGAATTTTCTGTCAGTTTTAATACATCATTTCTGCCAACGCCTAAAGTGCAAACAAAGTTTAAATTTTTACTTTTACTTTCTCCTTTTTCTTTTAAACGAATAAAAGTCGGCGAAAATTTTTTTAAAAGATTATTTAAAATCATTGCACCATCTTTAACCTTATTGTTGTAAAAATTGTTTTTAAAATAATCCATAAATTCATTTGACAATTCTACTTTATCCAACGAAGGTGCCAAAATGGTAAAAATATTTGACAATGTTGACGGTTTAGGAACTTTAGAAAGTTGATTCACTTGATCATCAGATTGAAGTGATGTTTGAAATGATATTAATGTTTTTAAATTTTGCAAAACACAAATCATTTGTTGGCATGCATCTAAAACAGCTTTGTCGTAAGTTTCCCCTTTTCCTGAACAAGTGTAATTGTCCTCTAATGTTATTGGTGTTAATGTTGAGAGTGAAATTTTCATCAGATAACCATTTTGGAAAGTTTCTGGTGAGTAAAATAAAACCACAGCTTTGCCCATTTGCTTGTTGAGACAATTCAAAAACTCAATTGGTGATTCCATTGGATTAATTGTTTCACAAACTAAAATTAATTTTTTATTTACAATTTAAAATAAATATTTTATTTTTTACCTTTATCGAAAATTGACACAATTTCAGTTTTAGAAACTGTCTCAAAACAGTTTTTTGAGACATTTTCGAGTGTGTTTTCAGTTGTAACTGCTGTTAAAATTAAATTTTTTGTTGTTGTAGTTTTAGTGTTGTTCCATTTTTGATTAAGCAAATTGTTTGCTTTTATTTGTGAGTTGTCGTTTGTCACAAATGTATTATTTTTTTCCTTTAAAAATATACAAAAATTAAGTTATTTGTTACATGTTTAATATTAGAGTATACCTGATAACTTGTTGTTGAAAGTAAATTAGTGTTGCAGTTAGGAATAGAAGCAGAATTCAGTGTATTGACAACAACTTCAAAGTTATCAAAATCATTTTTATTTGTTGCTTTAGTTTCAATATGTGGTGTTTCAGCAACATTGTTAATCGATTCTTTTAAATCTGAAAACGGTTGTTGCTCAGAAAATTGTATGATGTTAGTGTCTTGAATAGGCAAGACATGTTCAAATTTAGCACGGCCACCAACAATTGTTTTTGGAAGTCTTCTGTTGCGAAGTTTATGTTCATCAAAAAAAATTTTAATTTTTTTAAAAAACGAAGTCATTTTTTAGACAATTGATTTAAAAGTAATACTAATCTTGAAAATTTAAATTTTGTTTATTTAAAATTAATTGTCAAACAGTAAAAAACATTATAAATGCGCATCCCGCCAAACGTTATAAAACTTGTGCAATTCCGAGAAATGTCAAACTTTATCTGCTTCTAATGTTATTGAGTTTGACAGTAAATTGCAACATTTTTAGTTTTGTATTGGTTAAGTAATGGCGCAAAAAACAATTAAATCAGACAAAAAAATGTGTAATCTAAGATTTCTTTGATATCACATAGTATCAGTATGGTGATAATCAAAAAAGTACACAGATCATATAAACAATATGGTCAAAATTGACCGATAAGTGTTTGTTTTTAACGTTTTTAAAGTTGTTAAGCAAAACAAAACCAAAATTAGCATTTTAAATAAACTGTTATATTTATAAAAAATAAAAAATAAAATTTTTAATAAATTTGCAAACATGCAATATTATCAGGTTAAACTTTATTTCAAAAACTGTTTTGTAGCATTTCAAACAGTTTTAATCTTTAGGTAATTGAAATTTGCTCTACAACAGTTAAAAACGGTATTTTTTGATTATTTTTAAAAAATTGAAGTTTGGTTTCTGTATTCAATCTAAGTCTGTGATGTACTAAACAATTTTACTTGTTGCATTGTTTTAAAGTTATCAATGATCATTTTATAATTTAAGCATAACTTTTTGTTAAAAAGTTTTTTGAATTAAAATCTTGTTAACATCAGTCCGGCTAGTTTTTTATAAAATAAAATTATTAAATTTATTTTAACTTGCAAATGACTACTACAAAAATCATTTAACTACACTATAATTGGACAAAATTTTACATTGCAACAAATATAAACGTGCGTAACATTAGAAGTTAAATTCTGTAAAACTCGTTTAAAAACAACATTTTTAAATTTTCTCTGAACAAAACTCTTGTTTCAGCCATTTTAACCTGATTTTTTAACATGTTAATTAGGTAATTGTGTTTTATCTAACTTTTTAACTCACAGGACATTACAAACTAAATTGTTGTGCATTAAATCTTTAAAACACCACTTTTAATAAACGAAAATCAATAATAACGTGCATTGCATGACCTAAAAATTAAATGTAATTTAAATGATAAAAAATTATGCAAAATTTTAGCAAATACTTTACAAATTAAAAGCAAAGCTATAAAAACATATATTTTTGAAAACATTTGTAATTTGTTTTATTTGACAACTGTTTGAATAACTTTTAATTACTTTCTTAATTGCTGTTTTGTCATGTCACACAAAAAAACTTGAAAGGTCATATTTTTAAAACTATAAATAAAACTTTTCGTTTCTATTTTTACATAATATGCTTTACAAAAAGATTTTAATTGCAAATTTTTAAATTATTCAAACAAATTTCATTTATTTAAAAAATGAAGTTTATTAAATATTTATTTGTTTTAGGTGTTTTGTTGATTGTTTGTTTATCAGTTAAAGGTTTTATTGGTAACAAAAATTAATCATTTGCTTTTTATCATTTTAATAAAATTATTTTCAAAAAATTGCAGAAAATGATTTTAATGTTCTTCGTAACAACAAAAATTTTAACAAAAATTCAAAAACAATGAAAAACATTGCAAATCGAATTGTTGTAATAAGTATTTTTTAAATAACACAAAATAACAACTTTTTATTTTAGACAAAAAGTCAAAACTCGCGATTATTTTTTAATCCTTTTTTAGTTCGAAAACGCAACTTAAGTATATTTTAAACTTGATTTGTAACTGTATACTAACATATTTTTTAGTTTTCAAAAATTATTTAGCATGCAGTTTAAAAATGACTAAATGCAAGTAAATATTTAATTGTAGTGCCTCGCTTCAAGTAAACATCGGAACCACATCATTATTATTACTTTAGCATTAAATGTTTAAAATTGTTAAAAAGTTGTAAGCTAAAACTTGTTTGAAAAATAAAAATAGTAGCGGCCCATAGGCAGCTAGCGACGTGGCTTTGAGAGTTCAAAGTTACGTCGCCTGTTTGTGTATATAAACAGCTACTCTTTGCCAATAAAGTCAGTCTGAACTACGTATGCTTGTGTTCACTTTCACCTTACGCTTCTAAAAAACTTTTTTGTGTTTTATTTATAAAAAGTGATCACAACTTTGGCCCCATTTTTTTACACTTTCAAATAATGTTGAGTAATACCTTGTTGGAAAGGTAAATTTGAGTAAATTATGTATAAAAAATATCAGAATCAAGCACTTAATTATTTTTGAGAAAATCGGGTCCAAAGTTTCCATTTTTTATGCAATTTTAATATTAACTTTGAGATGGTGTCGCCCTCTTTTGAATAATTTTTGTTGATTTTTTTGTTTCATTGAAAACAATGCAATTTAAGCAACTTTGGACCCGATTTTCTTAAAAAACTATTAGGTGCTTGATTCTGATATTTTTTATGCATAATCTACTTAAATTTACATTTTCAACAAGGTATTATTCAACATTATTTGGGAGTGTGAAAAAAATGGGGCCAATCCTTATGGGTACTTGTGATCACTCTTTATTAACTGAAAAATTGGTTTTTATTTTTTAATGTTTTTAACAATCTATTAAAAAACAATCGTTAGTTTTGTAAAATTTGTTTAAATTACAAAAAAATTGTACACAATTATAATTGTGTGACTGAACGAAAATTAAAAAATTTAAAAAAAATTGACTGGAAAATTGCAGTTAATGATGTTGACTAAAAAACTAAATTGTCAATAAATGAGATCACCGGTAAGAGTTTTGTGACAAAAATTAAAATTTTGTTACAATTGTAAAGTGTTTTTCTCAATTTTAAATTCATTTGGGTTTTCTTTTCTTTTATTTTCAATATTTTTAACTAATTCAATTTGTTCTTCTTCATTGTCATAGTCGTGTTTTTCTTCACTCAACTTTTTTTTCATTTGTCCGAAATTTCGGTAGCCATTAGTAATGAGATTCTGTTAATAAAAATAAAAATTAAAAATATTTTACAAATAAGTTTAGAAAACATAAAAACACAAAAAATTAATTTACAATAGTAGTAATTAAAATAGTAGTAATAATTAAAATAGTAGTAATTAAAATTTATTTTTAAAACAAAACATTGAAAAACAATTTTAAAATTATTATGTTTAGTAAAAACTTTGAATTGGTCATTAATTTAACTAACATTGGTATAAAACAAAATAACTTTTAGTCAAATTGCAATGTCATTTACAAATGAGCAAATATTTTATATTTTTAAATAAATTTAAAAACAAATTAAGGGTGTAAAACACAAAAACTACACAAAAATAGTTTTATTTTAAAATTCATTTAATTTTTTCCGTTTTAAACGCATTTTGCAAGTTTTGACGTTTTTTGTGCCTCAGCTTAAGATGGGTCAAGTGTTTACTAATGTGGGAAAAATAAAATAAAAAATAAAATCAGAAAATTGTTTCAGTACAACGTTTGCAGGCAACTACAACTTTTAACTAAAACTAAATATATTTTCTACAATTAAAAAATTAAAATTATAAGTTAGTTTTTAAAATTTTAAAACTATTACGTCAGTAATATTTTTTGCTAGACTAAATAGTTAGTTTGACAAAGACAACGAAAAGAGTAAAAAATAAAAAAGGTGTTACTTTTATACCTGAGACTTTGACTTGTTTGGGTACAGCGCAAAGAGGCTCAGCTGCATGCCGGAAATGAGCGCTCCAATGCCGTTGGGCAACATCACAAAGGAGTTGTCCAGGAGGTAGCCGTAGCTGAACCACAGTGAGGAGACGACAAAGGAGGAGAGGATGAGGGCAAAGGGCAGCTTGGCCGTCGATCGAGTGCGCACCACCTCGGAGACGGAAGCCAGTGGGGAGGCGCAGAAGAGGAGCGAGGAAAGGGAAGCAAAGGGCGCCACCAGCACTTCCGGTTCAGCGCTGTACCGCGTGTAGAAATGCAGGCTGAAGAGGATGGAAAGAAGCAACAGCAGTTGACGGGTGATGGCCGCCTGTAAGAAATAAATGGAATTTTTAGTAAATCTAAACAACATAAAATAAAAATATTTTTGTTAAAATGTTTTACCCTTTGCACGGTGTAAAAGTAGAACCAAATTAGGTAGCAAGTTTGCAGTGTAAAGCCAATGCTGTTGACAAAGATCATGGTTGGATCGGCAAGCAGCAGGCCGTACCGCAACCAGAGGAATGTGCTGAAATGAGAATTAGATTTAAACCAGTTTAAATTTAAAGTTCAAGCCAAATAAATACTAAAATCATTACCATAGTGTGCCAGCAGCAAAGGGAAAGGAAGAAAAGTCACCTGTAGAACGAGCCCGGTAAATGTCTCGACAGATGATTCTAAGTTGTTACAGAAAAAACCATGTTTGTTATACTTTATTCACATAACTTTGACATCAGAAACTCTTACAATCCAGTGAGAAAAGAGATGATAGTAATGACAGTAGCCACATTTCCAATTACTTCAAGAAGAGCCATGGCGTGTGTTAGTGCAAAGATGAGTGTTAAAAAAAGCTCAAAATAAAACAAAATCGGTGTGGAGTAGTGCTTCAACAACAAAAGTTGTTCAAATGAAAATGTAAGAAACTTTTGAACAAAAAAAAGGAAAAGGCGCCGTCGTCTGGGCACTGAACAACCACTTTTGCCGGTTGATTGATGGCCTCGCAGCAGTTGTCACTATGTTTCACCTTTTCAATGTTGCTTCAGGCGATTTTTTTTCAGAGTGACAGCAGACTCATTTTTCTCACCCTCACCATCATCATCGTCTGTACAGCAGCAGCAACAGGCCAATCGATAACTAGAGTGCAGCAGTGCAGACAACACAGGCGGCACTGTACACTGTGCACTGTACAACTTTGAGTTTTCACGTTGACGTGTTGTTTACCCTCACCTCTCTCGGCAGATGTTACTACTGAAGCCAAAGGAAGTTGTGGCAATGGTGGTAGTTGTTGAACACTAAATCACCCTCTCAGTAGAACACAACCACGTGAAATGAGTGAACAAGTGTGTGTGTGTTTGCATGTCTGATTAGATGGTCGCCTGGTGATAAGCCGACGGCATCGCCAAACTAGCCTGTGGTGAAACTTGTCTTTGCACTTTGTACAGTTGTCTAGCTTAAAAACAAAATGTTTCACTTGTTTCGTTTTAGACTGTTTTAGATTTGAAAGTGATTTACAGTCCAGCTGGCCTTGTTGTTGTTGTTGCTGTTGTAGTTTTTATTCAAGGTTAAGAGTCGGTGAAGAGTTTAATGCGGTAAACATTTGTTTATGCGTTTTGTAGTTTTGTAGTTGTGCTTTTATTGCATAAAGCAGTTAAAATCAGAAAAACAAATTTTCAGTATAATCACAGCGTGCTTAAAAACATCACAAAGGTAAAAAATGTTATATTTTTAACAAATATTTGCTAACATACAAAAGTAATTTTAATGCAACGGATATTTCAAAAAACAAACGACATTAAAATAAATAACAAAAAATAAATTGTTTTTATTTAAAAGCTCATGTTTTTAAGTAACTCACAACTTGACAGAATAAATTGCACAAGTTGGCTGAAAATTAACGTCAGTTGTCAGTGAAACAACTTCAAGCTACAAAAACGTGTTTACGTTTTTCAATAACGAGCCACTAAGCTCTATTACTACCTCATTTAGGCCAAACACAGGTGAATTTAGTCGTCGTCAGATAATTTCAATTAAACACTTCAACTTTTTTAGTTTTGTGGAAACTTTTCAAGACAATATTATTTAAAACTTAGTGATTTTTAGTTAAACTGTCTGTTTTACCATTAGCCTTGTTACAAAACACATATTTATTTAGTTTTTAGCATCAATCAAAAATTACAATAATAATTTTAAATAGATACAAAGAGGTCAATGATGGTAGTTAACAAAAAATTAATTTTAGCAAATTTGGTGATAGAGCAAACGCACAACATAATCTACGCTCACACTTTATGATTGCAAGCAATCACATGCACAAAAAGATTATTTTTAAAAAAGGGATTTTAATCATTCATCTAACATCTAAATTTTCTTGGAAGTAATCTTGAAGCGGTAGACAATGGCAATGTAGGTGGCCAGCAAACCGGTGACCAGCGCCACTAGCTCAAACTGAAAAAGCGGTCCCTTGTAGGGCGAAGAGTGGCTGAAAGGCAACGAAAAGAGCTCCTTGCCAGAGGATCGGGACTTCTTGAACAGCTGGTAGCCTTCCTCATCGAAAACCTCCAGGTTGTAGCTGCCCGAAGAGGCCTTGGCCAGTTCATTGATCCAGGAAATCTGAGTGAAATTATTGTAAAGTAAATGTTAAATTAAAGTACTTCTAAAAAAAGACAAAACACAAAATTTATCTTACTGAAAAGGACTTTTCATTGTCGTTGCGCACCACTGCCAGGGTGCGTCCGTTCAGATTGGCGTACACGGGAATGACTGTTTTATTAAGGGAACAATTATTGAGTTTAAAAGTTTTGTTCTAGTTTTCAAATCAAAGTTTAAGCTGTTATTCTTACCATTAGGAGGGCAGTCGGCGGTGAAGGAGATGGTGTGCGCCACCGATGTGAGCACCAGGCCGTCCTGAGCGGAGTACGTTTTGCTGGTGACCTTGCAGGCGTCACTGGTGCCACTGGCCAGAGCGGCGACGATGACCAAGGTGGTTAGGCTGATTAGTGATCGGTGCATTTTGGTTGGAGTGGTGGTGGTGATTGAAAAGATATAGTTAAATGTGCAAAAACTTGATTTGTTTAGATTGTTTGAGTAGGTATTTTGGGGAGTTTTGTCCAGTCCGATTGTCTACAAGAAGCTCAAGGTAGTCCGTTTGTTTCTGGCTTAATCACAATATGTGTGTGTGTGTGTGCGAGTTTGAGCGGAAACGACCGACAAAGGTGCTGTTTGTTTGTGTGTGTGTTGTCGATGCTAAAAAACGGAGATGACGTGCTCAGCAAAAGAAAGGAGAAGAAAGAGAACGCTTGCAGACGTGTACTTCTTTGCAGTTGCCGGTTGCCAGGCGAACTTTAGTCAGTGCAGGCAGGCAGGCAGGCAGCAGGCAGGCAACAGCAGATTTATCGCCAGTGCCTAAATGTGCTGACGCGTCGACAAACTGTGTCATTGTGCGTGTGTTTTGGGGGCAGCAGTGCCCCTGCCAAATATGGCTACCAGAAGATGGTAAAGGCAAAGGAGATGAGGAGGGTACATAGGCAAAGGTGCTTTCCTACCCTCACTTTCATTAAGTGTTTGGTAGAAGAAATGCTTGCTATTCCTGTATAGTTTTTAAACGCCTAAAACATTCGGCGCAATTTGTTGAATATTTTTTAAAAAATCAATTTGATTAAATTTTTAAGTAAAAACATTTTGTATTAAAAATAGGTACTCAGAATGTTACTTGCTAAAAATTGGTTATACTTTATATGCTAAATTAGTTTAATAATGGTTAATTTTTTTAGTTTTTTTAATTTGTTGCTGGCCATTGCTGAAACCAAGTCGTTTAATTACACAATTTTTAAACTCATTAGTTTGGAATGTTCAGTTCTTCCCGACAGTAGCAATTTCGCTAATTAGTCTGCAAACACACACATTTGTTTTTAGTTTAACATCACATTTTAGCCACACTGAACATTGCGCCGGTAACTCAACAGTGCACACAGTGTTAGGTATAATCTTCAAATCAAACAAACATCCAAAAACAGCTAAACGTGCCTGGTCAACATTTAGTTTGAAAGTCGTTTTTCCCCAGTTTTGCCAAACACTGAGTGCGGCCTGACTGCAAACAGCCACCGGATTTGCCTAGTGGATTACGCTAATTAAGATGCCATTTGCGTAACTGACACCGTTGTTGCTGCTGGTGGTGGTGATGGTCATCATCAGCACACTGAGTCTACGCTCATTTACGTCAGTGACCAGTGGAAACAGATTGACAGAGAATGCCGATGGACACTGCTTCCGATTTGACCAGTGCTGATGATGATGATGAGAATCAACCAGTGATGACAATGATCAGCCAGTCATTAGCTAACGTTCTAGTTTATTTGACTCCTGAACTTCTATCAATTTTTAACTTATTTATTTTGTAATTTGACTGTAAAGTCCAGTTTTATTTTAAAATCAACGTTTATACTTTTCCGCTATCAGTCAACCAGTCAGTTTTGTTGACCTCTCATTATACTACTCTACAGTTGGTTTCACTTTTCTGATAGCTTTGTTTGAATCAACGGTTTAAGCACTATCATCAATTGCAAAGTTGAATCAGCAGCAGCAACAGCAGCAGAAGCAGAACTAATGCTATTGTTTCAGGCGTTGATCACGAGCACAAACATTCAGAGAGACCGGCAAACACGGCCTCCTGCAGACATCGTTTCTGCCCCCCATCACTAAATCAAAAAGATTTGTACTGTAAAATATAAACATTTTCAGCACACAGTCACCATCAGATGACCGGCAGAGTGAAAAGAGCCTGCGTTTGGCAAAAACAACAACGGAAAGTGAAAGTGATCTTTGTAAAGCTACATATTTCAGTGTCCGTTGCTGTCGTAATCCTCATCGAATCAGTGCAATCCCATTTTTGGTACTGTTCACGTGTCCAAACAACAGCTGTCTTCATCACCAAGCAACAGTTTCCTTCAATCTGGCCATTGCCGGTTTGGCAAAAATGAAAAACTTTAGATGATCTGCTAGCAGACAAAAGAAACATCAAAAACATTGTCAAAATTTAAAAAGATAGTTGACAGTATTTCAACACTCGGCAAACAAATCAACTGACCGTAAAATTGAACTGGCGCCAGATTCACAGTCGCCTAATTTGGGTAGCCAAGTCTGGAGGGAACTAGCTCATGTTAACAAGCAGTCCCTTTAGTCTAAACAATGACCATCATTTTCACTTTTTGATTGTACAAACATCGACTGCAACCCTTCACTTTGCCTCATTCGACCAGTGGACGCTGGTCGAAGCAGCTGCTGAACAATATTCGGTTTTTCTCGTCCTTGTCGACTTTGTTGATGGCTGCCACCACCACCACCATCGCCAACATTGTCAACTAGCCAGCCACCCCTGCTTGTTTTTTGGTATTTCTCCTCTTCTTGTCTTCTTACAGCCGTCACTAACATGCTGTTTTATTTTAATTTTGTTTAGTTGATCAAAGCAAAGTTCTCCTCCTCCTCTCTTTCTTTTTAGAAAAACATTAAACAGCGGCCACCTTTCACGCAAACCATGCAAGCCACGACAACCTTTCCGGTAAGCAGTTAAATTAAGTTATTGATAACTTTTTAGTAGATACTGGGTCAGTTAGTAGTTTAATATTTCAATAATACACATGTTTTTTAGGCTAGTGATAGTTTATTTTAAATAAATTATCATCTCAAACAAGTACAATTAATCTGTTTAATTTAAAAACTATTGCAAAAAATACAAAGTTTTTGCTAATTTCCATATTATTTTCTACCCGATTTTAAATCAGATGGCAAACAGCAGTAGTTTGCGTGCGCCCGTCCAGATGAGCAACGCCCTGAAGAGCTCCTCAATGGTGCGCAAGGTGCAGTCCGTCTGTCAGTCGGTCTTCCGTCGCAGTTCAACCAGTTTCACGCCTCCGAGCAGTCCTGTGGCCACCACATCATCACCTGGCGCCTCATCTTGCTTCCCAAACAGCCTGAACAGCTGCAACTTTAGCTACAATCTGCTCAACAGCAACCCGCTTGAATGCGTCCTCAGCCTTGCCGTGGATGAGTTTCGCGTGGCGGTCAGCTCTTCTGTTCCCGAAAAACCGATTGCCATTGAACGGAGTGAGCTGCAGTGGGAGCAGCTGGTGCCGGAAGCTCTTAAAGCGGCCCTAGTGGCCGGACCCGGCGGCGAGGCGGCCAAGCGGCGCCAGAACGCCCTGCACGAGCTCCTCCTCCGAGAGATGAACCTCTGCCACGACCTGCTCCTTTCGGTGTACCTCTTTGAGCGGCCGCTGGTGGAGCTGGGCCTGCTCACCGCCGACCAGGCGGCCCTCCTCTTCGGCGCCCCCTTTCAGGCGCTCTTTGAGGTGCACTTTGCACTGGTCAAACGGCTGATGGCCTTCCGAGGCGGCGACGGGCTGTACAGCGAGGGGGCCGGCCCCGCCGAAGCGGTCCTCGAGGAGATCACCACCGGCCGGCTGACCGGCCCCTATGAGGCCTATCTGGGCCGGCTGAAGGAGGCGCAGAAGCTGCTGAAGAGCAAGGTGGGCGGAGGTGGAAAGTGTCGTCGCTTTGCCGCCTTCCTCGCCCACCCCATTATCGAGGCGGCTACGCGGAAATTGGGCCTGGCCACTTTTATTGACGCCCCCCGGTCGCTGCTGATGAAGCTGGGGCTGCTCTTTGCGGAGATCGCCAAGGTGGCCGCTAGTGAGGAGGAAGCGGTTACCTGGGGGGCCGCCATTGAGGCCATCAACGGGCAGATTGGACGGCTCAATCAGGCGACCGCCTTTGCGGAGTACCGCAAAACGGTGGCCACTTTCTGGCTGGGTGGTGGGGGAGGAGGAGTAGGAGGAGAAGCTGTTAGTGATCAACAGGAAGATGATGACAAGGAGAATGGTGGCACATGCTCACCGGAAATGGCGACCGCCTTCAAGGGCAGCACCGAGCTGGTGCTGCGTTCGCGAGTCCGCCGCAAAAGCAGCCGCTTCAATCGCGGCAAACCGACGTTGATGCTCTTCAATAAGGTGCTGATCCTGGCGAGGCAGTCTTCGCTGCGTTTCAACCGCCGCTACCACATTGTCGCAAGCGTGGCCACCGGCTCGGTGCTCTTCTTCGACTACGGCTCCTCGAAGGCGATTTCCCTCGGTTTTGGCGATCATCTCTCTCTCAAGGCTGGAGGGGGAGTTGGCGGAAACAGCGGAGGAGTCGGAACTTTTCGACGTTTTCAGCGACGACTAAAGGTGGGGGGAGCGTTTCAGCAACAGCAACAACAGCAGACAATTTCCACCACTTCGCTCAGTCGTCGACTTAAGAAGCATCAGATTCAAATGCAGCAGCAACAACAAACAAAGACGTCCATCAGTCGATCGCCCTCTACAGTGTCTACCAGTGGCGGCAAAATCAGCAACAAAAGTTCGCCAACAGTTTCCGCCAGTGGAAGTCGTCGCAGCTCTGCAACCGTAGCTGCCCTTTCAATGGCCAATCTAAAGGAGGGAAAGGAGATCAAGACGCTGCACCTTTTTTCACTGGACGTTCAAGCCTCCTTCAATGTCGCCCTCAAGTTTGCCTCTGCTCATGAGGTGAAGCTGTGGAAGGGCAAGCTGGCCACCTACTTTACACTTCTGCCCAATGTGCCCAGCAGTGGACTGGCAATGGGAATGGCAATCAATGGCAGCAACAACAACAACAGCGCTTCCAAACTGATCAAATCTAACAGTCAGCGATCGTTGAGCTCGGTTTCAGCCAGTTTGAGCAGTTCAATCAACAACCTCAACAATACTATCGCCTAAGCTATTTAAAAGCTGTTTGATTAATTGTACTAGAGCTTTATTGTTGTCTTCTTCAAGTGCCTATTCCCTTCCCTCACTACTAACCGTGTGTTGCCAAAACCCTTTCAGTATCGAATCTGTTATTACCTTTGATCTCTTTATCTGTGTTTGTCTGTCCTGGTATTTAGAAAAAACTTGTGATAAAACAACAACAAAACAACAAAACAAAAAAATAAAAATTTGAAAAAAATGTTTGTGCTGTTTATAATAATAATCAAAAACTAAAAAACATGTTGAGTAATTTTTAGCGCTAATTTAAAAAACACACGTTTTATCATTTTTAAACTTTTTAAAAGCAAAACAACAGTACGTGCAAAATGCGTGATGCAACATTTTATATTTTAGGCCGTCTAAACTAAATGTTTTTCCTCACGCAGATGAAAGTCACATGTAATCACAAAAAGTTAGTACAATAACACAACAACTGCAACATCAAAACAACGCACTGAAAAGAAAGGTGGTACAGGAAATGTTGTACAAGGACTACCTTTCCAGTCCTAATTAGTGTGGTAAAACAAACGCACATCCTAGAGTGTATTTTATTGACTGTGCAAACAATGCTGCAGCTTTAAGCAAAGTTTTTAGTGGCAATGGCCGGCAATAAAAGACGCGGAATGGCAGACTTTTAGATGGCTTTTGACGTTTTCATTATCGTTTATGTAACAAATACTTGTTTGCTTGTTTAATTTTTACTGATATTTTTTTCTTTAGCATTGATCAGGTCAATAGTTTCCTGTGATGCGGAAGAAATTTTCACTTGATTCTTTTTCCTTAAACTGTTAGCACTTATTTTTAAACTGTCAGCACTGACATATAGCTCTAGCACTCGTTTCTAGCATTCAACTTTTAAGTGCATTAGGTTGACAAATGGAAAGTACACATGTGTGTTGTTTTTGGTGGCCAATGAAGGGAAGAGAGAAATGGAAACCTTGTTTGATTTACGACACTGCTTTTGTGTGTGTGTGTATGGCAGAGACGACATCAAAGGCAAAAAACTCCAGTCGTTTCCTTATCTGTTGTAAACAACAGCTGATGCTGGCAGTGGTGGTTATGGCGATCACAATGCGGAATAGTGTACCAAACAAACCAAAATGGAAAGGCACGTGTGAACGAGAACTGTCGTTGCACAACTGTCAAACTGCAACTTCCTCAAGGTGGGTTTCCAGGTAATGCTGCAGATGCTGTTGCTGTTGCTGTTGCTGTTGTTGTCTTTTTGTTGTCCATTTATCACCCATCAGTTATAAAAGCCTTGCAAAAAACCTAAGCAGTTGAGGTGTTGTTGATGGTCACGCACATGGTTAAGCACACTACTATTATCATCATTGACACTGAAAGTTAAAAAAACTTCCATTTTTAATTTGAGTTATTTCTCAAGATATTTTATTGCAAACTATTTCGTTTTTGCATTTTACCATCCTGGCTTCGTTTAATTTTTCTTTGCTGCCTCGTTGCAGCGGAAGTTGGCGAACCGGTGTCAACAGATCTATCTCAACCTCATCGACGCCCTCTTCATCGTCATCATCATCAATGAACAGCTTAGACCAGTTTCAAACTACAACACTAGAAGAAGAAGAGAGTGGTGAAATTGCAAACCTCTCAATTGATCAACAAAACCTGATCACCCCGATGATGGTGACGCGACAGCGAAAAATGGAAAAACTGCTAAAGTCAGAGCGACGATGGGGGAACCGAGCTGATGAGCCCCTAGAGGTGAGAATAACATTAATTTAGTAATTCATGAAGCCTAGTATTACCATCTTTACATTACCAGTTTCCAGCCGCCAAGTTCCGCTATCTGGCATTCGATTTGGACGATGTTGATGCCTTTACTGCAGTTGACCAAAGTGAAACTGAGCAAGCAGAAATGAACTCTCAAAACAGTGGTCATCAGTATCAACATCAAGAACCGGTGACTCCACTGCAAAAGATCATCGCTCGATTGATCAGTCGACATCCAAAGTCATCGTTATCCCCATCACCCTCATCTTCACCATCATCAGATTTTCCTTTTGAAGCACAGCAAAGCCATTTTGAACCAGATTTAGAGTGCAACTTCAATGAAATTGAGACACTGCTAAAAAGCGCCACTGGTGAGGACACCGTTCCAGTGCACAGTGAGGTGAGTGATCTTTGATAAAATGTATTAAGGATTAAAACTAATCATTTTTCGCAGATTTTAGGCGCTCTTTTGCGCAATGTCGCCAGTCTTCAAGTGCACAACAGCCAGTTAGCTGAACGTCTGAAAAGCGAAAAAGTAGCCCACGAGCGCCTTCAGTTGTTGCAGTCAGAGCAGTGTCAGGCGCTGTCAGATCAAGTGGAACACCTTGAAGCAGAGCTGACCGTGGCCACTCGCCACCAGGTGACCTGCTCCATCTGCCTCGATTCGGTGGACGAAATTTTAACGAGCTCCCCAACCACTCCAAAACGGTCTCTGTTGGTCACTTTCTGTGGCCACCTCTTCTGTGACCTGTGTCTGAAGCGGTCAGTAATGGCCACTTGTTGTTATAAACACAGCAGCAGCAGCAACTTCAGCCGCTGCTAACACTAGCGGAAACAGCTGCTCCAGAGACGGTTGCCACAACTTTTTTAGCAGATGGGGTTTTGCAAATGACCACCGACACTGACGGTCAAATCCCATCCAGAAAGCACCACCAGCACTCTTTTAGCTGTCCTCGATGTCGCAAGACGCTTGGAGCTCCGTCGACCGCCGAAAAAATGGTCGGCAAGTTTGCCCATCAGTTGTTTGTCTAGTGTTAAAAAATTGTTCAATTAGTTTCCGCACTATTATGACACAACACATTTTACTTTTTGTGACCTAGCACAACAAAACTTACTGCTTTTTATATAAATAATTTTAAATACTAATTTTAAATATCAAAAATGTAAACAACAGTTGCCACCGCCACTGAAGTGCTGCAAACTATCGATTGTTTTTGTACTTCTACCTTTGACTCTACTTTTATTTTTTTACAATCGTTTCTATCGATAGTTGCAAACTTTTTTTACCTGTTTCTGCAAGTTTTTCTCACTTTGTAGCATTCTGCCCAGTCACTGTTGATCTAGCCTCTGAGCTGAGCACATTTTGTTTAGTCGTTTCAACCAATTCCTAGCCGCCGCCACCACTTTGGTGGTGGCAGCGGTACAATTTTCTGACAACTAGAATATTGTATTTGTTATCTGCACCAGTCAAATTGTAGACTTTTACTTAAAGTTTGCCTAAAGCTGCTCCCCACACCAAACTCACATCTATTGTCATTAAATTCATACGACTTGGAAGCTGCCTTTACCCATCTTTTTATTTTGCTTCCACTTTCTGGTCGCGTTTGCCACTTTATCAGATTGCAAAAAGTGAGTACACATTGCTCTTTTTGTAAATTAACTTAAGTTTGTAAATTAACTTAAATTTGCTCTAATTTTTATTTTCTTTTTGACCAAAACAACAAAAGAAAACTTCGTGAGTGCAAATTTTGCACTGCAAAAAGATGTCTGCCCGTTTGGCCAATAGTGGCCGCTAGATGGCGATTTCAGTATCAGCCCCAGCCTTCCCTTTTTCCCGGTCCTATTTCCTGTAATGCCCACGCTGTTTTTTAGTTGCCTTAGTGACTGAAGCAGCAGCAGCAGGTCATTTTCGCCTTTCAGCTACAGCCTGTCCAAATAAAAACAGACTGAAACATGAAACTAGATCTGTATTTGAAAGTTCCTGAAGCGGACTTGCCGGGTGCTGCCCTTGATGTCCATCCACCCATCAAAAGTCACTCAGCGCACTTGTTCACTTGTGGTGAGTTGCCTGTTTACTGCTATTAAACTGCCTGTTTCCTATGCTAACATTTATGTTTCAATATTTATTTCAGAACTGTTTTGCACCAGCCTTCCGCCTCCCATTAACTCAAGCGCCACTATTCAATTTGCACTCAACAAGTGGTTAATCAAAATGCTAAGCAAATTGTTTAGATTTTTTAGCGTTGAGCTGAACAAAACAACAAGTTTAAGTTTTTTCAACATTTTTAGGCCTATATGTTTTAAGTTTTTGAGTGACTGATCTAAACTAACTCTAAATTTATCCAATGAACTGTAGTATCTAGAGTTTTTTTGCTCTTTCAAATAGACAGAAACTCAGGGTTGTCAGTGTTCAATGTACTTCAAATCATACAATCAGTTTTTCATTTTCGATTTCAAAGAATTTGCGCTAACATTGAGCTATTCACTAGTGCACCTGCGCTCAAAAAACTTTCAAAACAATTTTTCAAGCGTTCATCTATAAGTTTTAAAAATTGTTGTTCTGCTTGCTAACGCTTTTATTGAAAACAGACGTTAAGAAGAATAATTATAAGTACTCATATCTAATCTAAATTTGTTCTAAAACGTGTACCAGTTTCAGTCGCAAAGCTATCGATTTTATTTTTTATTAAAAAAATTGATCGCGGCGCCGCTAAAATAAAAGGTCATGTTATTTAAAGAACCTAGATTAGATATGCAACTTAGAATCATCCTTTTTTGGCGTTTGTTTCCAGTAAGAGTTTCAACAAGTTTAGAAAAATCAGCGTTTAACTTGTTTATGAGCTTTAGGAACGTTGAATAATTTGAATTTCTCTATGCACTGGTCGCACTTGTAAGCTCGAATGTCAGTGTGAACTCATTGTTTTCGATAAAAATTGATTGAATGATTTGGAGCATGTTGTGCACTTGCTAGCCTGATTTTCAACTTGCTGTAACCTTTCATTCAATTGGAACACTTAAAAACTGACACTTTACATTCTTTAAACTAAGTTCAAACTGTATTTTTATTTCTGTAACCATCAAAAACAAAAAACTTTGTATTGTAATCTAATTTCTCTAAAAAGTTACTCGATTGCTTTTCTTCTACAACATTTGTAAGCGATTTTTGTTTAATAAACAATCTGTTTTTGTTGTCATCAATCACTGTTGTTTACCTCCACGCCCGGTTCGCTAAGTGTGGGATTGTCCACTGAGCCGTAGCGATCACTTCCGCCTTCGGTCTCCACTTTTTGAAAGCGCATTCCTTTTGTCGACCTGGCTGACCTTGCACCGGGGGGACTTCACTGTTGACTGAGCTTCACTGATGCCGTCTTTTTGGCGTCATTGGCTCTATTGACCCCATCGCTTCCCCACTGTCCTTGATGTCATTTTTGCATTCTGAGGAAGTGTTTGTCCTGACGCCTCGTCCGCCCATAGAAGGCGCCCACAGTGGCCCGTTTGTCCTTTCCGGACGTGCAACCCAACGACTTTGACCGCTTTCGTGCAGATAGATTTGGTAGAGGTGCCCTTGCCCCCGGTGCTCGGCAGGAATCTCCGACGCGTGAAATTCATTCTCCCTCCCGCTTTAGGATTAGTTTGCACCTCTCGAGTGGTTAAAACGGCGCTGCTGCCGTCTTTATCACTGTTTTCAGTTTGATTCTGTTTAAAATGTCTTTACATTCTTTAAACTAAGTTCAAACTGTATTTTTATTTCTGTAACCATCAAAAACAAAAAACTTTGTATTGTAATCTAATTTCTCTAAAAAGTTACTCGATTGCTTTTCTACAACATTTGTAAGCTGATTTGTTTCAATAAACAATCTGTTTTTGTTGTCATCACTGTGTGTTTAGCCTCCATCGGCCGGTCGAGGAAGTGTGGGATTGTCCACTGAGCCGTAGCGAATCAGCTTTCCGCCTTCGGTCTCCACTTTGAAGCGCATTTCCGTTGGTCGACCTGGCTGAGCCTTATCACCGTACTTCAGCTGTTGACTGAGCTTCACTGTGCCGTGCTTTTTGGCGTCATTGGCTATTATTGACTCCATCGACTTCCACTGTCCTTGATTCATTTTTGCATTCTGAGGAAAGGTGTTGTCCTTGACGCCTCGTCCGCCCAGAGAGGCGCCCAACAGGTGGCCCGTTTGGTCACTTTCCGGACGTGCACCCAACGACTTTGACCGCTTTCGTGCAGAGAGATTTGTAGAGGTTCCCTTGCCCAGGTGCTCGGCAGAAATCTCCGACGCTTGAAATTCAATTCTCCCGCCCGCTTTAGGATTAGTTTGCACCTCTCGAGTGGGGAAACGGGCGCTGCTGCCGTCTTTGATCACTGTTTTCAGGTTTTTATTCTGTTTAATCGTTTCCGGTTTTAGCTGTGATGTTGGCTTGTTCTTTCCGCTTTGACTGGAAGAAAGAGTGAGGTGATGTCTGGTGGGAGTGCTGGGCAATGATGAAGAAGACTTTGGACTTTGGTTTCTTTTGCCAGTAAGTGATGACGAAGGACTTGCAGAGGACTTTTCACCCAATGTTAGTTTGTTCTGAGCAAGCTGACTCCCCACTGAGGCTTTTCGTTGCGATTTAAAACTAGGAGATGGTTTCAGGGTGTGCTTTTGTGCGGTGAGTCGAGGACGAGACTTTAGTGACGAGACTGTCGACTTTTTAAAGGTTGAAGCCGACCGTGGCTTAGAATAGCTGCTAAGTGCCCTCGTTGCTGCCGCTCGTTGTGGTGGACGTCGACGAGGTGGACTGGACCCAGAACTCCTTTTGCCACTTTTGAAACGGCCATTAGCTCCTCTCAGAACGCTGGAGCCACCACTTTTTCGATGATGACCACCACCACGCTTTCCAGCTGCTCGTTTCTTTCGTTTGAAAAGAGTTTTACTTTTATAAAGTGGTTTCTCTTCATCAGGGTTCTCCTCCTTTTTGTCTGTCAACAAATCCTCTACATTTACTTCTCCTCGAGGATCAAGTTGAAGACAGTTTGGCCCTACGCAGCAGTTCTCCTCGTAGCGACACATTTTAATGAGAACTGGCCAACCATTTTCAGTAATTTGGGCACCATCATTATCATCATTATTATTGCGCATCGGCCAAGTATCGTCAATAATTAAAGCATCAAATCGACCAGGATTTGTTCCATTAATTGTTTCATTTTTTATTGTTAACGAGTGTGTCAACGATAGCTGGTCGCCACAAACACTTGAAAAAAGATGGAAAGCAAGAATTGAAAGCAACAATTGCACAACTGAAAAACTACTAAATTGCAGCTTCATAGTGCTATTGAGTTAATTAGTTGCACCATGTAATTGTTTCAGTTCTGATTGATGACTGTGATTTACAGTTTGGCAAAAAAGTTACGACGCTAAAACGTAGTTATCAACAAAACTTTTTCACCATTGACTCATGTTACAGTTATGTGCAAAGTTGATAACGAGAATACCAGCTAATATATAAAAACTTCTAAATGAAAAGACTTCTTTTAATTAAAATGTTCCTATCAATGTGTTTCACTATATCATAATAAGATACTGCTTTGATAAACGTTCTTTCCCAAGCTTTTTCTGTAGTTTGCAGTAACAAAAATGCTAGTATGTTTGGCGTGCCGTTATGCAGTACAGTAAACTGAGGCTTTCACTTTATTGTTAAATCACATTATTATCATCAAGGTAAAATTTTTAAAAATAAATTCATAAAAAAGTAAGAGAAGAGAAGAGAGAGAGAGAGAGAGTTACAATGTGTTAATACTTTGCTTTAATTGGTAAACTTGGACTTTACATCTTCTTTTTCTTCTTTTTTTTAGCATGAGAGTTGTCGACTGTTTTTTTCTTTTTGTCCATTTGCTCCTTCTTGGCAGCCTTCTCCGCCGCTGCCTCTTGGTTAATGGCCGCCGCCATTTTCTGGTAGATTGCCGCCGAGTAGAGGGCCATCTCATTGTCGGCGTTGTCCTTATAGAACGGATAGCCTTTAGGGCGGCTGATGGCGGAGAGATGAATGTGCAAACATGGTTCACCCTCTAGGTCGAAGAACAGCCGAGGTAAGACGTAATCAGGATCCATGAATGGCGTTCCGTACTGAGCCCGCAGCTTCTCCTTCAGCTGCTGCAGGCTAGCTGACCACTGACCAGGGTCAGGACCGGCGGTGTACAGTTCATTGTACACCGCTTTCAGGAGCTTCACCTGGGAGGGCACATCCTCGAAGGCAGCTCGCTGTGCCAAGATGCGATCCTGCTCGTCTTGTGCTGTTCCCATGTTTCAGTGTGGAGGTGCCTTCAGCCTGTCTGTAACACACAAAGTTGATTAGATTTGATGGAACTGAATCAAAATAGAAAATACGTTACGTTTTTGTTTCACAAAGACTGCGTTTGGAATGCTTGGTTTGAGTTCTCTTTATCTTTGCGTCAACTTTCATTTCAACAACGCTGCAGCTGTTTGAGTAAACATTTACCGCTTTCACTAACCAGTCGTAGAAGACGTGCGCCGGCTATTGTTGCCCACAACAACGGCGGGTAATGATATCAATTGGTTTCATTTAAAGCACACTTGTGAAAATCTACACAACATTTCTGGTCTGTGGTTTGTTTCAAGTTGAAGCAGAGCTTGGTAAAATAAAAAGACAAAAATATTACTAAATAGCAAGTACTGTGACCCGTTACCGGAATTCAGTGTACCACAACCAGTCAACATTACTTTACAACAAAATATCTGAACAAGCAAAAAGTTTTTTAAATGAAAACAAAATTGAATCACCAAGTGTCAACAAACTGTTTTTTCAGTCCTATTTTTGCAGTTTAATGAGATCAATTAGAGTCCACTCCCCTTCCTACATTTCTGCCAAATTACTTCAAACAATTTCAGTGATAACGTCTTCGTCTTCGTCCCTGTCTTTGTCCGTCTTTGCATTGTGGTGCACCTCGGCCTCGATGAGAAAGCGCACTCGTTTGGCGGGCCGCTTTGACGCACTTTGACGACCACGTCTGCCCGCTTGGACGACACTAATCGGGTGACCAGCCGATGTCGATGATAATGGTGGTCTGGCCCAGTAGTGCTCATCCATATCCTCATCCACATTTTCATTCACATCAACCTCGGTAACTCTCTGTGAGTTCTCCTCCTCTTCTTCCTGGGCGGCAAACGTCTGCATCTGAAACTCTTCCCAGCAACGGCCCACGTCCTCCTCCGTTTCCGTTCCAATAATCTCCTCAGTCAGGCAGAGCTCGTCCAGCTCTCGTTGCAAGTTTCGACCGCTGACTCGTTCCGGGTAGAAGCCGCCAAAACTGTTTCCGTTTCTACCACCACCACCACCACCTCCAAAACTGCTATGGAAGTTGCTGAAACCGCTTTCCAGGCCTCCTCGTGGCCGGTGCGACCGATGGTGAGGCGGTCGTACAGTGCCACCGAGCAGCGGACGCAGGCGATGAGGAGGAGGAAGAGGGCGATGATGCCCACCACAAAGTAAGCATCGTCAGCGGATTGGAGTTATGGAACAGGTCGTCGCCGCCGCCGTCCAGCACGGCGTTCGGCTGCTGGTACTCGTGGAGGTTCCTCGGCATGAAGAAATGGGTTCGGTTGCCACCGGCGATGGTCAAGTTGGTGCGAATGTAGTAGTAGTTGCTGCCCAGGAAGGGCGTCGACTGGCAGAGGCAAAGGTGGAGGTGGAAGTCAAGTAGTATCAAGAAGGTAAAAAGTAGCTGAACATCGAAGGTGGTGAACAGGCCGGCGATTCCTCCTTCGTTCATTAGTGCCATAGGCTTGAGATCAGTTTGGCTGGTTAAGGAAGTGGAAAAATGTAAGCAGTTTTTTGCTGACTTCAAGACGCTAGAGCGTTCACTGACTGACTGACTAAAAGTTGGAACATGTTCTGAAGATGTTCTTTGTTAAGAACAATTCTTAACAAACTTTTGTACCAGCTGTTGAGCCGCATTTTCGCCGGAAAAAAGGTCAAAAGTTGTGGTGACGACAGTAGCAGTGTCTCATCAACAACTTTTCATTTTTGCCTTCATCCTCAGTATGTGTTGGTGTGTGTTTTTCGGTGAAATTAAAATAATTGACAGTGCTTTGTTTACTTTACATCTTGCCGCTGATAATGGTGATAGTGGTGCTAATAATGATTGTGATGGCTGGTGGTAGCTGGTGTCGCACCAAACGACCAAGATGGTGAGCTGCAGCAACCAAATTGCCTTTCTCCTTTTCTCATTATTTTCCCCTTTTCCTTTTCTTTTTCCCTTTTTCTTCTCTTTACCAACGGCGTGCTCAAGTGTGAGACGTTGAAGAGCGTCTTTCTCCAAATTTCCATTCACCAGCTTTCTCACTTCACTTCACTTCATTTTACCCCACCACAACCACAACCACTTCAGTCACTTTCAGTCCCCTTTTTCCTCCGTTTCATCCATTTTCCACCTCGCAACTATGCACACACTCTTAAAATATTACTTTTCTTTTTAGTTATGCTTCTTTCTCTTCATTGTCGTAAGGAGAACAGCAGCTGCTTCTGCCATTGTCGGCTAAGTGGGTACAAACAGCAATTCTATTTAAGTGTTGCCGTTAGTGCTGCTAATGTTACTGCTTTTAATTAAGTTAACAGTGACTGATGTATTATTATTACGATTTTTGAGCTAATTGGCTGTTATGAATGATTGAGGGAGAGAGAAAGAGAGTAAAACCCGTTGTTAAGTGATTGTGTTTTGTTTTAAAATTAATTTTGTCGTTTAGTTTAATTAGTTTAGAAAATTTTATTTACAAAAAAAGAGAAATGTGGTCACAGCAATCACAATAAAGTATTCATTAAGATGTTTTGTAAAGTTAAGTTAAATATACCACTTTGAGTTGCGATCACATGTCAGTAGAAAGTGATGTTGATGATGTTGACAGTTTTGCAGTGCACAGACGCTTTGATCGTCGGGTTGGTGCCGATTCTGCTAATGATGACAGTTTATCAGCAAAAGAATCACTTTCCTCTTCTTTGGCTTCCTTAGGTTGGCTTTTGGCTGGTTTGCCAAAACTGTCCTTATCAACAGCGCTAAAGAAGGCGACCACGTCGGAGGTGAACTGAGACTGATTCCTCTGCAGTTGAAAACACTGCATTTCATCAAGCATTTGTAAATTGTGCCCTTTGTCTTGAAGGACACGTTTCAGTGGAGCATCAGTTGAAAATGCTGTTGATAAGCATAAAGGTGATGATAATGATTTAAGCTCTCAATGTTCATTCTGCTGATAACTTTGCTGCGGATGCAGTCCACCGAAGTCAAGTCGACGGTCGTCAAAAAGGTGTGCGTCGTAATAGTCAATGTCTTGCGACACCGCCCACCGGCGACCTTCCAGCGACGCCTGTAAACGTCTTCCACTGAGCACAGGTCAAGGTAGGCGAGGTAGCTACTTGGTGTCGAGGTGATCGGAATGATAGCGGCAGTGTCCTCTTGGTTGTTACTACTATCACTACTTTCCTTGCCGGCCATCCAAAACTGTAGCTGATTGACCGCCTGACGAACATCACCACTGAAACGACGCCCATAAACGCCAGTGTCAAGACGAGCACTTGATAATTTTAGTGTCGTTGTACTTTCAACTGTTTCTGGTCCACCTCATCACAACGGTCATCCTTCCGATTGCTCTTCTTTGTCTTTTCAATCTGCTTTTGGGTACTGCTGCTACTGAGCAGGACAGCCAAATGTGAACGCAAATGAGGCAGCCAGTCAACTGGTCGCAGCTGAACAGTGATTATCAGATTACTGTAGCTTGAATTTGACTGATAACTACCACCACTGCCACCAAAAGAAAGGAGCCATCTCGAAGTGAGCAGGTGATGATAATTGGCTTTCGAGCGTCGGCAGTTTCGGCCGCCTGCAAGGTACGCCACAATTCGGCCGTCTTTTTCTCTTGAGTATTGCGAGTTTTAGTGATGTCATTTTTGTTCTGTTTGTTACCACTGTTTCCGTGGTAGTCCTCGTAGAGGACGCCCTCAATGTCGTCAATAAGAATGAGCGACTTGGAAAGCTGCATTCGGTTGCCGGCGGCAGAGTCAGCAGAGTTACCACCACTTTTTGCCCGCTGAAAGATGCTCAAGCCTTGAAGTTTTTTTGCAACTGCTGCTGTTGCTGATGCTGCTGTTGATAAGTGCTCGTTGTCGTTGTCGTTGCCGTTGCCGATGATAACGTCCTTGTGGTGGTGATTGGCGGCAATGTAGTGCGACTGCAGCGAGTCCTTCATCTCCTTCAACACCAGCGCGGGCGTCAGCCGTTGACTGGTGGCGCTGAACTCCAGCACCTGGTGACCGGATTCTCCCGCCAGTGCGTAGACTAGAGCCGTCTTGCCGACGCCGCTGGGCCGCACAGGAGGAGACACTTGCCCAGAGTGGTGGCAGTTGATTCGGTGTTAAAAAAGAGAAAATGTTAGTAGATAGTGAAAAAAGCTGTTGCTGTGAACTGTGCTTACTGTTTTGGATGTGAGATGGCACAGCCAGTGAGGCATTTGAAATGGCTGGTTGGGCAAAAGTGGTCTGCCAGTTGGCTAGCCAACACCTGGCCGCATCAACTGCCTCCTTTTGGCCGACCAGCTCCTCGGTCGACTTGGGCCTGTACGTAGAGGTCCATAGTTTGAGGTAATTAGGCGGAGGAAGAGCAGGTCGCTGGTTTGCCGCTGCTGTTTTTAAAACCGCTTCCCGTTGGTCGTTGTCGCTGGACTCTAAGGTGATCACCGGAATATCTGCTGACAAAGAAGGCTTGGTTGCCAGTTTAGACGCTGCGACTGATTTTCGCTTTCTGGTTTTGGTTTTGGGGACAGTGGCACTAGTTGATGATGTTGTGGCTTTTGACGACTTTGCTAAAGCAGTGGCCACATCTGCTCCTGCTCCTTTTGATGCTCTCTTTTTTGTTGGTCGCTTTTTCTGCACACCATCGTCTTCACTGTCGTCACCACCAGACCCCTCGCCGTCAACGTTTTCAAGCTCAGCTTTGTAGTTAATCCTTTTTGCTGTAAACCGGCAAGGTCGTTTGGAAGTCGTTTGGGCAGTTTCCAAGTAGGTTTCACCCACTTCAGTGTTTTCATCACTTGTTGAAGTGCCCGTGGTGGTGGTGGTGGTGTAAATCGCTAAACGAGTCGACTTTCTCAGATTGCGTCCACGACGACTCTGGCGAGTTTTGGAAGCAGGTTTTGGTGGCAAAGATGATTCCAACAACTTTTCTGGCTCATCAATTTCCGTAGCAGAATCATCATCGTCATCTTTAACTGTGTTACTTTCAACAACAACAACAGCATCCTCTTGAACTGCTTCCGAATGCTGAGAGGCAGCAGCAGCTGCCGCAAATTTGGCTCTCAGTCGGTCCACAGTTGACGATGGCAGACTTTTCGGTGTCAGTAATAGTTTTCCGCCTGTTTTAATAAGTGCTGCTGGTTGCGACTGTGTAGTCGGCGCTGTTTGTTGATAAGTGGTAGTGGCAGAGGCGGCGATGACTAGTGTAGAAGAAGAGGTAACACCTGCTTTAGTAGCAGTTTTCTGGTGGTCAAGTGAACCGTAGAAACTGGCCATCGACGGCCATTGTGCTGACTGTAAATGAGATGATGAGGATGATGATGAGGATGAGGATGAAGACTGCTTCAGTTTATCATCAGAACTGGTAAACTGGTATTGAAAAAAGGCAGTACTTTTTTGTGCCATTTTGGTAGTTGTCGTGACTGGACCAGTCACGACTGTAGCTACCAAGTTTTCAGCATTCATTTCACTTTTATCATTTTCCTTTTTCTCTTTGATTGTTGTTAAGTTTGTGCCGTTTGTATTTTCAGATTTGAGCTGATTTTTGCCATCATCATCATCATGATTTTTGTCAACGTTTTCAGTATCAGGTTTGGGCATTTCAGAAAGATGCTGCAGTTGCTGATGTTGTGGTGATTCTGGTTCGTAAACGTCCAACTTTCGCTTTTTCCGACCTCGTTTTTTTGTGGGCAGTAGTTAGTTCCGATGCGGCTGATGATGATTGACAGTTTGCCGGTTCATCAAGTGTATTTACAATAGTGGAAGGCGTCGAGGTCTCTGATTAAAGTGTGCTCTCAAATGCAGCCAGGTCGCGGTCACCTGTACGGTTGAGGCGACTCGAAGAGCGCGTTTTTTGAGAAAACGTCACAAGTTCTGCTGATGCTGGTGATGGTGATAGTAGTGGTGGTGTAAGACATTTGTCTTTGTTGTCACTTGGTTGTGTCACCTTTCGCTGCCGTTTTTCTTGGTCCCATCCTAACAGTTGAAAAACTTGGTTAGTTTTCTAAAAAGCAACAAACACCCAGACAGTCAACAGTTGGCACTTACGGCGGTGACATGTTGGGCATCAGTTTTGGGCAGTTTAGCTGGTGGAAAAGTTTGCAATTTGGATGACTTTGCATCTTTGACTGTTATCAAAGACTTATCCTCGTCAGCCAGGACACTGTTTCGGGCGGTGAAGAAAGCAGTGACCTTTGACTGCTGCTGCTACTGTTGCTGCTGCGGCTGAGACATGGCTGCCCACTTCAGCGGCACACAATATAAAACACACCAAAACAAGCACTCCTAAAGGAAAGAGAACAACAGGTGAGATTGAAAAAAGTAAAATCTACAAAACAACTTGAGTCAAACAAAAATCAAAAGCAAACAAAACTTATAGCTTACGCTTTTGTCCACTCAAGTGAATCCTCTGGAGAGGTGCTTGTGTGAGTCTTTCTGCAAAGTAAACAAATGGAGTGAGATGCGTCAGCAGAATCGTCGGCCAAAAATGTGTGTACCAGCTTCTAACGGGCAGCAACACAGAAATGTCAGTCTAAATTAGAAGGTGGTGAGATGAGTTTTCTCAAGCAGTGGCAGCCAAAAGATGCTGCTGTTGTAAACAAACACGCAAACTGCCTGCTGGCTCGGCTTTGGCGGCAAAACACTTTTGAGACCGAGCGTGCCAACTGATGCTGCCCTCTTTTGACAACTGACATAACCACAATTTTTTTGTTTTTGTCTCTTGCTGTTTTGTTTTACAGATTATTTCAAATTGATGCGTTTTACTTTAATATTGTACTTTAGTAATGAAAAACTTTGCATAACAAATTTTTTATTTAGTAAAGTCACTTTACGTCAACCGATGCTCCCAGGCAGTTTGATAATTGACGTCTGAAATGATGAAAGGACAGCGAAAATCACCGTGGTAGCTGTACCTGCTGCCACTAGCTGAAGGATATCGCCAGGCCAAGGTGGCCACGTGAAACTTTCGCCACCAAATGGCCAGTTGTTGTAGAAGAATGACTAGCCGACTGAGTGCCCAGCACAAAACCGGCCATCTGGGAATCGCCTTCAACGTCCAACTGAGCAGACAAAAGTAGACGCGTTCAGCGGTTGAGTTCAGCCTGTACGCTTCTTCATTTCCGTCAATCAGACCATCAAAGTGCAGCGCAGAGTAATGCATCAGCGACCGATAAGTGACCACGGGAACAAAGCGGTAGATCCCCAGAGCAATGCTTTCCGCCATGGCCTGGCCTACTCTTTCAGAGCGCCCCCTCAATGATGGGCTTCCAGTCGAGGTGAAAGATCTGCCGACAGAGCTCCACCACCTCTTCGTCGGAATTGCCCTCGCACAGGTTAAAGCGGTCTTCAATGCCCAGACAGTGGCCGATGACACGCCAAAAGTGAAACAGACAGTGGTGATCATAACGGGAAAGGGCACCTAAACCGAGCTTTAGCGGAAAAATGAAAAACACAAAAAAGATGTGCAATATTTAAAAAGTGGTCAATTTTTTAAAGCCTTGCACATTACCGCTTTAGGAAAAAGCTCTCCGAAGCCGACAAAGGTGAACTGAGCGGCATCATGCTCCATTGGCTTAGCCAAAGGCTTTTGCCCGGCAGTTCACAGTGATCATTACGTTGAGCAATTGGTGGTGGCGGTAGAAGCGGTGGTGGTCCGCCCGGCAACCGGTCATTCATTCGCCTTGCCACCTGGCGATGAAGTGCTCGGACTACCTTCAACGATCGATACGCCCGGCTGTTCACGTCAAAGGGGTCAGAGGTGAACCAGTGGCGGACGTGAACTAGTGTGGACAGGTACCGACTGAAGAGCTGCGGAACGGTGGCTGACTGTCCGGTCGCCAGGAGCACTGCCAGGCCGTCAAAGAAGTGCAGCGTGAAGAGCAGACCGTACAGTTGGCTGAAACTGATGCTAGGTGAAAGTAGAAACGCCAACAAAAAGACAATCAATTAGCTTTTTGAACACCATTTTGGCGTCGCACACTTACAAGGCGCCATAGGTTTTATAGAGATGTTGCGCGTGAGTGAAGGCGTTTCGGTCGAACCACTGGGGAGTGTTTTGTGGACTGCACTGTGGTGAAGTTCCGCCAACAGCTGTGCCAAACTTTTGCATGAAGCTTCTGCGGAGTTGAACTTTCTGTTCAATCAAAGTTTTATTATTGCTTTGATCATCAGCTTTTTCATTTTGAGTTATGGTCATTTTATTTAGTTTTTTATAAATTAAAAAATTGTTTTTTATTTTGATTTATAAAAAGACGAATCAGTAATAGTTAACAATTTTAAATTTAACTTTTGCACTAGGAAATAATACTCAATAAATGAACATTTACACACTTATTGGCTTAAATAATGTTTGTATAAAACAACACAAGAGAATGACAAATTACCAAGACAATGAATGTTTTTTTGCAAAATTACACCATTATCCTAGCAATAATTAGTTGCCATTAATAACAAATTAGCATCACAGAAATTACTTGTTCGAATAAAAAAAATGTCAAAAGTATTGATATTTTAGGTGTGCTAATGTAAACGTGCTAATGTCTGTTAAAAAGTGTTAGAAGGCAGGGAGAGCGTGAGCTGATAGATAAGTTTTATTCAACTAAAAGTAGAGAATAACTAACTCACTACAGTGAGAAACGCCACTCTAAATAGAGTGGGAGAACAATGCTTGCAAGTTCTAAAATCATAGAGGTTCTAAAACCTAACAAAAAGTAAGGATAAGTAAGGATAAATGTATGCATTTAGTATACTTTGAAAATGTTAAATAAATAATTTACCATCTTTGAGTTGATCAGTTAAAGCCAAAACATGTATATCAGTATTTCAGTTTTCTAATCATGTTTATGTCAAGTTTTTCAAAATAATTACTTGGCTGCGTCTCTTTTTTTGTAGACAAAAAAATGAAAATGCCCGAGCAGTGCAGGTAGCAGCCGACCGGGACTTCTTTGTCGACTTTGTCATTGCTTTTGAAGGCAAGACGAAACAAACTAACCAGACTAATGTTTTTAGCAAACTGGCCAGTCTGCCGTTGCTCTGTCCCTTTGGGCTGGACCTTAACATGAGAAAGGTCAGAAAGGAGGACAAAACGGCTAAAAATTTTGCTAATCTTGCAGATAGCTTCATTTAATTTTTGTCTGACGACCATCTGCAAGCTAAGCCAGGACCAGTGGCTGGACTTCAAGAGCACACTGTTTTGGCTGAAAGTGTTCAACCTGGCACGGATTCAGTGTTGCTTCAACGCTACACGACTCGACCCTAAACACGACATCAATTTAAAAAACTTCTTCCTCTATGCAACCGGGCTTCTGAAGGAGAGAGCAGTTAGGTGTTTTTAGAGTCATTTGTCTGGTTTTCGAGTGTTTCTGTTGCCACTAGTTTGATGGTGTACAACAAATGCCTGAATGAAAGTGCCTTTGAGCAGAACGCGCTCATTAATTAAGCAGAGAAGAGGTTGGTAGGGTGAGGCACTAAAAATTTACAAGCATAACCGTAGTCCAGAGTCTGGACTCCAGACGTACTTTTAATGGTAGAGGGAACGATTGTTTGATGACTAAACCTGCGTCTATTTTGTTTTTGTGACAAATGTTACACAATACTGTACATCTGCTCAACAGGCATTCCTCAGCAGTGCACGGCACAAGGCGGCGAGGTCTGGCCAAGTGGTGTCGGGTGAACTGTCCGGGTAAGTTAGAGGAGATGTTAGCCTGGCTGTGTCATTCCTTCATCACATCATGACGGGTGGCCAAAAAGTGGTTGCCTAATTGCTTCCAGTAATTAGTGTTCAGTCGCACTGTTGCCTTCTCTCTTTATCTATTGCCACTGCTGTGTCTGGTTGTGTGCGCATTATTTATTCAGGCAATGGTGATCACCACTGCAGTGGTCTGGTGTGCCTGGTGACACTTTGGTGGTGAGTCACTCTCCCTCTTGTTCAGTGCCACTCAGTGTTGCATTGAAGCTCAGTTCATCTCCTCTTCAATACTCCGAACTGAGCGCCTCTTTAGTCGGCCAATGTTTTGAAGTGGGGAGCCGGGAGATGATCGCCTAGTCAGACAGTGAACTCGATTGTGTAGCCTTTGGTGGTGCTGGTGGTGGTGGTGGTGATTTCATCTGTTGCACGATGATTCTAATTGGTGGTGATGTCGTTGTCAGTGCTGTTCTGGTGGTGATGGCTCAGCTCGGTGAAGAAGGCTGGTGATGTTGTGACATTCCTGGAAGTGATGTTTCACTGTGAAGTGACTCAAGTGACTCTCACTGTCAATCGCTTTGAGGAAGACTGCGGTGTCGCTGGTAGTGAAATCATCGGCTGGTCGCTGACTGTCATTCGCATTCTGCTCATCGCCATCAGTGTGCGCAGTTTTGAGCGACTTCATTCGCATCGAAGAGATCAAGTCATCAGCCACTCTCTGTCGACGATTTAGATCTGCCTGATCCAAGTGACATAGACAATCTGCACATCTTTGTCAACATTCTCCAGAAGCAAGTCCACCAGAAGCAGTCCAGTAAAATGTCGGACCAAGGCAAGTTGTGAACCTTTTTTTGTTGTTGGTATTGAAAATGATTTGTAACCATTGATATTATTGATTGCATTTTGACTACTACCACCACCACCATCGCCTGTCGCTGATGCAGGAAAGAAAGACGCGCAGAAGAAGGCGGAGGAGAAAGCTCTCAAGGATAAGAAGGAAGCGGAAAAGCGCCACCGCGAAGAGCAGAAGAAGCGGGAGGAGGAGAAGCGTCGCAAGGAGAAAGAAGAGAAACTAGAGAAAGAGTATAGGAACATGGTTAACCGGGGTCACCGATGGTGTGATTAAAAGAAAAGGAAAGGAGGGATCAAGGATGATGTGCTGCTTCAAAAGTGGTCACAATCTGCTGAATCACCACCATCTGAAATCAATCACCCTGATCACCGTTACCATCATCAGCACCAGCACTACCACCACTACCACCACCGCCTCGGCACTAATCCTCATGACCCTTTCTTTGACTTTTCCACTTTATTGAATTTCTTTTCTTTATCTTCTTTTTTCACTCTCAATTCTTTTTAATATATCAGCCAAAACTTGCCTCTTTCATAATATTCTTTGTTTCTATTGCTGTATCTTTTACTTTTTCTCTTTTCACTGTTAGTTTATTACTTTGTCTATTTTTCTCTTTCCTTCTTTTCCCCTTATTTGAATGATTTTAAATTCAACAGCAGCTTTTTTCATGTTTTCAAAAATTTGTTAGTCACAATTTTGCTTGTTGCAAGCTCACTTGTTTAATTGATTTTAAATCAATTAATAAAAAACAACAGTTTTGTCATGCTCGTTTCACTCACTTCTAACTAAACTGTCCTACTAACTTTTCTTATAAGTTTGGACAGCGGTTCACCCTGACGACATTTGGACATTGTAAACGCCCATCGATTGGTGCCTCGCTCGTTGGAGCTGCAGGAGTTGGTGGAGTCTGGGGCACTTGTTTCTGTGGTTGAACAGGCTGTTTTCTTTGCTGACGCGCCCAAAACTGGGCATCTGGATGCGCCTGCACTTCTTTGAGTGTGGTTCGCAGAGGTATACGATTGTCTAAAAGCAGAAATGCAAAGTTTAATGTTAAATACAATTAATCTAGATGATGCACTTACTCACTGCTTGAAGTTAAGAAAATGCCGGTCGTCCTTTTCTTTAGATTTAGTTTTTAGGTGTTGCAGCAGGGGCATTTCTTGCATTATTGTGATAAAAACGGCCAGGTGGCTTCTTGAGGTGGCTGCCAATAAGCCACATACACAAAAATTTGTTTCATAAGGTTATAAAAATGACTAATATTCTTATACTCTTATGAGAAAGTCTCATAAAATTGTAAGCTGTTCCTCAGTGGCCACTCATTTGATTTCTGCTAACTATCATCCCCTCTACCATTCACCACCTTATTACCGCCACCAACTTTTAATCATTCAGCAGCATCCATCACCGATAGCTAAACTGGCACGCTGACTAACACCACTGCTGACACACTAGCCACTCAAACACACCGCGATGTAAGTTGGATTTGTTTTTTCAATTCCAAAGATTTTGGCAGCGAGATTTAGTCCGTCGCCCGAGGGGCCCACTGAAAATGGCACCGTTTCTGAATCCCCTTTTATGGCACCAAAAAAAGTGTAAGTTTGCCTTTCAGCTTGTATTTTGTTTGAAAACTGAAAAGGGTAATTGATAATGCGCAGGTAAGGGATACCGGCGGAAAGATGAAATGTGTTCAATGGAGCGTTGATTTGTTAGGAATCAAAAGGGTAATTGGTGTACAAAGGGTAATTAGTATCATATGAGTGTCGAAGTAAAAGTAGAAGTGGCACGCAGTCGCAGATGCCGACCTGTAGAAAACTTATCTGCTCTGTGTAGCACACACTAGGCAAACTAGACTTTGGCAAAAGCCTGGGCTCTTTTCTAGGGAGCGCAGGTAAGGCACGACCTGGGCAAGGGGGACTTGGAATCTAGCGGGGCGAATGAGGGTCAAACACACAAAGTAATAACAATACTTTCAATTTGCAAGACGGTCAACTAGTACAAAGTACAAGGGAGGGAGAGAGAGTGAGGGGGCCTAGGACCTCAACTTTTCAGGGTTTTCTCAAGGTAACGAGAAAGTGCGGCCCACCTAAGTCAGCTAGCTCGATTTAGCAAAGAACAAACAGTCGGTCTAACTTTGCTAAAGAGTTTCGGCACTGGAAATTAGCTAACAATAAACCTCCCGAAGTGTGACCTCCAGATTTTGTTCAAACGGCATTTTTTTGAAAGAGCAGTTAATTCTAAGATATCTGACTTTTAAACTTGATAGAAGTGGCCACTGGATTCAGAGTAATCGGGACCCAAAGTTTCCGGTCAGTGTTAGTTTTGCATGCAAAAATGCCATAGGCCAGTGGGCCAAAAATTTTGAGAATTTTTAGCAACAGCAGTTGCCAATTGTGCATTTGCTGTTGATTATTTTATCCTGAAGCTATTATTTTCAGCAAAAACCATGCAACAATTTCATCAATTCAATAACTCATTCGGCCGATCTACAAAAATTTTAAAAAGTTAGAAAAAAGGATTATTCAGTTACTCAAATTTACTAAAAAGGTTCATGTATTTGATTGACGCCCTTGAATCACAGTTTTTGCCAGAATTATGTTAGTCACCAAACTCCTCTAACTGAAGTTATCTCGTTAGCTCGGCGGCTTTTGATAGTTTTGCAGTTTGGGCTAGAGTTATGATATTTACTAAACTTTTTCAATTGGAGTTTGCTTGTTAGCTCGGCGGCTTTCGGCCGTTTTGCAATTGAGATTTTGTTTATGTAATTTACAAAATTTTGCTAGACAAAAGCATTCAAAAATGCGAGCGCGAATCTTATTGGTCAATGACCGGTGCGTTCACTCACAGGTGTAAATAGAACCCACTGGCCTATGGCGTTTTTGCATGCAAAACTAACACGGACCGGAAACTTTGGGTCCCGATTACTCTGGACCCAGTGGCCACTTCCATCAAGTTTAAAAGTCATATATCTTAGAATTAACTGCTCTTTCAAAAAAATGCCGTTTGAACAAAATCTGGAGGTCACACTTCGGGAGGTTTACTGTAAGTTGGAATCAGCTAGTAGAGTTGTTCAGGAGTCAGGGATTTGTAAAGGTGGTTGGATGCTGATTTTGTACGGCAATTGGCTGCTCCTTATATACCAAACTGAAACTTTTTAAAATGTTCTTTTCGTCTATTAATTCTTTTGTTCAATCTTGAAACTGCCTTTGCCAGAATAATCCAATATCAATTTCATTGCTGGACCTTCCGATTTTTTTTGTTATTTGGGCCATGTGATGTACTTCGTTCTTTTGAGATCATATCTCTGTAAATCTCCATACGGTCGTAACTGTTGCAGTGCTTTTTGGCTCCGGGGTTGCAACAGTGTACAAGTTGTGTACATGTGTAATCAGGCAGTGACTGATGCTTTCACTGCTAAGGCTTAACAGTGCTAAGCAGGCACTAATTGAATTAATGCAATCATCACCGAAGTGGCGTGTATTGGCTCTGTGTATCTGATCTTCCAGTCAGTGTTTGTTTATAGGTAGTGAATTGGCTCAAGCGGGCTAAATGTCGGCAATTGGCGCGCTAAATGATTTTGTTCACAAACACTAAGTTTTACTTCTACATGAGTCTCATTGTTAGAAAATGTGGGAATCACAATTTGTGAGTCACATTGTATGTGCCAAAAGTTCATGATATACAAGTGCAAATGGCGTGCTGTTGTCAAGAGCTTGTAATTGGTCATCAGGATAGGGTGATTGTGTGTGTAGAAGGACAATGTAAAAACTAGTGTGTCGGCTAGCGAAGCGAGCTCAGCAAGCGTAGCAATTTAAATAATTAGTCGGTTGATTGGTTTTCTTAGCTAACACTGCTAGTGTTGTACTAATGAAATGGTGGTACGACTAAAAGGTGGGAGGGGGGGGGTAATTAGTGAAAAAAGCAGTTTAAAATACCTGAACACTCTTTCAGAAGCAATTTTAGGCAACTGGTGGTAAACTTATTGTAACGTGCTAGAGCATTTAAACTAGCAAGTATGCGAATTGCAAGATAACATTTTTCAACAAAGTTCAATTGTAATACCTTTTTAAATATTTACTTATCAAAAACATAAAATTTACTTTAACTACATTTAACTGTAATAAACCAGTTTACATGAAAACTTTTAAGTTATTTTTTGCATTTCATCATCGATGTTATCGCTTCTGATTTGTGTACAGCATTACACTTTTAATGCACTATTGCATTATCTTATGGTTGCCCTCTGTTTAAAAACAAAAATGATCAAGAAAAAAACACTATTTTTTGCTACTCTCAAACTTTACTATTTATAATGCTGATAATCAATTAAATCAAACTAAAATAAAGGGAGAAGTAAATAGGGGTAAAGCAACCTTGAGAAACATCTATTTTTTTACTATCTAATCAGTTGGCGGAGGCGGCGGCAGCATCAGTGGCAGTACTACTAAAATGCAACAGCAGCTTTTGCAGACGAAAATCAACGCAAGAGAAAGTTGGTACTCAAAAGTAATCGAACTGACTTTTCAAACTACCGACGTTCACGCCAAGCACATGTACAAGAAGTGAAAGTAGTAAAAATCGCTTCTGGCTGAAACGTTTCCACATCGTTTGTCTGTTTGTTTGCCAGCGTTTGGTCATTATCAACCAGCAAGTTTGTCTGTGTGTGTTTATATAAGCTGAATGTTGGCAGTAAATTGTTGGTAGTGTGATTGTTTTCCTACTACTGCTGATTGACTGAAAAAATAAAAATGTTTTTGACTGTGCTACTTTTAGTCACCGTGTTGGCTTACTTGTAAGCGAGTTTTACAGCATCTACATTTTTGAATTGAGTTGTAACTTTAAACTTTTATTTTGTTTTAGATACATTCGCCACCGATACAGCTACTGGTCTAAGCGAGAAATCAGTGGTCCAAAACCAAGTGTGTTTACGCTGGGAAACGCCGGCCAAATTGCCCGTGAATCTCCGCTAGAAATTGAACGCCGTTTAGCCGCCCAATTTGGCCCCGTCTATGGCAACTTCAACTTTCTGGAACCAGTGTTGACAGTTGCCGATGCCCGCCTGCTGCGCCTCATTCTCATTAAAGACTTTAACCACTTTATCAACAGGCGAGCAGTCACTAGCTACCACATTGCCATCAACAATGGCCTGCTTTTTGCAGAGGGCACAACGTGGAAGCGGTTGCGGGCGGCCGCCAGCCCTAACTTTACCAGCGGACGGCTAAGGAGGGCCGTTCCCGTTATCAATAACCTTCTTGATAAACTGGATGAGTACTTTGAGCAGGCGGTGAAGGAGAAGGGCGGGCTCATTGCCGACTCTCGGGACCCGTTTATCGGCTTTGCCATTGAGACGATAGCGAACACCTCCTTTGCCACTGAGACGGGCGATTCCAGCGGCCTTGGTGGCGCCCGAAGCGTCAACCCTTTTGTCACCTATGGATTGCAGCTGCCGGAAGTGAGCCCTCTGCGGGCGGTGGCCTATTTCACCCTTCCGGCCTGGGTGAACGCCCTGATCGGCGTTGATCACCCCTTCAACGCCGTGGCCACTGACTGGTACATGAAGGCCATTTTAGAAATAATTCGACGCACTAAGGAGGAAAGAAATGCAGAGGGTAACAAAAGTTCTGCTGCCCACAACAAAAATCTTGTTCAGCTGCTGGTTGAGGCGAGTGTCGCTGAGTCAAAGGCAACAGACGAGAGTAAAAGCTCAGCCACTGAACTTGAACAGTTGACGGCGTCAATGGAAAGAGGTACTAGTGAATATCACTATTTTGAAAACACAATTAAACTTAATTCTCTTTTTTAGAGTTTGATGACGAAAACAACAACAGCGGTAAAACTTCTACAAAATTTGCCACCAAAACCTCAAAGCTCACTGATGAAGAAGTTGTTGGCGTTGCTATGAACATTTTTGCGGCAGGTTTTCACACCATCGCAGTAGCCCTCACCGGCGTGGTCTTTGAACTGGCATGGGCACCGCCGATCCAGGAACGACTGGTTGAGGAGTTAAAGGAAAAGCTGGAATCGCTGGATCCGCACTCTGACGAGTACTATCAGGTGTTGATGGCCACCGAAAACGGCTGTCCACTGTTAGACGCCGTCATCAAGGAGACGAACCGAAAGTACCCGGCACTAGCTCGACTAGAACGTCGTCTCGTTTCTGACAGCTACACACTGCCGCTGGAAAATGGAAAGCGGCTTGAACTGAAGAAAGGACAACTGATTGAGATTCCCACAGTGGCAGTGCACTACAACTCGGGTAAAATAGTTTAAAACTCAGTTTTGTGAATAGTTTTTTTAACTGCTAAGCATTTTGTTTCAAGAATACTACCCTGAACCGGAAACATTCCGTCCAGAGCGTTTTTTGCCTGAAAATAAGGACCAACTAGTTCCATACGCTTACCTCGCCTTCGGAGAGGGGTCACGAAATTGCATTGGAATGCGATACGCCTACCTGGAAATGAAGTACGCCCTTGCTCGACTGTTGCCTCGCTACCGTTTTGAGGTGACACCCGAAACGCCCAAAAAATTGAAAACGCTGCCTTTCAAATTTTCTACCACTTTTGAGGAGTTTCCGCTGAAAGTAGTCAAGCGAAAAACATGAAATTGATTTTGTTTATTAGTCACTGGATTACAGATAAAAACAAAAATAAAAAAGCTACACAGTGAACTAGGCAACTGCAGCAAACTTACAAAACTTGAAAGCAAAGTAAAGCTTAAAAACAAGAATAAGAGCTCAACTGAATACAAACCAACAACCAAATAAAAGTAAACACACAATAATTTACAATAAAGTAACCCACAATAAACTTAACTAGATTAAGCATACAAGCAAGCTCAAACTCTTTTCTTTTTTTTCCTTGCAAGAAAACCAACCAGTTTTCAATCAGTAATTACCAAAATCACATAATCACTCAATCGACTTTGGCAGAATTTTGATCGGGTTGCCCGAGGCGGTGATCACGTACTGACTGAGCGGCCAGGTCCACTCCTCTTCAAAAGCGAGGAAAAGGTAGCGCATCGTCTGGCCGAAGAAGGTGGAAGCCAGTTCCTTTGCAGACAAACCACTACTGCCTTCAACCAGTGCCTGAAAGTTGGGCAGCCGTCCGGTGCCGGCCTCCACCTGGCAGGCAATGTAGTCCTGCAGGGCGAGAAAGTGCTCCCAGACAAACTCGCGGTAGTTCCGGTCGTGGGTGGTGCGATAGGCGATCAGGTAGGAGAGGGCCAGTTGCGGCAGGAGGTTTACTTGCTTGCTTGTTCCCTCCTTGCTGTTGACGAGTGATTTTGAAGGGGAGTGAGGTTCTTGAAATTCAATTTCTGGCGTTCCACCCTTTCCCGAGATTTTATTCGGTGATGAAAAATTCCGCTTTTTAGCAGATTCGCTGTAGTCATAGGCAAAGTAGAACTTTTGCGGCAGCTGGTGGGCAAGCTCAGCTGAGTTGGCTAACGTTGCTCGACGACAGGTTTCAGTGATGTTCTGGCCGGTACTTTGCAGTCGCCAGTCGGTCCAGAGCAGACTGGGCGGCCTCTGCCGCTCCCCGATCAGCACTGTGTCTCGTCTCGCCTGAGCGGCCATCAGAAAGGTGGCTCCGTAGGCGCAGTCGACGCCCTCCATTTCACCCTCCTTCTCACTGAGGTACACCAGGGCTTCACTTTCCTCATCATCAACTTCATCATCATCTTCTTTTTTAGTCTTCCTATTTTTTGCCACTCTACGCTTATCAATCTCATCCAACTCATTATCTTGGTTGTCAGCGCTGTTGTTATCTGCCTGCTCTACCTGCACCACCTTTACTTGCGAACCGCTGATAAACAGCATAGGGCTGGTGGAGTTGAAGTGGTTGATAACAGTGACATTAGTTTCATGATTGGCAAGCCAGGCGTTAAAGCGATCCAACGAGGAGCTGTAGTTGAAGTTAGTGAAGCGGTGAAAGTTAACTGAAAAAAGTTTACACAACAAAGAAAATGTTTACTTATTAAGGTGTTTCCTTATCAACAGTATAATGATACTTACCCATCGTCCAGTAGTACAGCCAAGAGGCAGTCTCATTGCGGCCGCCGTTGTTCTCCCGCCACCAGCTCATACTCTGCTCGCAGTACGCAAAACTGCGCTGGTAATCCTCGTAGTTGCCGTAGCCCCGTCGTTCTCGGTAGAAGGTAATTGCCTCTATGGGCCACCGATCGCAAAGGGTGTTCTTCGGCAGCTGCCAGACGTCGGCCAGGCTGGAGGCAATCCTCGAGGCAGCCCTCAAGAACGTCCACTCTCCAGTCAGTTGATAAGCGGTCACCAGGCCGGGAAAAAGCTCCAACGCCGGGGGAGATGATTTTTTGGTGATCGCCTCCAGCACGTAGTACCTCGCCTCTGCCTCCTTGTCCTTCCAGCCCATCAGGTGGAAGGTGATCAGAGCAGAGAGGGCCACCGACGCCTCGACCGCTGACCTTTTCGACTGATCGGGCGTCAGCGGGCCCCAGGCAAAGGAGCGGTAGTTGTCCCAGATGACGGCCGTCGTGCCGGCCACCAGCTCTCGGGCCATCGTCATGTTTGTGGTGTCGTCCACCATCAGTTTGCCGTTGTTGGCTAGAAAGCCACTGAAGGGGTGGACGCAGTTGTGGCGGCTGTTTTGAGCACGATGTAGATCAGCTGCCGTGGGGTACTTCATCTGGGCAAGACTGGTCGGAAGTTGATCTGGTTTGAAGCCTTTTGGATGATGGTCGTTGTTGTTCTGGTGGTGATAAGCCCAAGTGTTGGGCGTCATGTGCCAGCAGTGGCCTGAGATGGCCCACATGAGGAGAAGTAGGAGGAAAGTGGTGAGAAAAGAAGACCAAAAAGTTGGTTTGGGCATCTTGTACAAACAACTGATTTGCGTGCAACTGCTGCTGTTGTTTGTAGGGCAAACCAAATCGTCCCCTAAACAACTCAACGCTTTTATATGTTTTGTAGCATGATGAAGGGAATGCCAGCAATGATGAGCATCTGTTTGTTGCCAATAATGTTTTCTTCAGTTATTGAAAGTTGCAGAGAAGGGGAAAAAAGGGCAAAGAATAATTAAAAGTGGAATGTCTTGGCTCTCTGCCGGTGGTAGTGGTGGTGACTGAACTTTACAGAACTGACATCGATTCAAATATCGTCTGTGTGTTTTATTGTTTTGTCATTTTCCTTGCTAGTTTGTAGTGTGCTCTGGGTGTTTGTAAAAAGGGGAAAAAGAGCTAAGACTATTTTTCATGTACATTCTAATTTTAGGAAAAAGGGGATTTCTGAACTGCGCAGCTCAACATCCAAGCATTAGGTTTGCTGACACCCATTGCAGTTTTCTTGCTTATTTGCAATATGGTTTCACACATATTTGCTGTTTCAATTTTTAAGTACTGTATTTGTAAATGAAAACTACTACTTTCTGTTAATTATTAAAAGAAATCTATTTCAGTTAACCAATTTCACCACTTTCAGCTCACTGTACTCAACTCACACTTAATTGGAATGTGTGAACCAGTGAAAAGACTACCAGCTACCAGTAGACATTACACTAACTCTATTTGTTGTTGCTGCTGTTGCTACTGCTGCACTAATTACTTTTCATCCGCAGCCAAAAAACCATTAGTGTGTGCAAATGGCTGCTGACAAAACTGAAAACGAAAGTTCAAGGTGACATTGACGATTCAATGTTTTCATTGAGCCCTCTAAGTTTTTATTTTTTTCAGCAAAAAAGAAGAAAACTTTGCACTCCTAAGTAAACATCATTTTCACTGGTCGTCGTCTCACGTTTGCCACTGTGATTGTTGATGCTACCATTTACCAATCAGCAGTTCAATAACAAACCCACTAGCAACTAAACCTGCAAAAAACAAAAAAATCACAGTGGTGTAGCTTCTGTCACAACAAGCAAACAAACTAATGGCCAATACTGAGAATCAATTACAAAAGAAGAAAAGTTGCAGTAGCAACAGAAACCAGCAGTAGTGCTTTTTATGCTTACATTTGTTCATTAGTAGCTGGTCTCGTGAGAGAGTGATTTTGTACGGTTCACCAGTAATTGGTGTTTTGTCTGGTTTTAGTTGCTGTTGCTGTTGATGCACTTCATTTTAACGCAAAGACCACCACCACCACAACAACAGCAACAACAGTTGTCTATTTCGTGATCGTTCAATTCATTAGTCAATCGCCCTTTACAGTTAGCCAGTGATCACTACTGATCAGTCACAAGTGCAAGCATCATCACCACCGACGATCTAGTAGATTTTTCATTTACAATCCTCATTTTGCTTCGAACACTTCACAATTTGAATGTTTTAGCATTTTAGCATCCTGTCAATCTAAATTTAATCAATAACCAACTGTTCACTATGGCTGTTTGCAACAAACCAGCCATCACTTTTGTCCTTCTGATTGCAGGTTTTGCCATCAATCCAGCTTTGCTTCTTGACTCGCTGAACAGCACCTCTGAAAAGTGTGCCGTTAACCCATGGGTCTTCGGTGTCGGTTGCTGGACTGCTGCCATCAAGTCACAGCAGCATTTTAACAGCAACAACGACATCAAAATGATCGTTCCATTTGGCTGCATCAAGAACTCTAGCACTGTCGCCAACTTCACCGACTGTTTCCACCAGTTTGAAGCAGTACTCTCTTTCTCTTCTTCCATCTCCTCCTCCCCTACAAAGGTGGGGCAGATATACCAAACGACCGGAGTGAGTTTTTATGTCAAATATTAAAAAATTGTTTTATTATTACAAATTCTTTCCTTTTGTTTCAGTCCCACTTTCAACAGCATCAGATTTGCAGCAGTCTCTCGGTGTACGGCCAGTGCGTGCGCCGAGTTCTCGAACAACAAGGACCAAACAACTGCAGCGCCTTTGACCGGGACCTGGTGGTCACCCTGCTCCGCCGACGACTCGAGGCGGTCGAGCTGGGGCTGAAAGAGCCGGTCAGTTGTGCTGAAAAATTGCATGCCTCGCACATCTTCGTCTACTGCTTTGATCAGCAGTGCCTCTTTTCGGTTTTCTCCCTGGCTACCATCTTCTTTATTGGATTCTACCTGGCCTGTCTGTTTACACTATACTATCTGATCACCAAAGACGAGCAGGAGAACAGAAGCAAAAAGGAGAAAGAAGAGGAGGAGAAGGACAACGAGGGCACAAAAAAAGGAGCAGGAGGCAACATTTACCACCTTCTAACCAGTGGTGAAAACGTTCACTTTGACAGTGATAGCCGCAAACCCGTCTTCTTGCAGCTGTTCTAAGCGGGAATGCAGTTTTTATTACCACTTACAACTTTTTCATTCCATTCTATTTTTGATTTTATATTTTTTCATATTTTCTTTTTCCCCAAATATGCGGCCAATGCAGCTGTGACGCTGGCATTTCTAAGTTTACAATTGTAACCCACATATTTTTAATTTTTATTGCAACTTTGTTGTTTTTAAATATTTTTTTGCAAACTTTGTTTTTCGTCCACTAGAAAGCGCTTCAGTTTTAGCAAACATTCTTTTCAACACAAAAATTGATTTTATTCTGGTAATTAGCAAGTTTCTGTTTGACAACCGTATGACATTAATCTTACCAGCTTGTAATTGTCAACGTCTCAATTGATAATAAAGTTATAACATTACTTCTGTATAAAAAAATTGTAACGACAAAGCTAAAAGTGAACAAATTCAATTTCTAAATTCTAGTCAAAATGCACCAGGCTTGCTCAAACCTTTTCAGCAAAATGGCAAATTACTTTTTAGTACTAAAGGTGCTATTTTTAAACAGCTTTTGAATCAAAAAACCACCACCACTTCAACTTAACCTGTCTGGCATTAAATCACATTACCTGCACACTTGCACACCTGACATTCATCACGCTTGAAAAAAGGCAAACGAAAGCAGACACTAAATGTGAGCAGATGACGTACGGTAAAGCTACCTCAGGTAGCTCAGATCAGATCAGCTCTGACGGCCCTACGGCCACTGCCACCACCACGACCAGTGCTAAACTGAACAGCAATTTGCTGGTGGTGGCAATCTCACCGATTCTACCGAATCAGCTTTTCAGCTCGGTGCAGTGCAATGTGCAATTCCTGTTCTGTGCTGTTCTGGTTCCCTGTTTAGAATATGACGTCACCCTAATAGTCAGAAGAGCTAGCAGCAGCAAAGCACCAGAATCGTTCCAGAATTGCATTGCCGATTCAGCATCGTCGGTTGGCTTTCTCTCTCTATTTCTCTTTTTACCCGTGCACTTGCAGTACTTGTCCATTTCCCGTTTCTTCTTCCTTTTTTCACTTTTTTCCGCCTTTCTCTGGAACGATCCAGCAGACGACCAGTAGACACCGACCGACCGACTGACTGACTGACTACTGCTGCCTTCCTTTTTGCCTGCAACTCTGGGCCAACTCAGCATGTGAGCTGTATTGTCTGTCCATGTGTGTGTGTGTGCTTGACTGAGTGAGTCAGTGGAGAATTTGGAAATGAGCGAAAGAGAAAAAAACATGGCCAAAGTGAAAGGCAATTGCCAAGGCTAGGAGCCAAGGGATCGGCGATCCAAAAAGAAGTAGATGTATTATAGAGAAGAAAAAAGAAAGAGATGACTGCCAAATGAAACGGGCTGCAGTACTGGCAGTGGCACCACTTTTGGGCACCAACACATACACAGGCGACCATTGCCGACAAATAAGCAAGTCAAGAGCAAGTGAAGGAAGTGGAAATGCAGGAAAATAGGGAGCGATGGGAGTGAGGAAAGGGAGCACCAGAGCGCCAATTCACTGGAAACTACTGTGCTGCCGTTGCTGTTGAATCGGGCGCACTTGGTGCCCTACTTATGCCACTGTGGCACTCTCTTTTCTTCATTTTCATTCTCTCTCCCTTTCTTTTTCTTTCTGTCCCCTTTCAGTCAGTCAAGGGTGCAAGAGAAGAGACGAGAAGAGGAATAGGGAAATCAAACTTTTTGCACATTTTTCCTCCATTTTTTGCTGTTGTTGATTGTGGTGGTGTTCTCCTGTGTGTCTGTGTGTGCTCTTTGTTGTGCAATGTGTTTGCTTTTTTAAGTGCTGCTGCGGCTGCGGCTGCTGTTGTTACTACTACTAGCCAAACATTTTTAGGGATTCTGCACTTTTATTTGTAAAGAATTTTACAAGAGGACAAAACAAGTCATTAACCACTTGAGCACTAGAATGCACTTTTTTTCTAAAAAAATTTTGGTTTCTTTTATTAAAAATTAATCGCTTTTGAATTTTAAATTCTGCGTTATTGACTATTTCATATCTTGTTTTTCATTCATTATTTGCTTTTCATTATCTCCTTTTCCTTAAACTTGACTCAGACGTTTGGGCGACACTCAGTCTGTCACATTATCAGCAAGCAAGCAGTCAGTCAGACAATCAGTCAGTCTGACTCACACAATACGCCAATCTCTCCTCACCACCAGTGGTGAGACAGTGTGATCACCTAATAATTCCCTTCCCTTTTCATCTAGTGCACACACATCTAATGTCCTCTTGGCAGGCCTGAAAAAAGTGTGTGTGTGTGTGAGTGTGTGAGTCAGACAGTCAAACACAGTCAGGCACTTTGACTGCTGCTGCTGCTGCTCTCTATTTCAAATCAGATTGACCTTACTTCACACACACACACTGAATTGACAGCAGAGAGAGAGGGAAGGCAGAAAGAAGCAGTCAGACTGAGCACTACTACTGCTGCAGCAGTTACGCTGCTGTTGCCCCCTCAGCCCTGCACCGATCGAATGCTCGTCGTCGTCGTCGTGTGGTGCTCTACGTCTGTTACATTTTGTTGCTTAATTGCCGCCGCCGCTGCTGCTGCTGCCCTCTCTTTCTCCATTTCCATTTGCCTCCATTTGGTGCTTTGCTCAACACACTGACTAGCTCTGTGCCCGCTCTCTCTCTCTCTCTCTCCCCTCGACTCTCAAAAAGCAGTAAAAGAGAGGGCCGTTTCTGCTGCTGCCACTGCGCCACCAAACGTCGCCTTTCCCTTCTCTTCTGCTGCTTCCTCTTCTTCTCTGTCGTTCCTATCGTCTCTCTCTCTCTCCATCTCTCCTTTTCTCACTCATTCAAACAGCCGTGTGTTCTCTGAGCCACAACCATTTGACACCACGACGAACCGCAGCAGCAGCAAAAGCAAAAACAGCAGCGACTTTAGCTCTGATCAGCAGCAGCTCTGAGAAGCAGAAGACGAAGAAGAAAATCAGCAGCAGCAGTCTGTGCGCAGTCTGTGCTGTTCTCTCTGTTTTCCTGTGTACTGTGAACTGATAGACCGTTTCACACAAGCACACACCAAATAGGAAGAAGAAAAAGAAGAAAAAGACAAAAAGTAAACAGCAGTAGAAACGTGGAGAAGAAGACGCTCTCTTTTCTGATCTCTTTTTATTTTCTGGTTTTTCTCGTCTTTCTACTGCTGATGCTGTACATCATCAGCACAAACTCAGTCAGAGTTCTCAGCAGCAGCAGAGGTACCAGAGCTGCTGAACAGAATCAGCAAGCAGAAACACAGTCCTGGTGATCATCACCACCCTCATCAATTTATACCGTCGTCTTCAGCAGTACTTCTGCCGTCACCCTCGACATCTTCTCCAGAAATCACCACAACCACCACCCTCACTACAACCAAAGATCTCTTGAGCAAAAGCACAAAGCTAAACTTGTGCTAACTTCAACTCAATTCACCAACATTTGGGCAGATCTTCTGACCATCACACACATCTCAATATCGTCTTTCTGGTAGTCACCTTCGTTTTCATCTTCGTTGTTGTTGTCGTTGATACTGTTAAACCTGAACATTGTTGCCTTCCCTCCGTTCTGTTGGCACTTTTCAGCAAAAAATTGCAAAAACGGAACTACGCTGGGAACATCACTGATCCTCTGCCGCCACCACCACCACAAAAAAGTAAGTGCCGAAAGAACTTTTTTCTCACTTTTTTGCCTACTTTAGCAGCAGTTAATTGATTACCAGCTAAAGTAGATCAATTAGCATTGGGCACTCATAGCTAGCATTGACCCACACACATGCTTCTAATGAACAGCAGCACAACAGCACAACAACATCTGCAGCTGTGGTGGTGGCTGTTGTTGTTGTGATTGTTCTTCATCTTTTCCCACTTTGTTCCTTTGCTCGTCTTTGCTCTCTGCTCAGTAATTTTTTCTGCCGCCGCCGTTGTTGGCCTCCATTGTTGTCCAGTGGTGGCCTCCTCTTCCTCTTCTCTTTGTGTTTCCTTTAGCAGCAGCAGCAGCAGCAGTTTGCCTCCTTCTTTACTTCCAATTGACCTTCCAATTGCGTAGCAATTGCTAGTTGGCGCAAGAAAAAGAAAAGAAAAAGACTTTGCCATCATCGTCAACAATCTGCGCAGGCCATGTTCACTTGGCCATCATTGGTCATCTATTTGCTGGTGCTGTTTGTTTATTGTTTTTTCGCTCTTCTGATTGCCTATTCCCATGGCTAATGCGCTGGTTAATGTTGTGTGTTTGAGAATGGGATCAATTTTGCCTGCGGACATGCTGACACCAGTAAAGTATAAACTTAACTTGTACATTTGCATTGTCCACTTTTGTACAGCAGAAATCACTGTACTGCAGAACAGTAAAAAAGTTTCAGTGCAAGATAAGCATGAGGAGAATAAAAGCTGAAAAAAGTGTCACTCAAGAAAGAGTGCAGTGCAGATTGCAGGCAGAAAGGTAAAACAGGAGCAATTTTGCAGTCTCCGAAACAAAAATAAAACAAAAGAAAGCAGTGCCATTAACACTGCCCCTAACCGTTTCTACTAACAATTGCAATTGCACTAGTTTTTTTGCAAAAGCAGCAACATTGTCTTAAAAACGTTTTTTGAATAATTGAAAAGAGCAAGTAGTTTATTGCTGCACGAAGATTCAATTGTACACTACTGTCGTAAAAACGCGTGAAAATCAGTTCACAGTCTTTTCACGCAATCCTCGTACAAGTCGTACAAAATTCTAAATTGCTGCAGCACTCAAATTTTGTCACTGTTGCTTTTGTTGGTATTGTTGTTTTTGTTGTTGTTGCTGCTGCTGTTTTACAAGTGTTTTTCTTTTCATTTGTTTACTGCAGTTTTGATCAAATTAAAGCAGTGTTCGCCGCAGTGTTTGGTAGATAAAGAAAAGAGAGCAAAATGTTGACAGTTTCACGGTGTGAGCGTGCAAAGTGCACAAAATAGAAAGTGTGTGTGTAAATGAGTAATGTTAGCAGCTGCAACATTTTGTCTACCAAACATTTTGTGCATTTGCTGCTGCTGTTGTAATTTCAAATGCTACTACTACTAGCGGCTTAATCATGTGCGGTGTGATGATGAATGATGGAAAAGTAGAAATGTATGTGTGTGAGTAGTGTGCAGAAAAAGAAGTGTGTTAACTCACACTTTGAACAAACACACTCACACACATTCACACTAATGAACAGTGCTGTGAACGCCTAAGCGACTAACGCTGTTCTCACAACCATTTATTTCCCCATTTATTAGCAGCAGCAACAGCAAAAATCAACAAGAATCTATGCATTAAATCGTTTCTGAATCCCTTTTTTGAGAAGCTGGTAGGCCTGAAGCCTGAAGCTCTGCACACCGACAAACGGTAAATTGATTTGGGCAAACAAACTCGACACAAATTGGCAAAAGCGTGTATTCTTACATTGCGTTTTAGTGAAATGAAAAAGGAAAAAAGTGTAACGCTCTGGTGTCAGTACTACGCACTTGTTATTGCACCAATGTGCGCTGTACTGCTTATTGCTAGCAGCAAAGTGCGCCTTACCGTTTTTGTGTAACAATTTGTGAGTGTGTGTGTGTGCGTGATTGTGTCAATGACTGATGCCAACTAGTGTGTGTTGTTTGTTTGTGCGGTGTTTCCCCTTTTCCACTTTTTCCATCCTTTTCTTCACTTGCACTCATGTACAATACAGACTGTCACCACCACCACCACCAGCCAGTCAGTGATTTTCCTGCTGGTGCTGCGTATTTTTGTGCTTCTTAACAAAAAGCATTTTTTAACAGTGAAAGTAGCACCAGAATATTTAACTAGCTTTGACAGTGTGTGTGTTTTTGTGCTCATGTGCTAATATACATCTAAAGTCATCTTCTTGTCATTTGCTAAATTGCCAGCTGACAGCAGCCAAAGCAATCATTAAACAACCGCTAAGATTCCTTGAAAAGCGTCGTCTTATCTTAATCTACGATTGCCTGTACAGTGTACACACACATTCCATCACTGATGAACTGAAAAACTGCCGGAAAGAAAATAAGCAGGAATCAAACTCTTATCAAGCAGCAGCAGCAACGGCTGCAACTACAGCTAATCGGTTGATCAGCCTGCTGTCGACGGCAATTTTTCCGTTTCTTTTCTCGTTTGTTTGCCATTGACTTTGCTCAGCGCTGAGATCACTGTCAGTGTCTCTTCCGCTTCTGCTGTTGCCTCAAAGTCTCGACAACCACCTCGACGATAATGTTGTCTCTTTCTTCTTGTTTCTTATATTGCTACAGCAGCTCAATTTACAGTTAGTCACCACCGCTGCTGCTATCACTGGCAGACTGTCTTTCATTTTCCTTCTTTTTGTTTTTCTCTCTTTTTTTCTTTTTTTTCTTGCTGTACTTTCTAACCGTACAGAAACGGCACAGCAGCAGCAGTAAATTGGTTGTCTCTCAATTGCTTTTGATGGTGACAGAAAACACTGTTGAAAAACTGCTGAACTGCTTCCTTTGTGTCTCCAGTCTTTCTCTTTCTCTTTAGTTAGTGCTGCTGCTGGTTTGTTGCCCAGTTGCAATTGAATTAAATGGCGACTGCGACCAGTTTAGTTCAATTCAGTTCCACAAACAAACAGACAAGCAGACAGACAGACAGTTTACCAGACAACACACACAAGCATACAACACAGAGGCAGTTAACCAGATACAACGGAATTGATAAGAGCTAGCAACCGTAGTCAGCATCAGCAGAAACACGGCTTCAAACACGGTCCAGGCACCAGATCGCTAAACATTGCCAAAAATTGCTAAATTTTATTTTTTAGTTTTCTATAAAGTTTTAAGATAGAGAAAGAAGCGGGATAAAAGCGGGAGACTTTAGTGCAGATGTGAAATGAAGTGCTCTAGCTGCAATTGTGTGCAGTGGTGGTGGTAGTAATAAAGGATAGATAGAGTTGATGGGCGACTAAAGAGAAAGAGAGAGAGAGAGAGAGAGAATGAAATTGAGATCGCCTTCCAAGACAACCATTGCCGGGAAATGGAAGGAAGTGGAAAAAGAGCTTAACTAGTTTTGCCAGCTCTTCTTAGCCGGACAACTTTCTAGTGAGGTCGCCTGGCAACGACAACGGTTCTAGAATCTCAACGACTAACCTATTTCTATTTTTTTTCAAAAATTGTATTTTTACGAAATGATAAAGGCTCAATTATATATTGTGAGCCCTTCTTCTTTACTAGCGTATCATTTTTGCCAATCGTTTTATTTTTTGCTTATTTTATTGCATAGACCATTGAATAAAAAAAATTTCAGTAAAAATTTTCGCGTTAGTTAGTTAGTTGGAAAAACTAGCATTTTTGAAGAAAGTGATATAGCTGAGTACGGCAAATGTCGCTAATGGTGAGAGTTTCATTTTAAGATTTCTCATATCGTCTCGTATCTACATCGCCTTTCCTAATTAGCAACTGTACGGCTCTATTATCAACGCTGGCACTGTGTTTCTGTGCATACAATATTTTCTTTTTGTGTTAATACGCCAAATTGATGAATGGAGAAAAGCAGTAGTGAGTAAAAGCAGACAAATTAAAAAATGCGATATTTGCAAAATGGTTGTTTTAGTTTTCTAAAGCTCTGAATTTGACACTGACTGATTGCCTAGAGTTTGTAAGACAGCTGACTTGATCAATTGATCTGTTTTTGATTTTTTATTCAATTTATGTCTAGTCTATTTACTAACTTTATTGAGCAAAAAATTGAAAATTTGCGAAAAACAGAATATTGTTAAAACTTTGTAGAAAAAAATAGTGTAAATAGCAAATTATAATGACAATAATAAATATAAAACTCATTTGAATATTTACATGAAAAAATACAATTTAATGAGAAATAAATGAAAACTTTTGTTGTAACTTTTCCAATTTTCAATTTTGTAATTTTGCATTCAAACAAATTACAAACAGTTAAATTAAGTTTTTCGGGTTTTAGGTCAACCTTAGTACTTAAACAATTTTATTACAAAAAAAATCAAGTTTTACAGTACAAAGTTAATTTGAAAAACAAATGTCGTTGTTTTGCTGTCAGATTTTGTTTAAATGTTTGCCTGTCTGACTGACTTACGTTTAATGAAAACTGCAAGTTAACAAAAACAAAATTGGTTTTTGTTTAAAATTATATTTGCTATTCCAGAACAGTGACATATGTTAAAAGTGAAAAAAGGTTGCAAACATGAATACTATGACGACGCAAATTTTTCAGCAGTGTTCACTTCTTTGGGTGTGCTCATTTGTTTGAGAGCACAAGTAATATGTGACACAAGGTGAAAATGTTGGTGGCGGTTGGAAGTTGTCATTGTCAGCATTTGGTTTAGATGGCATTGTCTGCTCATTAGCATCATCATCACCTTCCTCCTCATCCTCCTCACACTTTTTCCTGTCAAAACAGGCGGCTACCACACACACACACACAATGTGTGCCCGCACTTTGGTGGCACAATTAGCAGGTAATCAAAGAGAAGAACATTTATACAAACACACATAAACAAGTAGTACTGTGTGTGAGTGTGTTCTTGAGTGTTAATTAAACAGTGAACCAGCCAGTGTCATAGCGAGATGTGTCATTGCCTTTTTTAGGCAGTGTCCACATTTTCATCTTTTTAAGCCGACCTGTGCAGGTCGCATTTGACAGTCAGTCAGACTAAACTTTTAATTTAAATGAACACTGCACGTTTTTTTATAGATTGTTTGACATGTTAGTGACTCTTTTTGGCTTGTTTAATTTTAAGTGAACCACCAGTGTCATCAGTGTTTTGTTTTTTTGGTTCCATTTTTCTTACTTCGTATTGTGTCAGTTCTCTTAAATAAACGCATCATTGTAATTTGTGACAGCTGACTTTTTTGATTTCATTTTTGCAATTCATCCTCCACACATTTAATCATTTTTGAATTACACTCATTTCGCACAATTTTGTTTGTTTTTTGTTTTCTATCGTTTTTGTTAATTGTTTTGAAAAAATTCATGCCAACGTGCACAGCTGCGAGTCGTTGTGTGTTTTCCATTTTTGTGCATGTAAAGTCTGCATTTTGTGCTTTGGCCAATTTGCCCAAATGTTTTTTGGTGTGTTTTTTCCTATTGGCTAATGAAGTTTTGCTTGGTGCAAGTTTTTCACCAAGAAGCGCCGCTCTTGGCCAGTTAGTCCTTTGGCCAGCGTTTCTTGCCAGCGTTTCATTATGCCATCATTTCATTATACTGTCAGTATTACATGATGATAAAATGCGCGCGTTCTCATAAATTAGCAAAGAATCTGGGTGATTCCTAGGATGCATTACTGGGTCCTGTGCAAAATAGTGGCCCTTTGAAAATGTAAATGAAGGTTTAAGTGCTGTTGCAGACATGCAAATGGTACAAGTGCGCCGACGCAACGCTATATGATGCTTTTTTGCTCTTCTGTTTGGGCCTCTTGCCTTTTACATTTTTTTCCTTTGCTCCCGTGACATTCCGCAACATTTGCTCTTGACAAATGGAGAGTCAGTTTTTCTGCTGCTGTTGTACGGCTACTGTCCTATGCTGCTATTCCGTACATTCTCTTCCAATTTGCCAATTTGCCAGTCGCCCACACTGAAACACACACGACAAGCCTTCTGCCATGTGATGCATGTCCTACGATTCATTCTTACAGACGCAAGCTTTTGCTTTGAGTTTCCCTTTTCACTAAATTCCGATAGCCTCTGCTTGCTGTTTTTGTCTTTAAGAAAATAACAAAATAAGAAAACAAAGGGGAAAGCATTGAGAAAACAAAAGGTGAACGGTGATGTCTATCTTCAGTTGACTTGTTTTGGTTTGTAGTGACATGATCATGTGGTCTGTCCATTAAATCACTAGGCTCTTTCAGCCCAAGGTAACTGTGTCTGAGCATTCTCAAGTAAAGTTACTTGTTTTGTAGTTTAATCTTTCCTTCTTGCTAAACGGTGCGATCCCCACGCCGTCATTTCTTCGTGAAGACCCTCGCGGTTTGCCTTTTCGTCGGGTCCTGTGGCGCCCGTGTGGTTCCCATTGTCCCAAAGCCGTATGGCAGAGGGTAGTCGCATAGCAAAACAACTTCACAAAATTGCGAGACGGTTTCCCGAGGGTGGGACTGTGTTTTGAGAAAGTAGCTAAAATTCACTTGAGAGATAAGGTTATGGTGTGTTTAAAAAGGGCGACAACCAAAACTTACAGAACGGTACAGATTAATCCTGATTGAGGTAGGGTGCACGGGAAATGGTGAGTGGTGGGTGATTTAGAAACGATATATGGCTCCAAGAAGTGGATCGACCAGAGTTTTGGTTGCGTGGGCTTGCTGAATAACTTGGAGCAGGGTCTTGATTTGTTTTGACAGAGCCAAAATGAATGTTATAAAAATGTAAGATATTTAAGCTTATGAGGTTTGAAAAAATTTTTTCCCCCGAAAATGTCTCATAGCGGTTTGAAGAAAAAACTTTAGTGCTCATAATGAGACAGCTTAAAAAATTTTTTGCAAAAAAAAACATTTTTAACTTTAGAGAATTTTCTCATAATTTTAAATGAGAAAATTGTTTTCTTTTTTATGACAACGGTCTCAAACTTATGAGAATTTTAGCCATTTCATACCCTTATGAACAATATTTTTGTGTGTTCTCTCTTCCTGTTTAGGCCGATGTTGTTTGTTAGTTGGCTGGTTGGCTGGTTGTTGTTGATGGTTGCCCACTTTGGCTAATCAGGGCTCGCTCAAACATAGACAAACAACCGTTGGTTGTCTAGGGCTCAGGAAGACCCTGTAGAATGAATCTATTTGATTATTTATGAAGTTTTTCTTCTCTTTTTTCTGTTACTCAGTCTGAAGCAGCAAACTTTAAAGTGCTCCCTTTTCATCTTTTTCTACTTTTGCTGTTTTTGTTTATGTTTTCCTATCTGCCATGGAAGCATTATTTTCAGTCCGTATTAATGAGCTTTTTTTAAAGTAATAGAGAGGCGTCAGAAAAAATGGGAGAAACGGAGAATGCAAGTGCAGTGGCAATTTTTCAGCGGTAGCAATTTGGTTTCCTAACGAGCACACAACCACACACACACACACACACACACACACACACACACACACACAATTCTGACTGCTTTTTAGGCTCATTTATTTAGGCAAAAAAACTGGAAGGAAGTAATAATACAAGTCAAGTATCCGTTGACCTACAACACAATTCAGTGTAAAAGAAGAAAAAGAGGTCTCTCGTGTTTTGAGGTTGTAAAACGGTGGTTGTTGTCGTTGTGTAACACACACGGCGACGACCACCGCTGCCGCCGTACAATTAAAGTACATTTTACTGCTGCTAGCAAATGATTTTTTCCTTTGTTATTTGTTTTTTGCACGCAGACGGCCAGATACATTTTTTGCGTTTTTTTTCATTTCTACTTTCAGCGCAAAAAAACATTTGCCATTGACGTCTTTGTTAGAAATGCTGATGACGGAGCGTCCGACTGGATCGGACCGGACCCTCAATGAGTGCCGTACAATGACTATTTCTCCACAGTAGCGCACAATGTACGGTTTCGGCCTTTTTCTGGTGGTAATTCTCCCTACTACTATTTTGTTTTTGCCTCTGTTGTGACCATACCTTGACACTACTCAGTAACATTGCCGTACAGAACAACAGTGGATATTGATAAAGAATAGAGAAAAAACCGAAAGAAAAAAGTGCCAAACAGCACAGAGAGATCAGTTACGGTGGTCACCGCTGGCGTGTAGTGTTGATTATTTGGTCGGGGTTTTTTCTCCTCTATTCAGACACACAAAACGGACACAGTTGTAATGTGTGTGTTTTGTACAAACGGAAATAATGGGTGAGAACATGCATGATTTTCTTTTTCTTTTCATTTCATTTTGGTCTATTTGTCTCATTTGCGGCTTCATTACACACTGACACACTCACTCACATTCACTCACTCGTGGCGACCACGACCTTGAAAGGAGCCGTTTTTCTCTTCATGGTCCTCACTCATACAGCCCATTTAGATTCCTTCATTTAGTATGTTTTTGTTATGAAAAGGGGAAACAAAAGAAAGAAAAAGAATGCAAGAATATGATATTAATAATGAACAAAGAACGTTATACCACAGACCCACACACTGAAGCTAATTCTTGAATTTAGCGTGAACTTACTGTTTGTTTGGCTATATCAATTTTGCTTTTCTAAACTGAAAAGCCCTTCTTGTACACCACAGACTATTGTCATTTATTTAATTAAATTGGCTCTTTTTTCAGATTTGTCTCCGTTTTTTTCTTTTCAGTCATTGAAAATAAAAATTCAAATTATTTTTTTTGTTGAATATCGACTTTTGTACATGCAATGTCGTAAGCAAAAATATGTTTAATTTTTGTGCGCAAAAGTCTAATAGAAAAAATTAGTGTCATTACAAACTTTGAATGAAAATGTGCATTTTTTGTTGGTTTTTTAATTTGATTGCAGAGGTACAATACTTTGCATAAATTATTAAAGTATTGTTTAAAAAATCATCCTCATTTTTAATTAGCACTAAAAACGAATCAATAAATTGAGTTCATTTTTAATGTAGAAAACTTAAGTAAACTTTTGAGTTTGTTATTAAAATTAAAAAGTCTCAAACTAATTTTTACAAGCAATTGCCGGTTTTCATTTCTTATAATAGTTTGACTAGACTACAAGCTTTAACTGTTAAATATTACCAAGTTATTAGTTTGGCAATAGAATTTTTACAAAAATGTTCATTCACTCAACCGTTGACTGATTGTTGTGTAAAAATGCCAATATTTTAGTTTTAATTTTGCAAAATTTTTTATTCTAGGTTAAACGTTAGTTATTATAAATTTGATTTTTTAAATGTCATTTTTTAACAATAATGTTTTAATTAAAACTTAAAATTTATTTTTTATAGTTAATGAGCAGGTTTAATTAATAAATATGATGCAAATTTTTGACTTTTCACTTAAATTAACGCAATTTTTTCTTTTTTCTCTTTGGTTTCAGAATCTTACCACACGTCCAAAATTGCTCATAATTTCATTTAAAGTTTGCCCGCACACTCCGAACCTTATTAACATCTGAAACAACAAATAATAATGAAAAAATTTTGCCAATGATAGTCTAACAACTACCAGCACCACATTTGACCATCACCGTTTTGTTCTGAAAGTAAAAAATTTGCAACTTTAAAACAGTTTATCTCACTTGAGCATCTGCAAAGTCGTACCGCCATTTTCCCCAATTACATCAGCAACAGCCCATCGTATCATTTTGAGAATTAAGGCGTAAAGCACATCCCCAAACACTCTCCAGTGTCCGTCTTTTGCATTTTCTCTCTCTCCTTTCCTCTCTTCATCTTCTTTACTCGACTCTTCCTGGTAACGCCTGCTTTCCTTCTCTCTCTCTCTCTCTCTCTCGTCTCTCTCTCTTCTCTCTCTCTCTCTCTCTCTCTCTCTCTCTCTCTTCTTTCTCTTTTTCCTGTCACTCTCACCAACAACTAACAAGCGTTTGTTTTTTCTGGTTAGCTTCTTCATCTTCATCTTCATCTTCCTGGTCTGCACATCCAAACAACACAGCGCACACACACCAGTTGGGTCTTGGAAGGCGACCGATTAAAACCTAGCATTTGGATTAGGTGGGCTTGCAACGCTCAACAAGGCACCTCGGCTGACACTTCAAATTTAAACTTCACATTCACATACAGTACAATTGTTGCAACTGCTTACTTCAACTGCAATCTTTATTGTTCTAGTCTTTCTCAAACTTCACATTTTTTACAATTTTCAAAAATGGCCAATAATCGAATTCCCGCCGATAAGGTAATTGTGGTTTTACAGTTTTATTTAATTTATATTTTTAAACACACACAATCTAATTAAAATAGTTTTAATTTTTTACTTTTATTTATTCATATTCTACAATAATCGGAAAGTTTTACGTTTGAAAGTGGCGTGTTTTGATTTTAAAAAACGTTAGAAAAACAACCAATTTAAGCCCAAAAACATGTTTACTGTAAATGTACTTTAAGTAACCTTAAATAGATAAAATAAATTAGGAAACGTCAACTTTATTTTTTTTCCTCAGAACTTGATCTTACTTATTCTGAAAAACATAGTAAAGTAGTTCAGTTATTAATAATATTTTTTTCATTAGTACTAAACTTTGTCTTGCAAAAATTTTTCTATAAAAAAATCATAACTTAAATTTAATTTTGTTTTTAAGTCTAATTCATTTAATTCCAAACATTTGTTTCACAATTGGATTTAACTGATATACCGTTTACGCACAGGTTTAACAAATCTTTAAAATTTAAAACGTTATATTTTTTAAATGTACAATACTCAATCTAAATCGAGTTTTTTTTCTTTTTTTAAACAGATCAATCTTCGCCTGCTACTGCCCGCTTTTGGCGAAAGTGGAAAGTCCAGAGAATTTATCTTTTCGTAAGTTAATTGTACATTGATACAATTTAAAAACGATTTACTTTAACGAAAACATTTTTTATTGCATCTCAGACCAAACGATTCTGCCGCCGAGATTGCACAGTTTGTTTTTGACAACTGGCCTGAAGAGTGGGAAGATGAGGCCGTCTCTAGGCCGGAAATTCTAAGGCTTATATACCAGGGCCGTTTTCTGCACGGCAATGTCACACTTGGAGGTACGTTTGATGTGTTTTAGTTGAAGTGTAAAGATGATGTTAAAAACAAATGGCAATGAGAATCTCTGAAAAAGCACACCAGTTTGTTTGTGTTTGCTTTGAAGGAGTGGTTCTTTTTACTAAGTTTGAACTTTGTGTTTAAAATGTTAACCTCTAATTGTTTTTGCCTCTTCATTTGTTTGTTTACCTGCAGTTCTCAATTTGCCACTGGGCAAAACGACCGTCATGCATCTCGTGCCAAGAGAAAATCTACCTAAAGTTAATTCGCAAGGTAATTTTAAAAATTCGAACATTTTTTTATTTGTTCGAAAACATTTCTTTGTGTTAAAATTTTTTTGCTAACTATTTGTTGCTTTTCCTCCAATCCAGACCAGTGTCCAAAAAGCAAAGATCGCAGCGGAAGCTGCTGCTGCAATTGCCTTGGTTCGTGTTGTATTATTTAGGCAGCGGCAGCGGCGGCGGCGACGGCAGCAGCAACAAACAGACACAGTGTACAAACAACAGCAAAGTTCTCAAACAAAAAACTGTTGATGCAAACTCAAACACAAACTCTGAATATTCAGTTCAAACTCTTGACCTCGGCAATGATCATCATCATTTTTTTCAAATTTGCTTTATTTTAACACTGCTGTTTGTCTGATTGCTTGCCACATCTTCTCATTATTGCTTTCCCTTTATTTTTTCCTCTTACTTTGATCCAATTTTCTATTCAGTTAACTTTTTTTGTTGTACAAAGCAGTCTTTTTTGTTTTACTTTTTTTCTGATTTTCTTTTTTTCAAGTACCGTCATAATTAAGTTTAAAAATGAAATTTTTGCCCACCAGAAATCACAAACAAACGTCAACATTTTAAAACAAAAAAGTGTAAAATATTTTACTTTTTTAGCGTAAGCAGTCAAGTTTAGCAAATTTAAAACACATACACACACAAACACAAATTACAAATCATATATTCAACAACCTACACAAACAATTAGCAAAACATTTTAATTTAACAAAAAACTCATTTTTATGTTTGAATCAATATCATCACTATCATCACTGCTACCCCAACAATTTCAACAATTTTTAAACTTACTTTTTAAATAGTAGTATTTTGTACAGTAATAATTTTTGTTTTATCTATTGCATAAATATTTTAATTTGCATAAATGCAATTTTGATCAAAACTTGTTGATTATTTTTTATTCAAAAAAAGGCAGTGTTGAGAAAAATTCAGCTAGATGAAAACATAAAATGCAGTTTGTTAGTAATTGTTTATCGAAATTATAAAAAAAACTTTTTTAATAGTAAAACAGCTATTTCGGACCTGTGATACAACATATTTTCTTGCTATTACTATTTTTAATTGCAAACAAAAATATAATTTACAAAAACAAATTATGATGCAGACAAAAACTATCATTTAATAGGAATACAATTGAAACTGAAAAAATTATAATAATTTTTTAGATAACATTTTTTAGATTTTTAATTTCAGGTGTTTTATTAAAACTATATTTAATTAGTTTTAAAAATATTCGTTTTACAAAAAAATTAAACAATTTGTTTAGTGTATAATTTGATTTTTTTTAAAAATAAACACATTGATAATAAAAAACAAAAATTTTGCTAGCTACTATTGTTTCATCATTTCATCTCATTTTTGTCATTTGTTATGTAAATAAAATCTTTTCATTCTTCATCAACACAAATACAAACACTTTTTTTGCAAACAAAATTAACTTATAAAAAACTGCACAAATTTTTTCAAAAATTGTATTTACCACTTTCAATTGTCAAAACACTTCATCAATTTTGTCAATATAAAATCTGTTGACTGTTTATACAAACCAACACTCAAACATGCAAACACATAATTAAAATTAAAATGAGCATTTGAACAATACAAAATATCGACAATTTTTCCGCTTTTCACAAAATTCACAAAATTGAAAAAATACACCTTTACATGTACATTTAATAAGTAGTAAATTTAAACAAATAAATTTAAATTTAAACTTTATTTGCATTTTTTGCAAGTTAAGATTATTGAACTCAATTTTAATTTTTTAATAACTTTTATTTGTTATCTGTTTGTCGCTGTATTTACAAAAATGACCAAAAATAGAATGTTTTTTAAGAAGTGGTTGTTTGACTTATCACATAGCATATTTAATATGCAAAATGCACTAGCTCTACTAAACTGATCAATGGTTTTACTATAAATCCACGTTTGACAGCTAACGTAAAATGTTTTTTACATTTCTTTGCTAATAATTTTGTTCGCCTTTTTGATGCTTAAAGTAATCACACACATTAATTTTTTTATTTCAGTTAATTGATCGTTGCAGTTGAGCTTTTTCATCTTTTTTTCATTCAAACCTCATTATTCATTTAATAATTATTATTATCATTATCATTAGAAAAAAAATAGATAAAGAAGGGTCGCAATAAAACGCATTTACCGAGGCAAACAAACAGAGCGTGGTTGCACGCATTAGAAACGAAGGGGATGGGAAAATGATAAATAAGTTTGCTTAGCAAGTTTCCGAGTTTCTCAGTATTGTCGCTTTATTTTTTTTAAGTTTGTGTGGTTCTGATTTGTTTCATCAAGTGCTGGCGCCGGTGCAATTTGCGTGCTAGTCAGTCAGTAAGGTTCGTTGACATTAGATTGAAGCTACCGCAGAGACCATCTAATTAAGCTACTCATTAGCGCGGCAAATGACTTATGGTGGTTATTCACAGGTGAAAACCAAAGCAGCAGAAACAGTAGTAGTAGAAAGGTGCTCACATCTCCGATGAAGCGTTCCATTGAGAGGGGGAGCGGAATGATGGCCAGTGACTGACAGGCTAAGCAAAGAACCAGGCAGTGCCATTTTACGCCACTTGCAGGTGACGTGTTAAGGCCACACTCCATAGGGAAATGTTGGCTTCTCTGCGCCCTTCAACAAAGCATGTGTTTCAATGAGGATTGTTATGCTCTTTTAGGTACATTTATTTCAAAAACTACACACCAGATTAATATGAAGTAAAAAACAAAATTAAGTAAAAAACTTAATCTACATATTTGTAGTTAAATGTTTTAATTTGAATTGGTTTACAATATTAGAATGGAAAAATAAACATTACTTCAACTGTTTCATATATTTTTACCACATTTAAAAAACCTTAAATTTCAAAAGTTTAAGTTTAGTTTTTAACTTCATTTTGCCTTTTACTTTATTTAAATTTGTTGTGTAGTTTTTGAGATAAATGCACTTAAAAACAATAAAAAGGCCTCATGGGTACTCATTGAAGCACATGCTTTGTGGACGGCGCAGGAAAGCCCACTTTCAAGTTAATCGAGTATGGCCTTAGGCTCACCACTAAAGAAGAATCAGAAGAAGAAACCTATTATTTAATTGCACGCCGATTAAAAGTTCAGGCTTTGGTTATGCATCACCGGTGATTACTGGTGATGACGATGGTAGTTGTGGTCGATGACAGGTCGATGATTTTTATGGTGGCAGTGCCAAAAGAACGTCAATCGTTGTCGCCAATGCTCATTCATGCGATGACCAAAACTGGTACATTTGTGGTGGTGGTGGTGGTGGTTGCGGCAATAGTCATCGCCAACCAGGTCTAGTAGTCATCAGTTGCTTATGCCAGATCAGTTCAGTTCTTCAGGCGGCACGATTACGACAAGGACTACCACGACACCAGTGACATGGTAATGTGAATAAAGATAACACAGACAAACACTGTAGGTTTGTCATTTTGGTCAAATTTTGTGCGTTTTTGTTTCATCACCGTCGTCTTTTGCTCTGTTAACATCTGCTGCTACCACAAATAAATTCTATTTATCATTTTAACTTTTGACAACTATTGAAACAAGAAAATTGTTTGATTTTTGTTTTTAAAAAGTGTCTAGAGTGTGTGTTTTAAAAAATTGGAAAGGAAACTAAAAACTAGTTCTAAAATCATTGTGACTTTTGACAATCAAGTGAAGTGTATTAATACAATCACACTTAGTTTCAGCATGTCCACCAACAACATTCTCATTAACGACATCAACAACTCAACTGACTCAGCACCATCTCAGCAATTTATCAACAACAGCAACGTCGACTACACTCGTCCTAATATGGCCGCCAAGAGCTGGCCCATCGGCGAAGATGTGGTCATCAGCGGCATCGGCGGCCGTTTTCCTGAGGCCGACAACATCGACGAGCTGGCGGCCAATCTGCTGGCCGGTGTAGACATGGTCACCCGGGATGATCGTCGTTGGCCGGTCGGTAAGTGAAGAGCCTCCGTCCAGTTTATCAGACCTTTATCATTTCTTATCAAGTTTAAAACATTTTTTGCCATCTTATAAGGCCTAAACGCCAACGAGGCCTCTCGCAGTGGGAAGGTGAAGGCGCTGAACACCTTTGACAGCGCCTACTTCTGCACGCTGGGCATCATCGCCGACCACATGGACCCCGGCTCGAGGATCATCCTCGAGACGACCTACGAGGCGATCGCCGACGCGGGCATCGCTCCACAGGCAATTCGGGGCACTAAAACCGGCGTCTACTGCGGCATCAACACCGTCGGTAGGTTACTACCCCTAGATTAGCCTTTTTAATACTTCTTTTTTAACAACATTTTGATAACCAATCTTACCCTTCTTCAGCCTGCGCCGAGGCAATTCCCCAGGACGACTTCAGCGACATCCGCGCCAAGGACGCCGCCTTCTGGGTGTACGGCAGCTCGAAGGCGCTGCTGGCCAACCGCATCAGCTTCCTCTTCGACCTGATCGGCCCCAGCACCGTCCTCGACACCGCCTGCAGCAGCAGTCTGGTCGCCCTCTGCCAGGCGGTGGCAGACATCCGCAGCGGCGTCGCCGAGATGGCCATAGTGGCCACCTGCAACCTCTGCCTTGCCCCCTACTCCAGCCACGTCTTCAGCTCGCTGGGCCTGCTGGCCGCCGACGGCAAGTGCAAGGTCTTTGACAAGGATGCAGACGGCTTTGTGCGCTCGGAAACGGTGGGGGCGCTTCTGCTGCAGCGGCGCTCCCAGGCAAAACGGATCTACGCGACGGTGGCCCACGCCAAGACCAACACCGACGGCTTCAAGACCATCGGCCTGTTTGCGCCCTTCTGGCTCCGCCAGCGGAACCTGATGATTGAAACCTTCCAGGAGGCAGGCGTCGACCCGCACACTGTCCGCTACTTTGAGTCCCATGGCACCGGAACTAATGTCGGCGATCCGCAGGAGGCAAAAGCCGTCTCGGAAGCCTACTGTCTAGATCGAAAGGTAAGATAAAAAAGGTTTTGATGAGGAAACAGTCTTATCAAATCTTATCAACAACTTTTTCCCCTTTTCTCTTTCTTTCTCAGGACAAACTGCTAGTCGGCGCCGTCAAGAGCAACCTTGGCCACTCGGAGGGCGCCTCAGGGCTGAACTCAGTGGCCAAGGCGATCATCATTTTCGAGACGGGCATCATCCCGGCCAACTTGCACTTTCGAGAGGCAAAACCAGAGATCGAATGTCTTCACCGAACCATCGAGCCGGTAGTGGTCAATCGACCTTTTGAGGGAGAACTGATTGGCGTCAACTCCTTTGGCGTGGGCGGTGTGAATGCTCACGTCCTCCTGCGAATGAACCCCAAAGCTGGGCCAGAAGATGGGGAGGGGCAGGAAAATGGAGATTCCCCATCGTTGTGGGACATTGCCTCGCCCATTCCCCGCCTGGTGACCGCCTGTGGGCGGACTGAGGAGGCGGTGGGCGCCATCTTTGATTTCATTGAGCGTCACCCGGAGAAGGCGCACGCCGACTTTCTGGCGCTGCTCAATGACGCCATGAAGACCTCGAACATCCGCGGATCGGGCAACTTTCCCCACCGAGGCTACATGGTGATGAAGAAGAAAGTGGTGACAGATAAAAAAGCTCAGAATTTAAAGTTTGAGTCATCAACAGGCAAAAAGGAGGAAGACTCAATACCAAACTTTTCCTACGAGTACAGCCGAGTGGTTGAGAGCACCAAACGAACCGAGCCACTTTGGCTCCTCTTCACCGGCATGGGCAGCCAGTGGGCCGGCATGGGCCGGCAGATGTTGCAGATGGAGGTCTTTCGGCAGTCACTGGAGGGCAGTGCCGAGGTGCTGCGACCGCTCGGCGTCGACCTGCTTCGCCTGCTGACCACGACGGCTGAGGAATCGGAAGAATTTACTGAAGGAATCTGGGAGTCCTCGGTGGTGAATCCTTTTGTGGCGATCACCGCCATGCAGATCGCCCTCTACGACGTGGTCGCCCGGCTGGAGTTGCCCGTCGCCGGCATCATCGGCCACTCCTTTGGGGAGATTGCCTGCGCCTACGCCGACGGCTGCCTGACGGCGGAACAAGCTATTTTAGCTTCATACTGGCGTGGTCAGGCGGTCGCACTAGCCTCAGAGGAGCTCCCCCTTGGAATGATGGCCGCAGTCGGGCTGACCTGGGCGGAGGCGAAGCGGTACGCCGACCAGACGGAGGGCGTCTACCTGGCCTGCCACAATGGCGCCGACTCGGTGACGCTGTCCGGAAGGCGAGAGCCGGTCCTGGCGCTCATGGAACGCCTTCAGGCGGAGAACGTCTTTGTGCGAAAGGTCGCCGGCGGGCAGTATCCCTACCACAGTCGGGAGATGGAGAAGGTAGGCCCGCGGCTGTTGGCCCGTCTGGAGGAGGTCATTCCGGAGCCGAAGCGGCGAAGCAGTCGGTGGATTTCCACTTCGGTGCTCGATTCTTCGACGACGACAGCTGAAAAAGACCAAAATCAAGAGGCAGCTGATGAAAAAGGCAAGGAAGAAAAGACAGAGATGAGCGGCGAAACTTCCTCATCGATGTACGCTTCAGGTTTGTTATTTTGTTTTGGTTAATACTCGCTCACTTTACCAAGTTTTGATTGTCTAAAAATATTAATGTTTTTTGCAGGCGAGTACTTTGTCAACAACCTCCAGTCACCGGTTCTGTTTGCCGAGGGCATGCGTCGCCTTCCGAAGCGGGCAATCTGCATTGAGATGGCCCCTCACGCCCTCTTCGACTCCATCTTCAAGCGCTGCTACCCCGACCTGAGCTACATCAGCCTGATGCGCCGCACCGAGGCGGACAATCAGCTGCAGTATTTCCTCTCGGCCCTCGGCCGCGTCTACACCTACGGCTTCAACCCTGCCATTGAGACACTGTACCCAAAGGTGGAGTGGCCCGTCGCCCGGGGCACCCAGTCGATCAGTTCTCTGCTGCAGTGGGACCACTCTAAGGAGCACGCCGTTCGCCTGTACCCGGAGCATCACAACTTTGCCACCGCCTCCGATTATCGTCTGGCAGTGTCGATCATTGACTCCGACTGGCGCTTCCTGCGAGACCACTGCATCGACGGGCGGATCGTCTTTCCCGCCACGGGCTACCTGATGATCGTCTGGCGGGCGATGGCCACTCGGCGCGGGCAGCCCTGGCATCGAGTTCCAGTCCAGTTTGAGAATGTTCGGTAGGTGGTGGTGGTGGTGGTTGTGATAACCGAATGATAGGCTTTTGAATCACACTTTTGATAATCCTTTTCTGTTTTTGTTCAGAATCACCCGTCCAACGCTGATGAACGACGCCTCGGTGGCCCGCTTCAGCGTCCAGATCATCGACCGCACCGGCGAGTTTGTGCTGAACGAGGGCGCCAGCGTCGTCTGCACCGGTCGCGTCAGCAGCCCCGAAACGACGGAAGGCTTTCTCGAGTTTCAGGACTACCTTGAACAGGAGGAAGAAGGTTTAGAGAAAGATAAAAATGCTGACAAGGGCAGCAAAAGCTTGCTTCTGAACAAGCGTGAAATCTACAAGGAGCTGCGCATCCGCGGCTACGACTACGGCGCCGCCTTCCAGGGGCTGGCGGGCGCCACCGGCGACGGCACCACCGGCTCCGTCCAGTGGACCGGCCAGTGGATCAGCTACGTCGACGCCGCCCTCCATCTGTCTCTCCTGGCGCTGCCCATTCGCACCCTCTTTGTCCCCGTCGGCGTGGACCTCTTTCGCTGCGACCCAACGGTTCTCTTTGAGGCGGTGAAGATGGCCACCGGAAGTGGCAGTCAGCCGACGGTGAGCAACTTTGAGAATCAGAAGAATCTAAACCGCGAGCTGCAGGAGAAGGCCACCACCTGCGAGATCAACAAACAGCACCTGCAGTCGGAGTTCTGCTACTTCAAGGACATCGCCGAGAAGTCGGCCATCATTGAGCCGGCCTCGCAGGAGGCGCTGAACGAAGCGGCCAAGGTGGACGCCACCGCCATTCCCTTTGAGCTGATGAACGGCTTTTGCAATGAGAACAACCCCGATGGAACGCCCAAGAAGACCTCGGAAGGTGGGGAAAAAGGGGCGACGTCGGAGGAGGAGGAGAAGAAGGTCTTCTTTGACGTCCACTTTGACCTGGCGACGCAAACGTTGACCACAAAGGGCGTTGAAGTGAGAGGCCTGGTGCCGGTGAACATTCCCCGCCACTTTGAAGGTCATGGCCTGCTCCTCGAGTCGTACCGTTTTGTGCCCTTTGAGCGGACTTTTGAAGAAAAGGAGGTGGCTTTTGGTTCAGAATCAACGACCTTATTTAAGGACTACATTGCCGCCTGTTGTTTGTTGTTGAGCAAAGTTTTGGCAAAATATGGAGTTTTGGATAAAAAGATTGCCGCCGAGCAGCTACTGAAAACTCTGAAAACTGATCAACAAGAAAAAGTTGATTTTGAAAAATTTGTTGCAGCTAAAGAGCAGCCTCACTGCAAGTACGCTCAAGTGTTGAAGGCGGTTCTTGATCAAGAAGAAGATGAAGAGGCAATTGAAAATGAGCAAGGTGCAAACTCAACAGCTGAAACAAAAATTAACGCGCTAAAACTTCGCCTGTCGGAACACTTTTCTCAGTTTACCGAAGACCTTCTCAACGACGGTCTCCTCCATCAACTTGAATCTTTTTCTCGACCCACTTTTGAGCTGATTGCCGACAACTTTCAGCACCAAGGTCGAGTGAAGGTGTTGGAAATTGTGCCAGGCAATCACCTCATTGTGAACGCCGCGACGGCCCTTCTAAAGCTCAATGTAATTCACAAATTTGATGTGGACTACACTGCAACTCGACATGACGATCTTCTTTTACCTTCTTCAAATGAAAACAGCAGTTCTGACCTGAAAACCATCGACTGGAATCGAGTTGATCTGAACTTTCTTGAGTCAGTGCCCGCCGAGTACGATCTAATCATTGTGCGGCCAAATGAAGCCACCAAGAGTGTTTGGAGTTGCCAGACCAACATCGACTTGATCAAAGCTGCACTAAAACCAAGCGGCTTTCTGCTGACTCTTTCTCGAAATGAGCTGACAAACTTTGAGGCACTTCTAGACAGTTCTTCAACAAAGCCAGTTCAACTGCTTTCCAACCAGTTAACTGACACCTTAATCTTTAGCAAAGAAAGAGAAACAGATCTACACCGAAATCTAATCACTCTCAACTCCTCCTCCTCCTCTTCTTCAAACAGTTCACCACAACAAAAACTTCAATCGATCAGCTGCCACCGTTTACCTGTGACTGGAACACAGCTGGCACTGTACCGTCAAAATGCGTTGTTTAACGTTCAAAAAGATGCACAAAATCAATCTGATAGCAACAAATTCCCTTTAATAATACGCTCAGTGGAGATTGACACTTCCAGCGTGGACACCTGGCTAGAGGAGCTCAAAGCGGCCGTGAAAGCAATCGCCGATGAGGTGGAGCAAAACGACAATCCCAATTGCCGCCTGTGGATCATCAGTCGCCGGAATAGGCTGAGCGGCATTCTCGGCTTTGACAACTGCCTTCGCCTGGAAGCGCCTTATGGCTCTAAGGTGAGGGTCCTCTTTTTGATCGAGGAAGAGGATGAGTCTGAGAAGAAAAACTGCAAAGAGGATGAACTGGTGAAAGCACTGCAAATGGTTCACTGGAACCTTGCAACGGATGAAGTCTGGTCCTCGCCAGTACTTTGTCAACTCCTGGCCAGAGACCTAGCGGTGAACATTTACCTTCGAGGTGAAGGTTGGGGCTCGTACCGCTTCACTCGAATTCCTGAAGAGGCCCAGCAGGTGGTGACAGGGTCCGCCTATCTCAGCCAGGCACAACGAGGTGACCTGAGTAGTCTGCAGTGGTACGAATCAGAGTTGGGAGATGGAAGTCAAGGTAAACGAGTAAACAGTGCTGAAAATGACGCCAACAACGTCCTGGAAAAGTTCAGAGGGGGCAAAAAAGCAATGGATGGTTTTTCAACTGAAAGCTCAAAAACTTCAAAAGAATCCGATGATGCTGACGAAAATGCTAGTGATGAACAACCACTGCAGATTTGCGACGTCTACTACTCGGCGCTGAACTTTAAGGACGTCGTCATCGCCTCGGGAAAGATTGTCCCCGGACCTGAATCGGCTCTAGTGGACTGCGTCTTAGGCCTTGAGTTTAGCGGTCGTCGACGGTTTAAAAATAATGGACCGGCCATCAAAGGGGGTGAACGGGTGATGGGCATGGTGCCATTCAAGGGCATCGCCACCGCCGTCCTCACTCACCGTGACTTTCTCTGGACCGTCCCGGAGAGCTGGAGCCTGGAAGAGGCGGCCACCGTCCCGGTGGTGTACATCACCGCCTACTACGCACTGCTGATCAGAGGCGGCCTCAAAGCAAACGACTCTCTTTTAGTGCACTCTGGGGCGGGGGGCGTTGGCCAGGCGGCGCTTAACATTGCCCGGGCCATTGGCTGTCGGGAGGTGTTTGCCAGCGTCGGCACCGAAGAGAAGCGGTCCTTCCTGAAGGAGCACTTTGGCTTGGACGACCGCCACATCGTCGACTCCCGGTCGACCACCTTTGAGCGACACATCAAAACGGTGACCAGAGGCAGGGGCGTCGATGTAGTGCTCAACTCGCTGACCGGAGATAAACTTCAGGTAAGTGATAAGTTGATAAGGTTGATAAGTTTGTTTTTTAGCTCAAATTCACTATTTTTTCTATTCAGGCTTCACTTCGTTGTCTGGCCGCAAATGGCCGTTTCCTCGAGATTGGCAAGTACGACATGCAAATGAATAGTACGCTGGGAATGTTCGCCTTTCTCCACAACATTTCCTTCCACGGCGTTGGCCTAGACGTTCTCTTCCGGGAAGGCTTCAACGGTGAGGAAAAGGGCGGAAAAACAACAACTGGAGGCCAGTTATCGGAGTTCACCCGGCAGATTCGAGATCTAATACACCAGGGCATCGAAAATGGCACCGTAAAACCGCTGAAACGGGTCGTCTTTGAGCGTCATCAAGTGGAGGCGGCTTTCCGACACATGGCCACCGGGCGACACATTGGCAAGGTCCTGGTGAAGATTCGAGATGAAGAAGAGAGGGAAAAAGGGGGAAATTTACTTGGATTTCCGCCTCCTCAAGTGTCCATCTTCGCCCGTCGTCGAACGTGGTTCAACCCTAACAAGGTCTACCTGATTGCCGGTGGCCTCGGGGGCGTAGGCCTAGAGCTGCTCTACTGGGCCGTCCTTCAGGGTGGCCGCCGTTTTCTGCTCACCAGCCGCTCCGGTCTTCGAAGCACATTTCAAAGAGTGTTTTTGGATCGTTTCAAGGTGATCGAGGAGTTCTGCTCCGCCTACACCGTTCAGGTGGAGGTCAGCACGTTGAACATCGCTGATGCAGAGCAGGCGGCCGAGTTGCTGGAACTGGCCAGCTCAAAGTTTGATAATGCTTCTTTGGGAGGCGTTTTCAATCTGACGCTAGTTCTCGAGGACGGCCTGGTGGAGCGGCAAACGGCGGAGCGTTTCCGCCGAGTTTGCGCCCCCAAAGTTGACGGTCTGACCAACCTGGACCGGTTGACCCGCCTGGAGAGGTACTCCACCACACTGGAGCACTTTGTCGCCTTCAGCAGCTTCAGCGCCGGCCGCGGCAATGCCGGTCAGACGGGCTACGGCTACGCCAACTCGGCCATGGAGCGAATTGTGGAGCAACGGAACGCCGACGGTTTGCCCGGCATTGCCATTCAGTTTGGCCCCATTGCCGACGTGGGCGTCGTCGCAGAGCATTTGAACAGCAGCAGCGGAAACAGCAACAATGAAAATGCTGACAAAAACGTCAAAAGCGAAAAAGAAGAAGGAGGTGGAGGAGATAATGATAGCACAGAAAGCATTGAAGAGGATGGAGACTTTAAGGACCTGGTGATTATCAACCGAGATGAAACGACCACGCTCATCACTACGCCCTCTGGCGCAAAGGAGGCTGAAGTTTTGCCTGTTTCTGCCGCCACCTCCTCCTCTTCAACTTCAGCCGAGCTGAGTGAGGAAACGATGAAACGCCTGTTAGGCCTTGAAATGCAGCGCATCGGCAGCTGCCTTGAGGTGCTCAATCGACTACTGCCACTCCGATCTGGCGTCTTCAGCTCGTACGTCAAATTTGACACCACCACGGTGCGCTCTGGATCCGACGATGAGGTCATCAGGCAGCTGTGCATCCACCTCAACATTGACAAGCGACCGGAGGATGAGTGTCTGGGTGACATTGGGCTGGACAGTTTGGCCGCGGTGGAGATTCAGCAGCGGCTGGAGCGGGACTTCAACATCAGCCTAACACTGGCAGACGTGCGGAAAATCACCGTGAAAGAGTTGAAGAACTTTCGAGATGGAAATCGTCACAACCTGAAGCAGTACTCGGATGACATCAAGAAGGCAAAAGCAAATCTGTCTCGTATCCGCTTTGTCATTCCAACAGTCGAACTGACGCCTCTAAATGCCGTTACTGAAGGTAATTTACAAAGTAAATCTTTTACGTTTAATTATCATGTCTTTTTTCCTTTTACACCAGGCAAGCCCTTCTACTGTCTGCCACCACTGAAGGGCGTTTTTGACCTGGTGTCAATGCTCGTTCAGCGCTGCAAGCGACCCGTCATTGGCCTCAACTGGACGCGAAAGATGAACGGTCTCAAAAGCATCAAACAGGTGGTCGCCTACTACTACGAACTGCTCAGTCGTCTTGATGCAGGCGGTGGTGGTGAAGATAATGAAGATAATGATGGTCAACAGCCAACTTACGACCTGATGGCCACCTCCTTTGGCGCCCTGATCGTCGGTCTGATGGCCAAGTCGCGGCGGATGTCAGCCACCGTCCAGGTCGGCCGCCTGATTGTCTTTGACCTGCTTCCGGTAGACATTGAGCGGATGACCGAAGAGGCGCAGCTGCCCGACTACAAGGTCAATCTGATGTTCCACTACATTCGTCTGTACATTCCGGAACGCATCTGCGAGCAGTCAATGCGCGAAATTCTAGAGCTCAATTGCGAAAAAGAGCGCGTGGAGAAGACCACCGAGCTGATGCGAAAGTGCGTCGGCGGGGCTCTTCAGGGCGGCGACATGGCGGAGATCATCTCCGCCTCCTATGACCGTGCCTCGATGATGCTGCAGTACCACTTTGAGGTGCGGCGAAAGATGGCGGAAAAAACTGCTGCTGTTGCTGCTACCTCGGCTGTTTCAACTTCAAACCCTTCGGAATCTTCCACTTCAACTGTTACGTCGACTTCAGTTTCCACCTCAACGCTGGCCACCCTGAACCGCCGTCGCCACCGACGCCTTCTCCTCGAGGTAATGCAACGCAATGAACACCTTCACCTGGAGTACATTAAACTGGTGGATCGAGGAGAGGATTTGCAGATGCAGTCAAACAAAAGCAGCTATGAGCGCAAGTTGAAGTCGATCTTCGACGTGGAGGCCTTTGAGGAGCAGTTCAGCGGTCGCTATCGAATGCACCTCATTTGCGGCACCTCAGACGACCTGATAGGCCGACTAGATGGCGGCAGCATTCAGGCGCTCCTCGATGACATTGTCACGCCCTCTTCCCCCTCTTCTTCATCCACTTCCGCGTCAAAAAAGTAGATGATTTAAAGTTGAACAGCTCAATCTCAGCTCTCTCTTTTTGCTAAGCTGATTTAAAAAACAGAAATTGCTTGGTCAAAGATTATTACCATTAAATAAAAGCTCGGTGGAAGGGTATTTTGCTCTCATTTTTTAGGTTTTAAAAAACAGATTTACTATTGAAAGTTCAACTTCCGCATTTTCAACTTTCAACTGAACCATGCAAAGTTTGTCAGCGTTTCAGAGAAGAGAGAGAGAGAAGAGAGAGAGAGAGAGAGAGAAAGAAAGTTCACAAGTTTCATTGAACTCGAACGTAAAGTTTATTTATAACTTTAACAAGCTTTGGTTGTAAACTTTAAAGTAATGAGCATATGCAAAACAGCAGCAGCAGCAGTAATGTGTAGATTAGATGTGTTTTGACAAGCAAAAAATTGTTTTAAGCAGATTTGGTAGCACTTAACGCAGTCTCTAGGCGGTCAGCATGTACTTCGATTGCACTTTTGTCAAATTTGCATGTACTGGTCATCTTCGGTTCTTGTTTTGCAGCTCCCTCTTATGAGTTGGCCTGCATTACCATGTGTGTACGCATTAACGCTCAATCTCTTCCTTCTTTTTAACATGATTAAGTTAAATTTGATTTATAAAATCTAAAAAACAAAATAAATTACAAAAAGAGTGAGAAAGATGGGCTACTGGACAGGGCACTGACCATCAAGGATCAACATTTAGTAGTTAGAGAAAAATTCCAGAAAAAAAGTTGTTAACACAGATTATCGTGATCACTGCTTCGGCGCGCACAGTCAGCACTGCCAAAGGAGAGGAAATAGGCGGCGCCAACAGCAGCATGCAATTCTGTGGCGCCAATTCAAATGTGCATGGCGCCCAGAATCGACTGAACCGCGTGCAGTGCAGTCTGTTTGTCAGTCTGTCGTCTGCACTGACTTTGTCGGCTGGTATAAAAGCACCTAAACTAAGCTCATTTTCGGGTAGTCAGTGGCCAGAGATATTGTTGTCTTGACTGTTGATTAAAACTAGGCTGACTTTGTTCTTTAGCACATTTTTTGCCGAAGCTAATGTTGTCCATTACCAACCACCGATGAACATTGCCACCACCACTGCTTGCTCATTGTGCCAAAACAATTTTCATCAAGTTTGCAGTTTTCTTCTGTTTTTGTTTTAATTTACTCAGTTTTTTAAACATTCATCAACATCACCATCATCATCGGTTGACAATGAGAGTTAATTAATGTGCACTTGAAAACAAGTGTCTGCTGTGATTGCTGCTGCTGTTGTTGAGTTTGCGTTTTGTGGAGAGCATCAGTGACATTGTTGCTAATTTTCGACACTAAAACTGTCACTTTGTTCTGTGGCATCTGTCAACGTTTAATGTTTTCTAATTGAGTATAATTTGCGTCAAGGAGAAATTGAGTTGCTCACTGGGGAAAAGCGTTTTTGTTTTTTAAAAAACACTGTCACTGCTAAAACAAACTATTTTGGTGTGTAAATCTAATGCTGTCAAATGATACTTTTAATGAAATAATAAAATTACTTTACTACAAATGTGCTAACGCATTGACTAAATAAATTTTGCAAATTAAGTTTAAGAATCTTCCTCTTCTAATTGGCCAAACTTAAACCATCTTATCAAGTTAAAGTAAGTTTATCTTTTCCTTCTTTTAAATCAAACAACTCAATATCAGTTGGCTATCCACATGTTTCATGAAAGCAATGTTCACACATAAGTGATTGACAGAATTGATCTACTTTGCTTTGTCAATTGTTTTCCCATTTAAACAGAACATGCTGTGCACAGTAGTTGTGTGTCTCTGTTTGTGTGTACTAGACATGTGCCAGGTACCTAGCCTATTCAAATTTAAATTTTTTCTGTTCTACTCGGCAAAAACCAAAAGAAAAGGAATGAAAACTAAAAAAAGAAAAGAATGAATTCACATTATGCAATTATGCGATTAAAGCACTTATTCAGAAAGAGGGAACATTCTCTATTACACTACGCTGCATTACTACTGCTTCCGATTAGAAAAAAAGAGAATGAGAAAAAGAAAGTCGACATGTGATTCACACGGAAGGAAACACGATGTAGTATGTGGTGCGGTGAAAAACAGTGTGTCACACTGTGTGTCGCACCTTCATTAGAATTTCAATGCATCCTTTTCTCTCTCTCTCTCTCTCTCTCTCTCACTCTTTCTCTCTCTATCTATCTATCTTCTTTTTACCATTTTTTCTTTTTTTGGTACTTGACTTTTGTACTATGTTTGAAAACGAGAGAAAGGAAAAGAAAAAAGAGAGGAGAATCACCGCTAAAATATGCAGCGCAGTAATTGAATTTATTGGAGATGCTGCTTTCTCTCATTGTCTTTTCAACTTAAGATTGCTGCCTGTCGAATTCGTCGACGATGTTGATTGCCGGGGAGAAGATGATGATGATGATGATGATGTGTGTACTATCAAGAGGTGCATTTCAAGTTTTCAAACCCTAGCACCTTTATTTGTTTTCTATTTGTTCAAGTGCCCTCAAGCAAAGAAGAGCGCATTGCAGAGAAGAGTACTTCAGATCATTTGTAAACCCTCAGAAAGAGTTTGAAAGAGAAGTACTGCTTTAGTGAAGAGTGTTTTGTGTGCAGGCTAATTATTTGGGAAGTTTTACAGCCATTGCCTTGTGTTTGTCCACTGTGTCGTGCTGTTCTTTCAGCTTGTGTGCTGACTCACTTTCTTCTTTGTGTTGTGATGTACCAAACACGGAATTTCGGAACTTTGAAAGACGCACACTAAGGGTAGAAGTAGTTGAGCACTTAAACAGCTAATTTAGAGCACCTCCAAAAGTCTCTTGTTTTCTTTCAAATGCAAAAACAAAGTTCATTGAAAAAGTCATTGACTGCCTGGTTCGTTGACTTTTTGCTAGGAGAAGCAAAGAGAGATGTTTTGATAAGCCAATTTTAGACCAATTTGCCCTTGTGTGTTTTCCCTTTTTCATCATCATCATCATCATCATTATTATCATCACTTCCTCCTCCCTTCTTCTGTTTCATAGGACAGTTTGTCTCATCAGTTTACTTTTTTTGCCGCTGCCGCTGTTTGCCTTGCGCACACAACCGAGCACACAAACGGTAAACATAGACACACAGTTGGGTACTTCTAGTACGGGCATTTTTATGTCAACAATGAGCGGTGAGTGGAAAATTATTAAAAGAAAAAAGAGGGAAAAACTACCCGTCGTAATTAGCCGGTAATTTGAGGTGCGCGTTTTGAACGGCTCATTCCGTTTTTGTCTTCCGCTCTATTTTTGTGTTCTTCTTTCAGCTTTTTGGCGTTTATGTCTATCACACAGAATTTTATCAGTCAAAGATCGGAGATGGTGATGATGATGAAGGTGATGAGGGTGACAAAAAGGAATGGCAACGTCCTCTAAGAGCCCTTAGGGGCACAATTGGTACAATTGGAGTAAAAAAAGAAGAGTGAAAACATGAAATGATGATGGAACAATTGTATTTTTCCTTCTTCTCCTCCTCTTTCGTCAATGATCGACCCACTAATTGGCTGTTGTTTCCGCCAGTGTTCGGTGATTGTTATTGCAAAATTGCAGCTTTTAAAATGTGTGTCTGTGTCTCGTGTCATCTCCTTGATCTGGTAAATGGTTTTCGACATTTTTTTTCTAGAACATCCTTTTATTCTTTTTGTTTTTCTATTTCGAACACCCGTAAATTGTATAAATTGCATTATTATTGATGTTGTCACTGATAAATGGCACTTGCCATCACTACCATAGCCACCTTTGCACTGTTTGCAGCTAGTGTGTATTCTATAATTACACCAAAAAGCACAGCGGAAAAAGCAACACAATGGTTTTTGGCAGTTTGTGTATGCAAATTGATAATGACAACGTCAATGGCGATGGGGCCAAACAGGGAAAACGCTTTTTCCAGTCAATCATCTCCCAACATTTGTCTGTTTGCCTGTCAGCATTGATTTCTATAAATGCAATTTTAGTTCAAATATTTTTGTACCATTTACCATTGACCAATTGCTTTTTTGTGCTTTCATTTTTGCAGTGTTGATTGACAAACTAAAAAGCGTACCATTTTGTTTTTCACTAAAACCTATATTAAAGATATTGAAATGTAAAATAAAAAATTCCAAATTTTTTTTAAACGATAAAATTAAATTGATTTGTGCCTGTATGCGCACATGCTTGCATCATGGTACATAAAAACTGATAAAAATAGAATTCAATAAATGAAAGAGGTTTGAAAATAATTGTTAGTCTAGGCACGATTACACTGCAACAGTGGCTAATTGAGCTGCAATAGAAAAAGCTACTAAAAAACTAGTTATTCTCACTTTATTTTATACTATCTTTTGTCTTATTTCCTTTTCCGTTTAAAATGTGCACACTTTTCAACACTTGCACACCATTATTTTCTAATTTTTATTGTATTTTCTAACTTTGGCATTTGTTTTTGATTGTTTCACAGTTGTTGTTTAAACTTAAGTCTAAGTTTCCTTTAATTGGATACAAATGACCACAAAAATTGAACTAGACTTGGATTTGTATTTGAGTTCAATACGTTTTGCACCGTTTTTTGTCGATTAAATAGTCAGTTAAAAGAGAAAATTTGTAAAGTAGCAACAGCAGCAGCAGCAGCAGCATCTAAAGCCATTGTCGATGCTATTTGCGGTTTCTTTCCCTTCTTCTTCTTCTCCTCCTCCTTTCCCATTTTCATTTGCAGCTGTGTCTGTTTGTCTGTTTCAGTGGTGTGTGTGTGTGTTGCAGTTCGATGCAAAGCAAGCGCATCAATCTTAATGTCTGTATGTACTCTGCCTGCCTGCATGTGTGTTCGTTTCTTTAGAAAAACCCGCGCCGCAAAACAGTGCTGCTGCTGCTGTTGCTGTTCGATTCCTTACAACATTGACTGCAAGGAAACGAAAGAGAGAAAAAGATAGCAAAAGAAAGAAAGAGATTGCAAATCACTGGCTAGTAGTACTGAGAAACTGAGTGAACAGAGAAGGAGGAAGGAGGAAGGAGGAAACAGTGGGGAGTGCAAGGAACAGGCAACAAAGCGCAAGGAGTCATTAAATTTTAATTTAATGAGCGAATGACTGCACGCAAAGTAGTTTCCCTCTCTCCCTCTCTCCCTGTCTGTCTGTTTCAGTGTTTGAGTGTGAGTGTGTGTGAGAGTGTAGCGAGCCATTCATTGCAGAACTGAACCGAACACTGAACACTGAACTGAACAAAAATTCGACAACGACGACGACGACGACGACGACGAGGACGAGGACGAGGACGAGGACGACAAAACGAATGAACGAACAAACGCGAGCAAGAGAACGCGCAAGTTACGGAATCAAATGCAGATGAAGGAGAAGTGGAAAGAAGGAAAAAAGGAAACAAATGAAGGCAAATGCTCACACACACCACACACACCACACACTCACACTGTTGAGGTGCAAAGTGTGTTTTCAGGCGCCTCTGTGTGTGTGTGTGATGAAATTGAATTTGCAAGGCTCAGCTTTGCAAAGGCTGAGCTCGGTGTGTTTTAGTGTGAATGAAATGAATGAATAAATGTGAAAATGTGTGTGCTCGTGCCATCCTCAACATTTTCTCCTTTTCATCTTCTTTTTCTGCAGTATTCACAGACGTGGAAACAAACGGCATGCAAATCGATAATCGCAATAATCGTAATGGCATTACTTCACTGCTGCTGCTGCAACTCCTTTGCACAGTAGTAGGAGTAGCTAAATGTGTGATTGTGCAGCACTGCAGAAACAGGCAAATTTTTTAAAATGAAAACTAGGACAACCTCGTTTTTCTCTTTTGCCTTTTAGAGTTTTTCCCTCTCATTTTGGGTAAAGATGCTTGGCCAACTTGGGCAGCCAAGCGAACTGGGCGAAAGGGGAAGGGGAGGTGGTTGTTTACTTCACAAACACAAACACTCTCACAGACGACAAACAAATAAACAAACAAACGACCATTTTGGTAATTTGCAATAATGTTTTTAGCTGCTGCTGCTGTTGTTAAAATTAAAATTCTTAGAACAAGTTTATATTTGATACATCTTAACATTTTTACAAATTTGAATTTTTTGTTATTTTTATTTTGCATTTTAATATATCTATGTGTGTGTGTGTGAACAATAATCTCCCATTTTAAAGGCTACTTTTTGTTAGTCAGTCAGTCAGTCAATCAGTTTGCATTAAGTGTGTTTGTTGGTTAAAGGAGAAAATAGGAAAGTAGCTCACAGAGAGGCTCACACGGTAAGCTAAGCTAGAGGAGCAAGCGTCCACTGAAAATGAGCTTATTTGTATTCCGACTTGCACTGACCCACTGGCACACACTTGTCACCAAGCAGTTCACAGTTTTCTCGCTGTGTAAGACGGTCACCAAATCTTCTTTTCTTTCTTCTTTTTTTTCTCTTCCTTTTCCTCTTATCGACAAGCCATTTAGGGTGTTTAAGTAGAGTGGCCAGTATGACTGGACCGTATGCTCTTGCGGCCACATTACTGCCTTGCACTCTTCAGAACGTGTCATTTTCTTTTTATTTCCCTCTCTTCTCTTATTTCTATTGTTGTTTACATACAGACGACACAGACAACGCACAGACAAAGCACACAGACAAACAATGCGTCGACTTACATCACCACCAGCTCCACCAGATATCTGCTGTTCAACAAGAAACAAAAGAAATGACCTGCTCCAGTACATGTACAACCACTGTCAATTTAAATGCTATTTACTGTGCCATTTGTTTGTTTGCTTGTTTGTTTGTTTGTCAGTCTGTCTGTCTGTTTCTTGTTGACTGACCACTGGAACAACAACATCAGCAGTTGTGGCGAATGAGCAAATCAACACTGACCAAAGTGTGCGTTGTGGCTTAAAGGTTTGATTCAGTCGAGTGCTGGGCAGTGAAGCAAAATTGTTCAGTTCCGTTGATCGGGTTTTGTTTGGCTTTGTTCGGCTACCTTCTGTTCTGCTCCCTCTCATCACACATTCAAATCTTGTCAGTCATCTCAGCTCAGCCCAGCTCAAAGGCAGTGGAGCAGCAGTAGCAGTAGTCTAAATCGCATTAATGGCCAAATACTAGCAGCTACCAACTAAAGAAGATGAGAAATGAAGAGAGGCAATGTCAGTCAGCAAGTCAGCAGTCCCATAATTCAGTCTCAACGAGAGAGAGAGAGAGAGAGAGAGAGAGAGGCGACTAATCCTTTGGAAGCAAGTTAGTTGTCGTCTCGTGCAGCCGACTACGATTTTTGGTTTTGCTCTCTTTTCGGCTAGCCTCTTTTTTGCCGTTTTATGATGAACGCAACAAAGGTGGAAACGAAACAGAACAGAACAGAACTCACTATTTTCTGTGTTTTTTGGCTGTGTTTGTGCGCTGGGCGCCATTAATTGTATTGTTCTGTTTATATGTGTGTGTTTGTGTCTGGTTTTCTCGGAAAAAAAGCTCGTTGTTTCTGTGCATCTTTGCCCTTTTCTGGTGTTTGATTTTGTTCTCACTTGCCGTTTGGCATTTTTGCAACAGTTCGTCTTTTATTAAAAAGATGCTGGCGAAGATTTGTTTCTGCCTTTGCGTTTGTTGTTGTTGATCAAACGGCATTAGTGGAGCAGTGGATAAGATAAAGCTGCAGCCAAAACAACAGTAGCACGACAACAGCTTGAGCTTAGATTAAAAGGCCGACATAATGAATGAGTGAATAAATGGGAAATCGTGTAAACGAAAACAAGAATAAAATACGACATATTAACTAAATTTTTTAAACTAACATTAAATTTGTGTGTGTGTGTGGGTTGACAAAACTCTAAAAAATTACTAAAACTTAAGTTAAATTAAAAATTTTTTAAAATGAGAATTTTTTTTAAAATCTCATTCTAATTAGACATATTCAATTTTTCCTTAAAAAAGTTATCTTGTAAATTATTAATTATCCTTTATTTAAAAATGATTACCATTAGAAGACAGATTAATGGTGATTAATTAATCATTTTAATAAAATATAAAACTACAAAAAATTTTCAAAAATAGAAAAGTTTTTAGTTATTTTGCTCAAATGTGTTCAACGACCCCGTCAAGCCAAATACTTGACAAATTGCAACCAACCGTTTTTAACTATTAAACAAAATAATTTTTTAATTGATGATCCCGCTGGCAAGAACTAAATATCAATTAGTCAAAATTAAATCAACTTTAACTAATATTTTTGGAAAAATCTTGTTAGCAGTAATCTGATTTTTTAATTTAATTGTTTTTGTTGTTGATGCCGCCACTGTTGGCACTGTGTTTCTGCAACTGATGATGATGTTGTTGTTTATTGCCGCAGGCTACACTAACATAATATTACATAATCGACGATCAGTAAAAGTGGAAAAAAATTGAAAGAGAAAACAAAAAAAGAAGAGACTGTGTGTGTTGAACAAATGTTTGACTACTACTGCTTTCTTCTTCTTCTGAAAAAGTTGAAAGTTAACTACAATTTTGTCTCTTTTTTGCCCCCTTTTATGCCTCTTTCTTTTGGTTAGGTTTTTTCCCTTTTGTTATCACACTACTCTACTTTACCCAGTCAGTTCAATTCAGCGCAGTCAGTTTCCAATTGAGAAAGATTCAGAAACAGAGAAAGAGAAGAGCTAGGCAATTTATTTTTACTGCTTCAATTGCTCGAACCAGTTTGAGCACACACACACAGACACACAGACAAGCGAACAATTTCAGTTGTCGCAGAAAAGGACGAAGAGGAAGAAGAAGAAGAAAAACTTGACAATCAAAATGGGGGAGGAAAGTCTCATCTTCTTTTTCTTCCTTCTCCTTCATTTGATTGGTTTCCACCCGTTCGTTACATCAAGCATCATCGTATTACTTCAACCTCAAACTCGTTCAAGTCTTCTTTTTTTTTCTTTTCAGTGACCATTTTGGTCTCACTGGTCTAGCCTTTCCTCTTTGACCGATCCCTTCTTCTCCTAACATTTGCCATTTTTTCAAGAAACTTCCTCTTTTTATTTCTCGTTTTTGACTTGCTCTTCTCAAGTTGCTTGCCAGTACAACACTGCACTGATAGCACTGTTGACTGCTATCTGCAAACAACATCACCACCACCACTACCACCAACTTTACCGCCATCATCATCATCATCATTCGAGTCGATTGACCAAGTCGATTACCGTTTGACTGCTGCTGTTGCTGCTGTTTCGGACAGTGCACAAAAAATGCGTAGACTTTTTATTATCATTTTTCTTTTGTTGTACTTTTGGAAACAGTGTTTGTGCTGCTGCTGCTGCTGTTGCTGCTCAAATCCGGTCGGTGCCCTGTTTCTGCTGCTGTCCACCGTTTTCAAAGTGAACTATCTTTCTTTATTGTGCGGACCGTTTTTTGACTCAATAATGCTTCCTTAATGCTTCTTTTTGATAAAAATTCAACAACAACAGCAGCAGCAGTAGCAGTTTTTGTACAATACCACGTTTCAGTAGTGTAGTAAACTAGTGTGTCACTTGGACACAGGACAATTAGGGCGAAAAGAGCGAGCAACATAACCGGACATTGCATTGAGTTTTGCTTGCTTGTTGGTTTGGTAGCCAAATTTGCTCTAGCTTAAAATTGTGAACACAACAAGATGCCGGCAACTTTACAACAAGTTCTACAGAAGTTCAACATACAAAGATTTAAAAATAGATCTCATTACTATTATAAAGTTGCACAAAACTTTATTCATTTTGGCATCAGGAAAAGTTGCGCGCGTTTATCAGAGCGTTAAAGCTACAACTGCACACCGTTTTTTGAGTTTTAAAACTTTTAAGTAAGATTGTTTTGAAAAGCTACTTTTATCATCCAAACATTGTAAAATAGTTTTATTTTGATTTTGCTGAGTTTCTTCTTGATTCAACTTTTTTAGCTGCTGTTGCATTCACAACTCTCTAATGAACGGTCATTTAAAATTAGGCAATGATCACCGTTTAACGTTTTGCTTTGCTAGCCCTTTTTTCTTAAAAGTACTGCAGTTTAAAACAGCATTTTCTTTTCTTCATTTGTTTGTCAGTGGCAGTTAGGTACACTACTAATCACTGGCCAAAAGGGAGAAAAAAGAAAGGATAGGCAAAAAGTTTAATAGACAGAAAACAGAAGCATCAGCAGTGATTAGACAGAGCTGCAGCGGCGGCAGTGATTATTACACTCTGCGATGGCTAAAAAACTGACTACTACTTAAACTTTTTGTTCCTTTTTCTTGCAGACAGGCCAGTAGTGCGCAGAGTGGTGCTGCACTGGCAATGGCAGTGGTGGTGGCAACATTAGGCCATCGGCCATTTAATCTAAAGTACATCTCATTAGAATGGGCTACCATCTAGTCACCACTACTGCTGCCTTTAGTGCACACTAAACTGGTTAAATCTTTCTTTCTCTCTTTCACTTCACATTTCTGCTAGCAGTGCCATTGTTTTGTGCCCAGCTTTTACTTACTTTATGCTCTCTTTCTCTTTCTCTTTAGTCTTTACTGCTACTTCATTCCGCTTGTCATTAGCTGTTTGTATTATTACTATTATATTATCTAATCTAATAGTCTCATTATCAAGTGACTGTCCTGCAGTGCTGCAATGCTAAATGACTGCCGCCTCCTCCGCCGCCGCCGCTGCTGCTGCTTTAGCCTCAGTTTTCGACTTTTTGGTATTTTTTCTTTTTTGCTGTTGTTTTGCAGTGGTGGTGGTGTTGATGACTGCAACTGATACCGTTAGTTTAGTTTAGTTCCTGCTGAAAAGCACCAGCAACAACTTTTTGAAAATATTTTTAAAGAGGATGTTGGTGGTAGTGCTGATGCTGATGGAGCTGGTGTTAGTGAAAAAAACCCCTAAAAAGCAGCAAAACTGAAAGTGTTGGCTTTGCTGCAGTGCCTTTCTTCCTTTTTCCAAAAATGGCCAGTGCTGATGAGATGGACACTCTCGTTTTTTTGCTGCTGCAATTCAGAGAGCACACTATCCCTTGATCACTATCCCTTTTTTGCTGCAGTTGAGAGGGCTGTTTATCTGTGTTGTTGTTGGTATTAGCTGCTTCTTTTGCTGTTGCTGCCAAAAAAGCTAGTCTGTTTTTCTTCTTTTTTGCACAAAACAGTGGTAATCTCGACCACTGACCGTCGTCGTCATCAGTCGTCGTCGTCGTCGTCGTCGTCCTGCTCGCTCTCTTGAAAAAGCCCTTTCTCTGGTCATGTATTTTTTGCCTAGTAGTACTAGCAGTACTGGAGTACTAGTCAGCAGGGGTTGCTTGGGCCAATAAGCAGACTTTGTGTTGTGTTGTGTTGTGTAGTAGTTGTGCTGTTGTAGTTGTAGTCTGTAGCTGTAGTCGGCAATTGCTGTCAGCGGATCACGTCAAGCAGAATCAGATAGACAGACAGACAGATGGCCGAGTATTAATCATTACCACAGTCCTAGAAAACACAGAACGCTGAGCAGCACTGAACTGCTGAAAAAATCCTGTACCCCCTAAAATACAGTGCGGCGGATAAGCTGGCGGAGATTGAATGCCGCTGTCACTGTTGTTGCTGCTGCTGCTGCTGCCTCTGCATCACTGCTGACCAGTGAATTTTCATGAAACCGGACAAAAAGTGTGAGAGCGACCGCTACTACCACTGTCAAAGTTGCTTTCAAAAACTGACTGACTGACTGACCAGAAAATATACACTGCTCCAAACAAATGCTTCAATGTCTGTCCAATGGATTTGTCAGACTCTATGGTGATTCTCCCCGTCTCCATGTTGTTTTATATCTACTCGTTTTCTTCTTTAAACCATTTTTGTCTCTTCATTTTCCTCCTCAGTCTTTGTGCCGTTTGCAATTTTGCAGAGGACTTTATTGCCGCCATTGCTTTTGCTGCCTTTGCTGTCGTCGTAGTCGTGCCACGGACGCGGCTATTTATCTTCGCTTATTATTTACTCGATTGCATCTTTCTTTCTTTGCCTCTCTTTCTCATTGCCTTTGCCGCTATGAATGATCAGAGGCAACGGCAGTGCTGGCACATAAATCACCAACAGCAGCAGCAGCAAAAGCAGCAGCACACAGTGAGACACACAAACTGAGCAGTTGGCAAACACACACAAACTTTTTCACAGTAGTAGTCAGTGAAAAACAGTGGCTAAAAGAATTGGAAGAAAATAAAAGAAAAAAGAGAAAGGAAGAGCCCAGTGGCGATGCAGAGAGTATTCCAACTGCTGCTGCTACTGCTGCTTTGGCACATTAATCGATCGCTAATTAACAGCGACACTAATGACCAGACCGATTTTTAGGCCGATTTGCAGGCTGACTGCTGTTGCTGGAATTGCTGCTGCAATTGAGAAAGAAGAAAACGAAAACGAGCCGCAACCATGATCACCACTTGCTGACGCTGCTGCTGCTGCTGCCACTGTTCTTTTGTCTATTGTCTTTCCTCAGCCAGTTGTTTTCCACTCTCTCAATTTGTACCACTCTTTTCTTTTCTTCTTTTTCACTGATTCCAATGTTTTCAGCTGTTCCATTGTAGCTGCTTATTGCTCTGTGCCATGTGCCATCTTTCTTTGCTGTGCGGAGCCAGGAAACAGTTCTGAAAGCTGAAACTAAAGCAAAAGCATCCCACTTTTGCTGACTCTTTCTACTTGTCTGGGCATTGTCTGGGCTGACACTGTCTGTTTACTGAAAAAACGGACTAGCTACTAAAGAAAACCTATCCTGTAACTGGCTTGTACTACCAGTACTATTGCCCTTATCCACCCTTTTGAACAACTTGATCAGTAATGACCGGATGTGTGCCACTTCTAGTCATGCACCAGCTGACCAAAGTACAACTGACCGGGAAATCTTTGAACAGTAGCAAACAGTACCATCTTTCCTGTTACATCCTCTTCTCTTTTTTATTCTTTCTTTCAAAATAGACTGTTCACTGTTCTCTGTCTGAAACCGAGCCTGACTGGTCAGCAACAGCAACAGCAACAGCAACAGCAACAGCAGCAGCAATTGTGTCACTTGAGCAGCAGTGTGACTGACAAGTACTGAAAAGTAGTAGTGGTAGTAGTAGTCGCAGTCCGTTTATTACTAGCTCAACGGAAAACAAAGAAAAAAAGCAGACATAAGTTGAATGAAAATCTATTACTACTAGTCAATTTTAGTTTTTTGCTCTATTTTTTCTTGTTTTCAGTCACAAGTGCAAAGTGGACAGTGCCCTTCCTCAAAGACTGGCTCGTTTTTATTTTTGTTGTTTTTGTTATTTTGTTGTATTCCTTTTGTTAAAACAAAAACCATTATTGATTTCTCATCAAACTTGTGGTTCAGAAAAGTGAAACTCAATGACACGTTTTGAGTAGTTAGTGTTCTAATCTTTTGTTTGATCACGTTTTTGGACGACTGATTTTGACTAATTATAACTTATTTTGTTCAGTTTGCATTTTGAATAGTATTGTTTTGTTTTGACTTGAATTAGCAAAAAACATTATTTTTAATGTTTAAAAAAATTTTATAATTTTTAAATTTTTAAAGTTTATAAAACTGATCATTTGTCATGTATTTTTGCAGTGCACGCCACAATCTCTTTAACAAACATTAAATTATTTATTTCTCCATTTGTCTGTTTTTTGTTCCGATTGTCTAGATTGAAATCAGAATAAAAATTGAAATAAAAACCCAAATCTCGATGCCATTTTTTTCTGCAGATTATTTTCATTTGTGTGGAGGAGAAAAAATTGTAATGTTTGGCAGCAGTGATCACTCAGAAAATGGGAAAACGCTCATCTTCAGTTCTGGCACAGGCAGTTTTCCTCCTTTGAGTGTGATGTGCAACGCTGGAGAATTGCATTTGATTGCCCTCTCAACTGAGCTCTCCTTTTCAATCTTTCAATTCTTTTTTTTCTTAAATGAGGTTCACAATCAGATCGCCTATCAGTTGATTTGAGTCAAAGAAAAGAAAAAAAGCAAAGGAGAACCTGGAACTAGCAAGAGACGGGCAGTCAAGTCTCCAGTTTCCAGCTTTCGGACTGTTCAATGAATATAAATTAGCTTTTTTTCTCTTTTTCTTCTTTTTTTAGAAGTAGTGATTCAATGTTTTTTGACTTTTGCTACTACTTTTTGTCTGCACTGTTTCCACTGGCGAGTCATTCATTCAAAATCTCTTTTTTCCCACTTTTCACTGTTTTTCACTGTTTTTTCGTTTTTATTTTCATTTTGTTTTCTGATTTTTTTCCACTGTGTCCTACTTGCTTTTCCCATCAGTGTGTGTGCCTCAGTGCATTGTACGTTCTTTTCTGCTCTGTCTCTATCTCTTGATGTTCTTCAGTGTGTGGCTTGTACACAGTGTTTCATCTACTTCTTTTTTTCCTTCCTCATTTCACTATTTAAATTAGATGAGCGCCACTATTGTCGCACGGGAACTTTTATTTTCATCTTTGTCAATGGCTGCTGCTGCTGCTGTTGTTAACTCTGATGCGTGACTAGTTGACTTTTTTTTCTTCTCCTGCTGACTTAAATTTTTACACCGGACAATGTGAGTGTGTCTATTTGTGTTGAGCCTGTTTTTGATGCTGCGATGACTTTAATTTAAAATGTGATTATGCATGACATTAGCAGCAGTGAAAAAGAAAAAAAGAAAAGGTTTTTAAAAGAAACACAACTACGACAGCCACAACAACCTAAACTATCAGCTAAAAATAGTAGTAAACATGTCAAAGAAGAAAACAAAAAAAGTCAAATGGGCAGACAAGGCAATCAAAGCCGGGGTCACCACCATTGACATCGATATAAAATAAAACGTCGGTTACAGACGCCGCAGCACTTGGCCGACAACTGGATTACAGTTTCGATGAAAAACGTTTTTTTGGTGCAGCAGCAACAATAACAGCAACCTAGTTTTTGGTCTCACTTTGATGGACAGTTGGCTCCACTGGGTCATTTGTCATCTGTCAGTGAGATGAGAAAAAGTGTAAAAAGAGAAAGAGAGCGAGAGAAAAAAAGGAAAAATTTGCAACAACAGTTTAGCTAGGAAATTGCCATAACCAGTGTGGATTGTGTAGTTGTCTTGCTGAGCCAAAAATCTATGCTAAAAGCTGCTTTTCTAAAATGCACACACACACACGCATTATCCAATATAAATTTGCCGTTTTGCAATCCTCTCCATCTCTTTCCCTCATTCAATTTAACCTAACCTGAACACACACACACAAAAGGCCAGCCGCCAAAACTTGGTTAATTGCCCATTTTTCATTGCACTACACTTGTTCGGTTCACCTTTTTCCATTATCCCCAGCCCAGCACCGTCAAACAAACAAACCATTGGACTTGCACACATGTTACCCTCATTTTTCTATTCAAGTTCACCCTCCCGTTTTCATCTTCTTCCTCAGAAGCCAATGAATATTTATTGTCCGTTAATGGGCGTCCTATTCTTGACTGCTGCTGCCGCTGCTGCAGCTAATGCCGCCACTGATGGCGTTTGCCCCGTTTAATGCTTATTTAGTACGATGCTCGGCCAAAACACTGTTGTAATGGTGCGTTCGTGCAAAAGTGAGTGAGTGAATGGGAAAGTGTGTGTGTGAGTGTGTGAGTGTGTTTATGTAAGTTCTAAGCCAGCTTGTGTTTGTTGTTATTCTAGTAGTAGTAATAGTAGTAGTCAGTGTCAGGTTACCAGCTCTCCAGCAGTTCACCCCAATGCAACCGGTCAAAGTATCTAATGGCTTCTTCTTATGTCTGCAAGTGTCTGTGTGTGTGCCTAATAAAAATGAATAAATGGGTGCATATTAAGGCGGATTAGATTTAGTAAGCAGCAGCAACAGATCGTGTTCAATATCATCTTTTTCCCTTCCTAAAAAGTATTTCTAAAATGTATTGCTGTAAATGGTAGCTTTGCAACAAGGTAAAAAGAATAAAGATTGGCTTTTTTGTTATTCAGTGATTTTTTATGTTTCTGACAAAGAATAATCCTGGTAATATTAGTACGTTTTTTGCTGTTTCAGTACAACAAAACAGCAGCGAAAATATCAAAAGATGAATAGCTAAGTCAAAAAAAGTATTTGCTTGAATAAAATAACCAAAATGTAATTTTTCACTCTTTTTGATGACAGAGTGATATTTTCGTTGTCGTCAACGCCTTTGTTGTTGTCTTCTTTTTTCTTTTCCTTTTACATTGTTGCCACTGTTCACTCATCTGTCAAATTGGTTAATTGTATCTTCTCTCTTCTTTTCTCACTCTTTTCACGTTTCAGTTGCTCGGATACATTTTAAGGACTCTCTTATTACACACTTATTAGGTCGTTTTATTGTTTCACACATAACTGTGCCATCATTCAAACACACCGAAACACACATTTGTAAAAACAGTGCAGGGCAACCGGTGTCAGTGGGGCATATTAAATTTTTCATTGACCCGTGTGCACATTTCACTCAAATTAAGTTTTTATTACCTTTTGCAAAACTTTAATTTGTCTTCATTCTGTTTACTTTTTCCAGGTGCGTGCCTCTGACAACTTGAGTACTTTAGTTTTTTGCTGTTAGATGAATGTAAAATTTTTCAGGCGTTGTAGTAGTATTTCCCTTTTGTTTAATTAATTCTTTTTATTAGCAAAAATAGAGCATTTAAAAACTACTACTGTATCAAAAAACACGTTTGGCAATAATTTGTTAGTTTTAATAATGAATTTTTTTGCTCATTTATTTCATCGTTTTTTATTTATTCATGTTTTTTAACTATTTATCTTTTTTCAGCTTGTTGCTGACTAATTGCATTCTCCTAAATTGAGTCGCTAAAACTGTTGTTGCTGATGCGGCCATCTTCAATACTTAATGATTGTTTTTTTCTTGACTAACCAAAAATGACACAAAAACTTTTGTGTTTTTAGCCTCTTTTCACTTTCAGCCAGCTTTCTACTAGACAACCACAATCGGCTCAACTGTTTTTGCTGATAAATTTAGCTTAAGCATTTGCTCAGCGTTTTCCTTATCTCTCTTTGCCTTTTTCATATTTTTTAGCGTAAACTTTTTGCTTTTACTTACAATTATCAACGGTAATACTTTAAATAGGGATTGAGTTCAACGTGCACGCAGATTGTCACTTTTTCATCTTTTTCTAGTTTTTCATCATGTTTTTGTATATTTACTGTTTTCTTTTTTTTTGTGCTTATGCCTCTTTCCCCTGTGACGATCTATAGGTTTCAATTAAAACTTATTCATTTAAATAAGTCGATTAACTTGATGAAAAAAGAGATGAAAACATGTTTACTCAGCAGTTGTGGTTCTCAGTACTAATAATCACTCGTACGCAAAGAAAAAATGCTTTTAGAAAATCCTTTGCGATTATAAGTAATCATGTCTTTTTCTTTAGATACTTTTAATTCAAATAACTCATTTTAGCATAGTTTTTTAGCAGTTTCTGGACTCTAGTCTGGGTAAACACCTGAACAAGCAAAAATTTATTGAATGGCAGCAATTTTTTTATTACAAAAACGGAACTGACACTCTGACCTTTTTTGCCGATCTTTTTCTATTGACTGTGTGATTATTTAGCACATGCAACATAGAACAAGCAAAAGTAGTAGCCAATAAATTAGTAATTACCACTAAATCAGCACTTAAATAACTTGAACTGTTTTAGAACTCAGTAGTCTAGCAACATCATCAGCATCGCCAGACAATTGACTTGACATTATCTTGAACTTCTGTTTGCATTAACTTATGATGAGTTTACTTTACAACATTGTCTCTATCATTTCTGAAACACGGATCCATTTTCGTCTTTCTGCATGTCATTAACATTCATCAATGACGAGGGACTTTTACATTTTGAAAATTATCTTTTTAGCATAATATTTTTTTCTATGGCAAATAAGAAGGAGAGCACTTGAGCTAATTGCTCTTGAACTTGAAACAATAACAACCCTAGCAGTTGAACACAATAAAAAAGTTTGATGATGTTGATGCGCTGGCGATGATGATCTTTTAGCTGTTATTGTTGTTGTTGTTTTTGTCGCAAAAAAAATTTATAAGAAAAGGCATTGTTTCAAAAACAAAGGTCAGCTGGCTGCTGCTGTGTGTTAAAAAAAGCAAAAAGAAGATGGTGATAGATGATGATGATGATGATGATGACTTGTTTTTTATAGTGCATTCGGGTTTGTTTGTCTGTCTGTTTGTCTGTGATCTGCAGATCAGAAGATCTAGTAGTAAGAATGTGTGTGTGCGGTGATCTTCACCAGAGTCATTTCCGGCATTGGCACTACTACTTTTGATTACTCCATTACTCTCTCTACTGTTCCATTACTTTATCATTGTTGTTATGTTTTTTACAGTCTCTCTCATTTTTTTATTTTTTACTTTTTTAATGTTTGCCATCACTACCAGTAGCACTACGGCACTAGGCAATTTTGTTGCCGTCTTCTTCATCTCATCAGCCTTATGACTTTGCACTTTCGGTAACCAGGAACTGAACTGTCGATTTCAGAACCAGAAAATCTAGAGAATTTTAAAATATAAATACATTTTCTTTTGCCAAAATGGTGCTGGCAAGCCCACACACTCATTTTTTAGCGCTGATCACATCTGCCACTTTTACACTATCTGCAATATCTGTTTTTAACGGAACAAACTTTGAGAAAACCTTTTTCAATTTAAACAGGTAGATAGTTTTTTAGCAATTTTTTTTATTTGTTTAAGAACTAGAACTTGCTGGCATAATAATAAAAAATAGGGCAAAAAATCAAACGTTCGTTTGGCTTTTTCATTTTAATTTTCTCGGAAAAAACTCCCGTTTGCATCTCAAGCAGAGATAACAAAATTGGCTTCATAGACAGCATATGAGAAAAAGGAAGCTAACAACATCAACAGTGGCCGTGCTGCTGATGCTGATGGTGATGGCAGCAGTTAGCCTAAAGTCTGCCGTTTCTTTTGCATGCTCCACTGGTGACAAGTCGCCTTCTTTTTCTCTTTTTTATTCTTTGCCCCTGCACTTTTGCAATCATCTCCCATCATCTCCGACCAATGCAATTGTCCACATTGGCCAGCAACAGCAGCAGCAGCAACAGCAGCAGCACATTACTGCGCCATTACTGCTTATTGGCCGTCGTCCAACAGCAACAGCAGAACAGCGGCAGAACTGCAATGGCTAATGGCTGCAGTGCAGTCATCATTTCAGCCCAGAAAGAGAAAGAGCAAGAGAAGGAAGAGAGAAAGAGAACAGATCATTGCCGCTCATTGATTTGCCTTGATTTGATTTACTTACCACCACCAACAACAGCAGCAACAGCAGAAGTCTTCTTCGTTGTCTGTCTGCCTCGTCTCGTTTTTTGTGTCTGTGTGTGTGTGGGTGATGTCCCAATTTGCAAGACACAGTGCCGGGGCTGCTGCTGCTGGCTGCTGCTGTTGCTGCTGCGACTAATGCTAGTCAGTGTGTCTGTGTGTCAGTATTCCTACCAGTGCAATCCGGCAGTGCAAAGATACAGTCAACACGGCCGCACACACATTCAATTAGTGCTCCGCATTGGTTTGCATGCCAATGTTGAGGAAAACAGATAATGGTAAGGAGTGATGAGGGGGTGATTGTGAGGGTGGTTGCGGGGGTTGTTGTGGTGATTGTATCATCAGCGCTACTGCAATAAAAAATCGTTTTTCTTTTACTTTTTTAATTTTGTTTTGTTTGTAATTTGTCAAATGTAGCGTCGTTTCTCTCTTCTCTCTCTCTCTCTCTCTCTCTCTCTCTCTCCTCTCTCTTAATATTTTCAAATTGTGTTCTTCTTTTTTTAAAAACTTTTACTTTCGCATCATTTTTTTCAGTTAGTTTTGGGTTTTGATTTGTGCCCCTGTCGTTTTTGTTCTCTTTTGCTGCAATTCTGTTTTTTGTCTTGCAAAAACATTTCCAACAACAACAGCAGCAGTGACATTATTCATCAACTAAGTTTTAGCAAAACAGTAGTGATGATAGATGTACTTACTTTGCTACGATAATTTTGATATCATTTGACAAACTTTACTGCTAAACTTTTTTCTGCTAGCGTTTTCAGCAGTTTTTATTTTTTTAATTCAATATTTGCTTTTTCCTATGTCTGGCGTCAAACTTTCTTTTTTTGCTATCGGAACTAGTTGCTGGCTTTTAGTTTTAGAGAAAACTGGCGCACCCATTTGCTTTTCCTTATTGGCCACGTCATTTCACTCCACTTCATGCACTTCCGACGACAACTTTTCACTTGAAAAATCCGCCTAGAGCAAATTGGCTGGAAGAAGTCACCAGTTTTAAATGAAAGCGTCCGTCAAACAGTTGTCCACCGTCAATACCACCACCACCACCAACAGTGATGTCAACAGTGATGTCCACTACTTTTCAATTTTCTAAAATTTTGTGTTTAGAGGGAACTTTATTTGCTCAGCGTTCACCACTGTCATCACGTGTGGGTAGTAGAAGTTGTGGATGGTGGTGACGGTGGTGATGATGATGATGATGGTGATGGAAAGTGCTGATAGCGCTCTAATGATTCTACACACTTTTCACTTACAGCTTAGCTGCACACACAAATTTGTGTGTGTGTGTGTCTGTATTTGTGCTAACACAGTGTTTGCGTAATGAGCTGCTGCCTGCCGTAATCATCTGACTGTTCTACGCTGAATGCTAATGCTGGGCTCTGTTCAACACCCCATTTAATTAGCACTTTGCAGGAATCCGACTGACTGACTGCTTTTTATTTACTTTTCTCTGTTTTTTATTGTGAGTTTCCGGTCATCTTTGTTTTTGGTTTTTCACTTGCATTTTACGCCTTTAACGGTAAAATTGCTTTTTTGTATTTTTGTTGGCCTTTTCTTCTAGCACCCCAGCATTTTGGCCATCACTTTAAAGGCCAATCTTGCAGTGTTTGGGTGTTTTTTGAGAGAAAGGGAATTGAACTAACTGGGAAGGTGAAAAAATGAGAGAATAAGTAGTCAAGTCTGTCAGAGGAGTCAACAAAGAAGGAATGAACGAGAAAAAGAGAAAATCGGATGAAATGGAAGAAAAAAGGAGTTGGTAAATTTGAATTAAATTACGTTTAGTTGGCCATCGTTGTTGCTGTTGCTGATGTTGTGTTTGCCGGAAAGTGACCCCAAAAAAGAGAAAAACTGAAGAAAACGAGAGAATAAACGAAACAGACGTCGTGACAGCTGCCACGGCTGTTTTGTTTGTTTGTCCAGCGCGACATTACTGGCCACTAAAACTGGCCAAACCAAAAGAAGAAGAAGAAGAAAAAGACAAACACACCAAATATTCAGCAACCACACTGCAGCAGCAACAGCAGCAACAGTGATGGTCATGCTGAAAAATGCGATACAATGTGAAAATGAAGGAGAGAGAATGACAGTGACCAGAGATGGCTGAAATGTGAAGAAAATGAAAAGCTGAACTGCAGATGCTGCCTTCCACAATTGCTTTCCCGCGTTTTTACTTCCCATTTTTTCCCATTTTCCACTTGCAGTTGACATCATCTGCTCGACTGGTCACACTCATTATGGTCAGCAGAAGGCGGACAGGACTTGACTTTTTCACGTTCTGCCCAAAATTGCTGCTCTGTGAGTGAGTGTGACACTGACACTGACACTGCAGAGCAGCAAAAGCAGCTAAACCTTAAGTTGGCTATTTTTAGTAAAGAAAAAGAGAAAAATTGGTGAAGGGGGAGGGCAAATGACTTTATTTGTTTAGACTGTTTTATTTCCACTTTCTCGCCTCTTTTAAGACCATTTACTGCCTTTATTGTTAATGCTATTTCTGTTTTATTTCTATTTTTGAGCTGTCCACTTGGTTTAATGACATTTTAAAGATGTGTGCTCAGTTCAGTAGTGATGAAGGGTGACGACAACATCAGCATCATCAACGGCAGTTGTTGTTGTTGTTGTTGTTATTGTTTGTTTGCTGTCGTCATCGGAGTCATCTACCACCACCATCACGTGAGGCGTTGGTGCACTCACCCGTTCGTGTGCGCTTAATGAACACATTTTGCTATTTTGTTTGTTTGTTTGTTTGCTGTCGAGGATGTTCAAAGTTGCTGAACTTCAGCAGCTGAAGTATGTTGAACCCTACTTTTGTACTATCCTGTACCTGCAGCTCATCCATATTATCAACATCATCATCTTTATCATTAATTCCACTTTTGCCTCAATTACCTTGCTTGCCTGCCTGTTGTGTGTTAGCCCTCTGTGTTTGTTTGTTTTAGCACTTGGATAAACAATAGCTAGAGTGAGAGCATAACAAGGGTTTCATTTCTCTCTTCTTCCCCTTCCTCTTCACTTTTTCCTTCTCTAATAGACCACCGTCTGCAAACACGCAGGCAAACAATCAGCCACACACTTGCACACACACACACACACACTCACACAAAGCACCCGGCAAATGCTTAGAAGTGACTACACTGCACTGTCTCGTGTCGACTTGTCATCTGTCTTCTCCCAAAGGTGTTGCTCAATGAGCCCCTGCAGATGGGACAATTAATAATGTCACGTTCAGTGAGCTCACTGAAAAAGAAAGAGAGGATTGTGGCTACTGTGGTCAGCTGCAAAAGTGTTTGTTTGTCTGTCTGTGTGTGTGTAACGACAACGAGGTGTGCCAACAACGGTCGGAAACAATGATTTATGTGAGCAGTCTGGTGGTAGTGGCGGTCAGTGTGTGGTAAAAAGAAACAAGAAAAGAGCTCTCGTGAGAATTGCTTTACTTTTTAGCTCAATAACAAACTTTTTTTGCTTTTTTTGCAGTAACCCTTCTGAGCAGCAAAGAGTGATGGAAATGGCAAAATTGACGCCATACTTTTCTTCTTTTTCTTTTTTGTTTTACTCAGCCCATTTTCATCAGCTAATAGTAGAATAATAGCCTTTTTCCTTGTGTTCTGTGTTTTTTCGTTTCACTTTAGCCCGTTCTCATTTCCATCATCCTTGCTTTTTGCTGCATTGCTTTTTTTGTTTGTGCATTTGCTGCCTGTGTTTCTGACCAATTTGTCCAAATGCAATGGCATTTTAACGCTTATTTTTTATCTTTTAATCAGCCGTTTCTGGCACATATGCAGAAGAAAAATATAAAAAATAAATCATTAAAATGATGCAAGCCAGAAAAGATGTCTGCCACTGTTTGATCTTTTTTTCTTTTTGGTTTGACTTCGTTTGGCGCGCCACACACTTACACTTAACTTATCCTCTGCTGCTACTGAAGCTGATGCGTTTCACTTTTTTGGCTTTGTATTACTTTACTACTCAACTCCTTGACTCCTCGTCTGCCCGTCTTAATTCAATTTACTGCCCTTTCCCTTGTTGCTGTTGTCGTCGTCTGTTGCTGTTTATCCGTTTATCGGCTGCTCTTTCCTTTTTCTCTGCTTGCACTTTCCTCTTCTCATTTTCTTTATCTTTTTAGTTGGCAAGTTGTGGGCAGTTGCTGCTGGTGCTGTAGCTGAACGGGCACTCAGCACCTTCTTTAGTGACCAGAACAGCAGCAGCAAAGTAGTGTTGTCTGGTCGGCCGCAAATTGGCCTAATTGCCAAAGTTGGTGCCGTCGGTGAACCAGCCAGCCAGTCAGAGAATCAGCCAGTCAATCAGTAAGTGAGTAACTTGTTCGGGACATGCACACACACACACATTCACCGTGTCCTCTTTCCATCGATTACCAGCAGCAGCAAGTAGCCAAAATGAAAGTGTGTGAGAGAAGGGAGAGAGAGAGAGAGAACAAGAATAGTGACTACATGACAAGGCTGCTGCTGCATCAATAATGGATGGCGATTCGATGGTGACGGGCAACGGTACTGCGGCGACCACCACTTCACTTCACCACAGTCACTGCCACTGCCACTTCACTTCACCTCACTTTGGCTAATTGCCCGCGTCGGGTGTCGTCGGGAAATAGATACAAATAGATTCAATCAGCACTGCTTGCTTGCCTGCTTGCGTTCATTTCGTTCAGTCAGTGAAACAGCAGCAGCAGCAGCAAACGGTCTGCTGACTGCTACTTGGCGAAATTGCCGCCACTGACCACCGCTGAAAAAAGCAGTGGACGCAAATGCCTTGCCCGCTGTTGCTGCTGCTGCTGTTGAACTTTGCAAACCACTTCAACAGCAGCAGCAAATTTGATTGAATCGACACTGCAGGTCGTGATCGTCGCTTCGGCGACAGCGACGGCACTGGCAGCGCATCAATTATTGACGCAACCAAGCGGCCATTAACTTGATGGTATGCCTGCCTGTTTGTCTGTTGGTGCACTTTGTGCATTACTTTTACTGCTGCTGCTGCTGTGACCGACGAAATGGCAATAAACGAAAGCTTTTCTATAAATCTCTTTTTCACCCTTTTTTCTTTTTCTCCTCACTTTCATACAATTTTTTCTAATTTGAGCTCTTTAGTGGCTACCCAAACTGGTGCATTCAGTTTGAGTGTCTAAATAGACAAAAAGCTAGCAAAGCATTTAACTTGTGCAACTATTTTTTATAATATTTAAAATCAAAATTTGTTTTTCATAAGCAGTATTCTGCTATTTTGTTTTCATAAATTTTCAAAACTGCTAAAATATCTAAATTTGGCAGATTATTTACAACAATGATTTTTTGTCATTGAATTGAGCTTTAGTAACGGTAGTAGGAAGATAAAAAGTTGTGGTTTTAAAGTAGTTTGTAGGAAAGTGAACAAACACTGCCCAACAGTCTGCACCTGGAGGTTTACCCAATGTGTGTGTGGGTCGCCTGCAAAGAACAAATTTTCTGTCACGCATCACCGCCTCTTATCGTTTTTATCGTCCTCCTCTTTGCTTGCTCACTTTCTCCCTTTCCCTCCCTCTTTCTCTCTTCTATTTCACCCCAATCGAGTAAACTGTCGTTTTGCTTGACTGCCGGGTGTCTCCAGAGTTGCTGCTGCCGCTTTGTTACTTTGGCACTTCTTTGCATTGGTTTGCATTGGTAATGGTCGAGTTGCTGCCCCTGCTGCAGCTGCTGTTGTTGTTGTCCCTGATTCAGTGTCGACCCAAAACAAAACTCTGTCTGCTTACCACTACTGGGCGGCTAAATGATCGTCCTTGCAACTGCTATTTTTGCCTGCATTGTTCTCCTTTTTTCTTTCTTTCTTGCAACAATGTGAATTACAAATTGTTATTTATATATTCATTCATCTGATGAGAAGGAGAAAGAAGAAGAAGGAGGAAAAAGAAAGGAATAACAGTGCAGTGCACTGGTCAGTCAGTCAGTGACTTTCTAGTCCGCCTTGTTTTGCTTTTTAGGCCCCTTTTTGACACATTGTCAATTCGCACAATCTTTTTCAATATTTTTTTCTGGTGGTTGTTGCTCTATGTTCCACTCAATGTCGTCTGATCAGTCAGTGATTGGCAGTGATGCCGTTGACTGTTCAATGTGACAGTGTGATGCCAACATTTTAGTTATTTTTGCTTCTGAACCATATTGAGAAGACGGGTTGCCAGCATATCATCATCATCATCATCATCACCAGCAGCAGCAGCCACAGCAACAGTAATGATGGCAATATGATTTGTCAGTCACAATCGGGGCAATTGGTGTCATTGTGTCACTATCAATACGCATCTTTTGTTTTGCCGTTTATTGATGTTTTGGCTCCCTTTCTGGTAATCAAAACATCAATCGATATTTTGGCAATTACAGTCTTTCCACTGTGGTTGCCGAAAGGCATATTATTCTACAAAACGCATTTTCTATATTTACAGCTGCATATTTACTTTAATTACCTTATTTTGCTTTTTCTGCGTTAAACTGACAACCATCGCTATTTCTCGACCTTTACGATTTCTCTTTGTTCACATTTTAGTTGCTCAGCAAATTTTTTTCAAAAAGATACACTGTTGTTGTATCAGCTTTTTTCCTTGTTCAGATTAATTTGAAACATTCTTTTTCTTATTATATTTGCTTTCTCTCCTATTGACTGCTGTCTCGCTGCTGTCAATACGACTGTCTGTCGGCCCTGGCGACTGTCTTTTAATTGTCGTGATAACTATCGATTAAAAGCTTGAGTCGGGAAGTAAAAGAAAAAGAGAGAGAGAAAGCATCAAACAACTTTTACGACGGTTGTGTTGAAAAGACTCAAAGCCAAAAAGGCGATGTTTTTTTCTTTCTCTCTCTCTTTTTCTTTCTTTCAGCCACAAATCAATTGAAAAACTGTCAAAATCATTAATCAGTAGACAATGTCGCGATTAAGAAAACGGGAGAACATTTGAAAAAATGTAGTGCAGAGAAGTTAACCGCAGCTGCCACTGCTGTAATGAGGAAATACACACACACACACTCATACTTTAGGCTGCCCTTTTCATTGAGTGGGCCAATATCATCAAACTGCTTCTTTAGTTTTAGAGTAGAAAAAACCGTAGTAAACTCAATCAGTCGTGAGAAGAACAAATGGGATGAGAGAAAAGAGATAAGGAGAGATTGAAAAAGATCGACAAAAATGTCTGTTGTTGCTAGAGGACTTTCAAATACTGAAAAAATTTGTTGTTGTTTCAGCTGCTGGTCAAAAACTGTTTTGCTGACAGCATTTCACTGCTAGCAACACTAGGCTGAGAAATCTTTTGTTTTGGGTAGGGGTTTTCATGACAGGCTTGCAGCAATTGCAACGACAGCAGCAGCAACAGCAGTCAAAAAGTCATCTCAAATCACGACGGGCACTCAACAGCAATGTCCAGCTGTTTTGGTTGATGCTGCTTCTGTTGTCGTTGCCTCACTCGCCAATCACAGCGTGTGTGTGTGTGTGTGAAATTGCAGTTTGCCAAATATTTTCCTGTCGGCAAACACACACACACATGCAGAGAAAGAACAGAGCTTTTCACTGTCAAAACGACTAGCAACTTTTCTTGTTTCATTTGCAAATACGTTTGCATGAGAATGAAAACAGGCAGCAAAATGAAAGTGGAAAAAAATAAATTTTAACGCAAATCGCCTTTTAACTGCTTGTGATTTTTTGCGCCTTTTTGTCAATGCCGCAGTGTTTTTTGTTGTTGTTGTTGACTTCTGTTAAGAAAGTATGTGTGCGCTACTATTGTTGTTGTGGTGGTTGCTGGTGTTTTGTTTTCCATGTTTTGCTTTTCTAAATCAATTCAAATTCATATTTGTCTGATTCTTTTCCTCTCTTCTTCATTTTTTACTGGTTTTCACTTTGCACTTTTAACCAATTCTTTATTGTTTTTTACTTCGTTTTATTATTTATTTTCAGTTCCATTTTAGTTCTTTTTTTAGCAGCAGTCAATTTAGTAGGTCGGGGGCCATTGGCAATGCTTGGTCGGCAGCGGGTTTACCCCACATATTCACTATTTACATATTTATTTGTCATCACTGTTGACTGAAAAATGTTGAATGTAGAAAACTCAGTGAAAACAGCAGAAGAAGAAAAACGGCAAAAATCTGTTTGCAAGGGACAACAAAAACAACTGCTAAAATGGCTGTTGTTGTTGCTGTTGCTGCTGTAGTCAACTTTGTCTTTGATGCCATCATTTTGGTTGCGGCTAAAAATCGATTGATGTTCAGACGAGGAACGACAAAGACGACGACGACAGCAGCAAAAAATAAAAAAAGAAGAATAGACAAGACTTGATGTGAAGACTTTGTGGAAAAAAGAAAAGATGGAATGGAAAGCACAACAGCAGCGTCACGGCAAGCACTTTAGCCGGTCATCGATTGCTGTCGTTCTTTTTTTCTTTCTGTCCTGCTTTTTTGCTATCTCGTCATAAAGACGCTTTGAGATTTCATCACTGATGTTTCTTTGGCCCTCCATTTTTTCATTTTTTGAGTTGGGTAGCAATTTTTTTTATAAAAAATTTGATTTAGATCTAGATGAGCGGCAGTAACTTTGTCAGTTGCAGCCTAAATAGCAGGCATTCATTTTTAGTGGTCATTTTAGTGTTGTGGTTTGCAAATTAGTTCAGTTTGTCTAAACTGAAATTTGTAAGAATCAACTGTAAGTTAAAGTTGAGGATCAGTTTCAAATGTTGTTTCGACAAAAAACAGAAAAAACTTCTCATATTGACTTTTGTTTTTTCAGTTTTACTCTATTTTCAATGCTTCCTGATTCGTTTACTCTTGTTTTCTTTTTTAGTAGACTTAATTTTAACATTTGAAAAAAGTGTAGTATCGTTTTTTGCCAACGTTAACGAGCTTTCACTTTTGTGAGTTTACCAAACACAAATCGAGTTGGCAACAATTGCAAAAGAACATCAAGAGACGACAGATTGAATTTAGCGTCAAAACTATCTTTTTCTTTTTTTACTCTTGATTGGACAGTCAAGTCTGATTGCTGCAATTGTACAAACGGTTGCACTGTTTGGGTGTATGTGCGTTTGTAACTTGTTTGAAATGTCTAAAACTGTGCACCGGACTTGTTAACTTAAATCAGAAAAAGGTAACTGTAGAAATAAAAACATCTTTTTCAATTTTATCTACAACAACTAAAGAGGATGATTCCTTGGGGCTGAATCAGTGCGTGTGTGTAGTGATCATCACTGACCGGTTGGCACTACCAGTAAAAAATGCTGACAATATAATATCAACAGAAAAAAGTGAACTGAAAAATATTGCAAGAAAAGATGAAAAAATTGAAAGTCGCCAAAAGGCAACAATTTTGGCAGTTTTCTCTTGTTTCCATCTGTTCTGCAACATTTTTTTGGTCAACTGAAACGAAATTTGCACTGGACAGTATAAATGCACACAAATTTTAGTGCGTGTGTGACATTGTGTTGACACCTATTTTGTCCTCAAGCGTTTTCTGTTCTCCAATTGAACACACCTTTTTTGCTAAATTTAAAAACTTTTTTGCTGTTCGGACCATTTTGAATTATTTGTTTAATATTTGTTCTAAATCTAAAATGACAAAAGTTTTTGTTATTTTGGTGGAATCAATGAATAAATAAAAATAGTTTCTAAATAAAAATATGACTTAAATCAACTGACTAGAAAAAATGGAATTCGGTTGGCAGCTTGACGGTCATGCTTGATATTAAATTAAATTTTTGTTAAAAATTTCTTTAGTTTGTCTAGTAAAACACACATTAATTTTTTGTAAATTTTTTTAACTTAATAAATTTACTTTGCCAATTAATCCAATCAAGCAAAAAAATTTTTTGTTTTAGAATTTCACATTCCATTGATAATCTCATTTTACACGCCGATCATTTTCAGAAAAAAGTGCCGTCCCATCTCCAAATTTGGTACCGTTGGAAAGGTCTTGACGAGAGGAACACTTTGGCTATCTCCGTTTGTGGCTATCAATTCTTGTGTTTCCGCTTCCGGTCAAAAGGTGTTCGAACGTTCGAAAATTCTCAAAATAAATTTTAGTCGGTTTTTTGTTAAAACAAAACGTGTTATACACTTCTGAGGAGTTACCCAAACAGTAAAAAATACTAACTTTAAAATCCACTCATTAAGTCCAAAGTTCGAATTTTTCGACTGAAAAGTTGAATTATAATGATTTTGAGAGCCGATTTTGGCCCTTTTAAACCGCTCTCCCATTTTAAACAAAAATGTAGAATATTGTTTTCAAACACGGGCTTTCCGATTCTGGCAGCGGTTTTCACCTCCCAATTCCGGAAGTGGGCGTTGCCTTTTTCAATTTTTAACTTCCTGTTTCAAAAAATTTTAAAATATTTTTAACAATAACAAGCACCTTAAAAAATGACATTCCGCTTTTTATTTTTTCGAAATCGGTCAAGGGATGCTCAAAAAATGGTAAATCAAAATCGGCAATTTTAACTTAATTCAGTAAAAGTTAAACATTTTTTAACACGTTTTGTTTTAACAAAAAACCGACTAAAATTTATTTTGAGAATTTTCGAACGTTCGAACATCTTTTGACCGGAAGCGGAAACACAAGAATTGATAGCCACAAACGGAGATAGCCAAAGTGTTCCTCTCGTCAAGACCTTTCCAACGGTACTAAATTTGGAGATGGGACGGCACTTTTTTCTGAAAATGATCGGCGTGTTAATGCAAAAAATAAGAATTTGAGAAAATTGAAAAAAATAAAATCTTTGTCAATGCAACAACGTCAATTGTTTTATAAATTGATCAGTTTTTGACTATTTTTTTTATTAAAGAGTGTATAAAAACAATACTTTAAACTTGTTTTAAAAATAATTAAAACACTACGTTAAAAAAACGTTGAGAAACTGTGCAATTGATAAAAAAATTTTAATTGATAAATGTTGGCAAAAACCAATTATAACATTAGCAAGCGACTAAATTTAACTACTATAGCAGTTGCAATTAATTAATTAAAAACGCATAATTTGGTTTTTTTGTTACTTTTTAAGTGTTTTTTTGACACTAAGAATGCGTTTTATCTGCTTTTGAAATTGCCCTTAAATAGCAGCGTTTGTTTCAGTGCTTATTTTGCACGTTTGGCTATAAAAAATCGGTAAAAAAGTGAGCAATTAAAGTAAAATAGCTATTAAAAAGAGAAGTATGCTAAAACAAAACAAAAATTAAACAAAAAAATCAATAATTAAAATTAGTTGCAGAACAATACAGTTTGAAAAAGTAGAAAAAATATCAAAAATTAATAACAGCAATTTGACTGGAAAAGTGTGTGTGTGTGCGCGCACAAATTTCAATTGTGTAAATTGCAATGCTGTTATAGAAGGCTAAAAAATTCAAAAAGAAGGTTTTCATTTTATTTGGCAACTAAAAAGATTGGCGACCGGTTTGGCGGTTGAACAACAACAGCAGAATTACCATCGCCGTAGCCATTAGAGAAAGAAACTGGCAGACAGGCAACGATTATGATCGCCTGATGATCGATTCGATGACTTTCTCCTCTTTTCAGTGGCCGTCTCAGTTCAAACTCAGTTCTACTTTTTTTCCGTTCATTTTCCATCATCATTTTCAGTGTGTGTATGTTCGCTATTTGGCTGGCTGGCTTTCTTGTTTGCATTTTTGTTGTCGGTGGTCCAAAATGATGCGGCCGCCGCCGCCGCTGTTTAACAAGTCAGTTTGTTTTGGTGGTGATGCGGTCTTTCTGTGCAATGCTCTTTTTGTCAAGATTGCCCCCTTCCTCCCTCCCCAAGATCGCTTTATAAATGCGCTTGTTAGGCAAATTCGTCTGCTTCCGGAAATTGACGCCGCCGCCTTGAGTCGCTTTCTAAGGCAGCTTTCCTTTTTTTATCTATCCTTTTCCTTTCGACCCTTGCGGCAGGCAAGCAGGCAATTCACCGTAAACAGCTTCTTTTTCTTTTTCTTCTTTTTGAAACAGGCACTATTTTGTTTTCTTCTCTCCTTCGTGCCACTCTTCTTTACGACGATCAACATCAATTGAGTGGCTCAATGACGTATTGCTTTTTTCCATTTGCCTCCCCCTTTTTTCTCCTTCTTTGACGACATTCAAAGAGTGATCATTCAGTCAATTCACTTACATTGTGTTTGTTTTGCTTGCTTTTTCATATCAGAAACTTGTATTTCGTTTGTAGGTTAAAGGTTTTTTGCCTTTTATTAGATTTTGCTATTACTCTGCTGAATACTGTTTGTCCAATTAGCTTTCCAGTGTAAATTTTAGTGTGTTCTATTTTATTGCTTTTCAATTTTTTTTGTTTAAAATCTTTATTGGCGATATATCGTTTTTACGCCAGAAAAAACAGCAAAAGAAATGTTAGCAGTTTAAAAATAAAATAGGCATTTGATTAGGCGCACAGAACAATTTAGAGGTTGAACACGAGTTAAAAAAGAAATGGCTGCAACGGCAGTGGCAAAAACAGATTAAATTCCCAAGCTGGTAATTCGTTTGTGATTTTAAAAAGAACTTAGCCTCGCTCACGTTGTAGCTGAGAAATAAAAACCATTCAAAAAAAGGGGATAAAATACAACAAAAGCAGCAAAAAAGGAGTTTGATTTTACTCAGTTTGTTCGGCTTCAGTTTCAGTGCACCTAAAGTGGGAGAGCTCAGGAGGTTTTCACCGGCAAAAATTTAGTCGGAATCAGAAATGTCGGCAAAAAGTGCAACAGCACATTTTTCAGATGGGCTTGGCAGTTGTATTATTTGTATTTTCCTCCTCTAGCCGACAACAAATCTTTTTTATTTCATCTCATCTTTTTCCCCTTTTTTGCATGCCGTATTAAATGGCCTCACTTGTGAATAAATATATCCGTTTTCTTTTCTTTTTCTCTTTTTTTCTTCTTTGATGGTTACTGACTTTCTCTTTTCCTTTGTTGCACTGCAACAATTCCATGTGTGGTGCCAGCAACCTAGCTAACTGGCTGGCTTTTAGGCAATGTTTTTTAAAATTTTATATTTTAAAAGAGCTCTCATCTTTTCACTCGTCGTCGTTGTTGTCCATTTCACAACCGTCGTCGACTGAATCTCATCTTTCTCTCCGTTTTGCCGATCGGTTTCCTTCCTTTTTTCTTCTTCTCCTTGTCTGCCCTTCTCAACTTGCTCACCATTTGCATATCATTTACATAAATTGCCGCCGATGCCGGTGCCACCGACCTGCGGAGCAGCGGTATTTTTTTCCCCTTTTTTAGTGCTTTCTTCATTTTCTTCTTTCCCGTGTTTTCCTTTTCAGTGGCCAAAAGGCTTTGTTTGTTTTAACGGGGGTACTGTGTTTCTTCTTCTTTCAAACCAAGCTATAATGCTGGGCACAAGATGACTGTTTTGCCGGTACCAGAAAGCACTGGGCACTCGGTTTCACTGTGTGCTTTCTTTTGTTGTTCTAGCTCAGCTTGTTGCCCCGAGCTGACTCGGCGGCTGATTTTGGTGGTAGCGGTTAGAAAGTAGCTAACTGCTGCACAGCTGAAAAAATTGTAACAGCAGTAAATCGGTGGTAACTGCTGCTGCTTATGACAGTGAAAATCTCCATTTCCTTTTTTCCCTACTTTTTTTTCTCTCTGTTTGCCATTCATTGGTTTTGTGCCGCACTAGTAGTAGTAGTATACTACTCTCCTCTGTCTCATGAATAAATCCACCGTCGAAAGAGTGTTATTCATTCAGTCAGCTTTTCTTCTGCACACAAAAACGCACACACACACAATTTCCCTACATTTTATATTAGCACATTTGACACAATAGGAAGCACTTTTTAAAAGGGGAGAAAGAAGGAAAGTAGAAAAAGAACAGTGTGACAATTGGCGGTGTGTGTGAGTGTGTGAATGTTTATGGAAATCGTACGGCATTGTAAACGTATTGCAAAAAGAAACAAAAAACTGCCGCACTCACGTGGGCAGCATTCATTACACACACATTTGTGAGCACCACTTTATGTCTCGATGAATCTATTCTGTTTTTCAAAAAAACTACTTTTGGTTTTGATGGAACGCAGTACGTTTGTTTGCCCAGCAGCTAATTCAGTGGAAATTTTTTGAGCAGTCTATTACTTTTTTCAGTTTACCTTTTGCTGGGTTTATTGTACTTAACCTGTCTTTTGGCGCGTCGTCCTCCGTTCAACAGTTGCAATCAAGTTTCACTTGAGACGCTCATCAGCGAAATTGTTATTCTGAAAACTTTTTGATTTTGTAACTTGATTTTGTCCGTTTGCTCCACTTGTTTCTGTTTGATTTTTTTGTGTAGTTAATTTAAAATAAAACATTAGTTTCAGTTTGCAAAAAAAAGTTTTAAGCTTTACAATAAGCATCCTGTTGACTGATGGTACTCTTCACTTTTTTGTTGCTTTAATCCGTTTTCCTACATTGCATTTCTACCTTCTTTACTCTTTTCATTCTGTTTTTAACAATTTTTTTGCCTCTTGACAAAACCCTTGTTTTAGTTTCTGCTGTCGCTTTTGCCTTTTTTGTCATCATCATCAGCAGCAACAGCAAAAACAGCAATTTCGACGACGCAATGTGTCATTGTTTTCTTCATCATTGTCTAATCGGATTTACTTTTCTTTCGTTTTTTTCATTTTCAACTTCAAATTTTTCATCTAGTTTTTTGTTTGACTTTTGGTACCTTTTTTTTCTTGACAGTCAAACTCTCAGATTGCAAACACTGTTTGCCCCTGCTCTAACTTGCACTAACTAAACCTTTTGCAAAGGGTGCTCTTGCACGGACGCAATAAAAAGCAAAAACACAAAAAATAATAAAAAATAAAAAAAAGTTAAAAACCAAAGACTAAAAAAACTTCTGATCTGAGAAATTGAAGATAAAAAATGACTGTAAAATAGACAATCTTAAGATTGATAAAAAACAAAAAAGGAAGCGACTGGCAATAAAAACTGGAGAATCATAAGAAAGGTGAAACAAGTCTTAAGGAATGAGCTCATTAGCACAGTGTGTGAACATTGCCATAGCTTTAAAAGCTGCTAACTCAAAAACAATGGTCAACTTGAAGCGGATTTTTGCTTGAAAAAAAAGATCCTTAGTGCCAATTACCTGAAAGTTTGGCTGTTGCTGAGTCAGTGCTGACTTTAGCATTTGCAACAATCCTGATCTTGTGTGTGTGTGTGTGTTTGCTGTGCTGCTCTGTATACAGAGTTGTTAAGCCTTTTTTGTGTAAAATCCTTTGTGTTGCAAAGGTTTGCACTTTTATTTGCGTAATAAAATTGTAAAAAACACCTTTAAGTGTTTCAATACTTTTGTCAGTGCAGTTGTTTGTTTTTCATTGTTGAAAAACACCAGTTCTGATTGAGTCATTTGTGTACTGTGGGACGCTTTAAAATTAACACAAAAAATTTTTAAAAAAAGTCAGAATAGGTTGAAATCAATTGAAAGTTTTTCTTTCGTTAAAACTTGCATGAAACCATGAATCAAAAGTTAGAAATAAATAAAAATCAAATTATCAAACTTATTTGTAGAAGAAAACTGAAAAACAAAGGAAACAAATGAGATGAGGTAAACATTTGTACAGGCCAATTAAAGGCGCAATGTGTCTGTCTATGTGTCTGATTGTGTGTGTGTGTGTGTCTCGATGTTTCAGGCTGTGATTGACAGAGGCAATCAAATGAACAGAAAATGAAGGTTAAAGAAAAGTAAAGAGGCAAATCAAAATGAAACCCGTCTAAATCTAAACATTGCGGCGGCTAAACAAATATTACCAAACCGCAACAGAAAACCCAGTTTTTTCTCTGTTTATTGAATTTTCTTTATTTCAATGTTTTTTCAAATTTTAAATCTTATTTTGTCACTTTGTTGTTTATGTGTGCTACTGACTGTCAGCGCAGCAATTTTGCCATTTTTTACATTCTATTTTATAATAACTGTAATAAATTGAGCAATGTTTTTAATTTTTTACTTTTGTGCACAGAAATGCTGATTTTATCAAAATAATTTTTATTGTCGGTTAGTTTTTTAATTTAAAAAAATAAAAATCAAATGATAATAGAAAAAATGTTTAATATTTTAATGCTGTATCAATGAAAAGAAAGTGTTGCGGTTTTTGCTAATAAAACATTTTTTGCGTTTAAATTTTTTGCAATTTTGTAAATTGTCACGTTTTTCACATTCTACAAAATTTATTTTCAATTTTCGCCACTTTTAACTGATTTTTATGTTTTTTCCCACAGACTATTTTGTAAACTTTACAAAAAAATTGATAACAACTTTTGAATCAATTTGAAAACTCAAACCGAAACTCAAATGTAAGTTTTGCTTTAATTAAATTTGCCGTCAAAAACTTAAATTTTAATAATGCAAACAAACAATAAACTTAACTATAAAATTGATTTTAAATTTTTAAAATAACTTGAAACACAACAAAAAACAGCAGCAATAACATCATTATTAGCAAAAAAAAGTTGATTGAAAAAAGTGAAAGAAAGAAAAAGCGAGAAAAGAGAAAAAATCAGCTGTTCTGACAATCAATCAGTGTGTGTGTGTTTGTTTAAAGTGAGCAGTTTGGCGTCAATACTTAGGCCTGCTTAGCAAGACGATTAGGCATAATCGAGAAAAAAACGTTCATTTTCTCAGTTGCCTCTTTTTGCCTTCTTCTTGCTAACCTATTGGACGATTAGCCTCAATCGATACTCTCTGTGAAAATGTATTCACAAAATTTTTTTGCTTTTTTTTCCTCCTTTTTTTTAACTTTCTCTTCTGCGGTTCAATCTTGGTTGTGTATACCTAATTGCCGTCACTGCCACAGTTTAGGGTTAACCCGTGCTGTTTTTGCCGTTGCTGCTGCTGTTGCTTCTGCAGCTTTTTTCCGTGATTTATGAGCTTTGTGGCCATCTACTGCTTGCTGTTTGGCACACTTTGCTAGAAAAGGAAAAAGTGAAAGTGTGTGTGATTGTGTTGCACTCACAACACTGCACAGACAACTTAAATTGGTGTGAAGGGCTGCCAGACACACACACATACACACTGCCCAAGAAAGTTTACTACTGTTGCCTGTAGTTTACCACTGTTGCCAACAGCAATTGGTTGGGGTGCGTACTCAACGAGGTTGTGGTTTACCCTAATTACCCTCAAATTTAGCCTGAACTTGCACTTGCACTCTTTATCGCACTTTATTCTGGTTTTGACTCCTGTTGCTTTGCGCCCGTCCTTCCTTTTCTGTTCCTTCCCGTTCTGATTAGTTTCGTTCATTCAGTTTTTCTGGTTTATTTGCTGCTGCTGCTTTTGCTGTTGCTTCTGTGTTTGAACAAGATGTCTGGCGGACTCACAACTGCAAACACACTTCCAATGATGTCTGTTTGCTAGATTTTTAAGCGCTACTTACAGTTCGCTTCCTTGTTGTCGCCTAATGGGCGATGTAATTTTAGAGTGCTGAGAAAAACGAACGTGCGCATTTTGCCTGCAGTCAAAATTTAATTGCCAAGTACTGGCGCCAGTGAATTGGTGGCAATTGGTGGCAATTGCCAGAATTCAAATGATTTGCAGTTGCAGTTGTTGATGCTAATGCTGTTAAGTTCGGCATTTGCTGCAAAATTTAAATTTGAATGTACTTTATATTCAGTTTTTGTTCTCTGTTTTTTAAAACTTTGTTCTTCTTGTGTTTGCAAACAAAAAAAATGCAAATAAAACTATTTTGTCAAACTTCATTAACTTGCAATTTATGATGAATTTGATTTACACTATTCTTATTGTTTATTTTCTGCTTTTACTGTAGTTGTTGATCAGCAGGAAGCAGTGGGCACTGCGAGACAATAAGTTTTTTCTAATAAACATTTTTGCTTTTGCTAAAAAATATTACTTTATTATAAATGCTTTTTGGTAATCACAACAAACTTGCAACTAAAAATTTAAATAATTTTTTTAAGCAAAAATCACTGATTGCAACAATGATAATTTTTGTTTGTTTAAACAATTTTGGGTAAACTTTATGTTACACAAATAAATATTTTTCATTGTCTCAGCTTATTATTTTTGCTACAACTTTTTTAAAGTGTACTAATTTTAGAATTCCACCGTGGTTTCCGTCAATAATAAAAATAGCAATAAAAACAAGTCATTTTATGCTTGCCTACTTTTTCACTTTTTATATTTTCATTCTCATTTTTCATTCATTCATCTCTTTTTCTCATTCTTTTTTCATTTTCTTTTTCCCCGCACTGACACACTATTGAAGCGTCATAATTATATATTTATTGCCTATTATGACAAATAACGAGTTGCAGGAAAAAAGGAAGCAAAAGAGAGAGAAAAAGAGAGAGAGAGAGAGAAATGAAAATGAGTAAAGCGAAAAAGGATAAAAACGAGATGAGTGGGTCATATTCCCAAAGACTACTACTCTCAATGCCAATAATAATCAATGCACTCTGCTCACTACTCATTTTTGCATTTTCATTTGCACACACACACTTTTACTGTCAGTCGTCTGTGAGAAAGAGAGAAAGAAAGAAAGAAAGAGAGAGAGAGAGTGAGGGTCATCCCACTACTTACACTTTCTCACTTTGACTTTCTGAATTCGCAATTTGCACCAAAGAATTTTTTCAATGAATCGGTTGCCTGATGAATGCCAATGACTTCTATTTTTTCATTTTAACAAGTGCACAGGGCACATTTATAATATTAAACTGCATTTTCCCATCTTTGTTTTTCCTATTTAAGTGTGTTCACACTTTTTAATCCCGTTTATTGTTTTGATTAGTTTGTTTTCAAACCATTAAAATATTATATTTTTTAACTGAAAACATAAAATGCTTCTGTTTTTTATATTTTAAAACAAAAGTACTTTTTTGAAGGCTGTTTAAACTTAAATGTTTGTAATAAGCGGTAAAAACACTATGACAGTTGAATTACGTTATGGTTGACTGATGCATTGGTGTAAAAACAGACAACAGTTTGAAAAAAAATTAATCATTTATGGTTGTTTTACCCTGTACTTTCATAACAATAAATTTGCACACTGAAACAATTGTCAATTTATTACTGCTCTTTTGTTTGTTTTGAGTACTGACTAAAAGAAAACATTCTAAACTGACATTTTGAAATAATAGTTGCACTGAACTGAACTAATTACCACTTTTAACTCTTCACTTCATTATCATAAACTTACACTTAAGCATTTATCACCCAATACCTAGTAAGTTTGTTGTGCAGTTTTTTTAACGTTTAGTGTAAACATGGCCATATATTTTTAGAATTAAACAAATGCCTTTGCAACTTGTTAAGTGTAAAAAAATTGCTGTGTGTTTTTATAAAAAGATTTATATTTTGATATAATAGACTTTGTAATAAACAAAACAAAATTTAGTAACGTCTAAACTTAAAAATTAAAAAATGTCTAGGATATAATGTATTGTTTGATGTCATTGTTTTTGTAGAAGTCTTCGCTAATTGCATTTTTTGCTGTTGCTGTTTTTGTTGTTTGTGCGTTTTCCAATTGTGTTCCAAGTTTGATTCGTTCGTATGGTTTACCTTTAAAATTTTTTCAACACAGTGCAGACTCAATTTATTATTAATTGGAGTAGATGTTGCACCATCACAGAACACTGAAACGGTTTAAAAATCATCAGTAAAACTAATAAAAACAAAACATTCAGGGCAACAAGTTTCGTTTTTTAAGTTGTTTTAAAATTTATTGTTAAAAAAATTAAAAACGTACTGCAATAGCAAGAAACAACGCTCAAAAACTTTTTTTTTAAAAAAACACATTACATTTTAATAGGGTGACGTTTTTGTTGTTTAAAAGATTGAACAGACCAAGATGAGCAAGTGCCAAGTTTGTTCACACAGTGTCAAACACACACACACTCACATGCACACACATTTCTTTGCTTTTTTCTTCTAAATTTTCGGCACACACTTTATCTTTTTATCAACAACAGTATCACAATTTGGCCTACAAAAAAGCAGCCAAAAACTAGTGCAAGACCATTAAGTGGAGGAACTTGAGGTTGAGTGAGTGAATGAGCGAGTGAGCACTTGAGAGAGTGTTTCTCGGTCCCCGGTCAATCAAAGATTGAAACGTTGTGTCCATTAGATTTATGTGTTCAAGTATGTGTGAGGAGGCAAACGAGTGTAGCTTTGAAACATCTTGATCTGAGCACGAACACATCCTTGACTTTTTTGCTTTATCCTCTACCTTCTTTCCTCTTCTTTCCTCAATTGAATCAGTAGAGTGTATATGTCTTTCTTCACTTTCTTTTTTCTTCCTTCTGATCACCGAATCACCTGGAGACCTTCTGTTTTTTCTTTTGCTTTTGATTATCAAGCCTGCTCATTCACTTCACCGAGTCGACCTTAACAACGATCGATCAATCGATCAAAAACTGTTGCAAAAAACAAAAAACAAAGCACACATTTTAGCAAACAAGCTAACAATCAACTAACAAACAAACAGACAAATTATCTGCTGCTGTTGCGGCAACATCAGAAGCATTCATTGCAACTAGTAACTTCATTTGCGTTATTTGAATTCCATTTCACATGAGTGAAAAACAACTGCAATATAAATTGTTGTTATTTTTGATTTTTTTTGTTTGATGGAAACAACTGTCATTTACCATAATTTTTTTTGAATTAAATTAATTGACAAAAATAACACTAACCAAATCTAATTTTTTTAATTTTTTAAGAAAATATATAAAAATGCAATAAATAAAAAAGTTAAAAATCTTCACAATAAAAATAGAACTGCAAACAAAAAAACAGTTAAAGAATTTAATTTAGTGGAAACAAAATATTTATTTAGTGGTAAAAAATATAAAATAGTTTAAACAAAATTTTTAATACATTTTTTTGTCAAATTTAGCTTCTTAACTCAACACATTTTTATACTTTTTAACAAATTCTATAACAATCATTTGGCACCATGTAATTAATGTTTTATTTTGATCATTTGTTGTGCATTTTCTAAAAAAAATCAAACAAAACTGCTAATAGCAACACTAAAATGTTTTGTTTTTTGTTTTTAATTTTTTAGTTTTTAGTTTTTAAAACAGTAGTTTTGACCAATACTAGTTTAAATTTAGATTAACAAAGTCAACAACAGCAGTACTGTTTTTACCAGTAATCGTTTTATCTTTACTTTTTACTCAATTTTGTTACTAAGTTTCTTTTTCTACGTTTCACTGTTTTGTCCAATCTTCACTTCACTCGATTACTGCTCAATGAGTCGCAATTACCGATAATGTTGCTTTTTTAGTTTTTCAGCAATAATTTCGTTGTATTTTAAAAAACAAAAACCAAATAAAAAGTGAACAACTCGAAAATGACAAAGAAAAAGAGGGAGTAGAAATAAAAAGGGGAAAAAGGCGAAAAACGAGAAAAAGTAGTGCAGAGCAGTGGCGATTGACCAGAGCAGTGTTCAACAATGTTCGAGACTATTGTCTTTTCTTAACTTTTTCTTCTTTTTTTTGTTTGTTCTAATGGTCGTACTTTTTTCAATGTACTTTATGTTTCCCTCTTTTTTGCTTCTTCTTTTCATTTCCTCCCTTTTCAGTGTTTGTATTTGTACTTTTGCTCAATGTTTTTCATTGAAAAAGTCCATGTTTTAGTGCAGTAGTGGTGGTGATGATGGTGATGTCTTGTAGTACAATGTATGCAAAAGTACTATCGAGTAAGTAAGTAAGTAAGTAGTAGTGCTCTGCAGCGATAAAGATGCCAACAACAGCATACTGAATGGGCTCAAGCTGTGTTTATGGGTCATTCTGTCTGTCGGTTTCAATGTTGTCTTTTTTTCCTTTTGCAAATACTGCAAATCTGCACTGCTGCAAATCCAAAATGAAACGCGTGGGTCAGTGTATTAGAATGCAAAGCAAATGTGCACTGACACGCACATTTAAAATACAGCGGCAACAGCGACAATCGTACTGAAAAAAAACAAAAAAACGCATATAATAGACTAAAGATGAAGATAGGAGATAAAAACAGACAGCACTGGCAGTGTAACAACTAACAGACTCAACAAATGTACTGTCGCGCTCATAAATCGCCAGACTGAATTGTGGGAAAGTGCATAGAAAAGTTTACACTATTGTTGCTCTTGTTTTTTGTCCCTTTCTTAATTTTTTTGCACTTTCAGCATGAGAAAACTGGGCAAAAACACACACACACATGCATACTGCAATGAAAAACAGCGTAACAACTTTAAAAATGACCGCAGAAACAACAAAAATAAAATCTGAGCAAAACTTTAAATTGAATTGCTTTTTGTTTTTTATGCACGCATTCAAAATTTCTGCAGTTTGTGTGTGGCAAGAGTTGTGGTTTTAAGTTGTTTTCCAAACAACTGCAACAACAAAAACAAGAGTTTTAACTAAACTAGTCACTTTATTGTCTATAGTTAAAAAAGGGAATCAAAACATTTGTTGGCCAGTTATTGGCAGTTAAACAAAAAGTATCAACTTTGTACGTGTTCAAGTTTGTTCTGTGTTGTCTTGGCCTCTTTTTATGCAGCCATAACTATTTTTCCCATTTAGGCGCAACAACACAAACACATATTTTTTTGTTTTAAGATTATCTTTATTACTTTATTTTAAGTGCGTGCACACACGCACACACAATTGGCAGTAGTTAAAGTAAAGTGAAATCTGTTTTCTGCTTTCTTCTTTCTTTTTTAAAAAAACCACAGCGACAGACGCTGCAAACACTGTCCATTAAACTGCAACACAACAACTGCCACTGATTGCTTGAATAAATCACTTCTTTCGCTTTAGCTAAAACGAGTTGTGGTTTGAAGTTAATGCTGTTTCCGATGTTGTTAAAAAGAAAAAGAAAAAAAATTGGACACTTGAAAGGTGTCGTAAAAACACACAAACACAGCCAATCAAGTGCAAACATCGGACATAAAAAAGAGGCAAAAAGATGAAAAGCAAATGAAAAATGTTCACAGTCGCATTTTGGTCGTCTGGTCAGGTTAAGCTTGATTAATAGACTTGCTGTTGCTGCTGATGCTGTCGTGGTAACTGTTTTCCAGTTTGTTTTAAGCTTTTCAGGGATTTCACTAGAGAAGAAGCAACAGCGACAAAAGTGAACAAAAGTAAAAAAGTTTGAACTTATTTGGCGACATTTGGTGAATGAAGATGAACTTACAACTTTAGATTGCATTAAAAAATAAAAAATTGATTTGCATTTTTTAACTCAGAAAAACACTTAAGCAAATCACAAATGGGTGAAAATAATAATAAATCAGCAAAAATAAAATTTTTTGAAACAAAAAAAGCATTACAAAATGCAAAGTTTATTTCAAATGCTTTTATAACTGTTTGCAGTATGTCAATGTGTCAGTTTGCTAAATTTATTTTGTATCTTTATTGTTAAAAAATTTTTACTTTTTGTAAATTTAAGTTTTTGATTTAATTATAAATTCATTTTTTAAAATTAATATCAAAATGAATTCAATCAGAATCCTTTTTATTAATTTTGTTTTAACGACTACTTTTATTTTATTTTTTTCATTTATTTATTTATTAGTAGATGAAATTGTGCATTTCAAAAATTTAAAATGAAACTTATCAAAAAATTGTTCTTGTTTAAAATTTTTTTTGTAATTAAAACAACTATTTTTTTAATCTGAGTAATCTAAAAGTGTTGTGAATTAATTTTTTAAAAGTATCACAACAAACTTTTATTTTATTGTTATTATTGATGTGCATTTCTTTATTAATTTTATTACAACATTGTATATTTAAAAACAGTTTTAAATACCAAGCATGTTTATGATACTTAGTTAAAGCAATTATAAACAAAAATCAGTTTCAAAAATTCAATTGTATATAAAAAACAGTGCACGAATTACGCGTTTAAACTATTAAATATAATAAAAAAATTATGCCACATCTGCGCTTGACTAATTTGTCTTATATTTGTTTTTTGCTGAAACTTGAAACAAAACGTTTGCCGTTTTTTATTTTTCATTTCATTACAGTTTGAAAACGTCTAAATCTACTGAAGCATGCATCTTTTTTTACATTTTCTTATGTTGATGCTTTGTATTGTTTAGTCAACCGTACGTTAAAAAGCAGGGTAAAATGCTTTTAAAATCTTGCATATTGATTTTAAATTAGACTCAAATTTAATTTATAAAACTGGTGTCAAATTGGTACTGTTTATTTTGACATTAAAAACGCTCAAAACTGTTTAATTAAAATGTAAAGTAAAAAAATTTACAAACTAATCGTTTTTTTGTAAAAGGCACGTTGTTTTTAGCAAGATTTTTTTGCTACTTTTTGCATCAATTTATTTTAATCTTTTTTTACAAAAATTAAGTGCGTTCAATGATTTGGATTCAGTTGAGTGTGTGTGTGTTTTTTCCAAACATGAAACCAAAAGTCAAAATCAGAAACGGGTGATTATTCACCTCAAAACGACTACACACTATTGAGGATAATGATGAGAATGGTAATGACCAGTGCCATTATCAGTAGTGGTCATCATCACCATCACTATTACTAACTGCTACAAAGTCAAAAGTTGACTTGCTAATCAGTGGCTAACAATTTTTTGCTTTTGTGGTTACGCTCAAACGAGCTTTGGGCGCATCAATCACGTCTTGAGCTTTACTTTTTTTAGCGGCAAGTTTGCCTTTTAATGTCGCTGAAAAAAACTGACTATTGCTGACACTGAGAATCAAAACCAGACAGTCCAACAACAGACCAGACAATTGACACTGAATCATTGGGCTTAAAAAGGGAAAAAAGAGCTCCAGTGTGTCAGTAGGGCTTTACAGTGGGGTTACACTACTCTACTCTAGCTCCCACTATCAGGGTTGCCAAACAAACTAGCTGACTGACTGACTGCCTAGTGGGTATTACCCGGACGACTTCAGATTAACACACACACACACCGAGAGAAGACATTGGCTTACTATTTGGCTTCTTTTTCTTTTCCCAGTCTATCAGCAGTCTATAATTTGCTAATGCCCTAAGCCGTCAATGAGCTTGTCGACGAGTTCCACTTCTTTTCCCTCTTTTCTTCTTCTTCATCATCATTATCATCATCATCATTTTCATCCCTATTCTTTGCCACAATCGAGTGTGAGAGAGCAAACACTTTGTGCACGTTTTTCTCGCTTTTTCACTTCGTTCTTTTTTCGTCGTGGTCGTTGTTGTTGTTCATTAGCAATGCAGACATAATTACCGGGACGGGATAAAATGAGCAAAAAAGAAAGGGGATAAAAATGTGGGTGCAAATATTGGCGGCACAAAAAAAGGCAGCTACCGGAACGGCGCTAACACGAGACTGTGTAATGAACTACCAAACTACCAGCTTTTTTGTCTGTGTCAGTTTTTATTTTTTGTTTAATTTGTTTATATCGGGCTAACACAAAATCATTTTTCTGTTGTGCGGCAGCATTTAGGCACTGGCTATAATTTTGATTTGTGTAAAGCGGCAAATAGTTACCAAAATGTGTTTTTATATTTATTGCAACTACAATATTTTTTGTTACATCAAATTTGCTATTAATTGCATTTGAAAAACGTGTGTTTTTATTAACTAACCTTTTTTCAAATTTTGTGTGGTAAAAAATTAAAAAATGTTTGCTAAAAACAATGCTTTGATGTAAATGCACTATTAATTAACAATACTGTTTAATTGGGCAAATTAGTTAATCACACGAATGAAGAATTGCAACAAAGTGCAATAAGTGAAATGTTTTTTTTGCTAAAAACAAAATAAAATAGTAAAATTCTAGCAATTAATAAGTAAATGAAAAAATATGCACTTTAATTAAATGTTAAAACAACAGTCTAAATTGTAAAATTTTCAGTATTTTGTCTAAAGCACTTTTTGCTAGCAATCACATGGTTGACAAGACGGGAAACAGTAAAACCACAAATGGGACTGGTTTTAAATTAAATTTTGCTTAAATTAACCTAATTTAATAGTGCGTTCTAATTAAGTGTTCCACTTTTACTTTCGTTTTGTCTGTGTGAGTAAGTGCAAAATGTAGGCCATTACCACCATCACTAAGTGCTTTAGCTTTTTGCTTTTGCCCACTTGATAGTAAAAGTGCACAGTTAAGTGCAAAAGAAGATCAAAATGAACAGCCTTCTTTAAATATTTTCAAGTGCATGTTTTAGGTAATGAAAGTGGGTAATTAGGACACTCTGTTATATGTCGTATGACCATCACTGCATTACCATTTTTATCTCTTGTTTTTATCCTTTTGTCTGAAGTGAGAACGTGTGATCAATGTTCAACACTACTGTAGGTAGTGTTCAAGTGTTTGGTTTTTTATCCTCCGAAAAGGCACTACTAATTTTCATGATTGCTTATTCTTTCTTTCAATGTCTCAAGTGAGTGGAGTGAAATGAAGTAAAAAGAATTTAAGTGAAATCCACTTGAGATCTGTTCTAGCTTGCTTTTTGCCTTTTGTCTTTAGATCAAACCCTAAAAGCAGATAGAAGGTCAATTTTTAAAGCAAAAAAACTGTAAAAGCCAAAAAACAAAAGAGCTAGTTTTTAAAATTGTCAGTTTTTTTAGTTGAAATGCCGTCATGCATGTTTTTTTTCATTATCAGTATTTTTTAACTAGTCAGTCAGTCAGTGAGTCGCAACTCTAGAAAAACCTCATCACTCAGACTGCCTGCAAAGCAGATGACGGGTCTACTACTAAAGACGGAAAAAACAAAAGAACAAAAGCATGAACAATCTCAAACTCAAGCTTTCAAACGATTTGTCTGACAAGCAGCCTTTTACCCAAAACAGTAACTGAACTAAATTTTAATCTGATAAAATTAAACATTTGAGTAGCGATAAAAATCAGTAGTTGCGTTTTGGTAATATCCACGTGCCTAAATTCAGTTTTTTGCCAGCTGATGTTGACTATTTGAATTAATTACGCACTGCAGTAGACAATTGTGTGTGTTTAATGTGAGAAAAATGAAAAAATTGACTGTGTTTGATGTGTACGGTTGGTCAAATAGATGAATAACCAAAATAAAGTGAGGAACTTACATGTAACCGTTAGCCTGTCAAGTGTAAAAAGTAAAGCAGTGCAGTTCACACAGTGCAAAACAATTTCCTTCTTTCCTTTTTTTATTTCATTCTTTAGCTTTTCATAACTACGTTTGGTAAAACGGAAAACGGTTGCCGGTTGAAATGATTAATGGGCGACCATAAGCGGAGCGGACAGTCACGCTGTTCTCTTTTACTTGTTTTGCTGTTTTGATATTTGGCTCAGTTTTTCTGACTAAATCCACTACTACGCTTTTTGTTAAGACTGTACACGCATACATGAATAAAGTAAAGTACTTCTTCTGACGACGACAGTAAACTCTGTCGACATTTTTCGTCCTGTTCAAAGGTTTGGCTGTTGATTTCACAATAATTTAGAACAAAATTGAAACAATTAAACGACTGTGTACTACAAATAGTTACAGTTTATAATAGCAGTAAAATTGTTTTTGTTTTTGTTTGAAAAAGTTATTTGCTGTAAAACAAAAAACAACAAAAAAAGATTAAACTCAAAACCTCGATTTTTATAGCCGTCATTTTTGCAGTTATCACCACCAACTTTTACAGTTCCAGTTTTATTTATTCCTTCTTTCTTCTTGTGCAGCTAACTTTCTTTACCCTTAACATTCCGCTTTCTTTTTTTTTCTCTCCGTCTCAATTGGCAATTGTTGTAATCGATAATTGCCACCCAGCCAGCCAAGTGGGCACCAACCAATTGCTCACTTTTTTCTTTTTTTCTGGTAGCAAGTGGTCAGTGGAGATGCAGCTACTTAGCAGTGGGTGTCGTTTGCTGGATACTTTTCTTTCTTTTTTTGCTTTAATTGGCGCCACAGTGTGGGTAATAGGCAGGAAGGCAGTTGAACTAACCGGCGACAATTAACCGACACTGCTGTTTCTGTACTACTGTTCAGTTCAGTTCAATGCAGTGCCTATCGATAAACTCTCTTTTTCTTTCTTTTTTTCTTTTTTTTTAAAAAATCTCGTTTTAACCCACTTGTGTCCTCCTTGCTGTCTGTTGCTGGGCTTAAAATTTCCCATCACCGTTTTTGCAAATTGGAAAAAAATACTTAAATTAAACAAAATTCAGGGAAAAATTAGTCGTAACCCCGGGTCCAATCCCCCGAAAAAAATGCACGCAACAGGGGGGGAATTGAAAGCACTGTGAAAGGACAGAAGGAGGAGAGTGGCAGACAGTACAACGAGTTGGGTTGAAGTCTCACCTGTGTGAGCGGGCACCAAAGCAGCTTAGTGCAGGAAGAGAGGAACGCGGCCCCTGCAGAGGAAACTGCGTGGCTGCTAAAAATGTAAACAGTTTGGGTCCTTCCGGGACGCTACCATTCCCTTCACTAGAAGGGGACAAGTTTTTTTCCTTTTGTTTACATTAAGTTTTCCCGCCCCTCAAATTCGCAAAGAGTGTTTTAAGCCTAGCGTTTGCACGGGGCTAGGTTTGCCCTGATTTAAACCCCTTTGTAACTTTCTGACATAGAGTATTATAATTGTGAAAACCTGCGGTGACAGCACAAGGCGCGGGGGCTGGCACCATTTTACACTTAAACTCCGCTGCCGGTCTGGAGCGAAGCGAGCGGGGCCCGAGGCGGCGGAATTTAAAATTTTACAACGATGTCGGTGAGCCGCCGGTAAAAATCGATGTCTGTTAGCGGTGACGCCTACCTTCGCGAGGTCTGATGTGTCTGACCACTGCAATTCGTCTCCTCGGTCCTGCGAGCGAACGAGCAGGGCCCGGAGACGGAAGTTGACAGGGGTCAAGTCACTCAGAATTCGCGTAAAGTGTTTTTAAGCCGAGCGTTGCACAGGCGGGTTTGAGGTTACTGACCCCTGTCAATTTCCGTACAATAATTGCAAGTTCCTATCGATGCAAAATTAAAATCCGCAAAAACCCTCATGACGGCCCAAAAAGCTCGATGTAGTACTGCCCTTGCCCATACTAACCCCCTGTTTTCTTTTTTTCTTTTTTTTCTCAATATCATCTGCCGTTTGTCAACTGTAGTCGGTAATTGAGCAAGCCCATAATTGGCCGTAGAGGGGCTACCACTGCTCACATTGTAATGAAAGCATCAAATGAGGTAGTGGCTGCGATAAAACGGCAAGTTTTTGCTCTCTTTTCCTTTAGATACCCTCTCAGTAATTTTTCAACAACTATTTTTTTTCTTCTAAATAGTTCTAATGACCAACAATTGCCTTGTAATGAGTGCACTAGGCAGCAGTCACACTTAATTGTCACTCGCATTTTTATCTCAAGATCAATTGTAGCCCCTTTTATTACCGGCCACTTTAGGCTTTAGAGTTCGCACAACTGCAATTACAATTTTTTGTTTAGTTTTAAGAAAAGTAAACTTAACTACATAAGCACTGAAATTGCAAAAAAATAAATGCTATAACACTAAATTTAAATAAAATTTTTTAAAATGGCACAGCCAGCACCAAACTTAAAAGCATTCAATATAACTTTTTGAGTTTAGGTTTCTTATTTTCAATTATAATGCCGACTTTATCATGTGTTTCATCGGCACTTCACACACACATTTACACACGTGCACTGAATGATAAACAAGAAAAATGTTCACAGTTAAACAGCAACACTAAAAAGCAAAAAACTTGATTCATTCTATTTAAAATCGATTTGCTCAATTTGCTACTTTCGCCTGGCTGGCGCCACATTTTGTCGTCGTAGTGTGTGTGTTTAACAACAAATCCATTGCTGCCTTTGCTGCAAGTGATCATTTTTAAGCATTCAAACTGACTGGACAGAGTGAACATGTTTTTTATTCTCTCTCTCTCTCTCTCCTCCTCTCTCTTCTCCTCTCTCCTCTCTCTCTCCAGTTCACTTCCGACTCTTTTTTTCTGGTTGAAAAACTGCTTACCACACACTACTGGTTTGGTTCGGTGTTTTTTTTTTTTTGGTTACAGCAGTACAAACACGACAGTTCCAACTACTGATTTTTTTCTTTACTAATTGTTGGTCATTTCAAAAAGAACTGGATTGCTCGCTCAAAACTAGTGACAACCAGTTTTGTTTCTGAACAAAAAGAAAAAGAAAATTAAACTATTGACTTTGACTCTGCTAACCTCAATCGTTTCTTGGCTTGCTTGGTCATACTGACTGTTGTTGTTAGTTGGCTGGCTGGTAATCTGTTTCCAAGATCACCATTTGTCATTGAGCAGGAGAAAAAAAGGTTCTGCTCTATGGCAGCAACTTTCTCTATTTTTCCGCTTCTCCTTCTTCTTCTTCTTAAAGTCCAACTTCTGCCGCTGAACTAATCGTCAAAAACCAAAAACTTTGCAGCCGGCAATACAAGAGGGCAATACAAAAGGAAACTAAAATGGAAAACTGCAGGACTGTCATTGCTGGACAAGGACAGCAGTTGAAACCACTAGGACAACTAAGTTACCCAAAACGACCCTAACATTAAGCACATTAAGCACTGGTTAGTTGGTGGTGGTGGTAGTAGCAGTAGTTTTTCTAGCAGATTTAGCCGAGCGTTGTTGCTTTTCCTATGTCTTTTACTTTCATACTTCTTTTTTGGTTTAGTTTGCCTCAATTAATCATGCAAGTGTTGCTGCTGTTGTTGTTGTTGCGGCCACTGCTGTTTTGGAACAATTCAGTGGAAAGTTAAAAGAGAGCGAGAGATGGAAAACACAAACTAACCGCATCATTGAGCGGTGGTGGTAGTGGTGGTGGTGGTGGTCAGAACGTTTGTTTTTGCCTTTTTGCTTTTGTTTCAAATTTTTTTTCTAGGCAATTGTTGTGTTGTGTACGGCGGCCAATGCTGCTGCCATTGCTACTGTCACAATAATTTTTTGTTGCGTTATTTTTTTTGGCAAAAATCAGTTAAAGAAAAAAGCACTAAAAAGCAGTTAAACAAATAAAGCAGTTTTTAATTTTAAATTATATTTTAAATTTTAATTTTTACAGAATCTTTTTGTCAAAACGGTTATTTACTAAAAGCGTTTTTTTGAACCATTGAAGTTAAGCATCAGTTTCTGCTGTTTTTTCACGCCCCTTTCTTCCTTCCCCTTCCTTTTCCCATTTTCCGTTTTTGTTGCGGCGGCTGTTTGTTTGCTGATGCATTTTGCTAGTGCACATTTTACGGCCGCAAACTGAATAAACCGGGTCGCAAATGGCAAATAGTAAATGAACGAAAAATAAAAAAGAAGCAAATAAAGATGGCCAGTGGACAGTAGACAAATAATGATGATGATGATGAGAAGGATGCGGCAACAGCAACAACAGCAGCAACTAAAGCAGTCAATGCTTAAGTCACTGAGCACTTTATTTAGGGTGTACAACTACAGTATTAACTTTTCAACTGTTGCCCGATTCTTTCCTGTCTAACATTTACTGGTCGTTCACTGGTTTGCTCATTTTGCCGTAGTTTTGGCAGTGAATCAGGGCGCATTAAACGCCGGCAAGTGGAACATCATCACCATTTGGCAATTCATTTACAATCATTCCTCATTGTGTGTGTTTGCATGGTCAATTGACCAGTTTTGCAAAAAGTAAAGAGCTTATAGCCAGCCGAACAGTTCAGCCATCCATTCTTGCTGCTGCTCTAAATTTGACTGTTCATATAACTGTAAAATGCACTGTTATTTACACTTCCGGTCACTCTGTTTGCATGTGTGTGTGTGTTTGAGTTCTCGTTTTAGCCTGTTTGAGTAGAAAAAATTTCTAACTTTGTCAAATAAAAATTTTTGAGGCTAGTCATCAAAGGTCCATTTGTCAGTTTGTTTCAGTCAGTTTGGTTTTGCTTTTTCACTCTCTTTGCAACGGAAATGAGACACTGCTGCGCTTATTTGTCATTTGTGATTGCTGCTGGTGGTGTTGTAATCGCAAACCAATGGGAAATGTAACGCCAAAATCGTTGATTGCCTTTTCCGTTTATTTGCTTTTTACCGTTTTTTTATTAACAACCAAATCACACACAAACTAAGTTTTGACTGCTTTTTAGTCGCCATTTTTTGCAGTTGCATCTGTTTACACCCCTTCCGGATAAAATTCAGTTGCCGTTTTCGACTGTTGTCGTAAAAAAGTATACTTTAGCATTGTTTAACCATTACCGTTTTGCCGTTTTTGTTTTTTAAAACGATAAATTGGCATTTAATGTTTTTATTTGTGCCCTAATTTTTACTTTTAGTTCTTTAACATATTTACTTTGTAAAACATCAGAGTTGACCTGTTTCTGTAGTTTTGCTGTTTTTCTAAAAACTGATAGTTATTGAGCACTAAAATAAAGATTATTTTATCAAATAAAAAACGTATAAAAATTTACGTTTAACCGTTTTACGAGCAAAAAACAGATGGTCAAAACAATAAAAGGTTTAGCAAGTAAATATTAGCTAAACAGTAGGTGTATGTCATTATTGTTTTTGATTGTTTTTAACATTTAACTTCAATTGTATTCAGTCAACAATTGTGTACTGTATAAAATCAATTTTTATTCTTAATTTTGAAGTTATGTATTTTGTATTGTTGTAAATTTCGATTTTAATTTAATTGTAATTTTTTTTAGTTTTTGCAAGTTTTATGTAAATTGAAATAAATTTTTGGTAGTTTTTAAAAATCGACCACAAACCGGACACAGTTTTAGTTTGTAAATGTGGCTTCAGAAAACACTAGTGACAGCAGGAACAATAACAATAACAACAACAACTTTTGAAAAGAATTTCAGGCTGCTGGTCAATCAAGTAATTCGATTACACCGCACAAAATTTTTGGCGACAACTTTATGACACTACTGCTGACCAACTTTTCTACTAAACTTTTTATTTTTGCACACACACACATTTGTCTTGTTGGCTAGAAAATTAAAACAAGAAACGAGATCTTTCAAGCTAAACTTTGTAGTGTTGTGTCGTGCACAGCTGCTGTATAGCCACTGCACTGCCGTACAACAACGGCAGCAGCAACACATCTGCTGGTCTCGTGTCTTCTTTACTGTGTTTTTCTGTGTTTGCCTGTTTTGATTTTTCGCTGTTACGATTTTAATTAAATTATTCCAGTCTTTTGTTTTAAAAACAAGAAGCAAACAATGTACCATTTTAGTTTATGTGTGTGTAGAAAGGTATATTGAAAATTGCCGCAAATGTTGTTTTCATTTTTTAATTTAAAAATTTTAATATTACTTGCAATATAAACTGTTTTCTTTCTTCTATACAATTTAATTAAAAACGCAATTATTTTTAAATAAAAATTTTCAATTTTGATTGTCAACAGTTTTTAGCGTTCTTTGTAAATTAATCAAGTTGATACGCAGAAACCAACAAAAAACTAAAAAAGCAATGCATCCTAAATTACTGTTTATTGTGCAAAATTTATTTCCCTTTTTTTCTTAACAGTCTGATCAGTATGCAAATGAGATCAATTACCATTACCAGCAAACTACTGCAACTACTGCAACTATTTAGTTAGCGAGAAAAATAGACAGGAAATAGACAGAAAATCAGTGTTGGTTGTTGGCTGGTTGACTGATCAGGTCATCGGTAGTAGAATTAGCAGTAGTGAAAACGACTAATTGCCAGTTTGTTCCCAACTGAATTCGATTTAAAAAAAAGCCATACTTCAAGTGCTGCTCTTCTACTTCTTTTTGCATTAATTTTCAATTTGCTTTAAAAAGTAAAGCAAATTCTCAATGCTCCAAATGTACTGACTAATGCATTTTTGCCAACAAAAAAAGGTCAAATCCCCAAAGAGGTCAGTCTTTGAACTTGGTTTTGCTCTGCATTTTTTTCTGTTTAAAATAAAAATTTGTTTTAAATATGCTGTTTCTTTTCTTAATGCTGCAATTAACTTTTAAAATTTTGAAACTTTAATACTACCCACTAAAAATCGTTTAACAATAAAAAAATAATTATCAAAAATCTTGTTTGTCATTAATAAAAAAAACGAGTAAAACCATTAGTATGAAAGAAAGGAATAAAACACCAAAAAGTTTCACTTTTTTCATCCCTTATTCTTCATCTTTTTGCTTTTTTCTAGTTTTTGCAACCGCCAAATTAAGTCGAATTGCAAACAAAGCCTAATAGGATTAGCCTAGAAAGCAAAGGCAAGAATCGTCGTCTTAGCGTCTACTGCAACTACAACCAGTTTTTGCCATGTTGTCCTCCACAAAAACACACAACACCACCACCGCCACCACTAGCAGCACTAAACTACTACAACTACTTGTAAACTTTTTTCTATCTGCATGCACTGTGCATTTTTGATGAGTATAGTTTACACGACACTTTTGAGTTTTTTCGTCAGAAATAAACAAAAACAAAGGTTGCAACAGTCAATCAAGCGCTTTCTAGGGCATCTGCTAGCATTATAAAAAGTGAAAAAAATAGTTTTTTTGTAAATACAGTGTTTTTGTAGGGGCGTTGATGGCAGATAATTTTCATCTTGGGCAGAAACAAAACAGTTTGTAAAAACTATCAACACATCATTTTTCGGCGATAAAAGTGATAGTTAGCTGATAGTGATTGGAATCGTAATGGCGATGATGATGTTGTTCACTTGTTTTAATGATTTTTTATTTTTTATGTTTGTTTTATTTTTTCATTTGCATCTGTGTCACTGCCTTAGTTCTAAGTTTGAAAAGTGGATGTACGCTCTGTCACCTTTCATGCAAACCGTTTAACTGCTGCTGCTGCTTTTGATAGCGCTTGACTGATTACACAACAGAGTTAACCGGCTTTCGCTTTGCAAATTTGAAGTTGAAGGTTTGGGGTCGGCCGACGTACTGTACCGTACCGTTCCTGCAAAGGCTTAAGTCTAATTGAATTTTGCCGCTTCAACAGAGTTCAAAGTAAAAAGAAATTTTACTCAAATATGCACCGACACATACACGACAAACTTTTGACTAAGGTGACCACAGTACTGTGCACTAACATTTACAGCTGAGCAGGTTTTTCACTGCTGCTGCTGCAGCTTCTGCTGGAAAAAGTAGGCGATCATCAATTTCATTGAGGCGTCTCAATGTCTTCTTCGTTGGCCTCGTTTTTTGCTTGAGCACACAATGATTTAGTAATAGACCAAATTTGCGGTTTCTGTCGCACAAAAAAATCAACAACTATTGGCGCTCTAAAAAGTTTTTTTAATAAACCTTTTTGCCTAACAAAAACAAGTTTTTTTAAATTAAAATTTTTTATTGTTTTTGCAACAACAAATTTTAGTATTTACTGCCGTCATTATTTACCGCTTAGTGGTATCGGTGATTTAATTTCAACGCCGTTCACCATTTGTTTAGACACTAGAAGCAAGGCAAAGCAGTCAACAGCCAAAAAGTTGACGTTGCGCAGACATTGAGATCAAATGAGAATAACTTGACACAAATTGGCAAAATTAGCAGCAGCAGCAGTAATGTTAAGTGCAGAAAGTCACTGACTGTTGTCGCCTCTGGGCCATAATATCCGTTTCCCTCGTCAGTATTATTTGTCTGCTCACTAATTCTTTTTTCATTAGACGGTGTGTCAGCCAGCCAGTCAGTCAGTGTGCAGTTTGCAGTTTAACAATCAGTCAGCAAATGGAAAAATGAACACACCGTTTTATAAAAAATGGCTGTTACGTTTTAAATCCTAAATCAATCAGCCAGTTGTTCTTTCTTTAATTGCTTTTTCAATTCCTCATTTTTTGTTTTTATTCTTCCTCTCCATTTCGACCAATCATTGTACCATTTGCAACCACTATTTTCCTCATCTAATTCATTTTCACACTCTTCTCACTTCTCCCGCTTTATTCAATTAGCTATTAATTACTTGAGCTCAAGTGTCGTGGCAGCTGCCTCCAATCACTGTCTCGATGGGTTGCAGGACAGTCCTGCAGAACACGTCGATTTGCGCTTGATTCGCTCTTGATTTTCTTTTGATTTGCCCTGTCGTCGTTGTCATCATCTGTCTGGTCGACATGTGTTGGACACTGGCCGGTAGAATGTGTGTGTGTGTGTGTGGTGTGTGTGTGTGCAAGTGTGTGCCATGTGCGAGTAGTAATGTCTATCTGTCAGTCTGTTTGTCACAGGCAGGCAGGCAGTCCTTTTCATTCACAACTTCCGCTATATACAGCAACTGTTTGGCAGTTGCAGAAACAACAGCAGCAACAAAAGTGGCTGCAGGTTTCCTCCTTTTCTCCCTTTTTTCTGCGCCAATTGCCACCAACTAAACTGGCAGTCAAACTGACTAGCTGACTGACTGACTGACAGGCTACCACTCGATCATCAAATCATATTGTAATTAGCACTGGCTGCGACAACAACAACGACTAACGCCAACTACGACCAATCAATGCAGATGCTTCCGTTTTATTCTAAAAAGGTCGTTTAACACCATTTAACCCAAACAGAATATTTAATAAAATACTCAATTTAATAACTTTTGTCAATTGTAAAAATGTTTGCAAACTACATTTTTTGCATGTTTTTAAGCCATGCTTGTTTTACTGCACTAATATTTTCTCTTGTGTTGAAGGATTGATGAATGGAAAGAAAAAAGTCACAAACAAACAAATCAATAAAGAATTTGACAAATAAGCTGATAGTTTGCAGCATGATGAGTCAAACAGTGGCAAACAGGCAAGGGAAAGAACAGACAAATGTAGGGAAAAAGGAAAGTGTAAAAACTGATAAAAATAGTGGGAGAAAAGAGAGAAATGCAACAGCTACTGCTGCACAGAGCACGTTTCGTTTGTTTGCATCTAAACTCTACACACACACACACAAAAACAGAGAAGATCGATTGTCTTCATTTGTGTGTCAACAATTGCTAAAGGGGCAGTCATAGTTTGAGTGCAGTTGATTACAGCAGCAGAAACAGCATTGAGTAAACTTTAACTTTGACTCTTTTTTTGTGCTGTTGCAGTTGCTGCTGCTGATTAGCCTCGGTTGCTGGCGCTTCTGCAGTGTGTAAGAAGTGCACTATGAGTGTGTGTGTGCTACAAACAATCACAAAGACAGAAGCACATTCACACATACACACTTATCAATACCACTTTTTTGTGCAAATGACAATTTTTTTCCTCTTGTTTTCATTTTCAGCTAACTTGAAAGTGGCGGGGTAGTGACTATTCAATCAGCACAACAAGTGTGTGTGTGTGTTTTGATTCTCCGCATTTTTGCACTAATTATTATCAGCAATTACTGTGCCTCCCTTTTGCTTGTGATTAGTGTCATCTTGTTAGCAGTTTGATGATCACTGTTTGCTGACAGTGGCTTCAGTGTGGCTCCTGTAAATTGTGTTCAAACTTTGACGGTTGTCGTAGCGATGTTGCTGTTGATGATGATGATGGAAGTGGTAATGGTAATGGTAATGATGGCGGTGGTGGTGGTAACAGTGCTACTCGCCTAATGTGTTGATCAGTGTGGCGAAAAATGTTGGTAAAGAGTGAGCTTTCCCTCTTTTTTCTCTTCCTCTATTTATCTGTTTTCGCTCTCAATCTTTCTTACATTCCCTGACCTCTGACAACTGTGACAGTCAACTGTTGACAGCTAAACCGGCTCAGTGTGCGCCTAACTGACTTTAACTGACTCTCTTTTTCTCTTTCCCTCTCTTTCTCTGTGCGCGACTTTAAAATTGTTGTCCTCTCATTTTCTCTTCCTCTTTTCCTCTCTTCCTCTCTCCCTTTCTTTCTCCCTCCCAATCAATTACTAACTACTTGTTTTTCTCTTTCCCTCTCTCTCTCATTTTAGACATCATTTTTTCTCTTCCTTTCACCTCATATCTTGGTTTCTCTTTCTCTCCTTTTCCTGCAAACCAGTTGTTGTTGTGTAAGCTGTTGCATCACACACACACCGTTGGCCGTTTTGCAGCTAAAGTTCAAGTCGTTTCAGTCGATTTGACAATTTAACCAGCAGAAAAAATTGCTGGTGTTGCTGGCGTTTTCATTAAAACATCTCAACCATCATCGCCACCACCAGCTTTCATCAGCCCAAAACTTGAAAGTTCACAACTGTTGTCGTCACAACTGCTGCTGCTGGAACAAAAACAAAACCCGCATTTTAACGGAAATCCTTTTGTCGACTCATCCTTGGCTCAACAGCAGTCGATCAAAATATATTGCTGCTAATTTTAGAAACCAAGGTTTCAGTGGAAAACGACGCTGAAAAAAGAAATAAAATTCTCATTGTTGAAACGGCTGCAAACAGCAGAAACAGCAACAGCCTGTTCTGACAAGTATTTTAATTTTAAGTTTTTTGTCATTTTAATTTAAAACTTTCAATCGCCAATTTGCGTCATCATCTTCATTCTCATCAGTGCTATTTCCTGTTAATTTTAATTTTGCCTGAATCAACCCCGATTCGCTTGACTGGCACTTTGACGACAGTTTGCCAGTCTCTTTGAGCACACTCTTTTTCTCTTTTCCCCCTTTTACTTTCGATTTCAATGTCAAATGAGCTGACAAACTTGGACCAAACTAGTTTGCCTAGCTGTGGTTTCTGGTGAATTTAGGTGGTCTTTTTTCTTTTTGCTATTACTTTTTGACGTTGCAAACCATATAAAAGCTTGAGCAGGAACAAAAAGCAGAAAAGCAGGACAAACTAACGCAAAGTCAACAACGAAAGAAGAAGAAGAAGGCGACATGGCCTCAAGACCAGGTCGCAGCAAAGGCGGCGGCGGCGGCTGCCAATTTAAGCCACCAAACGACCCGTATTTTAGGTCACAGCAGTGTCCTAACACTGACTTTGATAACAATGACCCCTATGATGAGTACTCTCCCGAGGATCCTCTCGCATTATCAACCACACTCTCAACTTTGTCAACAACGCAAGCGACTTATGATAAGCAGACAACAGTGATCCACAACTACTCAATTACTACTCTGGCAGAGACCGGTGAACTTCGATTTTTTGCAGCAAAACGAGCCGGTTCTTCGGGCCAATTATCAACAACTTGGTCTATCAACAACCTCTTGCTCCTCTTTTTCATCATCATCATCAATAACAGCATTTCTATTCTTATCAATATCATCACTTCTACAACCATCTTTACTTCACTTGTTTTCTACTCATCACTTCTCACCTTCTTTTTTGTTTTTATTCATTTACATTATCAGTTTTTGCTCGGCTGCTTTCTTGCTGCTACTCAGCAGTTTCTGTTTTCATCATCTTTTTTTCTTCAATTCACCAGCTTAATTCAACGATCTCAAATCAAAGCAGCAGCTGCAATTAGATTGCTGCAAACTTTGTCAAGTCAATCCTACCACCATCAAAAGCATAAAAATGTTTTCAGCTCAAAGTGGTCAAATGGAAAGAACAATGTTCTTTTATTGCCACTGCTGTCAATGCTGCTGCTTTGTGGCCTGCCAAATGCCACTGTTGGCCAGCACGCTAAACAGGTAAACATCGATGACTTTTAATTTTTAACAATTTTATTTTAAAGTTAAGTTTGCGTTTATTTACGCTTTAAAAAGAAAAACGTTTTATCAGTTTAACCACCGTTTTTTTATTTTAGATCAATAGCATTGAGTATAAGCTAGTTGAAAAAGATTAGAGGAGAGAAAGAGTGAACAAAACAGTTGACAAACTTCCGGCATTTTCGCTTGTGTGTTTGCCATTTGCAGTCGCGTGTGTGCGTTTTTAAACAGCATTGACCAGCGTTACTAGGACGCGTGAAAGTGCGTGCGCTTGATTTGTTTGTAAGGCAATAATTTTCTTCTTTTTTTCTAATTTTGTTATTGACAATTAGTTTTTTCCCTTACTATCTCAAATTAACCTTAACTTTTTATGACCTTAACTTTCAACAAAGACTTTTACTGTTTTCAGCTGTTTTAACTTTGTTTTAATCAAAGTACATTTTAGCACTCTGTTAACACCCTTTTAATTGAAATATTACTGATCAAAAAACTAGTTTGAAACTTTGTAACACACTAGCACAAACATAATCAAATAGCTGTTTAAGTTGACAAAAAAGATAAATGATAAAAACAGAAACCATTTTTGTTTTACTAGGTTTTTCTTGAAATTCTTTTTAGGTTTAAAGGTGCTGCCTTTACTAAAGTGTGTTTGGTTTTTGTTAATACAAAAACTTTGGGTTCTTATGAGCTGCACGCTTACTCCATTTTTCTCATTCTATGCTTTGACTGACATCTAATTGGCGCCCTGGCGCACAATCAATCGTTTGCCATTGAAAGCCATATTTTTGCATACTTCATTTATCACTTTCGTTTTTTCGGTTAGCACAGTGTGATGGCACCTTTTTTCTGTTTCGCATCTTCTCTTTTAACACTGCTGTTTCTGTGTATAATTACACTGACTGACTTTCGATTGCTGTCTACTTGAAAGCAGAGCATAGAGATAAAAATGTGCTCTATGTGTTCAAACGACTCAATTTTATCTTCTTCATTTTCTGCCCTTTTTTAAAACAATCGATCACTATTGAGGCAGAAATGTCAAAAAACATGAGAAAGTTAAACTGAAAACATTTGCCCTGTTTTGTAGTCAAAAAACGAGTAGCAACATAACCAAATTAGCTAATGATGATTAACTAATTACTACTACTTCTACTGAAGTCATGTAGCTGCTTTAAAAAGTAAAAGGCAAATTATCATTCTCCTTTTCATGCTCCCTGTTTCATTATTCCAAAAATGAGGCAAATATAATTTAGATTAGATCAGATTTTAGCGCTCAACAGAAAATGAAAAAGAAGAAGGAGAAAGTTAGCTTGACTTTTCCTTTCCCTGCTGATTTGCTTCAATTAATCTTCATTGCAAATCTATTTTTTACTTTTTTTATTCTTTTCTACAACTCTGTCTATGTGTTTTTGGTGCCCTTATCAACCTATTTTTTCTTTTTTTGAAGAAAATGGCGGTGCCCTTCAATGAAATTGGACCACCAAAAGGTCGCCCATCAGCTTCGTCTGTCTCTGTCTGTGTCTATATTAATATTAATGTTAAAAAATAAAAATAAAAATAATATTATTAACAGTATGATGATTATTAGCAAAAATTCAAGAGTAGAATAGTGACTACTGCATTTGGAAAACCAGCAGGAGATGAGAAGTTCTTCTTTTATTTATATTTTTAAAATAATTTCATTTTTGAACGAAAACGATGACGATTGAAGGCGGTTGCAAAACGGTTGTCAACTGCAGACTGATTGGCCAAATTGAAAAGGAACAAACCAATTTAGGTGCATCGCTGACTGTTTGTCTTTTGTCGTTGTTTTTTATCACTATCTTTCGCTGTTGTACTAGTCAGTTTTCCAATTGGGCTGATTCAATTGGAAAATTGCTTGAATCTTTTCCCGTTAAAAAAGCTCACAAACACACTGAACATTGCTGGTTGGTTAATTGAAAATGAAGTAGGGCCAATTTTGCGCCTGCTGCACAAACAAATTTTGCTGGCAGTTTACTTGATGCTGCTGCTGCTTCTTCCTTACATCTCCAAAACCAAAACTAATCAGTTTTGATTTTTTTTGATTGCCTAACCGTAATTTGTTTTGCTAAACAGTTTAAGATTTAAATAGTTTGCCGTTTAGTTTGTTGTCTTTTCTAGTCAGTTTTGTTTTTTTACCCTTTTATCTGTTCATCTCATCTCATCCCAATCATCAACCTAGGTGGCCACCATTCCCGGTCAGCTGGTGATCGGCTGTCTGCTGTCGATTCGCGAGCAGCCCTCAATGCAAACCGCCTCCACGAGGACCTGCGGCGAAGTGCGCGAGCAGTACGGCATCCACCGTGTGGAGGCGGCCTTCCAGACAATTGACGCTATCAACCGCAATCCGGCCATCCTCCCCAACATTACGCTGGGCATTGAGATTCGCGACAGCTGCTGGTACTCGGCCATCGCCCTGGAGCAGTCGATTGAGTTTATCCGCGATGCGATGGCCGCCTCAGAGGAGAAGGCCTTTGCAGCGGCCTCCAGTCCTGGAGGTGGTGGGTCGGGTGGATCGGTCTTCGGGGACGCCGACTACCATGATCATGGCCTGGATGGTGGTGGGTCACATCATCATTCCTCCTCCTCCTCCTCCTCCTCCTCCTCTTCCTCCTCAGGAGGTCATGGTCATGGTCATCACCCCAATGAACCGCCTGGCGGGCGCATCCTCGGCCTCTTTCCCGCCTCCCCCTTTGGCGGGCCTCGTTTCAACCTGAGCACGCCCTGTCCGAAGGCGGTGAAGAAGGCGAAGAACATCGTAGGCGTCGTCGGCCCCGCCTCCAGCACCAACTCCATTCAGGTGCAGAATCTGCTGCAACTCTTTAACATTCCGCAGATTGGCTACTCCGCCACCAGCAAGGACCTGAGCGATAAAAACTTCTTCAAGTTCTTCCTCCGTGTCGTGCCCTCTGACTTTCACCAGGCGCAGGTGATGACCAGCCTCTTTGCACACTACAACTGGACCTACGTGTCGGTCATCTACACAGACGGTAAGACTTTTGCGTCAAAACAATCTACGTGTTCATACCTTAACCCAAAACTCTAATATTAACCTGCAAACCAACCAAATCTCTAAAACCTTTTAGGAAGTTACGGCAGCGGCCTGATGGAGATCTTCAAGTCAAACGCCCAGGAGATGGGCATTTGCATCGCCCACATGGAATCGATTCCGGCGAATGGAGAGAACGCCGTTTTTGAGGCGGTGGTCCACTCGCTGATGAAGTACCCCAACGCCCGAGTGGTGGCCTGCTTCTGCGAGGGCAGCTCCGTCAAAGAGTTGTTGCGGGCGAAGAAGCGCCTCAATCTCACCACCGAGTTTCTCCTTGTGGGCAGGTAAACCTAACTTAAGCTATTCAAACCTTTTCCCAATTGGTTAAGTTTTAACTTCATTTTTTAACAAAAACCCATTTTACTTCACTTTTTTCCTAGTGACGGCTGGTCTGACCGCCCTGACGTGGTGAAGGGCGTAGAGAAGGAGGCGCAGGGCAGCCTGACGGTGCGCATCTACTCGCCCTTTGTGCGCGACTTTGACGACTACTACTTCGGCCTGACGCCGGCCAACAACCGCCGCAACCCGTGGTTCAATGAATTTTGGGAGCGGCAGATGAACTGCAGCCTGCGCAATGCCACCGGCCAGGTGATCAACCACCCCAACAATGTCACCTTCAGCCGACCGTGCACCGGCGAGGAACGGCTGTCGGACTTTGTCAGCCGCCGCCGACCGCGCTACAAACAGGACAACAAGATGTCCTTTGTGATCAAAGCCATCTGGACGATGGCCCACGGGCTGCACAGCATGCAGCAGGAGATCTGCGGGCCCCGGGTGGCCGGCCTGTGCAGTGACATGCTGCCGGTGAATGGGAGCGTCCTCTTGCAGCACCTGAACCGCGTCCGCTTCAACTGGGACGGCGACCTGGTGGAGTTCGACAAGCACGGCGACCCGCCGGGCCGCTACGACATCATGAACTTCCAGGAGCTGAAGAAGGGCGAGTTTGAGTACGTCCAGGTCGGAGAGTGGATCAGCAGTGACCAGCACACCAGTCGACGGGCGGAGTTTCCCAACTTTTCAGTGGGGGGCGCCAAGGAGACCGCAGCTAAGCCGGGCAGTGGTGAGAAGATGATGATGGGAGGGATGATGAACAATGGCGGCGGGGATGGCAAAGATAACAATGGCGGCGGAAATGGTGGCGGTGGTAAAGATCAGGAGCGGAAGGTGCAGGAGAGCCTGACTGGTTTCCGCATCTTCAAGACGGTGCAGTGGCCGAGGAAGCCGGATCTGGTCATTGCCTCCAACTATACGGGAGTTTTCAAAGTGCCCAACAAGCACACGCCCATTCCTGTGTCGGTTTGCTCGCAGCCCTGTCCAAAGGGGACGGCAAAGGTAGGTTGAAGGTAGTTTTTGCAAAAAAGAGTGATCATGTTTTCTAATGCTAAATTTGTCAAAAATTCCCACATTTATAAAAAAAACTAGAACATTCAATCTGACTCAGTTAAATGCTGTTGGATTTGCGTGCCTTGCCGCGAGAATGAGTATCTGACCAAAGAGGAAAAGTGCAAACCGTGCAAGATTGGCACCTGGCCTAATGAGGACCTAACTGGTAAGTAAAACCGCTAACACAACTTTCCTTTCTTTTTTCCTATATTTTACCTCATTTGTAACCCTACACTTTTTTAACACCCCCCGATCAGGCTGCAAACCCATTCCCGTAGAGTTCATCCGCTGGACGGACACCGCCTCGCTGGTCTCCATCAGCACCTCCCTGCTCGGCTTCACCATGACCCTCTTCACGATGGTCGTTTTCATCCGCCACAACAACACGCCCATCGTCAAGTCGAGCACCCGCGAGCTCTCCTACATGATCCTCTTTGGCATGTTCCTCTGCCACAGTACCACCTTTGCGCTGATAGCGAAGCCCTCGAAGATCACCTGCTACATCACCCGCATCCTGCCCGGCCTCAGCTTCGCCATCATGTACGCCGCCCTGGTCACCAAGACGAATCGCATTGCGCGCATTCTCGCCGGCAGCAAGAAGCGCATCATCACCAAGAAGCCCCGCTTCATGTCGGCCACCGCCCAGGTGGTGATCACCTGGCTGCTGATCAGCGTCGAGGTGGGCATCATCGTGACGGTGCTCATCAAGGAGCCGGTCGATAAGATGTTCAAGTATCCGTCGCTCAATAGGGTGATGCTCACCTGCAACACTAAAGTGCTAGGTAAGTGCTGGCAAAACTGTTAATTGATTAGTTTTTTTTCATATAAAAGATTTTAAAAAGATAAAATCAGTTTAACGCAAAAAGGAGTGGTAATTAAACTGTTTAAGTTTAAACGAGAGTTTTTAAAGACGAAATATTGTGCTAAGTGCTCAAATGAATTAAAGCGAAAAGTAAAAAATAAAAGGCTTTGTTGAATTTGCTGGCACCATTTTGATAGTGTGTAAAAATAGAGAAATGTCAACTAAAGAAGAAAAAGAAGAAAACCAAGGATTAGGTGAGATTTGCAAATGTGTTTATAAAAAAAGAGGAATAGAAAAAAGAACTGCATTACTGACTTTATTATCATTTCATTTGTGTTTGCTGAACAGTTTTATAGTTATTCTTTTTGTTTTAGTGAAAGTATAAAAGATTAACTTTTCATTTTTTATCATTCATTTGCTGACGCTAAGTTTTGCTTTTTACAATGAGAAGACTTGCCCCAATTTTAGTGCAAACAACAGTTGTTGTTGTCCGCTAAGTGAAAAATGCTTTTATGACTGCTCGTTTTGTTTAGAAATTTAGTTTTGTGCCCGCATTTCAAACATGCACCAGCTGAGTTCATTTAGTTTTTGAGTACAAACTAGACAGAAAAAAATTACCAGCAGCCAGCTAGTGCAAAAAAATTAAACAACAAAAACAAACTTTTATTTTTTAGTCATCTGTTTCACAAAAGTTTGTGTCCATGTTTCAATCTAAACTCTGAAAAATAAAAAAAAGTTTTACAAAAAATAATAAATTTAATTTTGTGTGGCGCCAGCCACAGTTGACGTTCACTCACGTTCAACCAACGTTGACCCAACGTACATTTGCACTCACACACACATCACATCTCACTCATGTCACACTCACACACATCACAGTTCACACTCTTGTCACCCCTCACACGACGGTATATAAGACCTACCGTACGTAGCACACAGACGACGAGAACAGTCAGTCTTCACATCACCAGACTCTGTTACACTGTTACTCCGTCCACCACCACTCTCTCCTTCTCTGTGACTCCCCATCATCTCCACAATAAACCTCACCGATAGCTCATCCGCTACATTTGAAAAAAATTTGTTTAATGAGATGAATTAAAGTAGATACAGCAAATAGCTAATTATTTGTTTGCGCTAACTTTTCCAACTTGTTTCTGAGTAAAACAAACGTTCTGGACTGATTTCATTTATTTTGCATTGACAGTGTATGATAAAAAGATTTGCCCAGTTAATTTGGCGGTGTTGTTTAAAAACTCACTGACTCACACAAAAAAACTGCACAGCAAATGGCATCACTTTAGCAGCAGTAGCATCAGCTTTGGTGGTGCGATTATTCATTATCACCCACAGAAAAAGTTACCCCCAAAGTATGTGTGTTCTAGTGAACTTTTGTGCTAGCGAAGACAAACGCACATTTTCTATCTGCAGTTCCCACTAGCCACCAGCAAGCCAGCAAGTCCGTCTCTTCTTGGCCTATTAATAATAATCTCATTATTACTGTGTATGTCTGTTATTTCCAATATTTATCTATTTGCCTGGCAATGCCACCGCCGAAACCCACGACGTCGACGCTGGCTTGCTGGCTAAATTTTTGTTTAAGCATTTATTAGCAACTGTTTCTCGCACTCACTTTTTCTTTCGTTTCATTTGCCATTTATTCGTTACCACCACTGCCACTATTGCCAATGCCACAACTAAAGCCGCCGACGCCGACTTCTATTTTCTTTCTTTCTTTTTGTTTTTTGCCGTTTGCTCATCCTCATTTTCACTTGCTAATCTTTATTGGGTGCAAACGATGCAATGGCTGCAGAAACAGCAGCGACAACGGCGGCGGCAGCGGTTGCAAAAAAAGTTCATAATCATCGGCAAAAAGCGAGCAGTGGTAGGGAACGCACAACACAGTTTTTGTGCTCGCTTTTTGTGTTCGACTTTTTGGCGTGCCAAAAAAAAGAAAAAAGATGTAATCCACAAAATGAGTCTGAGTCGTTGTGTGTTTGTAGGCCCATGTTGGAAGAAGAACACTAGTTCCAAGCTGTGTGACAGTGGCGGTTAATCAAGGGAAAGATGGAAGAAAGAAGAAGGAATGAGAGGCAAAAATGAAAGGAAAATAAGCTGCTAAAGCAAAAATAGTGTGCTGGTTTAGGTTAAGCAGTGTGGCACAACCCATTAATGTGTATGTGTTATTTAATGTACTTTGTGTGTCTTGACCACGGTTGGCAGTGCAGTGGCATTTATATTACTGTTAGCCCATTTCTTCCAATGCTCCTCTTAATCAAAAGTTTTCAATAAGCGTCGATGAACTAGAAAAAAAGTTTAGACTAAATAGATAAAAACCAATATTATGTACATTTATTTTGTTTTTGCAAGCTGAATAAATGGAAATTAGTTTTTAAAGTGTTTTATAAAATGTAAAAAATTAAAATAAAGATGAGCTGATTTGGAAAAAAAAGGTTGACTGAGTGACTGAGTGACTGAGTGGCTCACTGTCTCACTGACATACTAACTGAATGACTGACTATGCAAAGTAAATATTGATCAAATTTCCATTTGCATTTGCAGTATAGCGCATCATTCATTTCAAATTGCAACAAACAAACTGATAATGTTAATGCTTAGAAACAAAATTCGGCAAAACAAATTGACAAAAAGGGTAAAATTTATTCGAACCAGCAGTGCGCTAAATGATGATTTCTAGGAAAATCAGTTGCAAGCACTTTCTTTTAGCATAAGTAAAAGGGGGCGCTAAGCAAAACTGATCAGTGATGAAAATGAATGGAAATGAAATAAAACTTTAAGTTCTGCCTAAACACACATTTACCCAGCGACACTGATGAAAACACATTTTTACTGGAAAAAAATATCAAAAAATTTGAAAAACCAACAAAGCAAAAGCTGACATATAGGCAACGCAAATATTAATTTTTTACTCAATTTTCGCATTGCTAACCACTGATTGATAGCAGCCAGTGAAAGCACCAAAATACTTCATTTTCACTATTTTGCCTGCGTTTTACCGCAAAAAACCAGTCAAACTAGTTAGCTTCGCACTTTTCCTTCAATTTGTTATAAAAGGGTTTCAGTTTTCGTGAATCTCTCAAAGCACGTTCTAATCGAAACAAATCACCGTTTTCACTGACATTTTTGTAAGTGGGTGAACACTTTTAGTAAAGCAAAATAGGGCAAAAAAATTTGGGCAAAATGAAAGCATCTGCATCAGCATCGACGGCTTCTTCTGCCCCTTAGTGCCAAACTTTGTTCACTTTTTTTTCTTTTTAGCTTTGTTTTTGTTTCACCCAATAGCTCACCGTCATTTGTCACTGTCTTTTCTTTGGCTGCTGATGCAGTTGTTGCTTTGCTTTTTTTAGATTCCGTTCCGATTGAGACATCTTTCCGATGCAGTGTGTGTGTGTCTATCTTCTTCTTTAGTTCAACCATCTGCTCCATTTTGGTTCCATTTCGGATGTTTAGGATAATTGTATCAGCAACAGCAACAGCAGCAGCAACATCACTGAACACTAGGACCGACCCGTTTGAAACCCGAGAGAGAGGGAAAACTGGGCGGCAACCTAAATGAGGAAGAATCGGCTAGAAACTCAAAGACGGATGCAAATAATTATCAACTGATTGGAAAGTAGACAAGAAAAAGTGGCAAATGGGGGGGGGCAGAAGAGAAAGAGAAAACAAAACAGCGGAAACGAAACAAAGAGAATAATGGTGAATTGATATATCAGTCTAATTAGCAATTAGCATTACTATTCCGGAGTTTAGTGCTGGTTGGCGCTCGTTTAGAAAGTTGAAACTTTTTTGTTGTTAACTCTTCCGCTCAAAACAAATGAGTTGACAAAAAAACGCATTACAGCTTTCTGTAAAATTGAAGCATTCCACCGATTAAAACCGAAAAACCTACCAATATGTCACTAGAATTTTTTGTTATTTTTGCGCATTTTTGTCTTTATTTTTATTTGTTTTCGCTTTCACGGTGTCATTTTTATGCCGTTCTTGACTCTTGGGTTACGGTTTCGTTGGGCAGCAGCAGCATCAGTAATTGGCAAATTGCCTTTAACTCTCTACTTCTTCTTTCTTTTTTTGCTCATTTACTACTTTTTCACTACTTTTGCTACTTGTCTATTTATTGCCGGCTAATTGAAATGGATCGATGCCCATTTGCCACAGGCAAAAACTACTGCCTGCTTGGCGCACTATTTCTATTTTTGGTGCACAGAGACCGAAGACAGAACTGGAAATACAACTCAAAACAGGCAGAACGACAGACAGATTAATGTGCAAGGAGCACTTACCAAACACACACACAGACTGCTTAAAGTGACTTTTATAAGATGGTTTTATTGGTAAAAAGCTAAACAAAGTAAAGGGATCGACCACCATTGAAAATTTAAGCAAACCAAACGAGTAGATAAATGCAAACCGTAGGCTAGAAAAAATTCTTTATAATGTCAAGAATGTGTATTTTAATTTTTAAGTTGCCTATTTCACAAAACAGATTTTGAATGCTTATAAAATTGCTTAAAAATTGTACAATTTGTGTTGAACATAGTTGTTATTTAGTAAGTTAAAATTAATTTAAACAAAAAATTATTTTAAAAGTTCAGCATACAATTAACATTAGGCGCAATCGATCAATTGTGTGTTGCAATTAAATTTTTTTTATCAATTTTATACGTGTGCTCTAAGTTTTACAATTTTAAACTGTTTTAAGTATCATTAAAATGCAACCCAATGATGCAGTTTGATGTTGGAAATTTAGTTAACATTTGATTTGTGCTTTTTCAAATGATTACACATTGCCTAATTTTCATTCAGGACAACAAAAAAAGCAACAGCGGCAACAGTCAATGGCAATCAGTGCAAAGTTTTTGGTATTGTTTTGACCTCTGGTTACTGATCAAAGTTTTTCAATTGAGTTTATTAAATTTTTATTTTAAAATAGTTGATTGTTAAAATTGCATTGTAAATTACAACAATAAAACTTTTTATAAAATTTTTTTACTCATTTTTAACATTTTTGGTTTTATTTATTCAATGGCAACAATATAGTTTGTCGATTTATTAATTTAAAAATATTATTTATTTAAAAAACATTTTTTAGTTAATAAATATAATTTTGTTGTTGTTGCATTGCTTGACACTGACTAGTAATTAACATAAACCCAAATAGAATCAAATAAAAAATCATTATTTTTTTGTTTAAACACATTAGAGAAAAATTAAATTAATGTGCACACTCATTTTAGCCATTTCTATATTTCTAATTTTGAAACTTGTGTTTAAAAATTATTTTTTAACGTTGTAGTTTTATTTTTTAACGTTGTAGTTTTATTTTTTAACTACATGTTTAATTTTGATTATTATTTAAGTTAATAGTGGTAATAAAAACTGTTTGTTAATGTCATTAGTATTACCTTTTTTCAATTTCAAATTTAAAAATTATAAATTGTTTTATCCAAATTTCAAACATTGCGTCATTTAGATGCAATTGTTAAAATAAAAATAAAAACTTCATTTTTGCCATTGCGGCCATTATCATCATAAAGTTTTAATCAAACAAATAACAGAAAAATGATACACTACATAAAACACATCAAAACGTTTAAATCGCTTTAATTTATTGTGTTTTCATTTAACTGCTGCTATTGTTACACAAAAAGATGATTGTGTTGGCAGTGCAAACTTTTTATTTGTTTTTTAAAAATAAACAAGTTTTTTAAACTGTTTCAATGAGCAGCTAGTGATACTGAAAACTTGTTTTATTTTAATGTCCATATTGTAGAATGCACTGGTAGCAAAATAAAATTTTGATTGTGTTTGCCTACGTTTCTGCAAGAAACAAGCATTTTTTAAAAATGAAAGTTCGCAAATGATGCGGGTTCATCAAAATTTAGTCATGTTTAATTTATTGCCAATATTATTATTTAAAAACAACCCAACTGGGCTGAAACTTGCTCAAAACCCTTACTATGCTAGTGTTTTAAAGAGAAAACTCTTTTTCTATTTATTTTTTACTTTAAAATACTATTTTATTTTAGTAGCTTTTGTGCACTTTAACACACTACTTTGCCGCTAATTTATTTGCACTCCTGTGGTTCCATCCTATCACTACCACGCCATAATTATAATTATTATTGTTATTACTATCTGACATCATTGTTGTGCCAAAGTTAGCTAGTGCTAAAGGGCAACCAAGTAATCAGGGGCAACCAGCGTCTCTAACTGACAGACAAATTGACAATTTTTAATTTTAACACACTAAAAACTAGACGCACAGTACTTTACTCTTTACCAATTACTGCTTTAAATTTAACTCATTTGATCATCGTTTTTTGAACTATTTTGAACGCCAAAAATTACGCTTTTTCTCTGCTGTCAGTTGAGGACTACAAATCAGTTGGTCAGAGTGAACAAAAAAGTTTCTGTTGGGAGATCTGGAACCCTTCTTTCTGACTGACTAAATGACTGACAAACTGACTGACTCTTTAGTTGCCTAGTTGCCTCGTTGATCAGCGATGGGTCGTTTCAGTCTTTAGGGGTCGACTCTGTGTGTTGGCTGCTGACTAATGGGCGGCCATAAAGGCGAATGGCCCACATAAATAACGGCAGTCAAACAGTTAACTACTTCTTCTTCTGTTTTCTTTTTCTCAATACGAACACTGACTAAAAAACACTGCAAACAAAAAACACATTGCCAACAACACGCTGCAAAAGTGCTAAAAGACTTTCAATCTTTAGACATTTTTATTCTTTGTTTTTCCCCTCTTTTTCCTCCTCCTCTTTTTTAGTTGTTGTATCAGTTGGCGTTTACAAGTGCAAGTCAGTGCGTGTGTGTGAGTGTGCTTTATCAGATAAGAATTGTAAGTGCTAAAAAAGAAAAAAGTTCATCGTTTAGCACTACGGTTATTTGGCGATTAAAGACGTCAGCTAAATTGTACTTGCACTGCTTTCAAAGTGCACCTTCACATGAAGCTTACACGCACACAAACAAACAGACAGTCAAACACTCATATATTCTCACTCATATATGCTCACCTCGGTGCTGTTTATTGCTCAAATTTTTTTTTCTTTTTTCTCGGTCAATTGGCCATTTTGTGCCGGTGCCGAGCAGGCTGAACCATAGTCGATTGGTCGACTGAGACCGCTTATCGCCGCACCGGCACAGTAAAAAACACCAAAGTAAAAGCAAAAAAATGAGACTTTTGCACTGCAGACAAACGGATGCAAACGTAAGCGTAGATGGGACGGGGCTTTGCAAAATAGAGAAAAAATCGATGAAAACGAAGAGTGCTTGTGAGATTGTGTTTGTTTGAAAAAAGTGATTTGCTGAAACTTATTTTGCTGTTGCAGCTGATGCCTACTTTGCTGATGTTTGGCCTTGTCAATGCCTGCAGGCAGCAAACAGGCCCGCACACACACACTGAAGAAGAAAACATTGTGTGTTTGCTAGTGGGGCAACAACAACAAAATAAGTTTCCGACAAAACCATTGGACATGGGAGTGAATTTATTAATTCTCATTTGTTTATTTTTTCCTATCTTCTTAATGAGGCTAAGAAATTGAGTCAATGAAATAAAATAAAAATTGCTAACATAGCATTAACATATGCGTCTCAGACTACTGACCTCCTAAATAGTGGCGCTATTTCTACAGCAAATGATATAGGCGTATTCAGAATATTTTTTCATAATTTACATAAGAGGTCAGTAGTCTGAGATGCATAATTAACAGAAGCAAAAACAGAAATGAACTTAGTAGGTTTAAAGTTATAATAGTTTTATCTCTTTTTTGTGTTTTCAATAAGTGATTTTGTTTTTGCAAAATGCTTGATAAAAATTATGTGTGCTAAAATTAAAATATAGTAAAAATTATTACAATTTATAACGCACAACCTGTTGCTTTCAAAAAAGTAAAACTTTTTTACAATGAGTTTCAATTGTTAACTTTCATCACTTTTTATCACTTTTTTAAGGCATTTCCGCCCCACTGGGCTTTGACTTTGTCCTCATCGGCTTCTGCACACTGTACGCCATCAAAACGCGAAACGTTCCGGAGAATTTCAACGAGGCCAAGTTCATTGGCTTCACGATGTACACGACGCTGGTCATCTGGATCGCCTTTGTGCCGATCTACTACAACTCCGACGAGAACGTCATCAGCCTCAGTCTGTGCATCAGCTTCAGCGCCATCGTCGCCCTCTTCCTCCTCTTCTTCCCCAAGCTGTACATCATGCTCTTCAAACCGGAAAAGAACAACCGCAGCTACTTCACCACGGCAAAGAACGTCCGCTGTCACATCGGCTACATGGCCGCGCAGTTGCCCTCCTCTTCGACGACGACGATGGGCGGAAAGGGAGATTCGGCCAACTATGGTGGAAGTACCTCCATTTCCGGTGGAGGAGGAGGTGGTGATATGGGCAAAGGCGTCAGTCGACACTCTTCTCACTCGACGTCGGACTTTAGCATTGAGTCGCCGAGGTAAATGTTTGCCTATTATTTAGATTTTTATTACTTAAACTAACTTTGCAACTTTACTTTTCAGCGGTACCCACTACCGAAAGCTTGACATTGCCGCCCTCAATGCAAACAATCAAAGCGGCGGTGGAGCTGTGTCGACCATATCAGGCGGAGCAAACAACAACAATCACTCCAAAGGCAAGGGAATGACTGGCAAAGGGGGCGACCAGCTGAAGATGAACAAAACTCGTGGCAGCGGCGGCGGCTTTGGTCGAGTTGGCGGCAACAAAAGTGGTGGCGGCGGCTTCTTCAGCCGACTTCGCATCAGCAAACAGGACAAAATTGCCGCCAATGTTCAAGAGCACATTAGAGCCGTAAGAGCTGCTGAGGCGCTGGACCGGCAGACAGGGCGGAACCGGCGCTTTCACCGTAAGTTGTCTGGAAAACCAAAAAAATTGAACTTGCTGTATAAATCTAAATATTTTTGCCTTTTTTGTAAGCAGTCGCCAGTCAGAGCTTTTCTGAACGAGCAGACGAGCCGTCGGAAGGAGGTGGAGGTGGTGGTGGTGGTGGTGGTGGTGGTGGTGGAATGAACAACAGCGGCAAAGGAATGGCCGGCGATTTTAGCTCTCGAGGAGGAGGAGGAGGAGGACATTCTGGTTCTGGAGGACCTGGTCGGACGGAGGACTCCATTGCGCTGCTCAGTCGACAGGACTCGGCCGCTCGCCGGGTGCGCATCATTCACCTGCTTCGGCGAACCTTTGGTGATGAACTGGAGCGCCTGCCGCAGTTTGCCGCCATCGTCGGCGCCCTCAAGAGCGAGACGGTGCAGTACGTGGAGTGTGCCACGCAGACCAATGGAGGTCTCAGCAATGGGGCACTTCAGTCAAACGGTCAGGCTACTTCCGTTTCCTCCTCCTCAGGAGGAATCGTCGAGGTGTACCGAAATGCCTACCAGACAAGCGGCTCAGTGCGACATCGAATCAACATTCACACTGGAGGGTTGCCTTTATCATCATCATCGGCAGCAGCAGCAGCAGGAGCTGATAGCAATCAAGTACTCGTATCTCAGAGCACCAACAGCGTACGCTCTGCAGGTAAGTCTACTTTAGCCTTACTACTGATGATGTTGATAGGCTGATAATCTGATAAGCTGATATCCTTTTCAATTCAGCAAATCACTCACAACATCCTCATCCTCAGCACCGACAGCACCACTCCCATCGACACATCTCCAAAACGCTCTCCTCTGACGAGTCGGTCCTCTCCGTGGCTTCCGGTTCGGTGGTCGTCGAGGAGAACGTCAGCTCGCCGGAAAGCGGTGGCGAGGAGGGCCACTCCAATGGCGGAGGGCACAGCGAAAGTTCCGGCGTCTACAAGAACATCATCATCAATCTGGGCAATCTAATGAGTCCGGAGCGCCACCAAGTGGCCACTTCTGCCGAGCTTGAGGGATTCTTTTCTCCTCCTCCTCCTCAAGTTCCGCCCCTTCCTGAATCGGTGGCGCTTTTGACTGAAGGAGGGGGCGTCAACGGAAGAGGGGGGCGCAGTTGTGTCTCCGCTGTTTCCGGCCAATCTGAGCCGTGCTCCGCCACAAATGGCGCCAGTCAAACAAGTGTTTCCGGAAGTGTTTCAACCTCTGCCGGTGTTAGCTTTACCGATCAGCCACTGGTTGGAATTCTCAAAAAATCCAAGTAACTTGGACATTTTTATTTTTTGCTTTTCCTTTTCTCTCCTTCTTTTTCATCTCAACAAGTGCAAACTTTGGTGATATACTTTTTTGAGCTGTTTTGTTATCCTTCTCTTTCTCTCCCGATTTTACAGCACAGTTGATTTGCACACCTTTTCTTTTTCTCTTTTCTGTGAAGATGAAACCACACATCAAATGAAAAATTATTTATTTATGATTTTTAATTTTTGATTAAAACGACGGATGCAGCTACTGGCTTCATTGATCAATGAACTTTTTTTTGTTTTATTATTATTTGATTTTTGTTGAATTTTACCTTTTCGTTTATTTTCCCAATCTTTCAATCTTTCTAACATGATAAAACTTTTCTGTTTTTTAAGTTTTTAATTTCTCTTTAAGTCATTTCATTGTTTCCTTTATGTTTTTGTTTATAAACCTTCTGACCACATTGTTCTTAACTTTCTGTACAATTTGACCTTTTTCAATTTTCACGAGCGCTTTTGCTATTTCATTTTCTTACCTTTTTCATCTGTTATATACTCTCAACAATTTCCTTTTTTTCAATCCTGAACTTGAACACACTAAACACAATAAGCTACCTTTTTCTCAAAGCTTAATTTCTTATTAAAGCCTAACATTGCAACAACACAAACGCACACCAGTTGCTGTTATGTGTTACAACCCTATATTATCTCCTGTTTTACGATTTCTCATTGATCTTCACTATCATCACTGTTCTTTGTTGTTAATATTAAATATTGACAACTCATAACACAATTTACCCCCAATCCTTGTTTTTCTTTTCATTGCTTGATCACCCCTTCCCTTTCCCTGCCCTACTCCCTTTCTCCTTATCACCAGTGTATACTTTTATCAATTGATCTTTTCCTCCTTTTTGCTCACTCAAATGCAATTTTCCATTTTACATACAAGCCCACTCACACCAACTGAACATTTCTGCTATTTCATTTTTTACGTTTCTTCATTTTGCTTTTTTTCAATTCATTTTCATAAACTTGAACATTTTCCTTATTATTTAATTTAATCCATTAAAAACCTTGTTGCCAAATTACATGATTTCAGCAAAGTTTATTGAATAAAAAACAAAAAAAGTTGTCTGTGCTACTTTGTAACACAAATTGTCAGTGACAGTGTTGCTCCGCAACAAGCTCCGCCCGGAGTAGAGAGAGAGAGAGAGAGAGAGAGCGCTGATAAAAAGTCTCGTGAGAGATAAAGAGAACACAGCTGAACGGACACTTTGCCCGGCTCACCAACTCGCTGGACTCGTACCGGCGAAACCTTGAGAGTTTTCTAACTCGCCGTTTAGGCAACGCCTTAAATGTTGGTGGTCACTGTGGGAAATGGCTCCGCTTCAACATGACCTTCTTCCCCTCCTCTATCAGTAACCCTTGTAATGGTGTTCGCCGTTTCGTGGATAAGTTCTCCCTCAGCGTTTGTCTGATCACCATTGGCTGCTAGTCATAAGGTGGTGGTGGTAGTGGTCGACGCATCAGCAGCAGCTGCTGCCTCCGCCTGATCAATTGGCTGCTGCCAGCAGGTGAGCTTCGGCTTCTCTCCTGCATCATTTTAGCACTTCTCTAAGTCGAAGAGATTGTAGCACTTGCCCGGCTCGCCGTACGGCGTGTTCGGTGTTATCTGCTCGTTGAAGGGAATGTTTGCTTTTGGGGAGCGAGGGGGAAAATGATTTAGTCAAATTAGAAAAAGTGTTTTCTTTTTTACCGATGCAGAGAAAAACTGGTTCTCCGGCGTACTGTCCCTTGCCGTAGGGATGCAGGCGGGGACACTTTTGCTCGACCTGCTCGCAAATGCTCTAGATGCTGAGTGACATCTAGAGTTTAAGATTTAAACTGCTAAGTACTAATTTCTATCACAACGAAAAAGGATAGTAACTGTCAATCTGTTAATAGTGTTCCTCATCATCAAGTTGGTTGCTAGACTGCAGCCAATTTGACATTGAGCGAATTTAACATTTACTAATCATTAACACTCAATTTGGTTCACTGGTTGCAATAGTCAAAAATTTCTATTTTTCAAATGTCAGTGGTTTGTTCAGCAACTTGCCTCTAAAGCAAAGCTTTGGTAAACGTCATTAACCATAACAATTCGTTCTCTTTTTTAAAGTCAAGCCAGTCATTTCACACATCCACCCAAAACCCGAAGTGTGTTTAGGCCTTTCATTTCGTGTCACACCATCGTTTTGACTTTTGCCAGTATTATCACTCAGCTTTTCTGGTCACTGTCAGAAAGGATCTTCCTCTGTCTGGCTCATCTTTCATTGATGCACTGCTGCATCATCGTCAGCTCAACAGTGCACTGCAGAACTCTCTGACTCACTCACTCACGCCGGCTTCTCTTGTGTCAATTTCAGTCTTGCTCCCCATCAAACATTCCAATTTTTGGCATTTACCATGAACAAGCGTAGTAAAAAATCAACAATGGCTTCCACTGCCACTGCCAACTCTCAATCTGCCTATGAATCTATCCGCGATCCAAAGAATCCTTCAATCCGTCGTCTGCTGCTCATTGAAGAGCAATTGGAGAAAAACTGGCGCCTCAACTTTCCGAGCACTTCTAATAAAGCACGCCTCAGCCACTTTGAGAGATTTCCGGTAGAGCTGCAATTCTTCCAAAAAGCCGTTTTGGAATTTTGTTTGATGACGCCGCGCGAGTTGTTTGTTCGTGATAGGAACATCCGTTGTGTGCTGAAGGTGGGAAAACGTCTTTTAAAACGGTCAGCTGCTGATGTTCGTCGTAAAGAGGAAAAAGGCGGCAAAGCTAAGAAAAACGACCACAAGGCTAAAGGCAACGATTCAGGCGACTCAGGCAGTGCTGACAGCAAAGATGAAGAGGAAAAGGAAGAACTGATCAAATCTACTCTTGCCAAACTGAACAAACTGCTACTCATCGCTGAGCACCTCAAATCAGCTCCTCGTCGTCTGAAGCGAAAAAGCAAGTATTTTTCGCTGCCCCCATCGAGCCATCACTGGAACGTGGAGATAGACCGTCTGATTGACATCTTTATGCGAATCAACTCGCAGCTGACCATTCAACCGACTAAGCTGGTGCTGAGCAGTGACACCATCACGCGATCCCTAGAGGACGTGGAACAGCTGTGGAAAAAATCTCAGGGAGAGATTAACTGTGCCGCCGTTGTTGCTTATATCAAGGCAGAAGAAGAAAAGATGATGAAGAAAATGAAGAAGAAACAATAGAAAATTAATTGCCCTAGATTGGCACATTGCTAATCCTACTTTTTGTACTTTTTGATACTTTTTGCATTGTTTAATCATTTCAACGCCAATTCGCTCATCACTAATCTGTCTGTCACACCTTCCTCTCATGTTTGAGCCAATGTTTTTGCAAATAAAGATTTTTGTTTGTTAATATCTAAGTAGGGCATTTGCTGTAGACAGTGCCAGCCAGGTTTTCGACTCTTATTTGGAGAAAATGCTTTTTTATTGCCAAAAGCAGTGGCAAACTTTTTGGGAAAGATGATGAAAAGCAACTCCAGATAGCAGCAGCTGGCAGTTGCTGGTATTGTCATTTAAGTGTTTGCCTCCCCCTCTCTTTTTGTGACTGAATCACGGCAGTCATTGTCTGTTTCTGTAGAGCAGACATGCACACATTTTATCACTGACACTTTAGAAGTAGAAAAATTTGATAGTGCCCCATTTAATGGGCTATCACAGACACTTTATTGCTTAAGGAAGTTTCAGGTGTGCCAGGCTGCAAAGAGAGAAAGAGCAAAGTACTAAAACTGACTATTAGCATTAAGAGGGGCTAATTGCTTATGAAGAACCGCCACAAACTCTGCTCAAAAATAAAATGCAGTTATGTTGTTTTTAAAAACAAAAAATTTTTAAATGTTTTAAAATGTTTAGCAAACTCATTCATTATTAAAAAACATCTTTTTTTGCAGCATTGTGACCCACTTTTCACAGTAGTCTAGTAGTAGTAGGTATATTAAATACAAATCAGGTCTGTGTGTAAGTGTGGTCAGCGTCCTTATCAGGGCTACCAGCGACTACTGATAAAAATGATGATGATGATGGGGATGAGGGGAGGGGGATAATGAGAGTATGAAGGGGATAAAAACAGGAGATGGAAGATGATGATGATGATGACACCCGATTTAGTGTGTGGACACTTGAGACACTTGAGCAGTCGGTGTGCTCAAACTCCGATCAGTGAAAGGTGACACTATCATTGGAGAGAGAGAGAGAATCAAAAGTGAAGTAAAAAAGATGAAAGTAAGAAAGAGAGAGAGAGAGAGAGAGAGAGAGAGAGAGAGAGAGAGAGAGAGAGAGAGAGAAAAAGACCACCACAGCTGCCGACAGCAGAAGCAACACTGTCACCGACAATGACGGCAGCAGTTGCAAAAGTTGAACAGCATAACTCATTTCTCTCACTTTCTCTTTACACTGCTACCACACAAACGTATTAATGATTATTATGCACTTTGCAACCACCAATGGACTTGTGTTTGCCGGAGAGAAGAAAATGCTGGCCAGCTTGTGATCTATTCATCCACCCTTCCATCCTTCTATCCCCACTTGAATAAAGATGCACAAAACCACACCGGTTAGAAAAAGCGCCAATATAAACGAGAAAACACGGGGAACCAAGTAGTGAAAGTAAAGAGAAAAATGGCTACATTTGTAGTACAACTTTGTGCAGAACGGTGCTGGAACGGTGCGGCGGCGCAAGAGCATTCTCTGTACGGTACAGTTCAAACCTCAAAAATCTTTTTCCTTTCTTTGTTTCTCTCTCTCCACTTCTTTCTCATCAACAAGTGTTAGTGCCAGTGCAACCGGCGACGACTCTGGTGGCGACTACCTCTATCTTTTGTCATCTCACCTTCGCGCACGACCAGACAGCGGCTGCGGCGACGGCAGCAGCGGAAAACTTTGCCCAAGTGATGAGAGCGAGAGAGAGTGAGAGAGAGAGAGAGAGAGAGAGAAGAGGGAGCCAAATGAGTTGAATGAGTCAAACGGTGTAGTAGTAGGATAGACGGTGGCATTCTCTTTCTTAGACTGAGAGGGGGAAACAAAGAAAGGAGAGGAGAGAGAGGGAGAAAGTCAAACTGCAGCCGCCAGTGCCAGCAGTAATCAGCAGCAGCAGCAGCATCAGCAGCATCAACAGCGTCTTCTGTGCAGTAGACATTGGTACGGTGCTGCTGCATTGTATTGTCCGCTGTACGGCAATTACTGTACGATTACTGTTTTTTTCTGTACGACTGTTTCTGCTGTTTCTGCTGCTGCTGCTGCTGCTGTCTACTTGCATTACCCCATCGATGCTGCCGTCTGACATCTCATCACATCTTATACCATCACATCTTCACAGAAAGTCACAGTCTCAACTGGTCGGCACAGCAGACAGCTTTCATCGCTGTACTATCATCACCATCTCCATCACCTTCATCATCACTGCTCACGTTTACACCAAAAATAATCAGCAGCGATTTCAGCAACAGTTTTCGCTCGTCACAATCATCATCATCGTTATCAACATCTAAATCTTAAAAATGTTCAACAGTTCATTCCTATTTTTTTGATAATTTTTCACAACTCAAGTGTTTTTTAGATATGGAAATAAAGTATTACATTTTTTACATTTGCTGTGCCTAACATTAGTGAGCTACTGATGTGTCAGCATTTTTGAGCCAGTTGATCAATTTTGAATAAATTAACCGTTTTTCTTTTCATTTGACCTCACTGTCACAAAGTGTGTGTGGCACACTACTGACTGACTTACTAGCTGTTTCATAACACTCTAAAAGACTTTAGTTGCAAAAAGCCAACAAACAGCTGCTTGAGGGCTGGTTTGTGTCAGACATTTATTTGCCGGTCATGCTGGTTTGCCATGCTGGCTAAATATGTTGCTTTTACTAGCCAGCCTTTTGAGCAATGAAACAGTGGTACCCATCAAGCGGTAGTACTAGCAAATCCTGGCACCGACTGACACTGTGACACTTTTGCAAAAAACTTTTATTCAGTGCTGGTGTGTTTAACATTTAGCAGCAGCAGGTGCTAATTGTGTGCTTCAATTCGCTTTACTACTACTGCCGCAAAATCATCAAACTTTAGCAAACCAATGACAACTTTTTCCCCTCACTTGTCTGCACTGTCGCAGCCAATTGCTCGAAAGACATTTTCCAGCCACCAGTTCTCACACTGTCTTTTCCCCGTTTTTTCGCTCAATGGTCAGCAGCAGCAGCAGCTTTTTATTTAGTGTTGTCAATTACTGCTACTTTACTGGCACTAATGGACAGACAACAGTACAGTAACCAGCACTGATCGAAGGCACTGATCAAGACCGTCAATTCAGTCTGAGTGGCAAATCTGTGTCGGAGAGAAGAAAGCAAAAGTGTACAGCACTAGTGTGACCAGTGCTAGTGCACTAGTGTAGGGTGCTGGCAGTTCAGTTTCAGCAGCAACAGCAGCAGCAGCTACAGCCCAATAATAATCATTGGCAGTGAGTCGTGACGCTGTGCACTAGGCGCCGCATCAATTCTTCAATTACCGCCGTCACCAGCAACTGAAACAGTAACAGACAATTTGTGTTGCCCTGTTGCCTGTTGTGTGTATCATTTGACATTTCAAGCATCAGCAGCAACCGTCGCAGCAGCGACAGCAACGGTGGCGAGTGAGCCCAGCTGTCACTTGATGCAGCCTGTTTGCACCAGCACCAGCACTAGCACCAAAATCATCACCACCACCACCACCATCATCCTAATCGTTTCAGCGTTCACTGTGTGAAATCACCGTTCCCCAGTGTCTCGACCACGTCACCACCACCACCACCAACACTGAGAAAACAGAGCAAGTACTTGAAAGGCACTGAATTTGAGACATATAAAAAGGTGTCTGAACTAAGCCGCCGCCGAGTCTGCCGGAAGATGCCTTGGAAGTGCACAGTGTGCGTGTGCACTTGATACACACGACCGTCAAAGAAAGAGAAAGTGTGAGTCTCCAAACCGCCAGTGAGAAGATCTGTTACACATTTTTATGTCATTGTAGTCTATAGTTCAACTGTAGTCAGCATTAGTGTTCTACTTCTTTCGGCATTGTTTCAAACATTTTTTCCTGCATAATTTTAACCAGTGTTTGTTTTGTGTAAATGTGCAATTTTATATTGGTTTTTACAATCATCATCTACACCTAACTTTATCATCATTTCCATTTCAACACGAAAAAGTCTCTGATCATTATCAAACTTCATCTTTACTCATTTTATTTCAGGTAATTTTAACAAATAAACGGACAGCTTAAAATGAGCATCAGCATTACACTAGAAACTACTGTGGCAGTACTTGCAGCGACCCAGACTTTTGGGTAAACACACACACGCAAAGTTAGCTAACAAAAGGGGTCAAAAACCGGTTCACCGGTGATGCTGCCAATTGTCCTTTTAGTTTAGCTTTGTTTCACTTTTGCTGTCGGCTTTTGCTCGGCATGCTCGGCTCAGCCTGTGGTATGCCGCTACTCATCACCACCACCACCACCATCACCGGCTCTTGATGTGTCACCTCTGGCCACCAGCAAGCACTTTACTCTCTCTCTCTCTCTCTCTCTCTCTCTCTCTTCTCTCTCTCTCTCTCTCCTGATGATAAAAAGTAGTAGTCGTTAGTGGACAGCTAGCCAGTCAGACACTACTGCTGATAAAAGGAGATCAGAGATGCAGTAGTTGCTGTAGCTGTGGAGGTGATGCTGATGATGGGGATGGTTGTTCTGGTAACCACTATCATCGCCGTCTGCTCGCTTTTGATAGCTTTCTTCTTTCAGGTAGAAAGAGAGAAAAAGAGAGAGAAAGAGAGATGAATGGAATGAGAAACAATAAAACAAATGAGTGAGAAAGAAAGAGAGATGACAAAATAGCTGCTGCAGTAGCTCTCTTTGCTGGGCACCTCGTGACCAGATGAGCTTTTGAAAATTGGTTGATGCTGCCATTAGCTCTGCTATTGATGCTGCTGCTGCGATGGTGCAACACATCAAATGGTGATTAAATGGGAGAGAGAGAAAGCGAGAGAGAGAAAAAGAGAGAGAAGAGAGAGAGAGAGACTAAAACAGAAAAAATTGATGACACTGCTTTCACCTCTCCTTTGTCTGTTTGTTTCCCCTCAAGTGTACTAAAAGTGCTGCTGATCAGATTTATAATTTTTTAAATTATAAAATCAGATAATCAGTTGTTGTAGCAAAAACAAAAGAAAAATTAAAAAATAAAATAAAAATTTTTAATTTTTGTGTAGCTTTATAAACTTTTTGAACTTTTAAAACTTATAACAAAATTTAAACACGTAGATTAAAGAAAATCAAAAATGATTGATATTTACTTAAATAAATTAAAATAGAGAAAACAGTGTTGCAGTAGCATTGCAACACACGCACATTCAAACAATTTCTTGAATCACTAAAGAAGGGTCCTTTTGGGGGGTGATGGTGGTGATGGTGGTGGTCTGCTTGCCTCTCTGTTGACAAAACAGGCACACACTTGCCCACATGTTGCCGTTATGAGTAAGCAGCAGAAAGGCAGACTGCATACTTTGACAAACACGCTCCTTCCATTGGCAATTGCGGCAGTCAATGTGACTCAACACAAACGGCAGCAGCAGCAACAGTGCAAACGTTTGCCTTTTGACCTTTTATCAATTTTCCCTGTGCTGCTTCTGCTTTTGCTGAGGAGCTGCTGCTGCTGATAAGGGTGGACATCACGTGAGCTCCCCAAAAGTGGTCTCTTTCTTACTCACTAACTTTGGTATCAGAGTGCAAAAGTTTAAGTCACTTGAGTCACTGTTTCAGCGCTGACGCAGGCACAACATTTTTTGCCTTTTGCAATGACCAATAGAGCCGGTAGAGTAGTTAGTCGTTATTTTTACCATTACTGCTATTTCTGCTGCTGCTTCTTTAACTGTGTTCCTGATGTTGCAGCAGCAGACTGTTTTCTTTTCAGTCAGTCAATCACGCAAAACAATTAACGGTGTTGCTGCTGTTGCTACTTCTGCTGAACACTCTGTGATGACTAAATGATCTTGGCTGTAGCAAGCTGCAACGCTGCAACACATCGCCAGCTGTAGCACTTCAGTTGTCATCGTTTGGCGATGTCGTCGACTGGTTGTTGCTGTTGCCGCACTACTTGTGGCTCAGTTACCATCATCACCATCACCATCATCATTGCCCGGCAAAAGCTTTCAATCGGTGGTGATGGCAGTAGTGGTGATGGTGGCAGCAGCAGCCCAACTAATTCAGATCCGACTACCACGACTACAAACATCTAACATCTGCAGCAGTGTTTTGGTGAGCTGGTGTGTGTGTTTGGTAGTGCAAGTGACATTGACATTGGCCACCAGCGTTTTCACTACTGTCACCTTCGTCACCACCATCACCGTTATTACCGATACTGTTAAAAATGCTGTTCAATGCTGCCAAAGATCAGTCAGTAACGTAAGCTTTACTTCTTTTGTAAAATTTTTAGTTTTATTAAGCTAAAAGCAAATTTTAAACTTTTCATATACTTTTTATTACAATTTAAGTGTTTGCATGCTGTTGTGTTGTCATTGCAATGGTGGCGCCATTGCAACATTTGCCTGTCACCACTCTTTTTGCTTGCATTGTGTTTGAGAGAACAACCTGTGCCAGCCATTGTCAACCACTGACATTTACCGACGACGACGACTGCGATGTGACAATCATCGATGTGATTTGTGCAGTGATTGACTGTACAGCAGCCATCATCACCCCTATCACCCCCATCACCACCATTACCATCACACTACCACTGTTTACTGCAACTTGCTAACTAAACAAAACAGTTGCTACTACTGTTTCCGATGAGCCTCAAAGTGTACGTGTGCCAAATAAATGCTGTCCTCACCTTGATCACTGAACGGTGCATCTCTTTCTCTTTCTTTATCACCTCACGTTCCTATCCTCTTCGCAGTGGCCTACAAATAAAACAGGTGTCCAGCGGTGTTTGATGTGGGTTGATAAGTTTTTGTGCGTTACATGCAAAAATCTATGCTAGAACAATGGCTATGATAATGAACACATAGAGTGAACTAGTACTTGGTGTACGTGCCATTTAAATGAAAGCACAAAGTTATTGTTTATTAAATTTGAAAATAAAATATAAAGTTGCAATTAAAAAACAAAAAACAAAATAACTCTGCTGTTGATTCATATTTTTGCAATTTTCAGTTTGACATTGTTTTTCATTCAAACTAGCAATATCAAGCAACTTCAAATCCCTTTTAATTTATTTTACAATTATTTCATTGCAAATCGTGTTAGCCTGTCACTCATTGTTCGATCTAGAGGTGATGATTATAGCCAGCAAAGACAGGGATTGTGTGCCTCGTTTGGTCTTTCTCGTCTTTTGACTATCATCTGCCATTGTCTGTTTTTCCGTTTGTAGCCGCCGGTAGTCTGCCGCTTTTATCTTGCTTTAACCGTTTGTCTGTGAGGTCACAAGTTTTGGCTCATTTTAGTCAGTTTGCTTGTCTGCAACCAAACAAGCTTTGCACCAACCAAAAAGCGGCAAAATGGAAAATGATAGACACAAAGAACAAAACCTCGGTTAATTTTATCAATTAAAAATCAAAGTTTTTGTATTTTTGATAGCAGTCTCAGTTACACTTGCGTCGATTTTTCTCTCCATTTGTTCATTTCACCACTTATCACTACCACCGCACACATACACACAAAGGCAAACCTTTAGACACAAGCAATAGTGGCAGCAGCAGTGGCAGCATCAGTTTTATCAGTCTACTATTGTTCCATTCCTTTTAATTCTTTTTTGCAGCAATCAGATCAACAGCAACAGCCACCAGCAAAGCTGATAAAGCATAGTTTTGTGTGCGTGTGTGCATGACAAGTGCATTACAATTGCCAAAGCTTGCAGTTTCTGCTTGCGTTTTCCAAATTACAATTTGCATTGGCACCAAAAAAAGTGTCCATATAAGTGGTTGCAAAAATGGTTTCTGCTGAACTGTCAATTAGTTAGTTTGTGGAGGCGGCGGTGACACTTGGGCCACCAGTTATGAGACAATTCAGTTGTTTGAAATCCTGCATAATCTAGCACAATACCCCAGCTACATGATCTGACATTAATTTATCGTCTTTTTCTTTGTTTTTTTACAATTGCAGAAACTGATTTAAATCATAACTTCATCAGCTCTTCTTTTTGTGATCTTTCAGCACATAATACCAATCCACAACTTCAGCAGCTACAATCATGGCGACAATCAGCAGCATTAAAACGGAGGGCGAGGAAGGTGACACGATTGTGGTGATTCTGCAACACCACCACCTTCACCATCAGCAATTGACGATAATGCTGGTGAAGAGGAAGAAAAGGTGTCAATCAAGGCGATGAATGGTGGTGGTGGACATGACCAGGAAAACCAGCCAAACAATTTTCTGCACTCATTACCTCAGTCCTCACCCTCACCTGAGGACTTTCTCAACAGTAGTTCTGGCAAAGATGATCATCACCAACATCTCATCCCAACATCTCCCGTCACTGTCAGCTGCAGTAGCAGCAGCAGCAGTAGCTCAGGTGGAAACAGTCCGACGACTCAGTCACTCACCAGCTCAAAGTGATTGCCAACAACAAAAAGGACAACATAGTTTCCTCATCCTCTTCTTCTGAGCCTAAATGGGAACTAGAATCGACTACAAACGATGACGGTGGCAATGAAAGTGGTGGTGGCACTGACAACAACAGCAACAACAACAGCAGCGAAACTGACCAGAACTGGCCAGCACCGAACAACAGCACACCCAATTACGCAATGTTCCCAGCCAACGATGGCCTTCCACTGGCGCTGCTCGACTCAATGATCAACGATGATGGCACCTTTCCAACGTGGGTGGCCTCTTTGATGACTTTGACGACTTCTCAGCGAGGGCTCGAGTGGTAATGGCAATGGCACCGACAACAACAATCACCATGCAATGGAGCTCAGCCCGATGATCTCAGTACCGGTGAGGCCATTTTGAGGAGGAGGCGGCAGCTGCGGCCTTCTTCAACAACTACCACCCAGCAACGACCACTGTAGTTGCAAAAACTAATGACCGCAAATGTAAATTGTTTTGAACGAATAAATAGGTTTCAGACTTCTTGTTAAACGCAGCACATCATAAGCACATTGACAATAAAAAACAGTGGGTAGATTGTTCAGCAACTTTAGAATGAGTGAAACGATTTTTAGGTTTGATTTTCTTGTTTGCACCAACTTTGCAATAGGATTTTTGACTAGCCAAAACAAGGCTTCAAGACCTAAAAAAACTTTTGTTAGAACATCGAAAACAGATGTTAGGTTACCGGAAAGTCGAGATATCTTCAAGAGTGGATGATCTTTGGAAGGAAACATGATCTTCAGATGAAGAATCTTGGCGATGAAGCTTCATGTGTTGCTGGCACTTTGCGCAAACAGTGACAAACAACAAACAGTGAGCCGCAGAAAAAACGCTGTTTTGCAAGCTGCTCATAAAAGTTGTTACAATTTCAAGGTATACCTGGGAAAAGAGCTTTTGCAAAAATCTTTTTCCTGATATACCTTGAAAAACACTTTTTACTAGGTTTATCATTAAAAATTTCAGATATAGTCAGAAAAATCTGTTTTTATCGAGATATATCAAACACCATTTTTTAGAGTGAACTAGCAATATCAAACAACTTCAAATCCCTTTTTAATTTATTTTACAATTATTTCATTGCAACGTGTAGCTGTCATCATTGGTTGATCTAGAGGTGATGATTATAGCAGCAAAGACAGGGAGGTGTGCTCTTTGGTTTTCTTCTTTTGACTATCATCTGCCATTGTCTGCTTTTCCGTTTGTAGCCGCCGGTAGTCTGCCGTTTTTATCTAGCTTTAACCGTTTGTCTGTGAGGTCAAAAGTTTGGTCATTTAGTCATTTGTTTCTGCAACCAAACAAGCTTTGCACCAACCAAAAAGCGGCAAAATGGAAAATGATAGACACAAAGAACAAAACCTCGGTTAATTTTATCAATTAAAAATCAAAGTTTTTGTATTTTTGATAGCAGTCTCAGTTACACTTGCGTCGATTTTTCTCTCCATTTGTTCATTTCACCACTTATCACTACCACCGCACACATACACACAAAGGCAAACCTTTAGATACAAGCAATAGTGGCAGCAGCAGTGGCAGCATCAGTTTTATCAGTCTACTATTGTTCCATTCCTTTTAATTCTTTTTTGCAGCAATCAGATCAGCAGAAACAGCCACCAGCAAAGCTGATAAAGCATAGTTTTGTGTGCGTGTGTGCATGACAAGTGCATTACAATTGCCAAAGCTTGCAGTTTCTGCTTGCGTTTTCCAAATTACAATTTGCATTGGCACCAAAAAAAGTGTCCATATAAGTGGTTGCAAAAATGGTTTCTGCTGAACTGTCAATTAGTTAGTTTGTGGAGGCGGCGGTGACACTTGGGCCACCAGTTATGAGACAATTCAGTTGTTTGAAATCCTGCATAATCTAGCACAATACCCCAGCTACATGATCTGACATTAATTTATCGTCTTTTTCTTTGTTTTTTTACAATTGCAGAAACTGATTTAAATCATAACTTCATCAGCTCTTCTTTTTGTGATCTTTCAGCACATAATACCAATCCACAACTTCAGCAGCTACAATCATGGCGACAATCAGCAGCATTAAAACGGAGGGCGAGGAAGGTGACACGATTGTGGTGATTCTGCAACAACCACCACCTTCACCATCAGCAATTGACGATAATGCTGGTGAAGAGGAAGAAAAGGTGTCAATCAAGGCGATGAATGGTGGTGGTGGACATGACCAGGAAAACCAGCCAAACAATTTTCTGCACTCATTACCTCAGTCCTCACCCTCACCTGAGGACTTTCTCAACAGTAGTTCTGGCAAAGATGATCATCACCAACATCTCATCCCAACATCTCCCGTCACTGTCAGCTGCAGTAGCAGCAGCAGCAGTAGCTCAGGTGGAAACAGTCCGACGACTCAGTCACTCACCAGCTCAAAAGTGATTGCCAACAACAAAAAGGACAACATAGTTTCCTCATCCTCTTCTTCTGAGCCTAAATGGGAACTAGAATCGACTACAAACGATGACGGTGGCAATGAAAGTGGTGGTGGCACTGACAACAACAGCAACAACAACAGCAGCGAAACTGACCAGAACTGGCCAGCACCGAACAACAGCACACCCAATTACGCAATGTTCCCAGCCAACGATGGCCTTCCACTGGCGCTGCTCGACTCAATGATCAACGATGATGGCACCTTTCCAACGCTGGGTGGCCTCTTTGATGACTTTGACCGACTTCTCAGCGAGGGCTCGAGTGGTAATGGCAATGGCACCGACAACAACAATCACCATGCAATGGAGCTCAGCCCCGATGATCTCAGTACCGGTGAGGCCATTTTTGAGGAGGAGGCGGCAGCTGCGGCCTTCTTCAACAACTACCACCCAGCAACGACCACTGTAGTTGCAAAAACTAATGACCGCAACCGAGGAGCAAACAGTAAATCTCACGCCATGCTCGAAAGCCCTCATCTTCCTTCTCAAGGCTGCTATCTGATCAGGAGGAAAACAGCAGCTTTCTCAACAACGATCTTCTCATATGGCCGCCGACGGCCACCGCGTCATCCTCTTCTCAATCGCCCACCTCTGCCTCTTTGTCACCATTTAGTCATCACTACGGGAACAACGTTGATTTTCCCGATGACATCAGCATGTTGTTAGATCTGGAGGGTGAAGCCAATGGCGGCGGCGGCGACCTGTCACCCTTTTCATCAGCAGCTAAAAACAACGGCTTTTGGTCGTCATTATCAGGAGGGGAAGCTTATGAAACTTCTAGCCAGAGCAGCAACAAGCTAGCGTACAGTGAGTATAAAACTTTACTTTTCTATTGATAATTTGATTGACTAACAAATAAACTTTTTTTTCTCAGATGATTCAATGCTTTTGGGATCGACATCAAACAATGGGAGCTATCAGTCATCAAAAGCCAATTGGTCTTCATCTTCGGCTGCCTACCCGTTGTACTCGCTGGACTACGACTACGAATGGTCACAACAACAGCAAAATTTGTCTGCACTGAGTACTGAAAGCAGTAAAGGAGGTCCGTTGGCCACTGGATATTATGGAAATGGTAGTGGTGGTAGTAGTAGTGGTTCACTCAACAGTGTGTGTTATGATGGATTGGCTTCGGGTTGCAATCACCCCCACCATCGCCAACACCACAACAGCAGCCACTGGTCAGTGGACAGTGGCAGTCTTCTGTCGCGCACTTCTTCTTCCACTTCCTCCTCAACTTCTTCATCTCAACTCTCAAGTTTTGGCTCGTTGATGACTGCCTCCAGAGCAGCAGCTCAGCTTCAAAACGGAAGTGGGAACTCGTCCTGTTTTGGCGATCAGCTGTCAAGTTCCTTTGATGGAAGCAGTTCTGACTTGTTGTTTGGGCGAAGCACCTCCGTGGACTGGTCAGCTCTTTCTCCAGGCGGAGGCAGCAGCAACAGCGGTAGCAGTCATTCAGCCGCCTACCTTAGCAGCCTATCTTCGTCGCCGAAAGCTGATCCCCACCACCACTATCTCAGCCATCACCCTCATCACCCTCAGAACTTCCATCACCACCACCACCTGCACACTCACCAGCACTACCACCAGGAGGCACAGCAGCAGCACAACCATCAGCACCCCTTTTTGAACAGCCCAGGGTCGTACTCTAGCAATATTACACGACAAAAGTACTTTCTTGAAGAGGAGGGCCACTACGACCCGTTGCTTTCAGAAACTAGCTACCAGCCTTCAATTGGGAACTACCACCACCATCAAAACAGCAGTAATGGAGTTCATTATGATAACAGCTCTCAGATGAGCCTGGATCATGGCGCCCATTCGCCGATTGGTCTTCTCGAGGAAATAAACCGGGCCTCTGATTTGGCTGTCCACAACAGCAGTTCCTTCGACCTGCTTGGATCATCGTCGTCGTCTTCTTCTAGTCCACTTAGATCTTCGTCGACTTCTGCAGCCAGCACCATTAATGGCTGGGCAGCTGGTTCAAGAGCCCTGACAGGAGGAGGTAACCAAAAGTCAGCCAAACAAGGATCAGCAGCTGCTACCACAGCGAGAAGAGTCGGGCGACCACCAAAGTCTACCAAAACAACGGTCGTCAATGCTGATGGTACCACCACCAGGACTACTACCACTTATCGACGTCGGGCGAACAACACTGGCGTCGCTAAAGCACCAGGAGCAGCAAACTCTACCAAATCTCCAACAAAAACCAACAAGCAGTCCTCCGTCAGTTCTGCCGATCAACTGTTGTCAGCATCAACATCAACAGCTACTAGTTCTGCCACTTCAGAAGCTTCCTCTAGCGATCTTTTCAGTGCCAAAACTGCTGATCTGAACTCCTCTACTGTCAACAACTCTGCTAATCTTCCAAACTCTGCCGCTGCCGCCAACGGTGATAGCAAAAGTTTCCTCTGCACGTACGACGGCTGCGATAAGATCTACTCCAAGTCATCTCACTTGAAGGCTCACCTTCGGCGTCACACCGGCGAGAAACCGTTCGCTTGTCACTGGCCCGGCTGCGCCTGGCGTTTCAGTCGCTCCGATGAGCTGTCTCGCCACCGACGGTCGCACACCAACGACAAACCCTACGAGTGTCCCATCTGCCACAAACGCTTCAGTCGGTCCGACCACCTGAACAAGCACCTCAAAGTGCACCGGAAGGACTTCCCCGAGAGCAAGTTCAACTTTAACTTCTACATGCGCCGAGGACGAGTGGGACGACGGCCCAAGTCAGTTAGCTACCTCAATCAGGAGGTGATGCAGGAGCAGCAGCGGCAGATTGAGTGTCAGCTGGCGGCCGTTCAGCGGGAGCTGGCCGCCAAACAGCAACAAGAGGCGGCAGAGGCAGAAGCGGCGGAAGAGGAGTCACAGCAGAAGAATCAGCAGAAAAAGTTCACTAGTGGAAATTCAACTTCAAAACTGCAGGAAGTTAAAAAGGAGGAAGGAAGTCGAGGAGTTCAGTTTTCTACCCCTGCCTGTTCGAATAAACAGCAGCCAATCAAAGTGGTGGCGCTTGAAGCTTCAAGTGGCGCTGCTAAAAATGGCATCAAACTGCTTTCTAGTGAGGCGATCAAGGAGGAAAAGGAGGAGAACAGGAAAACTGTTGGAGATGAAACAGGTGAAAAGTCTAGCAAAAACAGTGGAGTTGTGTTGACAGTCGCCGCCTCCGCCTATTCTCCTTCTTCCAGAAAAATATCAATTACTAGCAGCAACAACGGTGGTGGAACTGCCGTAATTCCTGTCAAAACATCGTCTGCCACCTTAAAGATGATCAGCAGCCAGCCACTACAGCCGTTGAAGATTCCCAAAAACGCCACCATCAACATTATCAGCAAAGTGGCGGCTGGAACCATCATTAAGCATCAGAAAAAGGCAGCTATCTCAACTGAGTCCTCTTCTTCTTCTTCCCCTCAGCATTCTGTTTTACCTGTTTTGGATGGTCATCACAACTACTCAGCAACATTGCCAGTGTCAGCAACAACAGCAGCAGCAACTTTGGTCACTGTTTGAAACAGCACAGCATCTTATGCTAAACAGCTAAACATCTTTAAAAATTATTTCAATTTTTTCTTCCTCTAGTCGTAATTGTCGCAGAGTTGAACAGTTTATTACACAAAAATTTTCACAATTTTTGATTATTTTATTTTAAAATGAATCCTTTCACATGTTTGTTGCCAAAACTTTTTGAATCTTCACATTTTTATTTTGTTTTTATATTTATTGTAATTTTTCATTTTATTTTTTTATCAAGTTCACTTAATTTTAATATCTCAACAGCAGTAATCCTGAACTACTGAACACGTACATTTTAACTGTCTAGAAAAAAATTGTAAACTTTATTTGTTCACTTTTTTTATTTATTTAAAACTTTTTGTCATTTTTTGATACTATCAACACACCAGCACACCACTTGTTTATTTGCACCGTTTGTTATTACAATTTTTATTTATTATTTTTACAACAACTTATTATATTTATTACAACTTTGTTTATTTATTTATCATTTCCATTTTTATAAAATTTACACAAAATCATCTTGTAAAAAAGAGCTCTAACTATAAAAATTTAAACACGATAATAAAAAAAATACACAATTGTAGAAAAAAACATTTTTCAATCTGTGCCAATAGGCACCGCCACTGATGCAGTAGTAATCACAATAAAATATTTGCGAGTCAATTACAAAAAACTAGATCAAACAAACTTAGACCGACTTAAACCGTCGAGAGAGAAGTGCAAACTAATTTGTCACAATTGTAAGTATCCTTAATTTGAGCATCCTATACTTATTTTTTTCTACTTTTTTTCCGCCATGAAATAGCTTACATCAGTCACAGCTATTACTACAACTTTGTCCTTGACTTGCAAAGCGCCCTTGGCAGCAGTGAAACAGCACAAATAGTCTGGTGTGCTTTGATCAGTATTAGTAAAATCTAAAACAAAATATTGAGAGTGAAAAACCGAAGTTTTACGTTTTCTGCAAACTTTCTGCCAAGTACTACGAAGTATCGGTAACTGTCTTTCCTTCCTCTTTTTTTTCTTGCCTATGAGAGAAAGCCTATGTGTGCATTGCCTATTTCTCTACTTTGCTCTACCGATACATTTCTCTATCTCTCTCCTTTTCAACACCACCACTTCAGCACTGCTTGTGACCGTTTGAAATTTTCTGGAACAACAGCAGCATTTTTATTGCGCGCTATATCGCTGCACACTTTTTTTGAGTGCCAAATGCTCAGAGTTTGAGTATGCCAGTAAAAAGAAGAGAAGAAAAGGAAAGGGAAAAGGCGAGTAAAAAGAGCGAAATAAGAGTCGGACAGAGACAACTTCAATTTTCTCTGTCTGTCTGTCTGGTCTGGCTTTTGCGTCCAATTTTTTGCTTTTAATTTTTCACTCTCTCACTCACTCACTCACTTTCTCTTTTCAGTGAAAGATTATTTTTCTGCGTCTTAGCTGCTGCTGCTGCCGCCGCAGCATATTTGCCCAGCTCACTCACACGTTCACTCACTCACTCGTTCACTCAGTCACTCATTGGCACGTTTTGCGCACGCCACTGTGCGCCATTGTGAAGGAAGAAGCCAGGCAGACAGTCAAACAACAGCAGCAGCAGCAGCTAACGTCCAACGGTGGTGAAAGCGGTTGTGGTCAGTGCGTGTGACACCAACACCAACAACAACGCAGGTCAACGCGAGAGTGACTACCGAATTCCTCAATCAAATAGACGTAAGTTGTTTAATTCTGTTTTTCAGTGATTGCATCTGTCCCCACAACCACAACCACAGCAACAACTTTAGTCAACCAAGTATTACAGTTTTTTTCGGGTGTTCCCTTAACAAAACGAGAACTGCAGAATTGCGCATTGCAGTCTCTTTCTGCTGATCAGCAGATGATCACTAAATGATCGTTGTTTAGATGTGTGTGTAGATAATGATCGCTGATCGCAGATGAGTAGGCAGGAAAGGATTGACTGAACTGAACGGGGCATCTGTTTCACTTTCTCTCTCTCTCTCCTTTTCCAACACTGAGAACGACTAAAATCGTGCTAATAAGAGCAACAACAGCAGCAGCCACGGCAAACAAAACGTTTGTACAACGTCACAGCAGCAGCACTTTGCCCTTCCTTTCCCTTTCATCCTAATCATACTACTACAAACAAAATTGAGCTGGTTAGCAAAACATCACGACCAATTAAACGTAGTGACTAGCTTAGTGATTGCTATTTTTCTGGTTGTAGTTGCACTGATTGTCCTTAACCCAAGTTTAGCCTGTTTTCATTCACTCATTTATTCTTTCAACTTTTACTTTCTCTTGTTTCACACTGTCCTACACACAGGCGCTTGTTGTGGCGTTAACGGCGTTCACTAGCTCAAATTTTGCCTGTCAAGCAGCAGGGCAAGGAAAAGTTCCTGCACTGCCAAAGCTTATCATCACACACAATTAAATCAAATTTTCTTCACCCTTTTTAGCTCAATTCACTCAATTTCATAATCATCATTACATCTTGCTTTTCCATCTGATCTCTTTCCATCAAAACCATGACCACGCCGGCTAAACGACGCCTGATGCGCGACTTTAAACTGTAAGAATGACCGATTTTACAATTTACACTTGCTAATAATTATTTCCCTTTTCTCTCTAGGATCCAAGACGATCCGCCGCCGGGCATCAGCGCCGCTCCCAAGGAGTCCAACATCATGCACTGGAATGCGGTCATCTTTGGGTAAGTGTAATATAAGTTTTCACTATTCACTGTGTTAAACCCAAACGCATTTGTTTATAATCATAACATGATCATTAACTTTTATCCATTTTCTCCATTCATATCAGCCCGACGGACACTCCATTCGAGGATGGCACTTTCCATCTGATGCTCACCTTCAGCGAGGACTACCCGAACAAGCCACCGATAGTCAAGTTTGTTTCCAAGATGTTTCACCCAAATGGTAAGAGTATGCTTACTTAACAACACTCCAATAACATCATATCCTTTCTCTTAATCAGTGTACAACGACGGCAGCATCTGCCTGGACATTCTGCAGGCTCGCTGGAGTCCGACGTACGACGTGGCCGCCATTCTCACCTCCATTCAGTCGCTCCTCGACGAGCCGAACCCCAATTCACCTGCTAATGCAACCGCCGCCCAGCTGTACACTGAAAATCGCAACGAGTACATTAAGCGCGTCATGGCCACCGTTGAGCAGAGCTGGGCCCAGTTTCCCGAGAGTGATCCCGAGGAGCAGAGCAAGGAGGCTCCGCCGAGCAGCAGCAGCAACAACAGTGATGGCAACAGTGGTGGCACTTAAAATGGTCCACACAATTCTGCAACTTATCATTCAGAAAAAGAACATTCCCGAGGTTAGAGTGAAAGTTCATCAGTGTCATCACCGCCAGTTAATCCAGCCATTAGCTCTTGATGACGTTTTCATTCCCTTTATTTGTCTTCTTTTTTTACTTTTTGTTTTGCAATCTCCAACTCACCGACTCAACACACACTCAAACTCAGTTTTCGTTTTATTCTTTTTAAATTTCTTAAACTCCTAAACTTTTCCAATTTGATGCGTTTTGTTTTTGTCAACATCACCACCACCACTGCAACCACAGCAACGTCTGATGATTATCTGTATTTCCGATGGACTTGTTTGTTTGCCTGTTTGTTTAATGTTATGGAATGCGTGTATGAGAGACTTTTGTGATACCTCCATTTTACATCCACCAAACATTCACACATACACACACACCTTGATACAAACCTCAATACACACCAACAAGAGATGTTTTGCCAAAACATTTCAGTTTCTCATGATCAGTCATTGAAGTGTTTCAGGCAAACATTTTTCAAGTATTCTATCATTTAGTTTCGTAAATTCATTTTCACATACACACATTTGCTCTAATCATTTTTAAGTTTAACTAGATTTTATTGTTTTTCCCATTTTGTCTACCAAATACATGCTACAAGATTAGTTATTTTTATGATTTTTAATTGTATTTATTTATTTAATCACATTAAGTTTCCTACACTAAAAACGTTTTTTTATTATTGACGTTGATGTTACATTTTCTTTCTGATTAATTTATTCGATTCAAGAAATAAAAATTAGCAAAATGAAATTTAAAATTGATTAAAGTTTTTGAGCTAATAAATGCATTAGATTAATTTTCAAGTTGAACTTTTTAAAATTGCAGTTTATTTTTTAACTCTGTTAAAACTGTGGTGCCAGCCAAAGTTGACGTTCACTCACGTTCAACCAACGTTGACCCAACGTACATTTGCACACACACATGTCACATTCACACACATCACAAGAAACCTCACCGTTAGCTCATCTGCAACATTGGTGAGCCGGACACTCGCAACCTGGAGTCATCATCACCAGCCAAGCCAACACCAACTCTATGCACCCGAGTGGAGCACAGGACAAGAAGGAGATTACCGCCCTGAAGAAAAGGCCAACCAGATCGGCACACAGAAAGTTTCACATTTTCAGCGGCAGCATCATCACCACCACCAACAAGCATTGCATCATGGCACCACCAGCACCAGCTCAGATCATCTTTCTTAAGGTGCACAAGTTCATCCCTCATGCATTGCTCGACTTGATCATCACAAAACACAAAGCGCCTGTTGATTCGGAACAACACCACCAGCATCCAATCCTTTGTCAACACCAGTTCCGAGGTCAACATCGTCCCGGCATCACCTAAAACAGCAGCGCTCCTCAACCGATCTCCAGATCAACGCCGCCAATGGCAACATCATCAACAAAAGGCGATCGCACTCACCCTCAACCATAACCTGAGACGTTCTCATCCTCGCAAACACCGCGCATACCAGCTTCGGAGCGGATTTTTGGTTCCACTTCGAGGTTGCACCACGTTTCAGCAAAAACTACCTGCTGGCCACATGTCTGTAGCACTACCTGAACACGCCAGCGTTTCAACCGACTTTGTTACTAACTCAAGGTATACCTATCCAAAGTCAACTTATCAACAGCGGCCAGTCAGCAACACATCGAGTACATCCCCGCCAGTCTGAAGAAGTCCACATGTCTACCTTCGGACTGACGCGACTTGCACACCATTTTAACGACCACACACTGGTCCAAGATCATCACCTTCAACAAAGCAATCTTCTTCCCAAGAGGGGGAAGCATGTGGCGCCAGCCACAGTTGACGTTCACTCACGTTCAACCAACGTTGACCCAACGTACATTTGCACACACACACCACATCTCATCATGTCACACACATCACATCACAGTTCACTCTTGTCATCATGCACACGACGGTACTTAAGACCTACGGTACGTAGCACACAGACGACGAGAACAGTCAGTCTTTACATTCACCAGACTCCCTTACACTGTTACTCCGTCCACCACTCACTCTCTCTCTCTCTCTCCTTCCCAGTGACTCCCCATCATCTCCACAATAATTACCGATAGCTCATCCGCTACAAAACAATGATTAGTTTTTAACGGTTGGTTTACAAAATAGACGATTGCAAAATAACAATAACAGGTAAATATTGTGTTAAAGTTTTAAAATGAACAAAAAGATAGAAGTTTTAGCATAACAAAATAAAAAACATCATACCCAAAAGCATTAAAGTTATAAACAATTAAAGAAAAATTTTTTTGTGTAATTAAAAAACAAATTGCTGTTTTTGATAGGTTTGTCACCGAGATTAGCCAATAAAAAACAACAGAGAAGCGACATTTTAAAGCACCTCCAAATCAACATGACGTACTTGAGGATGTTTTTGCTTGTAGTGAAAGATACAAAAAACATTATTAGTCTGGCTTCCAAAATACTAAAGCAAGCACCCACCTTCAACTCCGTTTCAATGCGATCCACCTCAGCGCCGAGCAGGTCAACAATATTCTCGCCGTGCTTCAGCATAAACTCCTCACATTCCTCAATCGTCTTCACGTCCTTGAACTCGGCAAAAAGCGCCTCCAGGTCAATGGAGTTCAGGTAATTGTTGGCCAGTTTGCGACCGTCAAAGTCAACTTCAGCTAAAACGGAGCAAATGAAATGATTTGATAAGTTTCATTAGAACATTTTATCAACAACTCTAGTAGTACCCTTGTAGCGAATGACATCATTGCCCATGTCAGTGGCCTTCACGTCGTGAATTGCCCGAACCATGCCGTCCGACTCGAGCATGCGATTGATGACCGCCATCCGGTCGGGGGGAATGGACCGGCCGAGGAGGGCGTTAGAGTTGGTGATGATGACGAAGGAGGCGACCAGGCCGAGGAGGCCGCCGATGAGCAGCGAGCCGATGGCGTCCGGCACCGGTGTGCCCAGCAGACTGGTGGCGCCCATGCAGGTGGCCGCGATCAGCACGCCGCTCACCGCCGCCGTGTCCTCGAGGATGACCACATTGAGGGTGGGGTCGTGGCCGCGCAGGACTGATAAGGAAAAGGCATAACACAGTGTCAATTTCAAATGTCATCAAAAAGTTTATCCTTTTACTGACTGTACTTTCGCAGAGAGACGCCCTTCTCGAGGGCCGCCTTCCTCGCGGCGGTGAGCGCAATCACTAGCGTGCCACCCTCGCTGATAAGCGACCCCAGGAGAATGAGGAAGGCCCAGGTGTACGGCTCTACCGCCGCCGCAACCGTACCTTCCGCCCCGGCGCTCATCAGCCCATTAACGCCATGGTAGACGCTGAGACTGGTGCCCGTGCAGAAGATGGCCACGCCGCTGATCAGCGAGGCGATGTACCGCATTGGATGGTACCCGTAGGGGTGCTCCTTGTTGGGCACCTGCAGCGACTTGCGAATGCCATATGCCAGAATCAGCTGATTGCAGGTGTCGGCGAAGGAGTGCACCGTCTCGGCGAAGAGCGAATGCGAACCGGTGTACATCCAGGCGAAAAACTTCAGCACGCAGTTGGCGGCGTTTCTGAAAAATAAAAATCAAAAATTAAAATGTTGGTCACAAAGATGTTGGTAAAAGTTGGTTTGCTTTTCAGTGAACTGTATTACATTGTCACTGCGGCCATCACCACGCGAGCCGACTGTCGCAGTGCTTCTTCGCGTGTTTTTGCCTGCGGTGTGTTCAGCCGGCGGTAGTCCTTGTTGTACTTTTTGACGATCATTAGGCCTAAAAGTGTCAGTGCCCATGTTTATTAGAAAACCGTGTTTTCTATGTTTAAACCGGCGGCAGCCACTTACTTCCACTGTAATTGTCCTCTTTCTCCTTTCGACGCGCCAGTTCGGCGTTCAGGCGGTCCCAGCTCTTCCAAATGGAAAGAGCTCTAAATGAAAAGAGATTTCAGTTATTATATTCTTGTCAACACACACTCCTTTAACTAATTACCTCAACTCAACGTCCTTGCGCAGGTACACCGTCAGCGGCAGTTCATTGTTGTACGGGGATCGTCGCTGGAACTTTCGCAGATCACCCAGATCAGAGATGTCCAGTGCGTACTCGCGCATTGCCCGTGTCGTGGTGATGAAGTTGCGGTTCATGAAAAGCATCGTTTCAGTGGACAGCTGTTGTTGCGGGGAATGCTGCTGCAGTGGGCCATCTTTTTTGCCAAGCTTTGGTATGACTGAAAAAGGGTCGCAGAGTGAAAGTGTGAATTGTCAGAATTGAAAGTGTTGCTATTCTAAAATAAAATCACTGGAATTACCGTGAATGTCATCAGGCAGCGGTTTTGCTTTCTTGCTAGACTTGGTAGTATTATCACCTGAAATAACAATTAAAACACAAAACTTTTAGTTTTAGTATACCCAATTTGAATAGCTGTTTCTTTCTGTATTACCTGTTTTAACCACTGCCGTCGTACTGGGTGGCAGTTTTGGCTTTGAGGCGCAGTTTGAACTGGTGAAAAGGTTTTGGCGGCGATGAAAGGCATTTGGCGGCAACAGCGGTGGCGGTACTTGAAGAACTGATTGATTGCGATGATTTGGTAAAGCAAAAGTACTGAACAGGTGATGATTGTGGCAGAGATGATAGTGATGAGGATGATGATGTTGAGTTAGGTGATCACAGTTGCTGAAGGCTAACATGTAAACGGAACAAAGTGAAGCAAAACTTTGAGTTTGATCTGAGTTGAGGCTGCTGTTGCGGCTGTTGTCGACAGGCAGTAAACGACACTGTCGTGTCACGGTGGCCGGTGACCGCAGCAAACGGCTCAAAAGCGACATGACAATCAAATTGGGCTCAGTTTTTACTAATATAATGTGATGCTGTTTAGGTGTTTAGATCACATCTCTAAGAATACAAACATGCTGAATTAAGGCACCGGTAAGGGCGACAGCAGCAGCAGCAAGCTGTCAGCCACATTGGCATTTCTGTTTTCTTCTTCTTGATTTCCACTTGACAACAACAGCTTCTCTTGAAGACTGCAGCACTTTTGCTGTTGCTGCTGCTGCTGTTGTACGGTAGTTGTATAACAGTCGTACAACAGCAGCAGCAGAAACCAGTGGGTGGCTAATCTATTTACTGAAGAAGGAAGGCGATGCTGCAGCATCTGTGCTGCAGCAGTGTGAAGGTGGCACAGGCAGAGAAAAGCAGTGTCAACAAATAGTGCAGGCGGCGGACGCCTGTTGTAAATGCAAGCTGCTTGTGTGCAAACGGTGGCAAAGTACGGGCAGTTTTTTGCACAATACAATTTCTCAAAAGTACAAATCTACAACATTTTCATTAGCTAGAGTCGCTTCAGTGCAGCAGTTTTGGTCATTTGTACTTTTGGTGAAATATACTTGTTTTTATCGAGTGTAAACATAAACCGCTGTTGCCAGGTCGTTTAAGTGCTTCTTCTTCTTCTTCTTCAGCGGCAGCCAAGAAAACTGGTTTGTCTGGCTGCTCTTATTAACATGTCTTAATTTTCTTTTGCTTTCTTAATACTTTGTTCACTCGCTGGCTGACTGATCAGTGTAATAGCCACCGTCATTAGCAGGGCCAACGATGAACAGCCAATGTTGATGGCGCCGACGTAGCGACTGTCACTTTTTTCCCAAACTGTACGCAGGGCTGAAGCAGCAGAACAAGCGACAGACAACTGTACCACTGTACAACTCTGAAAAAAGTGTCGTGCAAGCTGATGCTACAGAGTAACTGTCGTACACCACCAGTTTAGCGGTAAGCAATCTACCCACCTTATCGATTATCACCACAACGTTTTAACTTTCTTTATTTCGGTGTCTCAAGCGTCGTCGTCGTCGATGTCTTCAGCACAAGTACACACACACGCTACTTCTTCACACGTGTGTGTCTGCTGATCAAAAAAATAGGAACAATCATCGTTCAAAGCAAAATGAGCTTGTGGCAGAAAAATTGATGCAGCTGCTTTTACTGTCCTCTGAACTGAATGCTCAGCTTAACTTGAAAGGCATTTTGTTGCTGTTTTCACTTTAACAATACCAAAGAACTTACCTCAAACTTCTCAATACTCATCATCACGAACTACTGGCACAACACATCAGCAAACATATCACTACAATGAGTTCCTTCTCAACGTCCAGCAGCAGCAGCAACTACAATAACGGCAACAGTTGTAATTACAACAAGGACTTATTAGTGAAAACTGGCGACCTGCAAATACCGACCAGCTACGGGCATCTGTCAGCCAAAACTTGGGGCACCGATGGCGAGGATCGGCTGCGAGTGCTCGCCGTACACGGTTGGCAGGTACTGCTTTACAAACACAAACAAATTGAGCACAAATCTAATGACGTTTCGCATTTGCAGGACAACGCAGGCACCTTCAACCGCCTCTTTCCCCTTCTCGATCACCTCAATCGCCTATACATCGTCGCCCTGGACTTGCCCGGTCACGGACGCAGCTCCCATCTGCCCAAGGGCGTCCCCTACACCGACATGACGTGGGTGATTGAACTGAAGCGGACGATCGACTACCTCGGCTGGAATGGATTGTCATCATCCTCCGCCTCATCCTCAGCCTCATCATTTTTAAACCAGCCCCAAACTCCGAAACTCCCTTTCCCCAAGAAAGGCGTCATCATCATCGCCCACTCAATGGGCGCCAATGCCGCCGTCGAGCTGGCCGCTCTCTACCCGCATCTGGTGCACACACTGATCATGCTGGATACTGTGAAGCTGCGCGTCTTTCCTACCGAAAACCTCGCCGCTGAGATGGGCCGCGCCATCGAGGTGTTCAGCAACCACGAGAAGAACACCGCCTTCCGCACCACCAAACCGATCCTTTTTGACCTGGAGCGAGCCCTTTCGGTGATCATCGAGACGCACGGCAATGGAAAGCTGACCAAAGATGCGGCCGTCTGTTTGATGGAGCGGGCGATGCAGTGGACCGGTCGACAGGCGGGCGGCGATGGAAAGCGAGGTTTTGCCTTTCTCAGAGATCCAAGGTAACACACAAAAAAGATCTATCTACTGCTCCTACGTCAAATCTAATGAAATTGTTTGTTTTGTTGTTTTGCAGGCTCATCTGTCCGGTGTACCGCAAATTTGACGCTCCCCAGCTGCTCAACTACCTCTCCAGCATACGGTGCCGTCTGTTGATTGTCCGCGCTCGGGACACCCATCCGATGCTTCGCTGTCCTCATGAGGATCAGTTTGTAGAGATGTACCGCGAGCACTGTGAGGAGTTTGCCTTTCAGGCGGTCGACGGAGATCACTACGTTCACCTGACTGAAGCGGCTAAGGTGGCACCCTACGTGAACGCCTTTCTCAGACAGCTTTTTGACTAACTCCTGAAATGGGCTAATTGAATGTAGGAAATAAAACAATCCGGTTTAAGCTTTTTGAATTGACATTTTTATTTATGTAAAGTGAGAAGTACAAAAATGGAAGAGAAGCTTGTGATCAGAAGTGACAGGCAAGTTGGATTAGGCTTTGGTATTGCAATGTAAGAATGACAAATCAAAATGTACTACCCCTACTAGCACCATCAGCAAGTACAAAAGTGAAGTACAAAATACCAAACCAAATGAGTGAATTAACATGAAAATGAAACTGCTTAAAAAAGATTAAAATTGCCTGATGACGTAATAAGTTCTGTTGATGTAATGATGAGCCCGTCATTGCTGTGAGCTGCTGCTGCAGTTGTTGTTGTGGCCCACTAGTCAGCCCGATCCGTAGTAACCACTCGTACTGGAGACGTTCCCATTATCGTTGCAGTTGTTCTTCTTCCGCGAGACGGCAATGACGTCGTCATTCTCCACGCCGAGCATCTCCAGCGTCTGGTGGTCCTTGATGCGTCGTCCGTTGAAGCGAAACTCCATCAGGTGCGCCGGCACGCCCACCCACTGGCTGTAGCGCTCCTTCAGATTGCCAAAGGGCACCGTTCGGCACTCGTGAAAAACCGCCTGAGTGTTCTGGCGATCGTTAAAGTACACTATGTTGATGCTGTCTACCATTGCTGCTGATTGCAGTGTCCTTCCTTCTTTCTGTAGGTTTTAGGTTCTAGGTCTCAACCAAACGTAAGCGATGAGTTTCGAGTTGAAAATGAGCAAAATCCGCTGCTAGTTTGTTGTGTAGTGGTGGCGGTGGCGGCAGTGGTGGTCGGCGCTGTTTTAAACGGGTGAAATCAGAGCGCAGCCAGCAGGCAACGATATAGTCGAAAAGACTGCAAGGTTGCAAAGACTGGAGGAGCGCGAGAAAGAATGGAAAAATGAACAAGTGAGCAAACTAGAGAACGAGAGCGTGGTGAATGAACAGACGGAAAGAGGGTTAAAAATTTTGCTGGAATGCGTCTGAGGGTGTTGAGGGAAGAAGAAGAAGGCAACGATGGCAAAAGTGGAAGAGGCAAAGAGAGGGAAAGAGAAGGAAAGTGCATTGAGAATGGACCTTGAGTCTGTGTCTGAACTCTCTGTCTGTCTGGTGTGCACTGAGTTAATGAAATGGCCTTTACAGTAGGAAAAGCGTGCGCATCATTCGCCAGTTCGCCAGGCTGTCTGGCTGCATCTCTTCGCATCCCTTTTCATTTGCATATGCAAAATGCACAGATTTGTGAGTGCGAACAAGAGTCCAACTTGGTTGAAAATGGTCGTGCTTTGAATAGCCTGGCAGGGAAAAATGAACCAGATAAAAGAAGAAAAAGAGAGCATCGGGTGTCATCGGGTGTGTGTGTGTGTGTGTGTTTGGTCCATTTTGGACAACAATCACAGTTTGTTTTAATTGCTTAGAGAAGTTTAATGGACTGCCCTACCATTGTGACTGCACGTCTTAAACGTGATCCAAACATTTGTACACAAAAAACACGCTCCAAAGTTCAAACGGTATACTGCGCGCTACTAAAAACCCAGCAAAACTTGAACTAAATAAAAACTCATCCTGACTCAGTTTGTTGCTTTTAAATTCAGTCTATTTACAAGCAAATTTACAAGATCACCCAGTGCTTTGTGATCAAGAACTGCAGTTCAAGAATGGCCAAATGGCTTGGCAGTGTCGGTGTCGACACTTGTGAAAGCCTGCAGAGTGAAACTGAAGAAGTACGCAGTAAAAGAAAGAGAGAGAGAGAGACGAAAGAGGGAAGGAGCTGGGACATTGCAGAGAGCAGACTGTAGACTGACAATTGGCTGACTGTAACTGCCGTTGCAGTTTGGTCGCTCAGTGGCAGTTGCTATGCGTCCCTGTCCCTTTCTTGTCCTTAGTGATTGCTGGTGGTGACTTGGCAACTCTCCATTCAAATGAGAGAAAAGGCGGCAAACGGTGTGTGCTTGTGCCATACTGCTCAATGCAGCGCGCGCGTATTGGCGAACTGGCTAATTGAGCCAATGGCCATGGTTTTCCACCACTCTTTCAGGCATCTGTTAAGACGCATCGTTGATTAACAAATTATAAAAAATGATTTTTTTAAAATTTTAATTAAAAGATGCATTTAGAGAGTAAAAAATGGATTACAAAAATTAATATAAAGAATGAATAAATACATTTAAAAATAAAATGAAAAACAATTACAAATGGTAGTAAAATTAAACAGATGGGCAGTTTAAAACAAATAAAATGTGAACAGTGTTTTTATTAATTTTTTATTTTTGTTGTTTGGACATAAATGTTTACAAATAGTTATCAAAAATGAAAAATAATATGAAATTGTGTCAGTTTATTGAAAGAACAAATAGTGATGCCAAATTAAATTCAAAATGTTCATTATTTTTAGTTCTCCATTAAAAGATTCTGTAAAATAAAAACAAAACGATTAGTTATAATAATTATAAAAGATTAAAACTAGTAAATTTTATTTATATTTTAAAATTGCAATTTATCTGCACTAACTTTTAAACAATTAAGTTGATTTTTTATTAAAGTTTCTAGTAAACCTTTTTGTTATATTAAAACTCTTTATCAAGTATAAACATTTAACTTGTGTGTTAGCTAAGGGTTCCGACTCGTTATCCTTTCAATAGTGATAAACAAGTAAAAAAGACTTTATTTGCATCCACAAAGATAAGCATTTTTCCGTATCAGCAAAACTTGCGTTCAAAGTTAACTGAACCTTTTTGACATGTTTTTAGCATTAAATGATTAGTTTATTCACAATATTTTGCATTTATTTTAAATAGAAAGCCATTAAGTATAATTGACCAATTTACTCTAAATCTAGTTTACTAATAGGCGGCTGTTAACCAAAACGCATTTTTTTATTTATTTTACTTTAACTACCATTTTTCACATAAAACAAAACTTAAGCATATGTACCCAAACTAAAGCACTTCCGAATAGTAATAGCGCATTATTCTGACTCAAATAGTTTGCACAATATTTTGTTTGAGTTCCTAAATTTAATTTGAATTTCCAAATACCACAATTGGTTGCCTAATAATAAATTTTTCATTTAAACGTAGTTTAGTTTAAAAAAACTCTATTGAGGCCAATAAATTTATCAATTGATTAGTTTTGCTAGAGATAAAGTAATATTGCATTTTAAAGAAATCGATACCCATTTGAAAGTTGCACTTCATTTTGCTAGAAACCCGTTTGTTTTTGCTTAAGTCGCATTTATCTGTGCAGGCAATTACTTTAGATGTCAATGCTAGAAAAACGGTAAAAATAAGCAAACGTAAAATGGTTGTGATAAGAAACTAATAAACGCAAAGTACCTACTCTATCTCGCATTTTCTTATACTTCAAAATCTTGAGCGATCACTTTTTTAGAAGTAGTGGCTCTGTTTTAGGTTGCCTGGAAACCAGTTTTCACAAGTTACCAGTGAAATGCACTTGAATATGATTAACTCACGCTGATGATGAGCAGAGTAACTTAAAGTAGTGTCTGACTAAAAAAGTGAAATGATAGATGCACTAGCTAAGATTATTAGCACAACCAAAACTCCTTTTCTCTAATAAAGATGCTGGCTAATGCACGCACATTTGTGTTGTCAAGCTGTTGTTTGCCAAAGCAAGTGACTGCTGTTTCTTGCTATTTTGCGGCAGCAACACTACTGTTACCGTTTGCACGTTTGAAAACAGCAGAGCACGTCTCTCCTTGACAAATAATCAAAAGAGGAAAGTGAACTACTTTTTGCTTATAAGCCAACTCTGCTTTCAGCAGTGTAAATGTGCCTTCACTTCACGCACACAGTGAGGGAAAGGTGTTGCAGAGAAGTGACATTTCAGAGTTTCACAGCAAAAAGGAAATCCGTTCTACCTAACGCTCTCTCTCTCTCTCTTCTCTCTCTCCTCTCTCTCTCTCTCTCTCTGACAAACTGTAAGAGTTCCATTTTCAAAACTCACGTCCTTGCCATCACCAAAAACTTTGACACGTACGATGTATCCTCCTGATGTTGTCCAAACTGTCCAAATTGTCAACTGCTGCTGCTGTTGTTGCTGACCAACAACAGTCAAAAACTTAAAAAAAGTTGAGCAGTTTTCAAAATGTTTGAAAACTTAAAATTGCCTAAAACTGGCCAAAATTTAAAATGATGATCCTGATAGCATTAGCGCCCTAACAGCAACAGCAGCAACAAAAATTAATTAGTTTTGCTAACTAGACAAATTAACACAGTCAACTGCAGCAAAAACAATAGCAACAGCACTTCAAAAAGGCATCTGCTGAAAAACTGAACAAATCAGATGTATGTGCATTGGTGAACTTTTAGAGAAAGCTAAATGACACGCAAAGAATAAAAGGAGTGAAATTGAAAAAAAACATCATTACAAAGTTTGAAAACATTACCCGGAAAAATGCAAACAGTGCGCACAAAGAGTATTTGCATAAGCGACAAAGATTGAACGGATGCATGAACCGTGCTAGCGAACAAATTTCCCACTAAAAACTGCTCACTGTTTGCTTCTTTTTCTTTTTCAACATCACTTTTCTGTCCACCAGACAAAGTAAACCACTTTTAATACCACCACTACCACTTTCACTTTCAAACTCTCAAGAGGACACTTCAAGTGTGAGCATATCTCCCAAAATCTCTTTTCATTCACTCCCAGTTTTTCCTTAAAAACATTTTAGACAGGCGCACACAACGCAAATTCAACTCAAATTTTTCCTTTCAACTGCTTCCCACTCAAGTGTGTTCACTGGAAAATGGATATTATTCTGCTGAGTGGTATTCACTTCAACATTGCCTCCGCTACTAATTTAATTATCATGCCAAATTGAATGATGGGTATTACTTTGGTTGACGGAATCTGAACAAGGAATCTCGCTTTGTCTGGCCCACACACAATGCCTTGCAAACACAGCAATTTCAGTTGACGACTTTTGTCACCCACGGCGCTAGTGGTTTGACTTAGTTTTTCGCTATCTGGAAACAGATATTTGTTGCCACAACGTTTTATACTTAATTTTTTTGTAATCAGTTATTTAATTTAATTCAATATTAAAATAAAAAGTTTGGTTAATTTTAAACTTTTATTTCTATTTTAACCAACACAATCATTTTGTAAAAATCAAAAAAAGATTGCTTTGGAGTTACTGTAACAAAAACAAAAGAATGGTTTTTATATGTTGAAGGGTTTTGTTTATAAAACAGAGCAGATGCTTTACAAATTTAATTTATCAGAATAAATAAAGTTGTTGTTAACCTAAAACGCAATAGATTTTGCCGTTGATTGAGTAAACCAGGGGACCAATAGGTCAAACAAAACTAAAAAACATCTCAAATTTTCAAACAAAATTCAATCAAGAAAAGTGCTCTAAACTGCTAAGAAAAAGCGTTAAATAAAAAAAGTGAAGTAAAAGTAAAGCACAACCATGGTACAAAGCAAAATTAAAAGCAGTGTTTGGCCAAACTAAAAACTAGGCTTATTGCGCCATTTTACACTGACCAAATAAAAAAACCGGGAAAAAACTAAAAAACAACTAATAATCGACAAACAAAACTGCAAACAAGACGGCAAATTGGGCGGCAAATTAAAATGCTAGTAGAAAGTTAGAATGAAAAAAAGGAAAAAGAGTCAGATGCCGCGCCGAATTGGCAAGTGTTTGGCTTTTGTCTAGAAGAGGCAGAGAAGAATTAAATGAAGTTCCTCTGCCACATGTACGGTGCAGAAACTGTGGGCATTTTTTAGTACAACTGCAGCTGCGACTATTTGGGGCCAACACCGAACACAGCGAACCACGGTTTCTTTGAAAAACTTAGCTCTGCAGAAGAGGGAACAAACTGAAGAATGTCTCATCGTTTTCAACTTTTACTTTTTCGTTCCTTCTCTGTTCGGCACTTTTAGCTCCTTCTGCAATGACTGCAGCAGCAGCAATCCCAATGGAGACTAGCGGATTATTCGCGCTCAGAACTTTATTGCTCACTGTCGCTGTCGTCGTCGTCGTCGTCGTCGTCTTTACTAACTGACCAACTGACCGACTGTTGCTGCCGCCGCCGTCGTTGTTGCCGCCACAGCAGCAGCTGCTGTCGCCGGCACTGGCGCCACTTTGAACTCAGCCCGACAACCCGAACTTGAGCTAGACTTTGATCTGCAACCGAAAAGTTGTCTTGGCACGTTTTTTACCCCTTTTTCTTCTGCCACCTCTTTTGCTCTTTATCAACATCTGGCGGAATTTTTTTTCTCTTCTGAACCTTCTTACCTTGACTCACTTCCACTTCTACTTTACCTCTCTCTCTCTCTCTCTCTCTCTCTCACTTACCATTTCCTTTTCCCTTTTTGCCTCTGCACACACAAACACACAGACAGACAGGTACACACACACATTTACTTTCATCTGTGGTCGTTAACACTTCGAGCTGCTGTTGCTGAAGCTGTCGCTGTCGCTGCTACTTCACTGCCTGTTCACAGCTTGTTCACAGCCTGACTTGGCAGTGTATCACCCCACTGTGCGTGATACAACTGCTGCTGCTGATGCTGTTCCCCATGTGGCAGTGGCAATGGTACTACTCCTTAGGCCTTTGGCCCCCGCAAGCAAAGACTATCACTGTCGCAGTTCATTCTTAGAAGGCAGTAGTATCCTCTGCCTGCCTGCCTGCTGGCAATAAATTTTCTCCCTTTGATGGGGTCTTCTTCTTCTTCTTCTTCTTCTTCTCCTTCGAAACCACCCCAGCTCGAAGCAATTCTATTGGCTAGTATCATTGAGCGATGGGCAACCCTGCAGCAGAAATGCGTATATAAGCGCAAGCTTGCTGGTAATTGCGACACTTGAAGCTAAGACAGTTGAAGCTGCTGCAGCAGCACCAGCAATGTTGAATGTCATATGGTCTCACCGACTTTATCGCTCATTCATTCGCTGATCACTCTTTGCTCTTAGTTTTAGCCTCAGCTGAAGTGCACTGCACATTTTTTTCTTCAACTGCGAATCAGCTACAGGCGTCTTTCCTTTGAGCCCCTTTCATCTTTGCCAATTCTCGCTCCATTTTCGCCCACTTGCACACTTGCCTGTGCAGTCGAAGGCCGACCAGATTACTGCCGTGTGCACTTTTTGCCAACCAGTGCCATTAACACTTCCGTCGCAGGACTTCATTGGCTCACTTGCTCAACGCAGAGCAACGGACTCTCGGTCAGTTCAATGTTTTTACTTTTGCAAAAGATTTTGCTGGCTGAAAGGCTACTTTATTTACTTTATTCTTATTACATCAATCGTAAGCCTAATTGAATTGAACTGAACTGACCAGAACTGACTGGAATCATTGGCACCGAGGCTGGTAATGCCCTTGCTCTGGTCAGCCTTTATTTGGTCAAAGTTCTATGCCCTTGCCTCTAAAAGTAGTCTTTCATGGCAGTTGTAGCTTTGCTGTCAGAAACACACACACACTTTTCTTACTTTCAATTTTTTGCTAAACTTAGAGCTACTTGACAAACCAACCAACTTAATCATGCGCTAAAGAAACTCAATGCAAACGCTTCCGATTCAGCTTAAGGCTCAGCTCTAGCACTCTAACTGAAAAGACGATGAAAAGCTGGCTAATGAACGCTTTCACAACGGCCATTTCCTTTCATTTCTCTCTTTCTTTCTTTTTCATCTCTCTCATTCTTTTTCATTACTTTTTCTTTCCTCCCCATTCCATACATTTTTGAGACATTTTTGAAATCTCCTGAGGAGGAAAGGAGAATCGAGGCACATGTGGCTCAAGCGGCAAAACTGGTCCTCTGGTTCTTTGCCTCACTCAGTAGGGTGCCACATTGGTTGTTCGTTCGCTCGCTCACTGTAATGTGCCCCAGAGAGCGGACATGTGTTCGGCGGCGGCGGCGACGGTAAAATTGGCGACAAATTGTCACCGCTGCCGTTGCCGCCGCCGCCTCTGTTGGGACCACTTGCTGCTGTTGCAAACAAGCAAACAAGCGAACATGTGTTGCTCTCAGATGAGATCAGTCGAGACAGCTCAATTAGAAAGGCAAAAAAGCAATTAACAAGTCCCTCTGAAACATTGGTGCTGGTTGGGGGCTGTTGGTGGCTGTGACTATGAGGATGGTGGTGGTGGTGGTGGTGGTAATGGTAGTGGTCGATAGCTCTTCTTCTTTCGGCTCCTTTGAAGCAGCAGCAACAGCGGCTCTTAACTTAGCTTGCCAACTCTTTCCCAAGTGGTGAAAGCCCGAGGTACCACTCATTCACTGCAGTCATCGGAATACTTGGCCACTGTTTCGCCACTGTCATTCTCAGCGTCCAGCTCTGCCTCTGACGAGTTCTTTTGTTTTAGTGGTCGCTGGCTACATTGTGGGGCCACAGGACCACTAATCCAACTGACGCCAGGCGAATTAGCGCCAAAACTTTTTTCAACGGCTTTGGAGACTTTGGGCTATGCATGCAGACTTTGTCCATGCTAGCATGCCTGACTAACTAGCTTCCACAGCGAAAAACTGCATTTTGCTGCTTTACATATTCAGAACACATTTAAGCAAAGTTTGACCTGAGCGTCTCAGCACTTGCCTGCACACTGCCGCATCATAGTTTCACACCTTGACTTTCACTGATACGTACACTGCCACCAGTTGGTGTGCACTTGGTTTATGGTTGTTGAAAACTGTTTTCTCAACAACTGTGAGCCATAGCAAAAGTGTCTCATAGGAGGTCAGTTAAATGTACATATTTGTGCCAGCGATTTTGACTAAAAAACCACTTAATACAACATTATTTTGATCGTAAGCCTAATTGAACAGGGCTGAACTGAGTTGACCCGAACTAGGAGTCATTGGCATTGGCACTGGCAATTATTTTCTTTCCTCTGATCAATGCTTTTCTTGTCAAACTCTCGGTCATGTTTTAGCCTAAAAAATTGGTTTCCCATTTTGGCTGTAGTTTCGCTGTCAGAAACACACGCACGCACTTTCCTTACTTACATCTTTGCGTTAAACTTAAAACCAACTTGGTAAACCAACCAGTTTAATTACGGGCAGGCCAGCTCAGTGCAACTCAGTTTAGATTTAGTTTAAAACTCAGCTCAGCTCTAGCAGTGGCTGAAAAACGATATCCAACTAATTACAAGCTTTCTCAACGGCCATATTCCCTCTCGTTCATTCGCTCATTCCATCCATTGAGGAGGCATTGTTAAAACTTTTTCTCGGAAAAACAGAGAGATAAGGGACACATGTGGCCCACACAGGGTCAACAAAGGCCCTCTGGTTTCTCTTTGCCTCACACACACACTGAGGGGAAGTCACACACACACACACACTTAACAGCTCACACTAGGGTGCCACTTTCCTGTACTTTCCTATGGCTGTAGTGCACTAGGGGAGAAAAAGCGGACTTGTGTGGCAGTTTAGCTGGAGACAAATTTTCGTCGCCACTGCCACCACTACCGTGGCCGCCGCCGCTGTAGAGCGCCTGCTGCAAACAGACATGTGCTGCTATCAGATCAGATCAAAGATGAGAGAGCTCAGCTAGAACTGAAAAGGCAATTAGCAAGTGTCACTGAAGGCACTGCTGCTGTGGCCGGTGATGATGGTGATGGCCATTGGCCATCTTTCCCGTTCGGCCTTTTCTTTGAACATCAGCCCTCAGCCCTCAGCGACATCAAATCGAGGTCTCTAGAGGTAAAAAGTGCTTCACTGATCACTGGTCAAGCAACACACTTTTTTTTATTGCTTTCAGCATAACTTTTGCGCTCCATTGTGTCAGTGTTCAGCTTTGCCTAGCGAACTGTCTTTTGTTTTAGTAGTCACTGGATCACTAATCCGCCTGGCGTCAGTTGGATTAGTGATCCACCGAGGCCGTGTGGTTTTGGAGGGCTGGGCTGGGCTAAGCTTGCAGATGGATTGTCCCTACTAGCTGTTGGAAAAATATCATAACCAGTTTTCAAAGGCAAAAAAAGTTAACTGGCCAAAACTAATGTGTGTGGTGTGCGTGTGTGTTGAAAAGGCTTGCCTTGATTTTGAATACTCCAAAAAACAAAACAATCAATTCCTATTCTTTCCTTCTTTCAGCGCTTTCTCCACTAAAGAAAATCACCACCACGACCTTCCTTGACATCACTTCACATCACTTTTCACCCTCCTTCCCCTTTCTGAAGTAGTCATTAAAATGCTGTGCAGCAACCAGTTTAAAACGAGCATTGTAGTTCAGAAGTTTGTTTTCTCAAAAGCAGAAGCATCCCCCTCACCAGTAGATGTCTTACCACCTACTGCGGGCAGAAAAATTGCCAAGTTCAAAACCCGAAACACTCCTAAGGATAGACTGCGGTCTTTTTGCAATGAACTCAGTTCTGATATTGAAAATGCAGTGAAAGCCTTTGGAGAAGACGTAAGAGGCGCAGAAAGAGGGAAAACACTGGCAATCAACGACTACCTGCCGCGACAATTCTTCATCACCAAACTTCTCACCGCGAAGTTCCCTTCGGTGGCAGGCGTCACTGTGCACCAGTTCGTCTCCTTTGAGCAAAGCTCTCCGACGACCACCGCCCCTGGCCTGGTGGTGGCCACCGCCGTCGATCCGGAAACAGACGTCGTCTGGCTGCCCGACAGCTGTTTGATCACCGCCAGCATGGCCAAGGCCATCTTTTCCCACCTGAGCCTCTCGCGAACGGACAGCCTCGCCCTTCTGCTCTTCACCGTCTACTGGCTGGAGTTTGAGCGACGAGGTCAAACTGGCAACGTCCACCACAAGGCGACCATCTCTTCGCACTACATCCGCAACCGTGAGCTGCTCCTCAGCTTCGTCAGCACGCTGCCGGCAGCGACGGAGGCCAACGTCTGTGGGGCGCTTCTGCCGGTGACGAGGACGATCGACGACTCAGGCGAAACGATCTCCGATGTTTACGTCGGCTACGAGGGCTACCTTCCGGCTGACTTTAGGCGCAATCTCGACGAGCAGCACGACCGTTTTGAGACGTTTCTCAAGAGGATCAACCGCCTCAAGATGCAGCGCGGCTTGACGCTGGCAGACCGGAGCTTTCAACTGCTCGTCCTGGCGTGGGCCTTTACACAGGTGAACTCTCGTGCTTTTGAGTACCTGAACGACACCGTCCTGGCGCCGGTGCTTGACCTGATCAATCACCACTGCACGGAAGCCAATGTCAGTTTGAAAGAGAAAAGCACCGGTAAGAGCGGACTTGGCCTGGTGGCCCACAAAAAGATTAAACCGAATCAGGAGGTAAGTAAAGTGAAGTAAAGTCACTAACAGTAGAATGAACAAATTGAGATTGTGTTATTTTTAAAAAACATGTATTTAATTCTTTTCCTTCTTTTCCCTTCTCTTCTCTTATCTTTCTTTCCATATTTTTCCTTCCTTTCTTTTTTCCTTTCTTCCCATTCCTTAAACTACCACTACTACTACCACTACTTGTCAGCTCCTCTGGAACTACAATCCAGAAAAGAGCAACAGCAGCTTTGAGCGACACTACGGCATCGTCAATTGCATTAAGGTGCCGCGGGCCCTAGAGCTGCGCCACAAGAAGATGCGATCTGATCGCCTGCTCATTCGGCCTCATCTTCAGGACATCATCTACGTCAACGTCAAGCTCTTGCAGAAGGTCACCGACCAGTGGGCGGTGGAACAGGGGAACAAGCAGAGGAAGAAGCCCGAAAAGATGAAGGCCCACGCGGAGCAGCTGAAGAGCTCGTGCCGCTGTCTGGCGCACAAAGACCTGTTCACTGAGGCGGACAAGCTGATGATGGTCACAGGAGCTGAAAAGTGCGAGCGCTGCTTAAACACGGAGAAAGTTCAGCTGATAGTGCCAGAGAAAGAGATCAGCATCGTCTATCAGTGGCCGCCACTGCTGATCGGCCATGATCTGTCCTTTGCCTCTTTCGAGTAAGTCCAATTTTTTCTGTTTTTTCTTCTCTGTTTTTGCCTGTGCTTATTGATTTTTGACTTGTTAACTTAACTGCATCTGGTTGGGAAGTTGGAATCTCTCTCTCTCTCTCTCTCTCTCTTTTTCTTTTGTTTTTTGTTTGCTGTTGTTTTTAGATAACGTTTTGTCTAGTGTGCAAAAACGTTCTGCTCTGCTATCCTTCTAAAACCCCTTGCAACATTTACAATTTTGCCTTTTTTTATCCAACAGTGATGTGCTGATTTGCTCGTCTGTCTCAGGTAAAATCACGCGGACAGTTAAGGATGTTGCCGCTGCTGCGTTCCATCATTTGCGGCAGACGTCTAACTACCTGGAGAGGCAGTACTTTCTGTCGCTGCATCGAGAGTACATTGAAAGCCATCTGAAGCTGAACTACGGAGTTGACGTCCGCAATAAGGAGCTGACTGTGTTTGACGTGTACCGCATGGTAGGCGAAGGTCGGCCGGAAGAACGGAAGAATTTGAATGTTGTTTTCATTAATGAAATCTTCACTTTGATCTTTCTGCGTCACATCATCTCAGTTGAACTAGGGTATAAAAAACAAAAATCTTCAAAAAGGTCTACAAATCCTGAACTGAAAACAACAAACAACAAGAAACGAAGAAAACATTAAAATACTCCTTTTATTGTTCACAATAATTACTAACTGTATCTTCCCTCCTGACATACTCTGTAATTTTAAATTTTAGTTTTATTGATTAAATATACGACCAAAATAAATTTTTTGCTTTATTTTTACCTGTCATTCTTTTAACAAACACAGTCAAACTTCAGACTTCTCACAACTGGCAGTTTTTTTTGCAACCTGATAAAAAGAAAGGTGCAAGGGAAGGAGAGAGGAAAGACACTTGCTCTGGCATTTGCGCGCGCGATTACTATTTGAATCATTTTAGTTCTCTCTCTCTCTCTCTCTCTCTCTCTCTCTCTCTCTCTCTCTTCTGTGCTCACATTCCCTTACTTGCCTGCCTTTGATCTTCTCCTTTGCATCTTTCCCTTTCTCCCTTTCTCTCCTGAGTAGGTACCCTGAACACTCGATTGATTGCTAAACATTAAAGCGAGCTGAGGTAGTGGTCACACCACCACTCCTCAATTCTGTGTGCTTGCTTCTGTCGCTTCTGAATCAGGTGTCCCTGTCCCTGTCCCTGTGGCTGTGCCTGTGCCTGTTTTCGCTCACTGCACTACACGTGCTGTGCAGAGAGTGTCGTGGTGGTGGTGGTGGTGGTGGTCTGCAGTGACCACTGCCACAACTCGCCTGTTGGCGCGCGCTCGTTTCAAAAAGCGCGCCAGCACACCGCTGGTGCTCCCTTCATTCACTCTCTTTCCTCTCGCTCTCTCGCTCTCCCTTTCTTTCTCTCTTCTAATCTGCTTTTCGAGGTGTATAGCGGCCACGATGATGATGCTTGGCAATAGCAGAGCAGAAGGAAAGGAGCACCGAAGAAGGGAGAAGAAATCCGATGCTGTGCTCTGCGATCACTCGACGCTCAGAGCCACTGGCAGATAGACTGTCACTGTCCTCTTCTTCTTCTCACTGTGCACAACTGAACATCACCGTGCTATCACCACCACCACCACCACCACCCAAAGCATCACTGTTATCGCGCTCGCGTTTCTCCCTTTCTTGTTTTGTTGACTTTGTGAGTAAAGAGCTGCAGCAGCAGCAGCGGCAGCAGTGGCTGCGATTGCGGCAGCAACAGCAGCAGCCATTACCGTCTCAAGAAGTGGACAAAGGAAGACGGCGACGGAAGTGGGCATCAGCGGCGGCAGCAACGGCGGCTGTGCAACAACAACAGCAGCAACAGCAGCTGGAGCGACAACAAGCGTACCAGTTTACCTGTGTGATGTTTGCTCATTTCCGACTGCTTATCACTGATCCGTTTATCCATTTCTTTCATCATCATCACCTTCATTTGAGACTCATTTTTGAATGCTTGTGTGACACTTTTGATTTGACTTGACTTACTTTGGTGATCACACACATCAACAACTACAGCAGCAGTATCGCTTCCGGACGCTTACCGAATGCTTTCACTAGTTCCCACTGGCTCAGTTTTCACTTGCTGACAAGAGTAAATGAATGACAACACCGACTGACTGGCTGGCTGGCTGACACTTAGAACCAGGCAAGATTTGGCAGCTCCTGAAGAAGAAAACGCTCGTCCTTAGTGTTTGACTGTCACACAGCTACGTCGACAAAATAAAGGTAGGTGCCATTTCACACTTGTTTACATTCCTGTTGGGGCCAGATCAGTTTGCAGGTTGCAGGCAGACAGACAGATATACTATTGCTAGGCTGCCTTTGTCTGAGATGCAGACACACAGGCACTTTCATTTCACTTTTGTACACACAATGTGCTGTGTTGTGCTGTGCCGTGTGCTGAGGTATCTCGAGGATCGATCGATCGATCGATGCGGCGAGCAAGCAGCGGCAGCAGGCAGCACTTTCAGTTTGCTCTGCCAGTGCAGTGCATTCGGTGGTATATAGTCGATTTTGGAACGCGACGGAAAGTGAATCGCTTGTTCCATAAAGAGCTTTTTAATAGCAAGGCTGCAAAGCCGTGTACTTTAAGGTTTTCTCAAGTCGCTGCTTTGCAGCACCGGCTTTTTTTGGTGGTGTTTGTCATAAACAATCCAAAGGAGAAAGGTGTCTTGGCGCCTGCGATCTGCGAACTGCAGAAGGATGGATTCAGTGCTGCTGTTGTCTGCTATTGGCTTGTCTGTTTTTCCTTTGCTGGCTGGCTAACGAGTGCCAATGTATTGATTAAGTTTCGGTGGCGGCTGCTAAAGAAGGTACAAAAATGAAAGGTGATAAATGAAAGTGTTTTGGTGGTAATTTCAATGCTTTTTGCTCTGCTGTCATTATGGACCGTTTTGTCTACTCAGAATTGAGTAATGACAGCTTTTTATTTGAGGAAGAGCAAACAACAGCAAATTGAAATGGTAAAATCGATCAGTTTCTTGCGCTCCTTAGCTGTTTCCTTTTGATCGCTATTTTCAAAAACCGTAGTGCTCCTTGTTTGACAAGAGCAAGAGCATCGCTAAAAACACGCGAACCGTTTCACGACTAATTTGATTAGCACAACGCTTTTGATTGCATTCGGCGTGAAACATGTGTTGTCACATGTGCTTTCACACTGCTTCATTAAGATAATATGGCTATTATACCCGGGTAATTGCCCGGCTAAAATTAATGGCCGGTCTCGTGGGTTAGACTAGACTAATTGCACTTTTAGTACCTCGCTCACGCTTCTCATTACCTGCACAGCAGCAGCAGACTGTGGTGTCACAGTGTGTGTGTGTTACCTCATAATTAGGCAGTCAGGTAGCAATGATTGACGTCCCCTCTCCTCACAGTGCTCGACTATCACTGTTTTCCTTCTTTTCCAATTTGATCATTTAAAAAGACTGGTAAACGCCGCGATGGCGCCCCTGGTGCTACAATGTAGCAGCGCCGGCACTGCAAAAACCAGAAAAACTAGCAAATAAAATGGCGACAATGGTGACGGCAGCGGCAACAAAGTAAAAGTTGGTCTGCTGGTTTGCCCATCAATTTACCTGCATCGCCATTTGTTTGCGCGCCCTCTTCGCAAGGCTGATTTCTGTGCGTGTGCTGGAGCAAATGTTTGAAAAGAGGAGCAACTGTGAGGCGGGAAACCTGCTGCTACAGCCTCTTTCTACTTTAATTGCAAAGTTAAAAATGCAGGACATATTCTTTTGATTTGGGAGTATTTTTCTGCAATTCTTTTACCCGATTGAATTATAGTAGCGGCCCATAAGCCGCTAACGACGTGGCTTTGAGAAGTTCGAAGTTACGTCGCCTGTTTGTATATAAGCAGCTACTCTTTGCCAATAAAGTCAGTCTGGACTACGTATGCTTGTGTTCACTCTCACTCAGCGCTTCTTTATCGAAAATCATTTACTCAATCATCTCACTTTAAAGAGCAGCCAAGAATGCTACCTCAACTCTACTGCCGCTCTGCGGCTATTGCTTCTTGCGGCCACGCACAGTTGCTTCTACGGCTGCGGCTGCGGCAGATCGGTTCAGATTTGCACCACCAAGCGGCGATACAGTTGGTCGCAGCACTGAGTCGGCGTACAAGATGAATTTCGAAAGAAGGGAGGGAACCTAGGTGAGCACAGGAGAAGCACAAGAGAGATAGCTGCAACCACTGCTGTCGTCAGCAGTGCAATACCGCCTCTGAAAAAGAAGTGGAATGGAAAGAGAGAAGAGGAGGGAGGACAAGAACAAAGATGGCCGCTACTGCGACGGCCAATCGAGGCCGACAACGCCAAATGTGCAGAGGAGGGAGGACAGAGACGGAAAATGGTGGTGGTAGTGGTGGCGGCGGCGGCACCGACCACGGCCAAACAGATCATCAAAGCAGGTCACAGAGGATGGAGGAGGAAGGGAACGAAAATGGCGAGGAGGGAGGACGTCGAAGCAAATGCCACACGAGATGAACTGACTGGCTGGTTGGTTGGCTGGCTGAAACGGAAACTAAAGCAATACGTTAGCTAACAATTGGGGTGATTGTGGGGTGATGATAGAGGGGGAGAAGAAGAAGAAGAAAGAGGGTGATCACTGAGGTAGTGGCAACCGAAATGGGCAGTGCACTGTCTCCAAGCAGTTTCACCCCTCTCCCTCCTTTTGGCCACCAGCGAATCTGCCAGAGAAAGAGAGAGAGAGAGAAGAGAGACAAAGCAAGCACAGCGGCCTGCCCGATTCGCTCTCGTTTGTGCTGAACGTTACGTTTCAGCGACGTTCATCATCTCATCGCTACTTCCTTGCTTCCTGGCTGGCTCGCTTGCCTGCCTGCTCGCTCTCTCCTCGTCGCTCACTTGCCCAATCTGGCCACCAAAGCTGAAAGTGACCTTCACTGGCCTGCAGCTGCAGCTGCCGCTGTTGCTGCGGGAGCGACTCATACTTTTAATTACGCAAAAATGCAATTCTCTCAATCACACACACACACACACTTCAATTTCCTTGTGCATTTCTGGAGAATTGAAAAGGATCATGAAGGAGAAAGAGAAAACAAAGAAGAAGAAGAAGTATGGCACATTCAAAACTGGCATTTCGCCTAGCTTCAAGTTCCTTGCCGCCCTGCCTGTTCAGGGCACTCACAGAGAGGGTACAGCACTAATGATTGCTGGCGCACTAAAGCAGGTCTACTCGCTCAATACTGGTGCAATTTAAGGAAATGAAACTTGATTGTGTTTTACAGGCAAAAGAGACTAGAGAGAATTCAGTTGACAAAACAATTAACACTGGAGAAGGATCGATGGAATGTGTCGACTTGCCGCCCTATGTCGAAAAAGGCCCAATTCTGCCTGAAAGTGTGTGTGGTTCAACTTACATTCTGACTACCATCAACCGAGGAATACGGTGACAGTTATTGCACTTGCATTTGCCGGCTCTACCGTTGCTAAATGACAAATGGTTCTCTAAAATGTGCATTTCAGTTGCTTCCTGTGCTGGCATTTCCAGACGCCGCTTGACCTCTTCTTCTTCAAAGTCTGTTTGGAGTACTTTCTTGAGCTCTTCCTTAAATATCATTAGAAGGTTGCCGCTGCTACTACTAGACGGTACTACTCAGCCGTCAAAGACGACTGCTTTCTCCAGACTTCTTTAGACTCTACATCCGCTAGAGACCATTCGCTGAATCGATCGGCTTTTTTTGCGGCGATCGACTGGACCATTCAAATAAAAGTGAAAAGGCAACCAGTTCGAAAGTGAACCCACAGTTCTTATTCTGGTGGTTCCTGCGTAGCGAACAAAAGCTACTTCTTTGCTACAGAACGTTCTCTCTTTCTCTTTCTCCTTTTTTGTGGCGCCGGCGCTGGTGGTGACTGTAGCACGACAGGCTGCAGTTTCGAATTCCGTTGCACTACCGTCGTCGCCGTCATCGTTTGCTTTGCAGAGCGCTGTGTGCTGCTGCTGCTGTTGCTGCTGCTGTTTGTTGCAGGCAACTCTTCATCGAATATACCGTCTCGTTCTCTCTCTCTCTCTCTCTCTCTCTCTCTCTCTCTCTCTCTCCTCTCTCTCTCCTCTCTCTCTCTCTCTCTCTCTCTCTCTCTCTCTCTCTTTCTGGCTTGCTTTCCTTTTCATAAAGTCATGCGTGCTGGCGTGGTGCTGCCACTGCGACTGAAACGGCGGCCGCCGCCGCCGCAACTTCCAGGCTGCTGTGCACGGCAACCTTTTCGCTTCACTTTATCACCATCGTCGACACTGGCTAGTCGCACTGCAAAGTGTCTCTCTCTCTCTCTCTTGACTGAGTGCTATTTCAGTCATCTTGCTCTCTACTTTCCTTCCTTCTTTGACTTCTTCAACTATCACTGACTTGTGTGTGTTTCATCTTCTTCCTCATCTCTTCTTCGACTTCAAGGACACCTGACTGATTGCCCTGTTTTGCCAAGAAAATCTCTGGTGGCGGTGGTAGCCGGTGGTGGTGGTGATCTACCCGGTCAAGATCTGGCTGATTGGTGAGCAGATAACTCTGGAGGAGACACACAAGTGTTGCTGCTTCTAGCGCCAAGCGCTCATCAGTAGCACTTTTGGGTAAGTTAATGAGTTTGTTGCCTCTTTTCTTTCTCTCTTCTCTCTCTCTTTCTTGGGCAATTGCACCCAATGAAGCAGATCAAATTTTATTGTCCTTTTGAAGAGGTCTGATCTGATGGGTTTGCCTCTCCTCTCGTCAGTTTCCTCATTCGTTCTGCTTTGGGACACCCTTTGCTGTTTGTGTCGACAGTGGTGGTAGTGGTGGTGGTGACTAGTCAGATGAGTCAAATTGCTGCGTAGGTCTCTCTGACCTTTTCAAGCAAAGTAATTAAGCGTGGTAGCTCTAATGAGCAAAACTGGCAGGCTTGTGTTACATCTATGTGGCACCCTGGGGTGAAACGACCTAGGTTGAGACGACAAAAAGTTGATGACAAGCACCGTTTCAAGGACTTGAAATGTGAGCCCAGCGCATTCCTTCCTCAGTTTGACAACTTTATTATGCCTTTCCTTTGTCAAAATAGTTTGACCGTTTGCAGTTTGGTCTTGCTCTCAGTATCAGTTTGCAAGCTTTCTCGGTAAAGAGCCTCAGCAAGGCAATCGCTGTCCTGTTCGAGTGTGCCCAAAACAGACTTTTGTTTTAGCACAGCAAATAGCAGCATTCTGAAAGTTAGCTAGATAGATGGTCCAAGGTAACAGAAGGCAGGCAGGCAGGCAGTGACAGCGCCTCTTCTTGCTGCTCCACAAAACGCATGCGTCAACGGAAGTAAAAGCGCCGTTTCACCACTGCCATTTCCAAAGTTTCTAGAAACAGAAAAGTACGTATGTACGGCAGTGACTGTGCGCCTGACAGGAGACAAGCAGCAAACCTGAGCAATCGCAGTCCTATTCAACACTGCTCAGTGCCACCCAAAGTGGCTCCAGCAATGACATTTGAAAGTCAAAGTGAGAGAGAGAGAAGGAGAAAAAGAGAAAGAAAAGTGCTCTTTGCAGTCCCTTCTACTGACACTTCTGGAAAACCTGTGCTGCACCCTTTTGCCAGGCAGATAATAAAGAAGGAGAAGGAGAGAAAGAGAAAGTTGGAAGAAGCCAACCAGACGGTCTTGACAGCAGAGAGGAAAGCAGACCCTGCTGTCTGTTGGACATCTCACTCGCCGTCCTCTGTGCTCCTCTGTAATCTCTGCAGCTCCTTCTCATCCTCTCACTTTGTGTGATCAGTGCACAGTGTACAGTGCACAACGGCTGTGCACTCTATGGTCTCTCTCTCTCTCTCTCTCTCTCTCTCTCTCTCTCTCTCTCTCGCTCTTTTCCCTCATTTGCCTTCCCCTCGTGCCTCCAGTCACTCTGGTCACGTGAAGCAAATGGCTTCAGCATCAGCAGCATCAGCTGCACGCTCGCCACCACCGCCCTGATTGCCATGTTTCACAAGCGGCTGCCCTGTCTGGTTCGGCTCCCACAGGAGAACATTCGTCGCATCACTGTGGTGGTGGTGGTGGTGGTGGTGGTGGTGGTGGTGGCCGCCCTAGTAGTGCTCAGTGCTCGGCGATGCACACCAGGCAGACAGAGGGGAGGAAGCAGCCAACGAGAGTGCCGTCACATTCAGGGGGCGAAACACACACACACAATTACTGAGCAGTCTGAGCGGACGAGCTCGCTCACTTTCGTCTCACTTGGTGCTAGTGAAAGTGGCGGTGGTGGTGGTAGTGACAGCCCAGCGGAAAGCTTAGTGTACAGCAGCAGCAGTGCACTCACTTGGGAGCCACTCTGATGGAGCGAGCGTGTGTGTCTGCCCTTCCAAGTATGGTCGGCCTGGTTTCCTGGTATTTGCATCTGCATCATCTGCCAGAGTCAGTGAGAGAAGGAAGAGAGAGAGAGAGAGGAGAGAAGTGAGCATCTCGCTTGGTGAATGCCAACAAAGGAGGGGGGGGGGAAATGGAGATGAAAAGTGTTTCCTCGCTTGCTCGTTCGTTCGCTTTGACTCGAACTGGTTCGAAACTCAACAGGGCAGCGGACACTGCAGGGAAAGAGCTGGAAACTCTGCCTGATAGCAACGTTTCTCTGACGTCTGTCCCTGCTGTCGACAACCAGGCTGATCTGCCGAGTGCAGGCACTGACTGGCCTGAATCACCTTCACTGACCGCTTGTACAGCAAGAGAACGGGAGTGTGTGTGAAACTGAGAGAGAGAGAGAGAGAGAGAGAGCGAGATGGGCTACGCTGCTTGTGATTGTCTGATGCTGCTGCTGCTGCTGGTGTGATCGCTGTTGAACGTCAGGACGTCAAAACATCAAGGACGACTGGATGGCTGAAAGGGCATAAAACTGAAATGTTGAACAAATTAGGAGAAAAATTAAAAGCACAAAAGTAAGAGTGTGAAAAAGAGGGTTTTTTATGTCGTACTTGTACGACAACTTTTAAAAATCGCTATTGTCATTGCTGTCCCATTTGTGTTCAAACTTATGCTCCCGGTGCACTGCCTCTAAGCAAATCACAGAAAACAGAAAAAAAGAACAAAACAAAGAAAAAGGGAAATGGAAGATAACCTAACAAAGAGGACTACACTGGAACGAACCAGACAGAGTAATCATGTAGGCATCTTTTGTCGGGTTTCTTCCGTTCTCTACGCAATCTACCGTTCTCGCTCGTTTGCTCTCTTTCTCAATCTATGATTTGTGTACGGTTGAGAAGTGCGACCCTTTCTCGCTTACTCTCGCTCATTTGCTCTTCTTCTCTCTTTTGTGCCAAATCTGGTCACGTGAAGTGCGAGAATTAATTCTCAACGGCAGCATCCTCTCACTACCAACGCCCTGCCTGAATCCCATGACGCACACATATGGTTTGCCACTAGTCTCCTGGGAACGAGCAGCACAGTTCTCGCCGTCAGTGTTCGGCAAAACGCACCAGACAGCGAAGGGAGGAACTCTACAGCTACTGAGCCTGAATTCTCAGCCTAAATGCTCTTTTGGCCCATTTGGCAGTAGTGGTGCAGCAAACAACACAGATGCTGCGGCTGCTGCTGATGTACAGAGAACAGCAGATGGGAGCCAAACTTGACGGCACCAATCCGATGGGGGCGAGTGTGGTCGACACTGTTTTCTGGGGGATTTGCATCTTCACCATCTGTGTGTGTGAGAGAGAGAGAGAGAGAGCCACAAGAAAGCGAGAATCTTCTTCAATGAAAGCCAGAGCATTGGCAAAAGAGAAAATGGGAAAAAAGTGCTGGCTCGCTAGCTCGCTTGCTCTCAAGCAGCTTGTTTGACTGTCAACAGGGCGGCCCGAAAGAGCTGGAAAAGAAGAAGAAAAGGGCATTCGGGCGTTGAAGCAGCAGCAGTCCTTTTGTCAGGCGTCTCAGTCTCTGCTGCCGACTGGTGGTCGACCGACCGAAAAGCCCAACTGAACGACCTTCCTTGACTGTTTGTACAGCGAGAAAATGAAAATGTGTGAGTGCAAAAGAAAGAGAGAGAAATAGAGAGATGGGCGCCACACCAAGGATTTGCACATGATCAGCGCTTCGTCTCAACCTGTCTCTTTTCGCATCGACCAGCATCAAAAGGAGGGAGGTTTTTCGTTCGTATTTGGAGCACACACCGTTGTACACCGTTGACAGCCACAGCCCGTGGCAGTGGTACTTGAAACTGTTGTACAGCCTCAGTCACCATTAAACACACCTTTCCTTCTCTCACTCTCGATTCGACACTCACTTTTCACTCCCACGTCTCACTTAATAGCAGCACCACTTTGGTCTGTACTCTGTATAAAGTGGTGGTGCCGTTAATTGTGACCGTGGTGGTGACAATGATAGCAGCAGTGGTGGCAGAGCAGGTGGCGTGGTAATGTTGGTGATGATAGTGTTGGCAATGGTCCCTTTTGAAAACTGATGAAACAACGATATTCTTGCATGTCTTTTTCTCTTTCTCCCTCTCTCTCTCTCTCTCTCTCTCTCTCCTCTCTCTTTGCCAATAACATCAGCTCACGGTATACCCTTTTTCTCTCTCCCCTTTTCTCTATTCCTTTTCAAATTTCTCTGGTTGATGAAAGTTGGGCGCTTGCAGGCGCTTGACGCCCACTGGTCGTCACTTGTCACTCGTTCACCACCTTCAGCTCTGCGAACATGGTCATCAAGCCGTTTATAACATCGCAATTTCTGCAAAGCGTTTCCCCGCTTCCCACTACTGAATTGACTTTCACAGCTTTGGTAATGGATGCCGGTGGTGCCGCCTGGCTTCTGCCAATGTCGCCCTCAGACCTGCTCGTCATCGTTCTCAGTTTGCTCTTGCTAGTGCTGGTGTACGTCTATGCCCGTCAGGTGCTGGCCGATGCCAATCGTGCGTTTGTTCACCATTGCTGACAACTGACAGTGCGTTCACCTTCATCAGACAATTACCGTTTTCATCATCATCATCTTGTTTCAATTCTCTCAACAAACCTCTCTCACACACTTGAATGTGCTCTTGACTTTTAGTAGTGCACATCTTCACCTTCACCTTCAATCGCCGCCACTCTCATTTCAATCACAATCACTCTCTCACTCTCACTCTCACTCTCACTATCACTATCACTATCACTCTCACACTCTCACTCTCATTTACACCTCATTTTGTCATCTTTTACCCGTTATCAGTTATCAGTTCCCCCGCTCATTTCTACCATCTACATCACTATCATTGAATTCATTGCACTTAAGAGTTCTGGAGTTGGTAAGTAGATTAGTATAGCTTTTTCATTGCTTTGAATTGCAATTTGAATCGTTGCACGCTGCATAACCCATGCAAATCATTGAACATTTGGCTGTGATAATAGCATGCTCAGTTAATAATAAGCACCGCCTCTCGCGTTTTGATCTGTTGCTGCCAACATTGGAGTGATGTAGTACCAGTGCGTGACGCCGGCAAACCGGTGTAGGAGGAAGAGGAGAATAGAGAAGAGAGAAGGAGGAAATAAAATGGGCGCCATTGAATGACATTGCAGCTAACTTTGCTACAAAAATACAGTAGCCAAGTGACTCCATTTTGATACATTCCATTTATCTGGGCAAAACAAAACGAGGGAATAACTGTCCCGAGGGTGACATCATCATCATTGTCATCATCATTAATTTTGGTGATGTCTAGGGACACTGTTAAACGGCCATTTAGCGGCCGGGTAATTTGCATTATAAAGCGGCAAGCACAAAAGTGGAAACTGCAAACTGTCTCATCACGTGTCGCCTCCTCACTTGCAACACGTGCAATTTGAGATTTAAGTAATTATAATGTCATAAGTTTGTTAAAATTGCATATTCTGATTAGTTTTCATCGTTTTTCTTTTTTGCAATCTGTTTTTCTATCGCTCTCTCTCTCTCTTTCTCTATTTCATTTTCTGTTTCTTTCGGCCACTCCAAATGTGCTAGAGAATATGTAGGCTCCTGTGAGGCACTTACGAGCACTTGCAACGGCAGCAACAGCAGCAGCAGGCAATAGCAGCCACGTTACCACACTTGTTACGCAATTACTCAACCAGGCAACTGTGTGCACGGTAACTGAAAGCGGGGTGCTCCTCACTCAGAGTGCAGCAGTGCCTCTTGGTGGCAAGATGGTCACATTTGCATGCGAATTGGACAAAGTTCGCGAGTGAAAAACAGTGAATCAGTTCGGCGGCCCAAACAGAAAGTCAGGCCTGCATAGCGTTCTGGTGTCCACAGATGTGTGCACTAATCTCAGTGGCTGTGCAGTGGCTTTTTAGCGTGCCAGTGAGGACGGCAGTAAAAGAACGCTCAGTGTTGCTGCTGCTGATGCTGCTGCAATGGCTCTCCACTGTTGTGTTGGCAGTGCAGTTCAGTTCAGTCAGTGCAGATCGCGCACACAATTGCCCATAACCGAACACCACCACCAAATGGGCCTGAACGAGGCAAATGAATGTGCACAGTGAATGTGAGACAGTGCTGCGTCTGTGAGTGTAATGGAGCACCACTGGAGGATGAAGTGATTTAGTGGAGGGGGCAAGAATCACGAGGGTTATCACCGATATTTGCACCGCACTGCACATTGCTCTATTGGCAAAACTAGTGGTAGTGGTTGCCAGGGACAAAGGCATCTGCAGAGCCAGACGGCAGTTTGGTGCCTGTATCGGCATCTCTTTCGTTCTCAGTCCCTCTCTCAACTTTTGTGCACTCAATCAGTGAGTGGTGGCAGTGGTGGCAGTGGTGATGGTTATGGTGATAGTGATGGTGAACATCGTTCTCACTGTTCTCACTGTTCCCACTCTTTCACTTCGGCGACCATTTGGGCTCCCTCGACCGTGCCGCCGTATTTGCTTTCTTTTAATTGCTTTCATTGCTGAGCATGTCTTTCGTAACATGGCACTCTCTTTCTCCTCTTTCTGCTATCTGCTTTCGTTCCGCGTTCGCAGAATTGAGTCCCAAACGACCGCCACTTTGGCCATATTGGCCCCAAAGTGGCGGCCAATTTGTCTGCCTGCCTGCCTGCCTGCTTGCCATCTTGTGCGTCTTCAGAGCAAGCAGAGATAGAGCGAGCAAAAGCTGTTTCTTCAAGTACTGCAGCTGTTCTTCGCAGAGTTTTAGTTCTTCTTCTGAGAAAGCATCGCACATATATTTACTCTACTTTAAGCTTTAGTTTGCATTTCCTCAATTCGGTACGGTTCGACTTTTTGCCTGCCTGCCTGCCTGCCTCGATAGGCTGGGCACTTTGGAACACTGGCACTGCTCGACGCTCAATTTGCTTTTTCTCGGCGGCAGCGGCAATGTGCTCTTGCAGAGAAAGAAAGAGAAAAGCTGCTGAAAGCGATTTGCTTCATTAGAATTCTGCTGCCGAGGCCTCTCTGCGATGTACGCAGTTCTTACTCAGCTGGCTGTTTGATCGGCGTTCACTTTTTGCTCCTTTTTTGTTCTTTTTTTGTGTAAGCTTTGCGCCGTTTGTTTGACTTTCATCAACTAGTCATTTTACTGTGAGAAACAGCTTGAGTTTGGCCGGAAGGTCGTGCTTCTCGTTCACGTTCTTTCTTTCCTTCATTCTTTTGGTTGATTAAACTGAAGGCACAGATTGGTTAGGCAGTTGGCTGGCCGTCCAGCTGGTTAATTGGCTTACACGGCAGCTTCTGAGTTTTGCTTGGTAAACAACCAGAATAGAACCACTTGCTTTACACTCTCTAATCAAAGTCTAGTTTGACGTTGAATAAGTCAAGCAGGCAGTGCCAGCTTTATAAAGGCATTATTATTATTTAATAGCATCCTCTTATTTGCATAGTGCATTGCAGTGTGCATGACTGTTTTTTGCAGGTCTGACTGCCTACTTGCTTTTTGTCTTGCATCTCTTAAATTTGTGTGCCAATTATTCCCTGTTCATGCAAGCAAACCAGACAGGCTAGTTCAAACTCAATGGAGCAGAAGCTCAAATAGACTGCAATCCTGCATTTTTGCTGCCATTATTCTAGTCAAGTCAACTGCACATTGATTGGACATGTTTTTCTTCCTGGCAGTAAAACAAAAGAGGGTTTGATTGAATTTAGGTAAACTTGCTGCAATCAGACAAGCTTATTGTGATTAAGTAAACTACACTGAAGAAGTTATTGGTAAATGACTCAAGTTTAGTTTGACAAACATGATAGTTTTTGTGAAAGTTTGGACAAAAGAAGAGGGACATTGCAGTACAGCCAATTGCTTGAACGAGTTAATAAATGCATTACAAATTGTCAAAAGTGTGAAAAATGAGGCATAAAAGTATATTAAAACTTTCTAACAACATTAGCATCAAGCGCAATTCAGGCATTCTTTTGTCGTTGCTCTTAGCACTACTGCATTACTGCATTCTGGTAACAGGCTGGCACTGCCATCTAACATTGATTTTTTCAACAAGAGCAGCAGCAGCAGTGAAAGCTTTTCTCTGCCTTTCTTTGGCCCCTTCAGCTAAGGAGCACACAGCGAACGCTCGCACGTTGTTGTTTTGCCTGTCTGTCTGTCTGTCTTTCTGTCCAACTCAAGCACACTTAGGCACTCAGGCCAGCAATCAAGGCAAGCAATCAAACTAACAAACACAATTTGGCCAAAACTTAACAGTGATTAAGTGAAAAACAAAACTGAAAAGATAAAGTACCATCTCATGTTATGAAAGATGGTGTGTAGCTTCAAATTAAACAGCAGCTAAATTTTGTTTTTTTATTCAGAATAATTGACCTGTTTCGCTGTGATGTGTCTGATTGAAAAATCGTTAGAAATTCTGCTAGCACAAAACTCTGAGATGTGTTTGCTGTTGCAGCTTTTTGACTGTGTCTGGCACTGACTAGTGCCACTAATTTCTAATGTTTTGCCTTCATTCTAAAGTTTTTTTTGTTTTTTATTGTTTTTCAGAACACCATCATGCTGACAACCCTCCTCATGTTTAGATCTCCCGTCATCTTCATATCACCTGAGTTGTTTTTTCTGCTTAAAACAACCTCAAACAACTAATCACTCTCATCAACGTACAAACACACATTGTCCCCATTTGCATCTGCATTTGTCGAAAGAGAAAAATCATCTCAAAATGAGCAGCATTAGAAGTGAAATTGCTGTTCGCAACAATTCGCTCAGGAGCAAAAAGGCACAGTCTCAACCACAAGAAGATCAAAATGAAGATGCCATTCCTATTCAGATAGGCATCATTAAAGAGGTAAACGTAGTGAGAGAAATAAGTAAACTCATTTTGTCTTAAAACTAAAACAAAATCTGTGTCCTCTTTTTGGGCCTGCCACTCTTTTTCCTTTTCTTTTTTCTCTTCCCTCCTTTTAGATTACCCAAAGACAGTTGAACAAGGTACACCAAATTGCAAGGAGTGGCGACCGGACACTGTCGCGAATAGTGCCCTACTTCAAGAAGCGCCAGGGCCAGATGTACCTGCGCGGCCTGGTCCTTTGCTACTTCGCCACCATCGAGCCGTTGGTCCACTGCAAGGACTCGCCCGAACTGGTGCACATCTTCCTGAAGCACAGCGGCACCAAGCTGAGCGACTTCCCCGAGGAGCTGCTCAAGTGGCGTTCTTGCGGTGCCTGCAAACGGCTGCTCAACAAGCAGAAGGGCAAGATCGCCTGCTTTCACCGCATGACCAAACGGCTCCAGGCAGAGGAGGAAGAGGAGGGGGAAGACTCAATAGAGGGAAATAGGGTGTCACTCACTGCCAAAAGCCAGCAGGGCGAAACTATCCTCGAGGTGCAGGTGCTCTTCTACCTGCTCAACGGCGCTCCGGACGGCCTTGTCACGCTGAACGACAAAGGCCAACTGCAGGGCGAGGACGAGTTGAACCTGGAGAAACTCTTCGCGATGATCTCCTGGGCAGATGGCGAGCTCAAGAGCCGATCAGACTTGCCGATGCTCAGTCTGCGGAAACTGCTTCAGTACGTGCGGCAGAGCGACTTTAGTTGGGTTGAGAGGTACTTTGGCGGAGCGGCGGCTGATGATGATCAGATGAACCAAGGAGGCGTCAGGGAGCCGACGCAACTGACAAAGGAGCTGCGCACCCTCTTGCGGAGGCATCCCTGGAACGCTCACTACGGCTACCGCCAGGAGCGAAACCTGAACTGGACTTCCGTCAGCCGAAAAGAGGTCAACCAAAAGGTGTTCGGCATTAGAGCGCCGTCAACGAGTCAACGAGTCAGTGGCGCCAGTGACAACGTGACACCTCAAGAGCTTTGGTTTCTTCAAACGCCGTACAATAAACTGACTGGTGGGCGCAGAAGCAGAAAGGTAAAGTGCGCTTGTTTGCTCTTGTTTAAGTTTAGCTAACCCCCCGTTTCCTATTGCTTTATTGTCCCATTGCCCTTAACACCCTGCTTTCGCTGCTCTCTTTTCTGCTGCATCCACCCTGATACCCCACCCTACAACAGTTCGAGCTATGCAGAGATCTAGCGGAGATCAACGGTCGAGCAACTAGAACATTTGCCCCGGAGTTTAGCGACAGGCTGCACAAGATGCTGTTTGAGCGTGCAACACCCACACCACGCCAAGGGCCACTCAATCGGAGGCCCCGTTACAAAGGGCTCAAACCGCGAAGGAGGTCTGGAAGGAGACAAGGTTACGGCTTTGCACGAGCTGCAGCTCAGGAAGAAGAGCAGCAACAGCAACAGCAGGAAGAACCTGTGGAGCCAGAACAGGAGCCAGATGCCTTGATTATGCATTCAGAAGATGAGGAAAATAATGAAGAAGATGATGAATCAGAAACGGAAGAGAGTGGCTCAGATGAAGAAAGCGATCGTGAGGAGCGTGAGGAGAACAACCCTCCGCCAGTGGAGGCGTCAAACTTGGCAGAGCCTGTTCAGCAGGCTGCAGTAGCTGCAGTAGTAGCTGGCTCTTCGGATGATTCAGAAGAGGATGACTATGAAGATGAGGATGAAGAAGGGGCTGAAGAGGATGACTATGAAGATGAGGAAGGAGAAGAGGAGCAGGAGGCTAAAGAGAGCAATCAACAGCGACCTGAACCAGCAGTTCAGAATGAATCAAACAGCTCAGAAGCCCGTTCAAAAAACTTGAACGCTGTTTCTTCTAATGAGCTTCCAAATAACGCAAACGACGTCGAAGATAATGATGATGATGCTCCTCCTGACGATGACAACTTCAGTCAGACCTCCTCTGAAGCGCTGGACGTTGAGAGTGATGTTGATGTCATCGGAAACGACGAGGAAGAAAAGGGCAAAGAGGCCGAGGAGGAAAAGGAGGATAACACCAAAAATGACGATAAAGAGGAAGAGGTTGATACTGAAATTGCTAACGAAGTTGGTGATATTGTCCAAAAGAGTAACAAAAAGGAAAGTGCAGTTGTCCAGGACAGAAAGAAAAAGAATACTGAAACGAATAACGAAATGGATGAAAATGTTCAGAAAGTTGACAAAGAGGCGAATGCAAATGTCCAGGACAGTGAAGAAGATGATGTTAAGGAGGCTGAAGACAATAACAAAGTGGATGAACATGTCCAGGACAGTGACAAGGAAGAAGCAAATGTTCAAAGTGGTAATGAGGAAGACGGTGAAGTACTGGACGGGAACAAAACCGAGGATGATGCTCGCTTCTCTTCCGAAAGTGAGATGGACATTGATGAGCTCGCACCACTACAGGAAGTCTCGAATGAAGATAACGGCCTTGCTGAAAATTTTATTTTGTCAGCAGCCTTGCCATTGTCCTCAGCTCGTCAGCAATCGCTCTTGACTAGAGAGCCAGAGAGTGGGTCAACATCAAAACGACCACTAACTCCGACAATTGAGCAGTTGAACGATGAAAGTCACTGCACTTCAAAAAAGTCTAAAACTAATACTGAAGAGATGAGTCATCTTGACCAGGAAAACATTCCCGCCGTTTCTGTTTCAGTGGAGATTGACACTTCGGCAACAGCAGAATCTTCATCAGGCGTCAACCTCGCCTCTGATTGTCCAGCAACAGCTTTTTCACCAGCTGTGCAGCCTACCACAGCCGCAAATGAGCCAGCTGAAGCTGAGGACGTAGAGTCCCCCAGTTACAAGTCCTCTGATGGTAACGAGAGCAACGTGGATGACATTGGTGAAGCTGCATCAACACCGGACGTCTCTAATGAGGTGAACTTTGCCGATGAGTTTCCTTTGTCAACAGCCTCTTTATTGTCCTCTCATCAGCAGTCGCCCTCAACCAATGCAGAAAGTGAGTTAACAGAAAAACGACCCCTAACTCCGACAGTTGAGCAGTTGGACGATGAAAATCACTGCACTTCAAAGAAATCTAAAACTAAAACTGAAGAGATGAGTCATCTTGACCAGGCAAACATTCCCGCCGCTTCTGTTTCAGTGGAGACCGACACTTCGGCAACAGCAGAACTTTCATCCAGCGTCAACCTCGCCCCTGATTGTCCAGCCACAGCCTTTTTGCCAGTTGTGCATCCTACTACAGCCGCAAATGAGCCAGCTGAAACTGAGGACGTGGAGTCCTCCAGTTACAAGTCCTCTGATGGTAACGAGAGCAAAGTGGATGACAATGATGAGGCCGCATCACCACATGAAGTCTCTAATGAGGTGAACTTTGCCGAGGAGTTTAATTTGTCAGCAGCCTCATCATCGTCTTCAGCTTGTCAGCAATCGCCTTCGACCAATCCCGAAAGTGAATCTACAGCAAAACGACCACTAACTCCGACAGTTGAGCAGTTGAACGATGAGAGTCACTGCATTTCAAAGAAGTCTAAATCTAAGACTGAAAAGATGAGTCATCTTGACCAGGAAAACATTCCCGCTGCTTCTGTTTCAGTGGAGACCAACACTTCGGCAACAGCAGAACCTTCATCAGGCATCAACCTCGCCCCTGATTGTCCAGCAACAGCTTTTTCACCAGCTGTGCAGCCTACCACAGCCGCAAATGAGCCAGTTGAAGCTGAGGACGTGGAGTCCTCCAGTTACAAGTCCTCTGATGGTAACGAGAGCAAAGTGGATGACATTGGTGAAGCTGCATCAACACCGGACGTCTCTAATGAGGTGAACTTTGCCGATGAGTTTAATTTGTCAGCAACCTCATCATCGTCTTCAGCTTGTCAGCAATCGCCTTCGACCAATCCCGAAAGTGAATCTACAGCAAAACGACCACTAACTCCGACAGTTGAGCAGTTGAACGATGAGAGTCACTGCACTTCAAAAAAGTCTAAAAAAACAGAAAAGCTGAGTCATTTTAACCAGGCGAACAATCTCTTTTCCTCCGTTTCAGTGGATGCCGAAATCTTGAGAAAAATTTTGGCTAATGTTCAATTGCGAGCTCTATCACAGTCGCTAAAATTTTCTGCTGAAGAGGAAAATCTAGAAGAGGAGAATCAGAAAAAACAGCAGCAACAACCTGAAACTGAAAAACCGAATCAGCTGGCCATTGATTTGCCACTAGGATCAGGCGAATTTCAGCCTGATTATATCAATGCTAAAGCTAGCGATGAAGAAGAGGTGAACACCTCGCCACCACCAATGGAACATTTAAAACCAAACGAAAAAAGTATCAGTCCATTTTTGCCGCTTTCTGGCGTTGCAGAAAGTTTCTGCCCCTTTGACACAATCGTCCAAGCTGTGGCCACTTCTCCAGCGACACTTGTCGTTGAAACAACTTCAAACCCTCAATCGACTTCATTTCTTCAGGAGCAAGTCCAACAGTCATCATATGATTCTTTTCTTATCAATCCTGTTGATCGTACACCAGATGAGACTCCTAAATCAAACACTAACATCGTTTTAGTGTTGATGGGGGCTGCAGAGTCATCAAACCGAGACCAAAAAGAGGAAAATGCAGACGACGATAAAACTGACAAAGTGGATGAAGATACCGAAAATGAGGCAAACAAACGCAAAGACAATGTGGCTGACAAAATGAACGAGGATGAAAAAAAATCGGACAACGACAATGACAATGAGGCTGACAAAATGGACGAGAATGAAGAAGATAAGAACAAAGACAAGATTGATATTGAAAACGACAATGATGACGAGGCGGAAAACGAAGAGGATGACGATGATGAGTCTTACAAAGGGGACGAGGATGAAGAGAAAGACGACGATGCTGAAAAGGATGACGAAGGTCCGCAGGGAGACCATGGCCAATCTGAAACCGATAATGACGATAAAAACGACAAAGAGGGAAATGACAACGACTCAGACAGGGCCGAGTCCAGTGACCAGGACGAGCCAAAGTCGGAAAATCAGCCTAAAAACGAGAACAGCAACACTGAAGAGGAAATGGTCATGGACGTTGAAGAGAGATCTCAAGAGGTGAACACTGAAGAGCAGTCAGAAAACAGTCCGGTTTTGCCTTTTGACAAGGATAATCTTCACGCTAAAACGGATGATGTTTTCTCTTCGATCATTCTTTCAACTGCTAAAACAGTTGAAACTGAGAAAATCTGCCTCACTGTACCCTCATCTGCTGAAGCCAGCACTGCTGAACCCGATAGTGACAATGAAAATGACAAAAATGGAAACGACAACGACTCAGACAATGCCGGGTCCAGTTACCAGGACGTTCCAAAGTCGGAAAAACAGCCTGAAAACAAAAACAACACTAAAGAGGAAATGGACATAAATGTTGAACAGAAATCTCCAGAGGTGAACACTGAAGAGCAGTCGGAAAACAGTTCGATTTTGCTTATTGACAAGAATAATCTTCACCTTCAAACGAATGATGTTCTTTCCTTGCTCATTCTCTCTGTTGTTAAAACAAATGAAAACAAAAAAATCCGTTCTACTTTACCCTCATTTACTGAAACTATCACTGTTGAAACGCTGAAAATCAGTGAAACAGAGGAGAAAGAAACAGAAAGTCTTCGTTCCTCTTCAGACGACATCGACGTGGATGACACTGCTAAGCCTGCATCACCAAAGGAAGTCTCTAATGGGGTGAACGGCTTTGAAAGTGGTGATGAGGAGGACGGTGAAGTACTGGATGGCAACAAAACCAAGGATGATGCTCGCTTTTCTTCAAACAGTGAGCTGGACATTGATGAGCCCGCACCACTACAGGAAGTCTCGAATGAGGATAACCTTGCCGATAATTTTCCTTTGCCAGCAGCTTCAGCACCGTTCTCAGCTTGTCAACAGTCGCTCTCGACCAATGAGCCAGAGAGTGAATCAACAGCAAAACGACCACTAACTCCGAGAGTTGAGCAGTTGGACGATGAAAGTCACTGCACTTCAAAGAAGTCAAAAACTAATACTGAAGAGATGAGTCATTTTAACCAGCCAAACATTCCCGCCGCTTCTGTTTCATTGGAAACCGACACTTTGACAACAGCAGAACTTTCATCCAGCGTCAACCTCGCCTCTGATTGTCCAGCAACAGCCTTTTTGCCAGCTGTGCATCCTACCACAGCCGCAAATGAGCCAGCTGAAGCTGAGGAAGTGGAGTCCTCCAGTTACAAGTCCTCTGATAGTAACGAGAGCAAAGTGGATGACAATGATGAGGCCGCATCACCACATGAAGTCTCTAATGAGGTGAACTTTGCCGATGAGTTTAATTTGTCAGCAGCCTCATCATCGTCCTCAGCTTGTCAGCAATTGCCTTCGACCAATCCCGAAAGTGAATCTACAGCAAAACGACCATTAACTCCGACAGTTGAGCAGTTGAACGATGAGAGTCACTGCATTTTAAAAAAGTCTAAAACTAATACTGAAGAGATGAGTCATCTTGACCAGGAAAACATTCCCGCCGCTTCTGTTTCAGTGGAGACCAGCACTTCGGCAACAACAGAACCTTTATCCAGCGTCAACCTCGCCCCTGATTGTCCAGCAACAGCTTTTTCACCAGCTGTGCAGCCTACCACAACCGCAAATGAGCCAGCTGAAGTTGAAGAGGTAGAGCCCTTCAGTATGAACGTTGAAGGCAGTAGTAGCAGTGCAGAAGTCACCGCCGTCATTTCAGCTGAAGTTAGCGGTCTGATGGCGAAAACACTTGAAAAGACGTTCAGCAGCAATGCCGTCGATGAGAGCGGAGATGATTCAAGCGGTGATGGCAGCGATGACCACCACCACCACCAGGCAGCCACTGAGGAGATCAGCCATGAGGATCACCAGATGCCTGAAGCCAAAAACGCTGACTCACACAACAACAATAGCCTTCTCGGTGCAAGGAGCTTCATCAGAGCTGGCGAAAAGCTGCCGTCACCTGCCGACACTGTCGTCCAAGAGGTACTGTCAGCGGACGAAGTACAGTCGTTGGAGCTTTTGACAGCATCTCCGACTGATGCCGATGCTTCATCGCCATCCTCATCACCTAAATCACCTCCCCATCCACCACTATCATCATCATCACCCTCATCACACTCCTTCATCATTCCATCTAACCTATCAGTTCAGCCATTTCACCCATCTTCACCACTGTTTTCACCTTTACCAGCAGCCCCTTCTTCATCATCATTTTGTTGCATATTACAATCACCATCACCAGAATTCATACTAGCAACCGAATCACTACGTTCACAAACAACCTCATCATCACTATCATCATCATCATCATCATCATCATCATCATCACTAACATCCGTTGACCCATCAATACTAGGATTGCTTTCACAATCACCACCTTCACTACCATCATCTCATTCCTTATCCTCACATCCATCATCATCCTCACCAACAATTCCAACATCATCATCACCACCACCACCAACAGCAGCACCTAAATCGCCCTCATCCTCACCATCATTTCATCACTCTTCCTCATCTGAATCATCTCACCTGCGACCAACGCCACCCTTATCATCACTTAAAGTATTGCCTGTATTGCCTTCTCAAGAGCAATCAAATTCATTCGGAAATGAGCAGGATAAACTCAAAAATAAATCCGATGATGAAAACAGCAAAAAGAAGGTGCAAAACATTTTAGAAAATTCCAGCAACAGTGAGTTTTTTTCTGAAGATAAATCGCCTGAATGTGTAAGTGTTTGACCTTTTTATTGTCTTTTTTGTACTGTAAAACTAATCTAAAAAAAGTTTTCTTTTGACCAGGAACTGGTTATTGTTGAAAAAGCTGAACTAGCCACATCATCATCATCATCATTAGTGGCAGCAGAAACAGCAGTTCCTTACGTATACCAGGAAAACACTTCGCCAGTTACACAGGAATCTCCTTCTGAAATGGAAAACTTTTTACAGAACTTTTGGGAAACACCTGATGAGCAGAAATCAAATGACAATGCTCACATTACAAGCAACGATGAAGGCATTGTTGTGGCCAATATCATGCCCAACGTGGCATCATGTGTAAGTGTTTGCATAACATTCTTAAAAATTGGTTGTGATTCTAAGCACATTTTTATGATTAGGTTGCCAGCAGCTCAACTGGATTTCAACTTTCTCCACCACTAACAACCACAACAACAACAACAACAGCAGTACTTAGTTCAGCACACCAAATGAACGTTCATTTGAGCCTGGAAAACTCAACTGAGCCGCTGAAATGCTTTCAATCCAATTTCATCAATTCTGCAGTACTGCCCTCAACCACACCAGAAAACAATGTGACTGACAGCGGGTGCTTTTTGGAACAGCGAAACAGTAAAAATGTACGCATTTTTAAATGTTAACAATTTTCACTTTTTCTTGTACTAAACACTAATCACTGCTTTTTTACTTACTAAACAGGAAATTGTCCCTGAAGCTGAATTATCATCATCATCATCATCAGCAGCACTGTCACTGAAAAACTCTGTTTTTCAGCAAGCAAGCTCACCAGCTCAGGCTGTGGAGGGGCCAAGTGATGGTGAGAACCTCGATGAGCCGCCAATTGAAGCGCTCGCAATTGTGCAAAATGAACAAGTTGTGGTGAACAATGAAGAGCAGGCAAAGCAATCAGCAGTTAATGAAGAAGTTGACGTTTTGAATTTAAATTCATTTTTTGCTGAGCAGTCTGAAACGGTTGAAACAGAAAGCTTTGAAGTGCCTGTTGACAGGGGAGCAATTCTTCATTCAGAGTATCATCAACAAATTTTTGAAAGCACATTTTCAGACATGAACACTAGTCACGGTAAAGTAAAAAATTGTGCTATGCATTTCAAGCCTGTTTTAATTTTGAAAATTGGTTTAAAATTATAGATTCGCTTTCAGTCTCTCAAAGTACCGGCACGACCAACTCGGAGGATATTTTAGGAATTGCTGTACAGGCGTCTGGAATTATTAGCTATAAAGAGCAGCAAAACAACTCAAACGTTCTTTCTTTACCACTTCAATCAGCTGTGAGCTCAGCAAGCTCATTTCACCCTCAGTATTCGGTACACTTTTTTGTCCTCAATTTTACACTAACACTAATTCTTTACGATGTTTGTGTTTACAGAACTATGGTGATTCAATGAGCTCATTCAAACATCCACCACCACTGTCTACAGCTTTTCAACAGATGCCTCAACTGGAGACACAGCCACAGCTCAAACAAAAGCGAAAGAACACCGCAGCAGGAGCAGGCAGAAAAAGGGCAACTAAGCAAAGCAAGCTAAGTTTGTTGCAAAATTTGGTACCGCACAATGCGTCTGCCAATGCAGCTTCACTTGCTTTGCTTGCAATTCCGCAAGGAAACTCTGCAAACGCTCTTGCAACTTCCTCGGCAGCTTTCAGCCACCTGAACATGACAGACTTAGCAAAATCATCTTATTCTTGGTTTTCCCAATCTAATCAGTCTAATCATCGTCATCAGTCAGTTCAACCTGCAGTTTATGCTAATGACAACAGCAGCAGCAGCAGCAGCCGCAACATAACAGCAATGTCCATTTCTAGTCCAAACCAGTTCAACCCTGGCTCAAACTTAAAAAGCACAAGTCAGTCAGTAGAGAAGACAATGAGACATGGTGGCATGCTGCCAAAAGCTAGCAATCAGAATGAATTCGGAGCAAACCAGAGCTTTTCTCAGTCAGGCTGTACTGCTGATCAAGCTGTTTCCTATCGAACAGGAGCTAGAGCCCAAACAGTCAACCGATCTGATACTGCCACTGCTTTTAGTCAATTAATTGAGACTGTTAGAGACAGCTTTGTCCAAAATCCATCAACGGACTATTCTCAGTCCGCTGAAACGACTTCTCAGTGCTCTGCAACGACTTCTCAGTGGCAGAGTTCTCTGGCATATTGTGATCAAAATCAACAGCGGCAACAGGAGCCAGCACTTGTTCAGCTTGACAGTGGAATGAGCTACTTTAATTCCCTTCCACCGAACGGAAACATAGGCAGTAGTGTCCGTAGCAGTTGCAGCAGAAACAACAGCAGCATTCACAACAATAACAACAGCTACATTTCTAGCGTGGGAACAAATGCTCAACCGATTTTCCCTCAGCTGCCATCATCATCAACAGCAACAGCAGCAGCTGTAGCAGCCACCTCTTTTTCCACCCATTATAATGTCTCAATGGGGGCAAATGCCAATTTGAATGCTGCCGACATCAGTCAGTTTCCGTCTGCCACTGTGACCACCGCCGCTGCTCATGTGCTCACTAGCTCTTCTAGGCCTGCTGCTGCTGCTGCCTCAATGGCGCCCAGTCTCGCTCATTTCCCACCTTCGAACACCTCTATGTCCACTGCCGTTTCCAGCAATGCTAGCTCACTGCAATTTGGCAGTGGAGAGAGCTCTGCTTTTCAAAGTATTCCCTCTCAGGCGCAGATTGGAACTGCTGATGCTCGAAAAGCAGCCGGCGTTGCAGCTGCAGCTTCCAGTCACTACCACCACCACCTGCCGCTTGCAGCCGCCCAACAAACTTTGCGAACGCAACAGCAAATGCAGCAGCCGGTGCACCAGCAACAGCAACATCAAAGTTCTGGCAGCAATGTACGGCACCGTAATGTTCCAGATCTTTTTCCTGCATCTGCTCATCGTCAGCAACAGCAGCAGCAGCAGCAGCAGCAACCTCAGTATTTTCCGCAGCAACAACATCAGCAGCAGCATTCCCTGTCGCAAGGACCATCAGCTAGGCCACTTGATGTGTTGAGCCACTTGCACAACAGTCAGCAGGGGTCAACCTCCTCACATGGGCAGGGTAGTGCTGCCAGCCATCAGCATCAGTATGGACACAGTAACGGTTCAACACTGGGCAGTGGAAGCAACGGTAGCAATGGCTACCACCAGCATGCCAATCAGAGCTACCCTTACTACCCCTATGGAGCAGCTCAAGGCAGCAACGCCGGGGTAAACTACAATTCACTTCAACCCGGGCAACATCCGTGGAGCTATCAGCACGGTGCGTACGCGGCATTTTTGCAAAAACAGCCGTTTTCACAATATCAACAACAACAGCTTCTACAACTTCAACAGAGTAAAGAACAGCTTTATCAAAATAACCAATATTGCAGTATCAACAATATCAACCACAGCAAAAAGAGTCCTACTATTCGTACCAGAATAACAGCTCAAATTGAAATGAAAAATAATTGCATTGTGTCAAAGGTAAAAAAAAGTTTAGCAGTTTTTGAGCAAAATTACTAATCAGATTTATTTATTTTATGTTAAGGTGCTGAATACAAATCTACATTTCACTGACCCATTACACTCTTTCACTTTCCCTCTTGTTCTCAATTCTAATCACTCATATATGTCATTGACCATCATTACACTCATTATTACATTCATCACTGCACTCGTTCATGATCACCACTGTATTCTTTTGTAAACAACTGTATTAAATCCGATTTTTCATTGTTATATTTGATCATAATTATATTAAAATGATTTAAAACCAATCTACTTGTGTTTTACTGGTTGGATTAATTCAAATTGTTTTAAAATTTTAAAATAATAGTTTTAAACATTAAACAAACTTACCAAAATTGTTTTTTGAGCTATTGCTTATTTAGGAAAACAGCTAACAAAAATTGAAAGAAAATTGCATGGCGAAAATTGGCTGTTACAGATAGCCAAAGAATCATGTAAACATCACAAAAAGTAATCATCATAACTTTAAACGTTGAATATGTTGATAAACATGCTTTAAATCTGTAGAAAAAATAGATAAAGTTAGTGAATAATAAAATGTCAATATAAGAATACAAAACCAGTGTATCTTAAAACAATAAAAAGGTTTTACACTAGCTAGTGTTTATTTTATGACACTAGGAGTCGTTAAAGTTTTTTTGTAAAATTCAATTTTTTTCAAAAATAGGCTGGGAATTATTTCTTATTACCCGGTCACAACGTTTTTGTTTTTGTAATTTAAAATCAGCCTATCCCTAAAAAATGAATTTTTTTTATTTTTCTGTATTTACTAACTCTTTTTGCTCTACAAATTACACCGTTAGAGATATGAAGATGCTGTTTTTACCAGAAGAACAAGATAAATGGCATTTTTCTAATAATACTAAATTTAAGTTGATAGGATAACCAGGAGTATTTAATATGGCGGATTATCTGTTTTTAGTCATAAACATTTTTGGCTGTATAAAAAAGTAACTGGGTCTAAAAGCTTAGGGTTTTGATTGTAGTGAGCAGATAAACAGTCGGCACAAAATGGCTATCTCAAAGCTTTAATAAAGTAACCGGAAATGCCTTATCTAGATTTTTCATTTTTAAGATAAACTTTTTTAAATACTAAATGAACTAAGATAAGATTTTTTATTAAACCATTGGAGTCGCGCTCGCTCCGTTCGCGAGACCCAAGTCGGTGGACGTTCACAGTGCCCAAGTGTCGTCAGCGAGCGCGACTTAGCCTTTGTTTATATTTAAAACTTATATTTCCGCTAAAATAGCAGTCGTAAAACCTCTAACAAAGTATATTTTTTTAGTTTAATGTCAGTTTGTGTATAAAAAGTTACTTTTAAACATTAAAATCAATTTACTATTTTATTTGCCATGTGACTTCAAGATAACTGAACCAAACTACTTTTGTTTAATCAAAAAACTGCTGATACTTTTAAAAAAAATTTCATTAATGACTGACTCAGAAAAATCTAATTTTTATAGTTTCAAAAAAACATTTTGAATCAAACAAAGTAATTTGGATTCACTACAACACAGTAGACTGGTTTGTTTTATGTTTGATTTAGACAATTTTTATCTTTGCAAAGGCCATTGCCAACGATTCACTATTTTGTTGTTCTCTCGCTAAAAAGGCCAACATGGTTATAGATAGAAAGAGTAGACCATTTGAATCACGAATATGTCGGTTTCGTTAGGGGAAACAAAGGGGTTTTCGATTGAGAACTAAAAACGCTCCCCACAATTGTGAAGGTTGTTGGGCACTTTTTGGAGCATTGTGAGCTATTAAAAACACTTTTAATAGAGATCAAAAGTTTTATTTGCATCTCTGGAGTCTGTTGCGCATTTATATATTTATTATTGTCTATAAAAAAACCGTGATCCAAATTGGTTCGCTGCAAAATTTCCAAAAAAAGGTACAAACTTTGAACTTTTTTATTTTCGTAATTATAATTCGTAATTGTAATTCGTAATTATGGTGTTCCCTAACTTCATGGGTCATGTTTAATATCAAAAGAACCAATAGATTTTCTAGTTTTAGAATATGTTTATTTCGATGAGAAAAACTCAGTGGTTTGAAAACTAGAGCTCAAAAAGTCCAGTGATTTTGGGTCGCGGGCGGATAAATCAAAGCAAGCACAAGGGCTGGTTTGGTCGAAATAGCCACACGCGACCCAAAATCACTGGACTTCTTGAGTGATTTCTAGTATTTCTAAAACTAGACTGTTGATTTACTACCAGAAGTAAGACAATATTCTAAACTAAAAGTTATACGGCTTTTGAGTGTAACACAACCATAAGTAGGACGACACAAAGGTAGAGTTTGTCAAAGGTAAAAAAAGTGTGCTATTATTTGAATTTTTAAAACTCTAGTTTTTGAATCAATTAGTTTCTTCTAACGGAATTGACATATTCTAAAACTAAAAAATCTACCTGTTCATTTGATACTAAACATGACTCATGAAATTAGGGAACACCAGAGTTATGAGTTTTTAAGTGGCCCAAACTCTGTTTATACAATGGGTCACGTTTTGTGGTCTTATTTGAAAACCACTGAGCTTTCCCCCAACAAAATAGCTTTATTCTAAAACTAGAAAGTCTACCGGTTTTTTTGATATCACACATGACCCATAAAGTTAGGGAGCACCAGAGTTAGAAGCCTCCAAAAAATAGGGAGTTTTTCCATACAGATTGGCAAAGGCCTTTTAAAAAGATGATTTTTAATGATTAAGTTGATTTTAGCAATTTAAATTGATCTCAAAAGAAGTTAATTTTGTTATTTTTCTAAATCAATTTATAAAACTATTTAAAATCATATTACTTACCAAAACTATTAAAAATCATGATTGGACGTTTTAAAAAACTACAAAAACAAGTTCAATATTAAAACAATTTAACTGTAAATATTTTTAAAACAAAAAAATGCACAAGAACATTTATTCAATAAAATGTCATTTTTTAACAAATAAAGACAAATGATAAACAATTTTTTTAGTTTCAACAAAGTTGTCATTTAATTGTCACTAATAATTGTTCACAAATATAATAAAAAACATTTTTTAAACAAAAAAAAATAAAATGCATTGTAGTCAGTAGAGACATTGCAGTCTTTTTTGCAACAATCACTTTGCCTTCCAACGCACAACTAAATGAATGCACTAGGTAAAACAAAAATTATATAGTAGCAAAAATGGCATTTAGACAATCACCACCGCCACCACCACCACCACCACCAATGACTAAATTTTCACTTTTATTTGGGCACATTTTATTAGAAAAAAGGAAACTTTTTCATATGTTAGCATTCAAACAAAGGTATCGAGTTGAAACTTTGTATGCTATCCGCACTGATGAGTTGAAGTTGAGTCTGATGAATAAGCACAAAACTGCCTCGTTTTGGCGCGCTCGATAGAAAATTTGAAATCGTTGGCTGTTTGCTCTTTTCACTTCTTTTCATTTTGTTTCACAAATTAGATCACCTTTTTCTCTACTTTTCTCCCTCCCTCTCTTTCTCTCCCTCCCTCTCTTCAGAGTTACTCGTATTACCGCCGAACTACCAGTCACTACTCTTTTTACAACTCTCTGACATGTTCTTGTCCGCCCTGTCCGCCTTGATCTGCGTCTCACCCGGGTCCGCCCTTTTCCCTTCTCATTCATCCGCTCAACAGCAAGAACAGCTAGTGCCTAGGAGGCCTTTCATTAGAGATGTGGCAATGGAAGAGGCCAAGTTTCCACTCCAGAGTTACTAGAGCCTTGTGGCTTTCAGTTTTCTTCAACTAGTAAAAAGAGATCGAATTGCCTTCAGTTGTCCATTAAGCAGTCAGTCAGTCAAGCAGTCAGTTTGATTGGCCCTCACAAGTTGAAGCCCGTTCTTCTCTTTCTCTCTCTTTATCTCTCTCGTCTTTTCCCAGCTAGTGTTTTCTAAATTGTTTCCAGTACTAAACAATCTGTCTACTGGTGAAACGACCGTGGGGTACCACCATTTGACAGCAGGCTATGATTTGAGACTAATTCCTTTGAAACGCACACATTTTCATTTTTTCCCCTTTTTTGCGCAAGTAAAAGTAGTATTGGTTCAAAACGAAAAAAATCGATTACCAGCTCTTTTGAAAGTAGTGGTAATCAGTTGCCTCTATCTCTTTTTTGGTTTTGTGTGTTTACTTCATTATTGCCAATAGAATAAGCTCTCAAGGTTAGCAATAATTGCTAATTTCTGACTAATTTTTCACTCAAAGTGAACCAGTTCATTTGCAATGATTTTGTTTGCGTTTGTTTTTACTGTAACAACGCATAAGTTTTTTCAAACAAATTGTTTTTTATAACAATTGGAATAAGCTAGTTGCGTTTAAGTAAAAAGAATTTTAATATAATGCAATCTACACTTGTCTGTTAGATAAGTTTTATTGTGAATTATTATCAGAATTAGCTTTTTGTCTGAACTGAACCATTATTACTAAATAACTGAAAAAATTTTTAAATATTTTTAAATTTTAATTTAAACTTGTTTATTTATAAACCCTAGTGTGCCCTGTTTTGTTTATTTTTTTGCAAACATTATTGAACATTTATTTTTGCAAAGTTTGCTGATTTTTGCTGCAACAGTCTGCAAACCATTTGCTAGAAATCGGCTTTTGCAATTTCTCAAGTGCGTTTGTGCACATATTTGTTGGAAAAATTTTTGGATTGTGCTTGCATATAAAAGAAAGTTGAACTTATTCCATTAAGAAGTGCACTTTTGTTGTCTGTTTGCGTTGCCATTTTCACTATCAAGATTGTGCCGACAACGTAGAAAGTAAAGTAAAGTGCTTTGCTTTATTGCAAAAAACCAAACTTTGTTTGTTTTTCCCTTAAAAACTTGAGTTGTATTATGATATGTGCATAGAATTTGCAAAAATAAAAAAAGACAAAACTCTGAGAAATTAGACTCAACTTAACTTGACATTGCTACAATTTTGCTAGTTAGATTGAAATTTAAAAATTGCACAATAAAAAAAGCCAACATTTTTTCTATATTGTTTTTGTGTTCACTTGTCAAAAGTTCCTAGCAAATACTTAGCTTTTCCTTTTTTTAAACGTTTGTAGTTAAAAACTAATGCAGGAAAAAATCTTGCATGCATAAAAAGTTGCCAAATGCTCGATATCCAGTAATCACATTGTTTCCTTTTGTTTTCCCCTTCTATTATTATTCTTTTGTTATTCAACTGAAACTCATTTAGTAGAAGAATTCTGTCTATGAAGACTGCCCCAAGTGCCCCAGAGTGAGCCATGTGAGTTTATTTGTCATGCTGAGGGCTGGGGCTCTGTAACTTTTGTTGTTGAAGACAAAAATTTCGGTAGTGGTGGCGGTGGCCGTGGTAACAGCAGGCAAAAAAGTGGCCCCCGTCCGATGTGCTCCTAGCATTGTTCAAACTGGAGGGAGGGTATTGCCTCCTAGTCTTTCTGTCTTTTTTCCTTTTTTCTCTTTAATGGTAGGTTGAAGTTGTTAGTTTGTAGAAACATTCTTCTTCTACTGCTACTTCTACTGCTAAATAGCAGGATGGATAGTTTGTAGCAAGTTTGAAGTTGGTCGTTTTGGTTACGTCCAACCGAGGGCGGTAATGATCCAGAAAGCAGCTGTGTGTCAGTGTGCAAATTAGGCTGCTGTTGCCGGTGCTGTTGCTGCTGCCCTTGCAGAGTATCTTGTTTAATAGAGTTCTCGTTGGTGAGAAAGAGAGAATTTTGGCTCGTTCACTTCAGCTTGGTAGCAGTTCAGTTGGTGAATGACAGTTTTATTATTTTTAATTGCGTTTATTTGATACTAATTGATTAAAAAGTGTGTGCACTAGTTTAGTGACTGCTGCCTGTCACAAGCTTGTTACAGGCACTGTCAATCAAATTAAAAATTATAAGGACAAAAACCAAAACACTGACAGTTGAGATCAGTTTCAAAAAAGACATGGCATGAATTGATCGTTTTGCGTAACTTTTAATTACTTTTATTGTTTGCTAAAGTAAGCATTGAAAAATAAGCTTTTTATCTAATAAAAACTGTTGACAAAATTGCAAAGTTGCAAAAAGTTATTTTTGTGAATGCTATTAGCTTGAATCAGCTTTGTTTTAGTGCTTTACTAGTACATAGTTTGCTGCAGTCGCCAGGTGCTCATTGCAGCCCCTAAATTCTGCTGCCTGTTGCCCCCCGCTGGTTGTCTGAAAGGGGCCTGAAACTGCTTTTCATCTTTTGCCTGTTTTCTCTAACTGCAGAGTAAGCAAGGTAGAATATTCTAGAATCTGTTTCCATTTTTATGACCCTACTGCGTGAAACCAGCGTGAAGTAAAGCCATTTTATTAAAACTATAACTTGTAATGAGTTATTCAGAATTTAACAGAATTTAAACAGTTGTTTTTGTTGTTGTTCTCAGGTCAAACACCTCAATCAGCTCCTCTGGAAGAGAGCACGTCATTCCCATCAACTGATCCTCTTTTTCCTTATTTTCTCCTGGATCAGTGCAAACCCTTGCTGATAGTTGCTGATAAGGAGATAAGTGGTGGTGGTGGTGATGGTGATGGTTCTGATGGTTGTGAATCTGCCGATGCAGGCCTGCCATGGCCTCATTGAAGCTGTCCATCTGCTGGAGCAGCCCTAGGATGGTGTTCAGTTTGGTGGTGGCCAGTCCCGAGCTGCCATATTTTGACTCCAGATACCGCCGCAGTAGGTAACAGTAGAACACCTGCTGGTAGTGAACTGCCTCGCAACTGTTTACCTTTTGCCGTTTCTCACCGCTAAGACGGAATAGCAGCGTCGCCTGGACCTAAAGAATCAATTACCAAAAATGGAAAATAAAGTTTAATTTTTGGGGCTCATGGTTAACCTTCAGCAATCAGCTTACCAAGTTCAGTATTGTCGAGTCGTTCTCCAGTGCGTCATGAAGGGAGCGCATCAAATCGCCCTTGTCGGGCATTACCACCTCCTGGCGTTGTCGTTTCGCCTTGAACAGCTCGCCGTTGATGAACACCACTCGCTGGTCAGAGTCGTCCTTAAAGAGGGAAAAGCATTACTTTCATTACTTAACCCTTTAAAGTCTAAAAACCAACAATAAAACACTACTAGACATACCGCCAGCCAGTTCCAGCCACCTCGTTCCGGTTGGAAGAGAAACGCCGACCTAACCAGCAACGTCGAGGGAATGTACGCCTTCAGCAGGAGGAGCTGGTCGAGCGGGGGCAGCGCCCGGAAGGGCTCCATCCGCTTGCAGAAAGCGACCACCTTGCGAACGTACAACGCCGACAGACCAGCACCCAGCGGACGTCCATGAAGGGCTGCAGTGGAACGACGCTCAGCGAGTTCTCCTCGGGAAAACGGGCCGCGCTGAAGGCGTGCTGAACCTCAAAAAGGCGGCCCCGCTCAGTGGTGGTCAGCTCCAGTTCTGGCGGCGAGAAAACCCGTTTCCCATTCAGAAGGTAATAGTACAGGTGTCTTTGGTCATTTTGATGGGTTTTTGCTTCATCACAGGAATTCGGGAGTTTGTTTTGATGAGGATGGTGGTTGTGGTGGTGGTCATTGAGCGTTTGGTGATAGCTGACTATCGTGTGGTGATGATGTTCTGCCAGCTGCAAATTGTTGCCTTGCAACTCTGGTTTGTTGTTCAGATCAGCCACTTCATAGTCGTGGCCATTTTCTTTTAATTTTGCCCTTTTAAAACTCTTTTTTAACGCTGTGGGCTGGTGGTGATGGTGGTTTTTAGGGAGTTTGTTGTTGATGTCGCTAGAACATGGGTCGGCTCGCTTTCGCACTAAAATGAGCTCCTTTTTCATGCCGGCAAACAGGCATTTGTCCATGCGACAACGTTTGCAAATGTTGCGAGTTTGAACATTGGTCGGACACAGAGTATGTTGAATAGTGGTTTTGTTTGAGTAGCTTTCCAGTTCTTTCCGTCTAAGACATTGATACTTCTGGTAAAATAAACGAATCAAAACAAAAGATTTTAAAACGCAAGTTTTGATTTATTAACTATATTAAAAACTTACTTTTTCATGAATTGCATATCTACGAAAAAATGCCTTGCAGGAACAACAGCTGAGAACGCCGTAATTAACGCCTGAAATGGTTATTTTGACATTGAATTGTTTAAAATTTAATCTTTAAAACAATATCATTTAAATTAAAAATACTTACAAAGGGCAACGTCGCCACAAATTAGACATTTTTGAGTGACTTTTTGATTTTTTTCTGGCATACTAGGCAAGTGATTTTAAAAACAAAAATGCTTTTAGTTGTCTGTTGAGCTGAGGTTTTGCAAGCATTTACTTCACAAACATTTCCAACTGCCACAACAAGCAAATAGAGATAGTGAAACGTTGTAGTATTAAAGTGCATTATCGGTTCATTTTTATAAATGTGAGAAAAGGTGGTGAAAGTAAAAGAATGATAACGCAACAAAACTTGATAACAAACACACAATGCTAATCTTTTTTCTAAATTAATCGTTAAGTTGTGATAATAAATGGTATCAAGGAAACAGTGACAATCAAGTAATAAACCAGTGGCAATTGTGACTGGTTCAGTTGTACAGTACTCAATTTAAACAAAGTATTTTGAAAGTAGAGGAGAGCACTGTATTTTTACCAGAAAATGCACATAAACTTTGCGTTGTGTTAAATTTTAGAAACAAGTAATAAATCAATTTCAAACATTTTATTTTTAATAATAATTAAGTACTTAAAAAAATTTAAAAATTTAAAACTAGATTTTTATTTTGTTAGAAGGCAGGGAGAGCGTGAGCTGATAGATAAGGTTTATTCAACTATAAGTAGAGAATAACTAACTCACTACAGTGAGAAACGCCATTCTAAATAGAGTGGGAGAACAATGCTTGCAAGTTCCAAAATCACAGAGGTTCTAAAACCTAACACACCACCTGATTTTGGAACTGCAAGGGACGTCCAAAGCTGACGTCATCTTGCTCTCAAGTCAGCAAACCACGGCCAAAGGAACCGCTCTCGAGGTCATCATCCGGCTGTCTACACTTGCTTGGCTTCGCCCATCAGTTCGCCACCAGACGACTTGTGCTCTGCCCTCATGTCCTGTGCCTCGGCGTTTTCAGTCTTCAAAACAAAAAAGCCAGTGGATTCTTTGGGGCCACGGCAAACAACAACAAACAAAAAATAGGACAACGCTGCACCAAAAGACCACTAGTGTTTCGCAACCAAGTCCTGGGTCCATCATCATCAAGGGGGCCTTGCGTTGGTGATGCTCGCCGGTGATGCCTCTTGAGCTTTTCCTTGCGACTTGCTCGGTCATCTTAAAGCTCCTCTCCTTCCTCCTTCCAAGACCGGCTGCTGACGTGGCACCTGGGCAGTCCAAGGGAACATCATCTTCAGGGAACAAACAAAACTTAAACAGGCTTGACCATCATTACCCAAAATCTTGGACATCAACCAAGCCCTGCCACGTCAGCCGAAAGCTCATAGAGCATTCGTGCTGATAACGTGCTAGAAGGCAGGGAGAGCGTGAGCTGATAGATAAGGTTTGTTCAACTATAACTAGAGAATAACTAACTCATTACAGTGAGATACGCCACTCTAAATAGAGTGGAAGAACAATGCTTGCAAGTTCCAAAATCACAGAGGTTCTATAGCCTAACATATTTTAATAGTATTTTTTCGAGTTTTAGAAAAAGTTTTAGAAAATACAATCAGTAAATAGTTTTTGCACACAAGTTTAGCGTGAAAACATTCAAAACTTTTAAATGATTTAACAAAACAATGCTGTGCGTATAATTTATAAACGTTTTGAGTATTTATGTTTAGTCACTGCTAGCTCTTGTTTTTTTTGTGAGCAGTGTTTGACAAATTGTCTGACATCAGCAATGTCAAAGATGTTAGTGTGCCTGATCGTAATGTTGGAGCACCTCGGCCACAGTGGCAAACTTCATCTTCTTGCAGTCCGGAAAGGTACACCGAAAGTTGCCCAGCTGATGGTAGATCATTTGATGGTGTGTCCAGTCGACGTACGAGAGCAGGTGATCTGACTGATGGGCGCACATTGTCGCCGTTCCACAACGAAAGCTATCTCGGGCTGTTCATGCTGCGCATAAAAGTGGTACCGCAGTTCGGCTCTAGTAAAAGTGAAAAAAAGAAGTAAAATGATCAAAATTAGAAAACATATCAACTGAAATTATAATTGAAAAAAGTTTTGTTTTTCGTTTATTGCTTACCTGGTCGTAAAGCTCCACAGTTTGCAGTGATCACCTGCAGCAAATGGACAGAGAAATCGGCGTTCGCTCTTAACAGGTTCGCCGTTCTTACTGCTGCTTCTGCCTGTTTCAGTGTTTCGAAACACCTCTTTCAGTCGGTTGAAATCCTCTTCTCTAATACATCTTTTGAAGGCGGCATGGTGCTCGACCACTTTTTGCGTGTATTTCGGAATTGACCCGAAGTGCTGCTGCAACTGCTCTTCCTCTTCTTCTGCCGACAAACAGCCAACTTCTCTCCAGATGACATATTTCACGTGTTGACTGATTTCCAGATCCAGATCAGCGCTCAGATTCCCTTGACTCGAACAAAGATGCACTCGGCCGGTCAGTCGATTTACGCAAAGTAGAATTGTGCAATTGGAAAGTGAGTGAGAAGGCGTGAAGAAGCGGAACGCTTCGCTGAAAGCCGTGTTGTAGAGAAAGTATTCACTTAAATCCTTAGAGTTTGATGACAGTGGTAGTGGTACTGACAGCTCAGTTGCTGTTGTTGTGGTCTTCATCACGCCGAAACGGACGGCCATAGCTTGAGCAGTTTTTATTTGGTTTGATTTCAATTTAACTGCTCGGTTTGGCTGATCTGCTGATGCTGCTACTGAGGTTGAACCTTGTTGGAAAGGTATCAACATTAATTCAGCCTGTGAGTGTGGTGGTTCAACTGGTTGTTTGAGTTTTGCTACCTCCTGACTCAGCAATGTGCTTTTATCTGGTAAATCAGTATCCACGCGAACGATGGTTGTGGTGAGGGGTGGTGGTGGTAGTGGTTTTGCAATTGATAAGGCAGATCGTCCTAAAGGTTCCTGAAGGATTTGTTCATTGCCCAAACTTTGAATTGGCAAAGTGATCTTTGGTATACTGTGATTTCCTACAATACTGTCTTTTTCGTTTTTCTGGTTCTCATTTTCTTTATCCGAATTTGAGCAAACGTTGCTTTTAAGTTCATCTTCATTATCTATTATCCTAATTTTTTCATTTGACAGTTTTTCATTGTCTACTTCCTTTGGCATCTGAAGCATATCTTTTTTAAAAGTGATCAATGAATTCAACAAAAATTTAGTATTTGCCTGCAAAGCGCGTAATAGTGAAAGATCAGAAAACTTTGGCGTAGAAGTCATGGCCAATTTGCGTTTCCCACCAGCAACTACATTTTCATTACTATATGACGGCAATGCAGTTTCAATATTGCTTAAAAATTGTTTTTGAAATGAAATTGAAGAAAATATTTGATTGCCAAAACTGTTTGAAACAACATTCTGGGCAGCAGAATTAGCTGTAGAACTTATCAAGTGTGCTCCAGTTTGATCGATAAAAGTGTTAGCAGTTGAGGCTGATTGAACAGGCTGAAAAGAACTGTTGAGATCTAAATTCAAATTTGAGCATGTCAAGGTAGCAGTGGAACTCGTTGAATTGACTGCAGTTGGTTCTTTGCGTGTGTTTGACTCGGACAGGTTATTGTTAAAAAGATTGTGATTGTTGATAACTGGGTTCAGCAAAGTTTCGCCTTCTAAAGGTGAGATCACAAAAGAGGGAGTTGGTGAAATGGTGAGATTTGTGGAACATTTAAAACTGGTGCGCTTTTTGATGTGCAAATAACTGAAATAGTTGTAACTGATTTGTCTAGAATGGTTGTGGCCGTATTTGCGACGGCACTTTCATCACTATCATTGTCCATTTCAGAATGAGGTTTTTGAGTGTGTTTAGTGTGCTGAACATCTTTTGGGGCTTCTATCACGTTAAAGCTAGTACTATTCTCATTGTTATTATCTTCAGGTGCAGTATTCTTTTTGCTAGTTGAGAATTGATCATCATCACCTATCGGTGCTACCTGTCTGCCACCTTCATTTCTGGCTCTACCTCTTCAACAAGAAATTCATTGCTTTTGCTGGAGTGGCCATCCGTCTCTTCATCAGCTTCCAATCCTGTTGAAAAGGGCTGCTTTCCTTTATCTGAATCTTCCGCCGTACTTCTGGCGTCCACGACAAAACGACCCTCTGCCTCGACGTTTACGTCGGCTCCTTCTTTTTGCCCAGTCGGTGACTCCTGTTTGTCAAATAGTTATAAGTTTTAGTCATTTGAGTACTATAGAAAGTTACTTACATTTGTTGTTTCTGATAAAGCAGAGTGAACTGGTGCTGGTGATGTTGTCGTGAGCGTGTTGTCATGATGTTCAGAAATGGCAAAACTCGATTGGGACGCCATTGCATTGCGGCCTATTTGGCTGCTGTCAGTTTGCGACAACATCTTTAGAGTAGAATGAAGTTATTAAGTTTTCAGTTTAAGGGCTTTTTAAGGGGTAGAATCAACGGACTTGAAATCAAAAGGACTAAAACGGCCATTTACGTGCTGGAATGCAGGCCGTCTTAACTGTATGAAGTACAAAATTAAAAAGAATTTAAAATCAAATGTATAAAAATTGTGTGTTGAGCAAGCATCTTTTAATTACCACAAAAAAGCGTTTTATTCTAAAAGATTGTACTTTTAAATTACTACTATCTTAACCATCAATTCAAATGATCATAAGGAAAAGAAAAACAAAATCAAAAAGAAAAAGAAAAACAAACGTGCCTGGACACTAGCTGCAAGCTTGTGAGTGAACAAACCCTTCACACAGTACGAACCACTGTGAGTGGCAGTGAAGTGCGATGAATTTTGTTTTTTATAACATTAAAATGGTTCTCAATTTTTTCTTTTAATTGCAGGAATCTAAAATCATAGTTTACTTAATTACACTTTTTAAAAGCAGTTATCATAAACATAATGTTTTTGTGCTTGCCAAAAAAGTAAAGTGCTTTCAGACAACAGTACACTCTTTTCAAAATAATCAAAAATTTAAAACATCATTTTGAAAAATGAGATTACCCTTTAGTCAAATTAAAAACAAATGCCATATAGTAAGAGCTGCTCATGTTCAGTTTGCTGAGCTAAATGTTAATTTGTTCCCTCCGATACAACACACTAAATCGGAGCTTTTCAAACCGCTTGAATTTGCTTGCTATATACAGCTATTTACGAGCCAACTGTGGGGACTGTGCTTCCTTCTTCTCCTTCTCCTCCTCAAACTACAACAAAGCTTGCCCCACTTGCTAGCCGGTTTGAGAGAGGTGTCTTTCCGGCAAATCGCATACTGTACGGCTCTCAAAACAAAGTCTGCTAGGCTGTTTTGATTTTTCATTGGGAGGAAAGCAAATCATAAAGTCCCAATACAAGTAAGTTTCCGGGTTTTTCCAAGTGTTCCTAAACAGACCCACTGACTTTTAAACTCCAATTCGGCTCCAACTCTTTTCCCTGCTCCAGAGCAACCAGATCTTATTACTACGCCGATCTACACATCTGTTTTTGTTTTGCTTTTGGAAAAGTCAAGATTAGAATGGCAGGCAATAGTAGCGGCAGCAGCAGCACCGATCCCAATCGGGGGGCCCCGGGGCCTGGGCGTCCTTTCTGGGCGCCGCCGTGGACGACAACGCCCAGTCGAGCACAATTCAGTACCGGCCCGGGCAGACGGTGCTCGTCTACCACTGCAACGTCCTCCACAAGGCCCAGGTGCTGCAGGTGCTCGTCTCGCAGAAGTGCCTGCGCCGAAGTCAACAGCAGCTGATGGGACCATTATCTTCCTCATTGCTGGTGACGACGAGGAGGTGAGCTTCGTCTACCAGGTCCACTGCTCCGGTGGGAATTGCCCCCTGGACCGGTGCGTCTCCGCCGAGGAGATTCTCCCCTTCTCGGAGGACGGCCTGGCTCAGGCGCAGGAGAGAACGGTGGCGAGTAGCATTTCTGAGGCGATGAAGAGCATTGTCCGCCAGAAAAAGCCCAACAAGACCACCGGCAGAAAATGAGGTGAGCCGAGAGGAGAAGATAATCTTTGTGGTGGGGTTTCAAGTAAAAGCGGTTGATTGAAGAGGCAGACCACCACCACCTTAATCACCGAGCTCAACTCACACACACAAACACACAACTTGAAGAAAGGGAAAGAGCTTTCATCACTGAACCTGTTCTCACATGTAAAAGCACTGAACAAAAAAATACACCAAAAGCACACAAATCAGCTCACCCATCATTCCCCGCCAATCTCCCAACTTTCTTCCACATTTTCCCACAAGTGTCTACACTCACTTTCTGTTGTCTCTACTGTTTCATATTTTTGTTTAACCTTTCCCCCTTTTAAAACCTTTCTTCATTATTTCCTGGCAAAAATGTTTTTGTTTTTCATTAAAAAAATCTATCTGTTGACAAATATCCACAATTACACTATTGCACTAATGCTGCATCAGTGAGGAGGCGTTGCCTGGGACTGATGTCAAGCTGCCTGCTGAAGCACTGTCACCCGCCCTGTCACCAGCTGGCGACTGTGCTGTGCTGCACTGCATTGATGAAGGGGCAACAAAGATGCACAATGCACTCACAGTGCACTGTGTTGTGCATCAAGACCACGCTAAAGTGCGTCCTCGCCAAAAGTGTTGGCCCAAAAGTGTTCTCCGCTTCTTCTCTACCACAAATTTAAAGACCAATAAGTGGTCGTGGAATTGTGTGCATTCTACTGTTGCAATCTTACTTTGACACAATTTTATTATTAGGACCATTTAGTTTTACCAAGAGGCGCTGCTCCTGCCTTGACCACTGGTAGCACTGGTCACTCATTTTGAATCATCAGGTGGTGGTGGTAATGACAATCTTCAGAACGGTTTGTTATTAGTTTTATGTTTATTTGGCATTCATTGATGCTCACACATTCATTCAATGATGTTCTTTTTTCCAGAATTTTAGAAAGCAATCATTTTAATCTGCTGGAAGTGCTATTTTGGACTGTTGGTTATCCTTGTCTGCCTTAAACATCAAATAATCAATCAGTCACTTGCCGCAAGTTTTAACTTTCAGTTAAGCCAATTTCACATCTTACCAGTTCACTACTATTCTCTGTCACCACTTTTTTTGTAGTGTAAGTAAATTTGATTCAACCTTTTGACCTGCCGCCTAACTTTTAAGCTTTTAAGTTTCAAAAAACTTTGTTTGACTTTCACCACCAGATTTGGAAAAGCGAGAAGCTGATTACCGGTTTTGGTACAGTCTTTACGGCAACGGTACCTCCTCACTGTACTTCACAGCCATCACAACCAACATTTCAGTCGCATTGAAATGAATCGCCGAGGCCGCCGTCGTCAAGAAGCGGTCCACCACAATGTCCAAATTCCTGAATTGTCATCCTCGGACGGTGCGGTTCCAGAAGAGAATCGACGACAGCAGCCGCTACGAGTTGCCTTTGTCAGCGAAACAGAGCGGCTTCGTCAAGAAGGCTGGCGACTGCAGCATCACTCGCGGTTACAACGACGCAATCAACTGCTCATTCACCAGCAGCATGGGAATGGGAATGGAAATGGAAATGGGAACCCCCACAATCTGGCAGTTGATGGTGCTCCCAACGATGCGATAGTGGTAGCCGTCGCTGAGCACATGCAGCATGACCAGAATGTCTTTGTTGCAGCTCACAATGACAACCCGCAAGTTCGGCGAGTTCGGCGACGAATACCGACCAGTCTTCTTGTCCAGCTAGTCGATGCAATCTACCTGACAGTTGTTGATCAGTCGCAACTGTCTCCACTAGCACGTGACATCTTCTATCACTTTAAGTCTGATTTTGACTGTCTTCTGCGTTTTTCCTGGAGCAACTTCCATGAACGCACAAACCACTTTCTGTACCTGCCGGCCCGATCAATGGCCATCATTGAGGCAGTGGCTCGTGAGCTTGGTGTTCCCTTGGGTTTGGGTGATGATGGCAGGCCGGTAATGCTACCACCACCACTACCACCACTACAACAAGCCGCCGCCGTCGGAGAAAACAACAACAACAACAACAACGAGGAGACTGAAGAAACTGTCCATTTTCTTTTAGCCCACTTTGTTGCAGACAATAATGGTCAGCCACTGCCAATGAGTCAACAGCAGCAACCGGAGCAATATCTTTATGAGGTCTACCTTAATGCAACCTACGCTCAACAGGCGATCGTTGGCTACCTACACCGGTACACTCCGCACCGCTACCAGCAGCAGCGTCTAGAGCTGGAACTGCTCTGCATTGGTGAGCATCTTTTACTTGCCTACAATCAGGGCAGCCCTGGCGTGGCTCAACCTCAACTTCAGCCTCAACAGCAACAGCAACAGCAACAGCAACAGCAACAGCATCAGCAACAGCCCCAAAACAACATCATTACTCGTTCAATGAGTCGCCGAGGGATCAGTCAGCAGGGACCGGCATGGCACCGCAATGTCCAATGTCGGGAAGTGTCCTCGTCGAGAACTGCATTTCCTGAAGATATCATTCAACAATTGCGATTGCAGCCTCCGACGGACTTTGAACAAAACGCTGCTGCCTATGTTGCTATCGAAGGCTGGTGGCTGATTCTTCACTCGCGCCTACAGCGCTTCACTGAACTCATTCGCCAACAAGCGGCTGATGTCGTCTTCAATGTATTCGTAGCGGGGCACTACGTTGACTATCCGCTCCTTCCGCCTGATTACCCCAATGATCGTCAGCATGAGGAGACTTACCGACGGGTGCCGTTCCTCCTCCTCGACCAGCTGGTCGATGCAATGGGCCTTTCCTTCGAGGATGCGCCCCAGCTGCAGCTGCAGTTGTCACCACCAGCAATTGCTCTTTTTGCCCAATTTTGCTTCGAGTTCTGCAACATGTTGTGCATCTTCTGGTGGTGGTTTAATGAGGATGCCAATCGTCGGTTGATGTGCCTGCCGGCGCGATCGATGGCCCTCCTTGAAGCAGTGGCCCGTCAGCGTGGCTTTGCTCTGGTTCTGGTTGATGGTCACGGCCAGGAACTACCACAGCTGCAGCCACCACCACCACCACCTCAGGCCGTTGTCAGGGAAGAAGACGACAACAACAACAACGACCACACAACGAAGAGGAAGCAGCCATCGAGGAGGTGGTTGCCTTTCTTGGCGCCCGTTTTGTGCCCGACCATGACCGGCCACGACGCCGCCATCAAGGACAGGAGCCAGAGCCAGTTGCGATGCTTCAGTACATAGTCTACGCTCAAAATCTGCTGACTGCCTGTTTGCACCAGTATGCTCCGCACTATCTGCAGCGTTTAGAGCTGGAACTAATGTGCATCGTTGAGCATGTTTTGCCTGCTGCCAATGCGGACAATCAAAGAGTTGAGGGGGGCGATCAACCTCAGCAACCTCAGCGACCTCAGCAGCAGCAGCAGCCCGAACAGCAGCCAAGAGATGCACTTGATGGTTGATGATACACACATGCTGCACATTTTATTCAAAAGTTACTGTTTATTTTTTGTATTTAATTTTTATGTTACTTACATATATATTTTATCTCACACCATCTCAGGAATTTTCGTATTGTAAAATAAAATTGATTTTGATTCTAACTTTTAGAATGGATGGGTGTGTGTGTGTGCACGTTTAGTTTTGAGGAGCAGTGTTATCAGAACACTGATCGGTCTCCTTTTCTTTAACTTTGATGGTCAACTACTAAATTCTACTCTGTGCTGATAGCTCTAAACTCTAACCACCTTTTTTACTATTGATTTGGAGGCATCACAGCCTGATTCTCTCAACCTATCAAAATTTGCACTGTCAGTCTCTTACTCATCCTGACCTTTATTTGCCACCCTTTATCTCTATCTCTATCTTGATCTCTCACCCTTACATAAGCAGACCTCATGGAGACACACACTGTCTTTACCAGTTGGTACCCTCAGTCTGGCCACTGGTCACCACCCATCCAATGCACTTTCTGTATTCATCCTCGTCAGTAAAGGTCTCAGCCACTACACCTTTTTTGCCTTGAAACAGCATAGCTCCCAAGTTTCACACGTGAAAGGCCGGCTCCACTATAGTAATCTGTTTCACCAGCAGACGACGCTAAAGTGCTCATACACTGCACGTACTCTGCTCAGCGAGACGCAAAGGATTCAGCGAGACGCGAGATTGCGCTGTGCTGCTGTTGCTCTCTCTCTCTCTTTCTCTGTGTTTGTTTGTTTTGAGGTTCTGGTGATAGTGGTGGTGATGGTGGACCGAACTTTTGCATCTCGACTCTGAAACAGGCAAGTGGGTGTAACTATGTCATTGTGTGTGTGTGTGTCTTATAAAGCTTCAAGTGTACACTTTAAACCACTTTCTAAAAGCTTGGTTTTTCATTATTTAGCTTGCAGAAATCAGAGCTTGTCAACCAGTCAACGTTTTGCGTACTTTGGCCACTTTGGATCGGGAGTGGTAGCCTTATTGGTAATATTAGAGTTTAATGTTGTGGTGGTGCTTGCTGTTGATGAACTTGTTTCTCCATCACTAACCGTTTTCTTTTCATTTTGTACTTCTAGAGGTCCAGGCACCTTCATCAACTTTGTTGCTGTCAGTCACTGAGTCTTCTTCCTCAGACATCTTCCGTCATTTGAAACAGTTGTTTCATCATTCAGCACTAAATCGCTGCCTTTCTCTTTCTCTTTCATTTTATTAACTTGCAAGAGGTAAGTGTTTTGCTATATGTTTGAAAAGGTATTTGTTAGTGTCTCTAATCAAACCCCCACCCTTTTGCCCTGACTAGTGAAACCCAAACGAGCTTATAGCGCGTTTTGCACTGTACCTTACCATCACCACTAAAACCACACATTCTTTAGGACCCGTACCGAGCATTATGCTTCGCATCAACAGCCGTCGCAGACAGCGATTTGAGCTGCTGACAGCGGCGGCCGACGACGAGACTGGTCGGATCTTTCTCAGCGGCTGGCGACAGCGAAACTCCGCCAACTTGCAGCAGCTAATGACGCGCTCCCTCACAAGAGACGAGCCTTTCCTGAATCTAAACCGCCTGAACCAAGGCCAGTACCAGTACCAGGACCAGGACCAGGACCAGGACCAGGACCAGGACCAGGACCAGGACCAGGACCAGGACCAGGACCAGGACCAGGACCAGAACGAGAACATGGAAAATGCTCAAGGGGAGGAGGAAGAAGAGGAGCCGACGGTGACGGTGATCGCCGAAGACGACATGATGGCCGGCCAGCCAGGTCACCGGGCCGTCGAGCAGTACTCTGCCGAGCGCCACTATTCGCTGCGTTTTCTCTATAACCTGGTGAGCGCCGTGTACCTGGCCATTGGCGAGCAGCGCAGCCTGCCGTCGCGACCACTGCGAGCCCTCTTCAGACGCTTCGTCGACGACCTGGACCAGCTGTTGAACCGCCTGATGTCTCACTTCAACGACAGCAGCGTCAGCACGCAACCGAATCGCCGCTGCCGTCTGGTTCTGCTTCACCAGGACGTGCACATCCTCGAGGCGGTGGCCAGGTCGCGCAATGAGCCGCCCATTCTAGAACACCTTGGCAACGATCATTCTGGCCATCATGGCTCCATGACGCCCCTGGAGGCGCTGGGCACCTTTGAGATGGCGGAGGAAGCTGAGGAGGTGGGCAGCTTCATCGCTGGCTTCTTTGACATTCCGGTGAGCGATGACCACTTGCTGGCGCCGCTGCCGCCGACGTCGCCGTCGCCGCCGCGACGTCATCCTGCGGAGAGCTCCTTCGAGGTGCGTACTAATATTCTCTACGCGCAGGATCTGTTCTTTGGCTCCATGAGCCAGCAGGTGGGGCTCTACCGACCAGAAACGCTCCTTGAACTGGAACAAGCGGCAAACAGACTTGCACAAAATGCACGTGATCGCCTCAATCAACTTCGTGCCAGTGGCAACAATGGTGGTGAAGGTGGTGGTGGTGGTGTTGGCAGTATTCATAACCAGACTAACTAACTCTACGGCCTCGATGGCAAAAGCAGCAGCAGCAGCAGCCACAGCATCATCCCGGAAACCGAAAAAGAATTCAATTAACCCCGTTAATAAGACACAGACAAAGACACGCACACACACACACACTGTAAATGGCAGTAGTCTACTACTGCTACTAATTCATCTGCAATTTTCTTATTTTTGTTTTTATTTGAACTTAATTTTGATTTACTTATCTATATCAGCACATTTGATAATTATCGATGCTTTTTTTGAAAGAGATACCATCAACATCAACATCATCAAAAACAGCATATGATTTTCAGTTTTTATATTTTCACTACTACCAAAGTAAATTATACCTATTTGACTGGCTAAACTGGTTGGTAATCAAGCGCTGGCCAGTTTTTCATTGCACTAAACTACTGCAAAACATTGTTTGCACTGTAAAGTTTTGTTTTACAGTGTTATTTGTGCCTTTTTTGACATTTTGAGAAACTGCTCTTAATAAAAGGATTGGCCAAAAATCAGACAGTTTTATAATAAATGATAAGTTCACGCGCTAGGGACCAAAGATAAATGGCGTTTGCTTGTATTGCTTGTGCAGCGCACACTTCTCTCTCCTTGACTTCAATCAGTAAAATACGTTGGACGGCCGTGGCAAGCAATGGTAAGCAAATTCGCTTTCCTGCCTGCAAGTTTGTCTGCCTGTCTGTCTTTCCCTCTCTTTGCCTGTTCTGCTACTAAAGACAGCAAGGACGCACTATAAAAACGACGCAAAAATTGCAAACGCAGAATTTAAGTGTTTGTTTTAGAAGTAATTAGTTCTAACTTAAAAAGGTGAAATTAAAAGGGTCAGTCAACTTACCAGATAGTCAACCAGTTCATTCAGACAAAACTAAATATTGCAGCCAGTTAACTTTGTAAGGGTGAAGAGGTGACAAGGTGACGAGGTGACAAGGTGATGAAAGTGCGAGCTGAGAAGAAAATGTAGCAGCAGTGTGCAGGGTAAAGAATCACACAATTGATAATCACAAGTATTAAAAAGGTCAATTAAGCTCATTCGATTGCAGGGCACATGATGAGTTGGCTTAGGTAGTAAAAGTTGTAACTAAAGGGAGGTAGACAAAGACAGTCCTAGATAGTTTTGAGGAAAAAATTGAATTGGCTGCTGCTACTTCAGGCAGCGGCAGCAGCGGCGGCAGCGGCAGCAACTGAGGCTGTGGCACTGTGTGACTGCCTGATCTTGGGCAACCTGCAAAGGTGCAGAACGTCGTTGCTACTGCTTTTTTGCCGATGCTGCTGCCGTTGCTGCTGCCGTCTTTGCTGCCCTCAGCACAAGTTTGCCACACAGTGTAAGTGGACTATCGACAGTGTATATGTGTGGTTGTGTGGTGCTGGTGCTGGTTCTGGTGTGTGTGTGATCGAGATTGCGCAGAACAGCAGCAGCAGCAGTTTTGCAAAGCTTCAGCGCGCCAGCCAAGCCCAGCTTGCCAAATAGGCAGATAAACAGGCAGTGGGCAAATTGTGTCAATGTAAGGAGAGCTAATAGTGTCTTTTGTCGAGCATTTGTTTGACAATTTTTTAAACATTTCAAAGGCTTTTAAAAATACTTTTTGATGCTGTTAACAGTATCAACTATCTGAGCAATTAAAAGATGTTTTTTCTTTGTTTTAACTGTTAAGATGCTTTTCATGTTGATGATTGATGGCATTGCATTAATTGCACTTTAGATGATAATAAAATTGGACTTTAATTTGCTAGTTTGCCAAATTCTTTCTTTTATTTTGCAGTAACTTTTCCCGCCTTTGCACTACTAACGGGGCCAATTTTGCAAAAGAAGACTGGCAAAAAACTGTTTCAACTCTTTGTGCCTCATTTTGGGTACGATTGCGGTTGAATTAGCCACAAAGCGCGCATTTCTTTATGTACAAAAAACATCCAGCTTGATTCGTAACCAGATGATTTCTGGCACATGGTTAGCTCTCAACAAAATCTAATCTGCTTTTAGCCAAAAACAAGCCACTGTTTTGCAATCAATCAATTCTTGCACACAGATGGACCAGTCTAGCCAGCTAGTCAATCCAAACTCATCTGGGCCATCAAAAGCAGCATCAGTCTAGGCAATGATCAATTCGAGTGCGCATTGCAAACTTGTCCTTACTTGTCCCTACTGCAAAGGCGAGTATTGCCCAAACGCCGAGCACCAGTGTCTTCACGTCGAGAAGTACCGACCTAGTGCGATATCTTTGGCGACACTTCTAAAAATGATGAACAAAAACACAACCCGCAAAACTAGCTTTTGCAGTTCAAAGAAGTTGCGCGTTGCTAAAATAAAACCAAATAAAAGTACTAAACTTCCTAAACAGACCACTACTACTATTATTCCAAAAATAAGCACTGACAGGACTTGAAGCCATCAAGAACGTCTGAAATCGTTATTCAAGCAGACCGCTGACCAACTGCCAAAGAATAAAGATAAACCTTTCAAGTGTCTTGTTTGTGGCAGTTACTTTGTCGCCTTGTCTGGTCTGAGAGTTCACTTTAAGCGGCTTCACGCTGAAGTGGAGCAATTAGACTGTCCACTGTGCACTGATTCAAAATCTGTCACCACTTCTACCACAATCAAAACGACGATAACATCTGTTCATTCTTACAGATTTGTAACTCAGTTGTACAATCACATTAAAATGTGCCACTCAGAGGAGGAAAAGGTGCAAAGCTTTAATGACCACTTGAAAAGGGCACTTGTTACAGCTGAGGAAAAATTGAAAAGGAAATCAAAAGAATACCTCATTGGACATCATTAGAGTGCCATTAAAACATTTTAACACCAAACATTACATCTGTATTTAATTGGAAATAAAAACTTTTATTTAAGCAGATCACTACAATTTTGTTTTATAAATTTCCATTTTGATCAACAAAGATTTTCTCATTTATGTTTAAATCAATTTTCAGTTTTTGAGCCAAATTAACACGCTGCAAAAAAGGCGCGCAAAGTTTCACCGGTGGTCAACACACAGTACGTAAAGGAAAAGGAAAAGAAAAAGAGGAAGAAAGACAAACACGCTTGCGCGCGCTTTTTTCAGAGCTTGTCTCTGCTAGTACTTGGCATAATCATCTGGACGCACTAATCTGGCAAATTTTAGTGGTGGAAGAAACGCACATAAGGTGGCAATGGCATTACGGCAAGTGTATTTAGAAACCCACTGTGCGTGGCGCAGATCACCCAAAGGGGCAATTCACAGATGCCTGGCAATGCCGGTGACGGCAGATGACTGACGTGCACTGCCGACCACTGTCGCCGCCACTGCTGCTGCAGTGGAAGAAAAAGGAAGCAAGGAAAGTGCGTGCGTGTGGAAAGGAGCAGCGCTCTCCCACTGTGCGGAGACTGAACGGACGGTTGCCCATTCTTCTCGACTGCCCATTTTTGCCTTCTGCTGCTGCTGCTGCTTCACATCTGTGTCCTCATGTCGGTTGCCTGATGAAGAGGACATGAGGATATTCTCCTTGCAAAGACCAACTGAAATAAACGACGAAGATAACACTTAATGGTGGCTAGCTGATTGGACTGCTTGAAAAGTCAACTGAGACCCAAAAGCTAGTTTTGACAAAAAGGCAGTTGCATTGATAAAGCACTCTCAGGTAAGGTGCGCTTTTGTCTGCTTGATAAAGTCTTTTATTCCATTTTTGTAATTTTTTCTAGATTGTGTGCAACAGCAATTGTCTAACTGTGAACTGTAACTTGTGTTTGGACGATTTGATTATTGACCATCTACCAGTAAGAACCGTTGGTTGTTTCAACAAAATGTCGTCTAAAAGGTAAGCTTAATAACCGGCAATCAATTGGCAATCGTTTTGACTGTTTCACACAAACTGCCAACACTTTTGCATCTTTAGATTATTTGTGCTTTTAAATCCTTTTATTCTTACTCATCTGTTTTACCTACTTGTTTTGCAATACAGTCAACCAGGTTTGTCGGAGGGCCGAAATGATGCAAATAAAATCACCTCCGAGATGACCAAGTACATCGACAGTATTCCAACAAACTCCGCCAACAGTAACAACAACTCTGTTGGCTGTGCATTCAAAAAGCCCAAGCCAGCAACTAAGGCGGCTAAATCCAAAAGAGCAACATCTGCAACTAAAGCTCTAGCTAAGACACCTTCTTCAACTAAAACACTACCACCACCACCACCGCCCCCTGACTTGCCCTATCTACCTGCTGAACTACGCAATAAGATCATCGATAAGTGTCTGAAAATGCGTGATGATGACAGCATTGGTAATGGCCCAACATCAAATGATCACCACCACCATCAACGCACACTGCACAGCATCAACGTCACCGATCTGCTGTCCTTTCGCCGGGTAAGCCACTCCTGGGCCCGGGACATTGACGACTACCTGCGCTCACTGCAATCGATGACGCTGGAAGTAGTGCCCGGGCCGCGGGAGGTCGCCGACTACTTCCACAAGCTATCGCTGCCGCCCGGCGGACCAATTAACATTTCCGAGCGGACGGTGTCTGTCGAGGAGGCGGTGGCAGTGGGCTTGGACATTGCCTCCAACTTTGGCCGCTTTTCTCGGATGCTCAACAGCTTCAACGAGGCTCGACACAGCTTCGTTAATCACGACCACCGGACGACGCCCTTTTACCACCAGCTGCCTGACGGGCCGGTCTTCCGCGTGACCACCAAGCAGCTGCCCGGGTTTGTCAACATGCTGCGAAGTTGCCTGAAGGCAAAAGATGATGATGAAGGAGGTGGCTCTGGAGAGCTGCAGCTAAGGTCCTTCTCCTTTGCCTTCCACTACAATCATCCGCGTGAGTGCTTCTACAGACTGGTCCGCCACAAGGTCGATCACTTTGCCATCATTACCAAAGGTTTGTTTAGGATGGTTTGTTTTTGCAATTGAAACCCGTTTAATCTTAAAAATCCTTTTTTTTCATTTGAAAACCCTTTTCTCTCTTTACCTCAGATCTGCCGCTTCTAATCGATCTGCTCGAGCTTTTTCCTCACCTGGAGCATTTCTGGCTGACGCTGAAGCTCTACATGCCGCAGTTTAGATTCATCTCCAGTCTGATCGACTACCTGGTGTCCCGGTACAGCCCCCAGACAAAGGCAGCCACCGAATCTCAAACTCAAACTGAAACGCCTCAGCGCCGCCTGAAGACGCTTGATCTTAACTTCCTTGACAGTGTCTTTTCCTCTGGCTGTGACATCAACAAGCTGACGCTCCTCTTGCCTCAGCTGAGCCACTTTGGCCTCACTCACCGCCTCTCCAAAGACGGTGAACTGTCCGCTCTGCTGCTCGCCGCCTCCTCCCGCTTGACCAGTCTCCGGCTGAACGCTTCGGGCTGTTCAGTGGACGACCTGTGCTTCCACCCGGACATCGCCGCCAGCGTCCAGTCTTGGTGCTCACCGCTTCGCCCCCGGTCAGGCGCTTCTTCCTCGAGCGCTTTACCGCGCTGACCCGTTTGGTGCTGGTGCACTCCGATGATCATGGCTCTACCAGTAAGCTGGAGGTAAGCAAAAGAAGAAAAGCGTTTTTTTATCAAGAACTTTATGCTTCTTTTCAAAAGCCCCCCAAAACTAAATGTGTGTTTACATTCTTTGTTTTCAGAAGATTAACGATGAGCTGGAACCACTCAACGGTCTTCCCTCGCTACGCCGCCTGACGCTGGTCAATTTTGACCTGCCTGGCGGTGGGAAGTGTAAGAAGCAACAGCTGAAATTGCCACAGGTCACCTCGCTGACGCTGGTGCCCGGCTCGGGAAAGGTCTTTCTGGAAAACTTTCTTGTTGACTCGCTGCTGCCGGTTGCTGCTGCTGCTAATGTTGCTGTTCAACGGCAGAAGCATCAGCATCAACAGAGAAAACAATTTGAGGAAGAAGATGAAGAGGAAGAGGAGGAAGAATATGATGAGGAACGCGAGAGTAGTGACGGTGATTCAGCTGCCGATGAGGAAGGTGACGAAGGTGCTGAAAATGATGATGAAACTTATTATGAAGAGGATGAAGAATTTGATGAGGAGTTTGAAGAGGAGGAAGAGTTTGAAGAAGACGAAGAAGAGTTTGAAGAAGACGAGGAAGAGTTTGAAGAGGATGAGGAATTTGATGAAGAGTTTGAGTCTGACGAAGAGGACGATGAGAACCGCCACAACTCCCGGAACGCTCAGGCCAAAAAGGTTCAAAAGGTGGTAGACGTCAAAGAGCTGGCAAGGACACTTCGAACGCAGTTTCCCGCCCTGACCACTCTCACAATGATGGGCGTCGTTTGCCGGCCTCAGCATGTCACCGGTCGGCTGGGCGAAGCTCTGGTGGCACCGCTTTGCAAGGAAGTCAATGGCAGCCGCGGTGGTGATGATAAAGATCCGAAACATCGTCAAGAGGAGCAGCAACTGCCGATTCCGCCCTATCCGGCCGACTTTAAGCTGCAGCTTCAGCTGGCGGACAGCATTGCCGCAAGTTCGCAAGAACGCTGGCGCTACGGCCAGCAGTCAAACCACCCAAACAACGGTTTCCGATCGTTGCCCCTGGTGAGGACGCCCGCTGAGCTGATGGTGAACTGCAAATGTGACAGCAAAGACGGAGAGTACTGTCCTCTGGATGAGAATTATGATGACTATTATGATGATTATGATGAAGAGGGTGATTTTGAGGAAGAGGAGGAAGAAGAAGGCGATGAAGTAGCGCAAGTTTAGCAGTATTACATCTTACACTCACACTTCAGAGCAAATCTCCTAATACAGACAATTGTTTTAAAGCTAGAGGTAGACAGTATTTCAGTTTCAATTTAATCTTGATTGCCTAAAAAGTTGTAATGATAAAGTGATGTAATCATACAAAGTAAAAGTACAGTGACTTGTTAATGGTGGTCCCAAATTAATGAAAATTTTGTTGTAATTTGAAAATGTTTGTTCACAGTTTCTGAAAAACAGGCGTAAGTTTTTTCATTGTACTTTAGTACTGTTGTAGACAAAATGTTGGATAAAAGCAAAGCTTCGGAAACTTTATGCAAGGTGGTTGTCTCGTCTAAACTAAAAATGTACAATTTTTAAGTGTTCATTTGTTTGAATTTACAATTGTGTTTCATAAAAATACAGAAAAAGTGGGTTATTGCAAAGGCTTGGGTGTGTGTGTTTGGAAGCAGAAAACGAAAAAAAGTAACCAAAAGGCAGGCGATTCCACCGACCACCAATCTAGGTTTTCTCTGAACTTGTTGAGGAATTCAAAATGCCGAACTACACGCACTAACAATAGTGTACAGCGTCTACTAAACTAGCTGTACACTCACCATTTTATAACACAACTAACAACCATTAAAACCCCATCTTCCCAATACGTGTCTTGTTTCACTCTGCTACGTCCACCAACACCACAACAAAACTGGTACTTAGATGAGCAAGAAAAGGATGAGAGTGTATGATGGCATCTACGGTCTAGCGTAGAACACATAAGGACTGATCGGATCAGCAATGAGTTTTCAGCAGTCTGGACTGCTTCACGATGACGGAACGGGATTTTAGGTCTGGTCGGCGCTGTTCGGGATTCAAACGCTGTTCTGCTGGGGATGATGGGAACGTTTTGCGCGCTCGTTGCCGAGAGCGACAGACGCTGTCGGTGGCTATGTGACGACAATCATCGTTCAATTATACGAATTCTAAAAGCAAAACAAAATTAAAATTATTGAATTGTGGTTCTAATGTTGAGGCTGGTTTTTGGGGAATAAGGACTGGTAATGAGATGGGGAAAACAGACTGGCAGAGTGTGCTTACATGAGGTAGGCTTATATACATGGGTGTCTGTCTGTGTGAGGAGGTGATTAAGGGTAAGTGAGAGGTGAACATGAGTGTGAGTATGAGTGAAAACGTGAGTCAAGGAGAGTTCCTTGTGGTGACTAAGTGCAGAGGCATTACACCTCCCCTTTTTGGTTGTGAGGAGTCCTTGATGAGTTTCTCAGGCGAGTCATAATCCTCCGCCAGGGTCGAGGACTTTCCGACAAAGTGTTCCTGATGCTAGGTGTCGGTCTGACTTGTGTTCGGTTATGCAAATGATGCGAACGCTGGGTTGCATCTCAACGAGGCCAAAGTTGAGCAGGCCATTGATCACGAGCGTTTCGGGATCCTTCTTTTGCTCGTCCTTCAGCTGGCTGAGCCTGAATGGCGACGAGGTGATGGCTTCTGCTCGCGAGGGAGCATCGGCTATGCTGCTGTTGACACCGCTGCTGTGGTGGAGTTTGTTGACAAACTCAGAGTTGAAGGAGAATGCTTGCGCTTGTGGCTGAGATTGGTGTTTGCGTTCGACAGATGTTGGATTCAGCTTGGGCAGCTGCTGAATGCGTCCATCCAGAGAACTGTTGATGGCTGATGATGAGGTTTGATCGCTGCTACCGTTGGCTGCGGAGAGCCAATGTTGGTAGTGATCAGGATGACGATGATGATGACGATCACAAGTTGTAAAAGCGTTCACGATGGCGGCAAAAAGCTTGTCTATGTGGCCTTTTGCAAAGTCCGAGTCGATGATCTCGATGACCGGATCGACTACCAGTTTGGATGGGAGGCTAGCAAGGCTCGAATGTACTGGGCTTCTTCATCGATGATGCCGAGGAAAATGAATTGGGCTTTGCAGAGCCTTACCCAGGTTGTTGGTGACTTGTCGATGAAGTCTGGCAGAAGCAGGTATGATGATGATGATGGCAAGGTGTCTGCTGCTGTTGCTGCTTGCTTGTTGTTGTTGTCGCCCATGTTGGCAGACGACGATGATGATGAAGATGGAGCGGCAAAAGAGTAAGGGAGCAGAGACTCGTTCCCAGAGTCGCGAGCTGCTGATGGCTCAGTGAGAGGATGCTCAATTGGAAGGTTGCTCCGTTGCTTGGCTGTTGTTTGTTGTTGTTGATGGCTCCCTCTTCTTCAGAAGTTGGAGTCCACGTTGGTTGTTGCCCGAGTTGTCGGACATCTAGGTGGACGGTCAAGAAGAAGAAGAGGTGTTCCGTTTTGCGAAGAAGAGGGGGAGCGATGTTGAAAGAGCGATCCAATCCGGCTCACCAATGTGGTGTCGATGTTGAGGCTGGTTTACTGGGGAATAAGGACTGGTGATGAGATGGGAAAGAGACAGGCAGACTGAGAGGCATGGTGACCAAGTGAGGATTGGTTAGGACCTGGTAGGGACTTGGTAAAGAGGCACTACTGAATAATTTAAAACTAAAAAACTTTTTTATCTAACTTCACTAAAAAAATGATGTTTCTCTCTCTGCACGCACTTTTTTGCTTCTATAAATTACATCGTTTAAGATATCGAGAAACGGTTTTCACACAACAAACAAGCTAAATGGCATCTTTCAAATGATACCAAATTTGAGGTGATTCGAACACCGGGTGCATTTTTAAGATCATAATTTCGAACTTCCCGAATAAATTCTATACGATTTGTTTTGACTTTAAAAAATACATCGTGAAAGTCATCGAGTTGTGGTTTTTGCCTGAATACTAAGCTAACGGATACCTATTTACTGGCGTTAAACTCAACAGGATTTGATTTTTGAGAGTAATTATTACGGCCAGTTAAAAACTTCATATATTAATTCCATATGTTTTTTTGTGTTTACATTTATGATTCTATAAATTACATCGTTCAAGATTTTGAAACTCAGTTTTACCTGAAAGCAATGCAAAGTAGTGCCTATCTAATAGTATTAAGTTGGGGTTAATTTGGTTAACGCAAGTAATTATTATGACCAGTTACAAATTTCATAAAAATTCTTATATTAATTCCATATGATTTTTTACATTTACATTTATGATTCTATAAATTACATCGTTTATGATATCTAAACACTGTTTTACTTGGAAACAATGTTAACTACTACCTATTTATTGGTTTCAATTTTAGGTTGATTTGACTTACGGAAGTAATTATTAAAGTCAGTTTTAATTTTTGTACAAATCCCTATTTAAGTTTTATATGATTTTTTGCGTTAACATTTATGGTTCTATAAATTACATCTTTTATGATTCTATGACGTTGTTTAGTTTAAAAACGACGTTAATAAATACCTATCTATTGATGTTAAATTTGAGTTGACTGGATTACTAAAAGTATTTTTTATTATGGATTTTCCAAATGACACTGAATAAAATTTTTTTACAAATTAACCAGCCAAGTAAACCTCAAATGTTGAAGGCTGGTGTCATTTGGTTGATCGGCACCGACGGTTCGGGGCACAACGAGCTTGCGAGTTGTGTCCCGAACCGTCGGTCGATGCCGATTAACCAAATGACATCAGTCAATGCTTAACAGCCTGATAAACAAAATAAACGCTAAAATGAAACGATGGTTCGTGGCGCGAAGCGACACTCACACCCTTGTATTTTATTATTTTAGAATGCGCCAAACGCATTTAAACGCCAGTTTTTCTAAATAATAACAAAAAATTCATATTTTGAATAAAAATCGCTCTGTCAATCGATTGTGTCGATACAATCAAATCAAAGTAAGCACATTGGCGCTGGGAAAGGCAATGCTATTTCAGCGCCGAGCCAAGGCGGGTCATTGCTGCAGACGCTGCACTGCTGCGAAGCATTGCCACAAGTCAGGCAAACTCCTCCTACAACTGCAGTCAGCACGTTAGAGCGAGCACCTCTCCAGGCTCAAAAACCGCCGATACCGCCGTTGCCGCCGCTGCAGATAAACACCAACAGTGAGCGCTTTGTGTGAGCCCTCTACAGCATGGCGGCAGTGACAGCAGACGCGGACCACTAACGCCAACCAGGACGACCACCATCACAACAGTGCGTAATAATCTCATCAATCATCTTTTTCGCAACTGAAGAACAACACCACAACTGAACGAACCATCGACACCGACATTCACCCCCTAACAAAACATTGTCACTCGCCTATCTTCAGCAACAAAGTAAGTTTTAGCTTAGGTGCTACCGAGCTTTTTGTTGTCTGCATTGGCTGCAGCCTCCTAGCCAGCTTCCACTCTAACATGATGCTACATTCTACTTTTTATCTTCAGCCTGATCTACCGATCTACTCTAGGGCAAAGAAAGAGTCAGGAGGGAAGATCGGAAAGATGAGCAGCAGCGCCACCAGCGGCGGCGAGGACGAGAGCAGCCAGCCGACGCCCTGCGGCAGCGGCGCCTCCAACGTCTCCACCTCGGTGGGCGGCGGCGACTTTGAGGTCGGCCAGCGGGTCTTCTGCTACCACGGCGACGTGATGTACGAGGCGCGCATTACCACCATCGAGCCGTCGGAGAATGCAGCGGAAGACAGCAGCTCCCTTCGCTACATGGTCCACTACCACGGCTGGAACAAGAGCTGGGACGAGTGGGTGCCGGTGGAGCGGCTGGAGCTGTACAACAGCGCCAACAAGGAGAAGGCCGCCATGACGAGGGAGAAGAAGCCGAAGCAGGGCAAGTTCAGCGGACTAGGTGGCGGTGGCGGATATTTCAATCGACGCTTCGAGGATAACGACGCGACTGGCCTTTCTGGCAGCAGCCTCGGACTGGGAGCTGGTGCTGCTGGGTCTAACGGCGGATTTGGCGGCTTTGGCAGTCACTCAGGAGGCGGCGTTTTTAGTTTTGGAGCATTTCGTGAACCAGGTAAGAGTGATATTCTTTTATTCTTTGTTTCATTTTGATTAGCTTTTGCGCGAGTTTAAGAGGCAAACATTGAGAATCTAAGTGAGCGGGTTTTGTGTTTTAGTATACTTGATGATGATGATGATTGTCAACAGTGGCAAAACATTTCTCTTAAGTAACACAGAAAAGGCAACATGTTTAAGTTTTATCAATTCTTAAAAGAAGAGAGAGAAAGAAAGTAATTTCCTAAACATCAAAACTTTAAATCTAATCTTTTGTGCCCATTTTCACTTTCCTTAGGATCTATCTTTGGCAACGGCGCAATTTCAGGCACGGTTACCGGACTAGGCCAGCATCAGCACTACCCCCGCCTGAACAGCGCTGGCCTGCCGCGAAACAAACCCGGCCCGAAGGCCGGTTTCCGACGATCTCAGGGCGTCAACGGTGAGGATGGCCGTCGCGGCGGCGGCGCTGGCGGACGCAGTCATCCTCGGGGCGAGTCACGCGGAGAGCCCGGTCGGGGCGGCGGTGATTCGGGAAGTTCGGCTCGAGAGCACAAATCGACCGGCATCGACGAGGACGACCTGCCGCCGCTGCCGGACACCAGCGTGAAGCTGCCCTCGACGCTGCTGCCGCCGCTGCCGCCCGCCACGCTGGCCGCACACCTCTTCGACGATGGGCTGCACTGGGCGCACGTGCAGAAGCTGCTGCTGCCCGTGCCGAAGGGCCTGACCAGCATCGACGGCCTGCTGGACGACTGGGCGGAGGCGCGCCGCCTCCAGCCGCCCCCCGGCTGGTCCGCCTGGTCGGCCATTCTGGTGGCGCAGCAGACGCGCCTCCTCTTCAACGGCTTCGCCCACCGGCTGGTGCTCACCGAGGTGGAGCTGCTGCAGGCGGGCATGACGCTGCAGCGGATGAAGGTGCTCCAAGAGGAGCGCAAGGAGAAGGAGAAGGCCAAGGCGGAGGCTGCCGCTAAAGTGGACGACGCCGCCGCCCAAGGTGGTCTGCAGACTGGAAAAGCTGCAAATACTGGAGGAGAAGGAAAAAGAAGCAGCTCAACCTTAAAAGGTCGTTTCTCTTGCTCAGCGCCTCCGTGGCTGAAGGAGTACACCGGCAGCCCCAAGGACATGGAGCCCTGCGACAAGGTGCTCGCCGAGGTCGACCTGACGGCGGCTCACCCGCCGATGCACCTGATCCGACTGATGATGATGGCGCCGACGCTCTTTCGCGATTGCGGCCTGGAGGTGGCCACCGACGCCATCACTCGCAGCATCGTCCACACCTTCTGGGCCGACCTGCTGGACTACATCGAAAGCCGGGCGGAGGAGCTGCTCTCCAATCCTGCCTACTACGGGCCCATCACTCAGGAGGACCTGGACTTTACCGCCTCAATCGCCGAAGACGATGACGTTGACGTTGACGTTGACGATAGCGATGAAGATGAGGAAGACGATAGCGGTGAGGATGACGATGACAATGACGACAACGATGACGATGATGACGACGATGATAATGATGATGAAGAACTGGAAGAGGATGATGAAGGAGAGGAAGAGGCGGAAGAAGAAGGAGAAACGGTCAATGTGAAGTTTGAAAACGAAGTGGACGAGGTCGAGGACGAGGAAAAGGAGCTGCTGCTCTCCGTAGATGAAGAGGCAATGTCAGTGGATGAAGAGGCCATGTCAGTGGATGGTGAAGCGTCGGTGGTGGTTGACGAAGAGGGCGATAGTGAAGAAGACGATGAAGAAAACGATGAAGAAGACGATGAAGAGGATGATGAGGAAGACAGTGATGAAAGTGAAGAAGAAGATGACGAAGAGGAAGCTGCGGAAAAGGTTGCAGCCGCTCAAAAGTTTGCGGAGATTTACCACAGCAAAATGGCCGATTGCCGAAAGAAGGTCGAGGAAGAGATGGCCAAAAAGGAGGAAGAGGCACCAGAAAATGGAAATGAAAATGAAAGTGCAAAGGAAACTGAAATGGAAAACAAAAACGAAAAGGAAAAAGAGAAAACAATTGAAATTAAAAATGGAAATGAGAGCAATGAAAATGAAAACGAAAAAGAGATACAAACCGATATTGAAAATGGTGCAGACGAAGAGGCAGAAGAAGAAGAAGCCAATGAGGAGGAGGAGGAGGAGGTTGAGGGAGACGACGACGAGGAAATTGATGAAGAAGAGATGGAGGATGAGGAGCAGGCAACGATGGACATTGATGGCGAAAACGCCGAATCCGCCGATGCTGACGTGGAGGACTCGAATGCCGAACTCGAAATCGATGAGGCGGAAGATGAAGTGTACGACACTGAAGACCGAGAGGATGAGGAGGGGGATGGTGGTGACGAAGAGGAGATGAAGGATGAGGAGGAGGAGGAGGAGGATGACGACGACGAAGAAGAAGAGGATGACGAGCCTAGAGTGGACGCTGCCGCTGAAGAGGGCGACGATGAGGCCGAGTATGATGACGACGACGACGACGACGACGGCGACAACCAGGACGAGGAGGACGAGGAGGACGAGGAGAACATTCATCAAAATGACCCCGATTCCGCCGATGCCGCCGCCGACCACCAGCAGCCCCAGGTGATTGGGAACCGCGAGCGCCCGCTGCTGCAGCTGGAGGAGCTCCAGGAGGAGGGCCACGAGCCGCACGTCCTCGTCGAGCTGCCGAACCAATTTGAGCCGGCGGAGCTGCTAGTGCCCGGACATGGCCTGATTGCGCCGCTGCCGCCGCAGGCTCGCGTCATGCCGCCCGACCACGACCTCGATGTCAATCACTTTGCCATGTTTCGCCGAGAGTGAAACCCTTGCTGTGCGCCTGTGTGCATCCCTATCCCCATCCATTCGTTCATTTTCGTTCATTCATCTAATCTTTCATTCTACTTACTGTCCATTTACTCTCTCTCTCTCTCTCTCTCTCTCTCTCTCTCTCTCTTCATTCGTCTGTGTGTTGCGGTTTTCTGATTATCACTTAACTGCTACTTGATGATTTATTGTAGAAGGCGTTACTGTTTTTGAGAAATTGAAACACTGCACTTTGTATTTCAACACTTTGCTTGTTTGTTTTTGCTGCACTTACTTACTTACACTGTACCTGTTCGGCGCTGCCCGCACCAATGCTCGTCTGTATCAGTAGTTTCAATAAAGTTTGTTTGTGAGATTCTCAAAATGTCAAAGTACTCCTTTTTTGGCATTTACAACACACTTTTATTGGTTGATACACTAAGAAAAGAATGGAAATGTTGATAGTTTGAGTTTTTATGATGAAAACCTGTAAACTAAACACTTGAAAAAGGAAAGCAAGAAAAGTAAACAAAAAGAGGGCAGTTTAAGGAAAGAAGAAAACTTCAGTTTTGAAGGGGATAGTTAGAATTCTTGTAGAGGAGTTTAAGAGAGAGGAGCTCTAATAAAGATGGGAAGAGAACATTGTGTGGTGATTAAACAAATGAAGATGCTAAAGAGTATTGTTAGTGTTGCAAAAAGAATGTTAGAAAAAAGAAAAAAGAATGTAATTTTAAAAGCTACAAGTGAAACTACTAATATCACTAGGCAATATATCATATATTGAGAGGGAAAGGTGTCAAAAAAGTTACTCACAGGTTTTACTAGGAATTAGAAAATGAAAAGCGTCGTTATGAAAAGGGGAACAAAAATGCAATCAGGAAAAAAGAAGAGGAAATGTTGTCTATGTCGTTGAAATCTCAAAATCAAAAGTGCATGAGCCATCTCCCCTTGTACCTTGCTTCATCATCACAAAAGACACAAGTTTTGTGTTACACTACAGCGTGATCACCAGTCCGCTTGTCCACAATGGTCACCTTTTCCGAATTGCGATCAGATCCGTTGCCAGTGAGCAGATTTTCTCCCTTCAAGGACTCTCCGTTTCCCCCGTTTTCACTTTCCTTCTCAACCAGCAGCTCTTTAACCTCGGTAGTCAGAATAGAAGAGGAAGAAACGGAAATGGTCGACAGTTGAACAGTTTTCACCGGGGCGCCCATCCAAATGCCGCCGTCGTCCTTCCGGGCCATCCACTCGTCGGATGGTTTGGTCCACACTGGACCATTGTTGTTTCGAATTCTGCCGCTGATACTTTCTACATTGCTGCTGCTGCTGTTGTTGTCCTTGAGACGACCATTGGTAGCGGCCATTTTGGCGGCGATTGCCTCAAGGTTTGGCAAAGCAGTGTCAACCGCCGCCGCCTCTTCAACAGCGGTGCCGGAACTGCAGCAAAAGTGCTTTGACCAGTGTTTAGACATTGTTGATGTTGCTGGAGCTGGGGCCGATGATGATGTCCTTGACTGCTTGGTTGGTGTTGTTGGGGTCGTCGTTGCCGTTGTTGCCGTTGCCGTTTCCCCCGATTACCTTCAAAGCCAGTTCTGGATGCTGAACAGCCTTAGGAGCAGCTTCCAAGTCTGATTCCAATCGAGTGCAGAGAACTAAACAACAGGTGAAGAGGCAAAATGAAAGGTAAAAGGCGAGGACGATGAGAGTATTGGTGCTGAACATAGGAAAGACAGGTGTGCGGAGAAACAAACGCTAAATGACGGTAGTTAAAGATGAAGAGGAAAAACATTAGTTAGAAGAAGGCAAAAAAGTGATGAGCGAAAACTAAAAATTAGTGAGCCAAACTAAATAGGAAAAAAATTTAAAAATCTTTTGTTACTGTTCAACCGGTATTTTACAGAAGCTGGCGATCATTAATAATAACTGCAAAGTTGGCTTGCAGCCAAAATAGGATGGCAGTGGTGATGGTCAAGTAAAGAAGCAAATCAAAAGAGTCTGTGAAAACAAGCCATAACAAATAGTCTGCGGCTGACATAACACCCTCCTTACTAACAAGTAATCTGATTTGTTGAGGAAATTGCTGGAGAAACAAAAGGGGTCAACAAAAGGAGGCAGGCAAAAATGAACTGCAGTCAGCAGTGGAGGCAAACAAACAAGCAAGCAAGCAAATCAAGGGCAAGTTCAAACCTCACAAATGAATTGAATTGAAGAGTGGTGGAGTGAACGAAGAGAATCGGGGGCGCCAATTAGAGGCAATTGAAACCGCAGCAGCGTCGGCGATGGCGGTTTGCGAGAAAATGAACAGAGAGAAATGGTTGTGGCAAGTGCGACTGGCCTCACAAATTGCCACCACCAGTGTACCAAAGAGAAAGAGAGCTCACACAAAGTGTGTGTGTGTGTGTGTGTGAAAAGAGAAACGAAACGGGGCCCAACTGTTGTACACTGCAGGAGAACGTTTGCTGCTAAGCGCCGCTCAGTGCAGAGAGCAAATAAAAGAGCACTGCAGCGCCCTCAAATCAGCAAAGTTACCAACTAGGGCTAGTTATCAAAAACTAACTTGCAAATAATGTATTTTTTCTCTGGACAAAGTTTCAAAACGGTAGGTAATGAAAACGCAGAAACACAAACACAGACTCAGACATGCATTAAGCACTTTAGTGGATGAATGGAGAAGATGGACGCAAGTTCTAGTACCTTTTTTCATATTAAAGAAAAAGAATAATAGATTTATTAAAATCACTTGAAAACATGACGTCATTAAAACACAGTTTTTCAAATTTCAGCAACGTTAATTACACTAAATTCAAAACCATCATAATTTAAATTTTATTGTGCATAGTTTTCATCGATGATCAAGATCCTGTCATTTTACTTTCAAAATCATTCTTTCATATTTACTGATTAATCAACCACTCAGGCTTGTTTAATTAAAATCCACATAAAGCACTTTCCAGCCTCACTTAATTAGTACATGGAAATGCGCAAATGCGCAGTCCTGAGTAATGACTTGATGAGCGTGTTCCTACTAAAGTGCACTCTGGCACAAACCAAGAATGATGACGGAAACTGCCTTCTAATTCAGACGAAACCCAGTTGACCGTGAAAAAGATGCGGTTTTAGGGGAAACTTCAAACCAAGAAGAAAGCACTTTGCCTGTCATCAGGGAGTTTCCAGTAATGGCGTTTTTTAAAAAATGGGATGCATTTAAACAAACAAATTTTAAAAAACGTACAAAGGCAAAAGAGAATTAGGTTAAATGGATTCCGCTAACTCGTGATCTTTTTTTCAAATTTAATTTTTGTTTTTGTACCGCTCTTTCACTTGGGACTCAAACTTTTACCTGTTATGCCAAAACAGTTGTCAGGCAAGTTTTTAACGATATTTCATCTAGTATTCTCTAGTATTTTCTATAACCGAACCAAATCAAATTAAAAACCAATTTGTCATTTTGAAAGCATTCTTTGGCAGCGGCACTTAACAGTTTTTCTGTTTGTTTTGACTGAGAAAAACCCGGAGCTTTCAGTAATGGAACAAACCTGACTAAGTGCTGGTGGTTCTTACTTTGTGCATTAAAAGAAGCACGAGTTTTTAATTTTTTCTCTATCACCACTTTATCTCAACCACTACTTCATTTCCAGACATTTCGAGGTCATCACGACTGCCAGTAGCTCTAGCAAGGTTGTGCTGTTGGGACCTGGGGACCTGACTAAAACTGGGCCAGCCCATTACCGATTGAAATGATTTGCGCATTGTGCGTGTGCTTTAATGGAATCACTCCTTTGTTTGTCGGTAGAACCTGAGTAGTGTGTTTTTGTTGGTTGGCTGGTTGGTTTGCAAATTGGGGTTTAAAAAAGTGATGATTTGCATGTCCCACTGGAACAGACGATTAATTGGTAAATTGTTTGGCGGAGTAAATTAAATGCTAGAAACTCTCAGCGGTGTTTTGATTGCCGCACACTCAATCTTGTTTGCTGGATTTCCTGTGAAAAAAGGCTAGTTTAGATGCTCTCGGTAGCCTTCATTGTTTAATTAACAGTGAGTTTTAAAAGCATTGCAAAATTAGTACCTGCAATGCCAAAAGCTTTTGCTAAATGCAATCAAGGCTAAAGTTGTTGCAAAAAAATTAAGTATAAGAACTTCAAGAATTAGGTGTCGTATTTTTAGTATGTTTTATTATTTTTCAGAAACACTACAAGGTTAATTGTGAGATGTTGTTAGTAATTTTTGTGTGTTCAATTGTTGTGCAGTGTGAGCAATAATTGTTGAATGAGTTTGTGTGTGTCCTCAATTCAAAACAGAGTCGTTAAGCTAATGAATCTAATTAGAGCAAAAGCAAAAAAGAGTTTTCTGTTGTTGCTGCTAGGGCTACAGTGAAATGTAATTGAAAGAAATCATAAAATGTTCATTCAATAAACAGAAAATAACTTAAACTTCAAGCAACAATAGTTTATTTTTTTGCCAATGAAAGCAATTGCCAAATCGAGGTTGAAAAGTTGAAAAACGCGTATGTTTGTGATGAAAACTGTAGTTTGTCTCATTCAAATCAACTCAAAAGTGTTTGTTGTGTTTGCCAATGTGTTTGAAGTTCCTCGATAGGTAAATCGTTTAATTGTTGTGTGATTTGTGTTTAGGGATTCAATGATCTAACTTGTGTGCCTTTTGTGTTGTATAAGTGTAAGCGTGTGTGTGTTTTGTGCCAGAGTGAAACAGAACTTCCAGTGTCATTACTTCATGATGACGTCTCCGTCCTCATCAAAGTCCAGATTGTCCTGGTGCTGGTCCTGGTCCTTGTCGGTGTCGTCCTCAAGGAAACCGTCATCACCATCATCACCACCAAGATCACCTCCATTATCAGCTCCGTTATCAGCTCCATTGTAGTCCTTATCAGCGCTCATTTCAGCATCAACAGCGCCACCACCGAACTCGTCCACCTCGGCATCGCCAGCGTCTGAGGCGTCCTGACGAACGAGCATCCACTTGCGTTTGCCACTGACTGCCACCTCTACTTTGGCGTCTTTCTCAATCATCATCATTCCCATCATCCCCATCATCATCATGTTCTTACCCTTGTCTTCTTTCTCAGTGCTGAGGTGACTTTTCGACTTCTCAACTCCTTTTCCTCCTCTTTCCTCACCTTCATCATTCTTATTCTGTCGGCGCAACAGGCGATAGTATGAGTTGAGAATGGGCAACTCGTCAATCTCTGGAGTGCTGATAGTTCGTCCAAGGCGGCCAGAACGACGCTTTAGACCTTTTGCCTTCAGCGCCTCGTCGTAAGTAAGATTTCGCCCCTCCAGTTTGCTGATGTTCTGTTGAGAAGGTTGAAAAAAGAAGAAAAATAGATTGGAGAGTAAAGGATCAAATGCGTGTGATAACAACTGACTGATTGACTGAATGAATGAATAAACGCGATAAAGAGAGCTGATGATAGCTATGACGTAAAAAAAGAGAGTAACAGAAGCCTAATGAGCAAGAAAAGTAAAGGTAGAAAAACTAAAAAACCGAGCTGTTGCTAATGAAAACAATACTAATTAGTTATTTTTTTGTTTGTTTTCTTTTTAAATCGAAATATTTTCTTTTTTAGCTGTTAATTAATTCGCCGATTTAGCTGGTGTGCAATGATTAAATTAAAGTATTGTTTTAATTAAAGCTTTACAACAACAAACACGCTTTTTAAACTTTTTGGCCTGCAATAGATTTACCGGCTGCTTGTTTTGCACTCTAGTTTCGTCACGCTGCAAACTAAAAGTTTTAAAATTCATGAGATCATTGTTAAGTACGTTGCTAACGGAATTTTCTGGTTCTCTAGTCAGTCGTTGACCTCAGTTTTAACCACAACAAAAACCTTTCAAGTGTTAAACAGAAAAAACTTTATTTTTATTATCTCTAGTCTAAACTTTAGTGTTTTTGTTTTTTTGTTAGCAGTAGAGGCCCAGGTAAAGTTAATTTAGAAAATGCTGTTTTGTCTAGACTACACGACACAGCAAACCTTAAAAGAAAGAGCTTTCCACACTTTCAGCTTTTAATTAGCCACCTACTAACTAAAGTGCACACCGCTTACCTCTCCACTAAAGAGCGACTCCGATTCAGTGGAGGACATTGAAGTGGCGATGGTGGCCGCCGCAGTAGCTCCCAAAGAAGAAGAGGAGGAGGAGGATGAAGAAGAGGAAGAAGAGGCGTAGAGCATGTTCACGTGCAGATCAGCAGGCATCTTCTTCTTTTGTGACTCCTCCATTAATGATGGCGTTTTCTTTCCATTTTCTTCCTCTTTTTCAGCTGGCCAGGTCCAGGGCTCCTTCAAGAGTGGTTTTCCGTGGAGCTGGTTGCTGCTTAGTGGCGTCGGCGGCGGTGGTGGTGGTGTGTTCACCAGTCGATTCGGCGGTGGCGAGAGCATCGATGACTGAGCAAAAGTCTTTGACGACGACGACAAAGATGTGTCCAGTGAGGCTGATGCGCCGGTAGTGCTCTTGGCCATTGCAGTTTGGGGTGAGGAGCAGTTTTCAGAAGAAGTGGGCGTCGTAGTGGTCGTCGTGGTGGTGACAGCAACCTCCTCAATAATCACTTTGATCGGCGACTTGTCTGATTCCATGATGTTATTTGAATAGGGAGAGAAAGGAATGTGTTTTTGTCTGGTCTAGAGAAAACGTTAGGCCACAAACTCAAATGCATTAGAGATTATTGTGAAAAACCTATTACCTTGAAAAGAAAGTTGTTGAAGAGAAATTAATGTTGGTTGTTGGCTGACGGGGGAGAGTTGGAGTGTTGTCTTGCACTTGTTGAGACAGCTTTTCACACTAGCTTTTATTTAGTCACTTGATGATCAAGTTTAGTGTTGATTTTGAAAGTGATTTTCTATTAAAACAAAAAATTTCTAGTATCGACGGTAGTTGGCTTCGTTGGCTGGCGGGTGACGTCGTCGTCGGTACACGACAATAATTATAACAATAAAGAAAATGAGCGGCATTTTTGATGTTTATTATTGTTGCTGGTTGAAGAGGTGGTTGTTGTTGCACTGGTTTTCAGGGCTGTTGTGATAGCGTCTGAAAAGACGTCCTCAATTTGACGTTTGTTCCTGACTGAAAAAGGGGTAAGGCTTTTTTCGGTTTCAGCCGTGTCTTTCAGTGGGTTTTTGTAGGTTTCAGAGACTCCCGTCGGCTTCTGAGCAGTATTCTCTTTTTTGTCACTTGTTTTTCCCGGTGTGTGTGTGTGTCAATTTGGCGCCCATTGTGCAACAGAATCGAGTCGGCAAAGCTCATTGGATAAGCACCCAAAAAAGGGGATGAGCAATTGCGGTGGTGGTACCGGTTTGTAGTGGTGGTGGTGGTGGTAGAGGTGGACATGCGCCAACCAAACACCCGGTGGTCTCTTTCATTCCAATAACCTCATATTTTTCATACTTTTACGTGGTCTTTTTGCCTTTCTCTAGGTCAAACTGTCTGTTGTTTGCTGATTCCTTTTTCCGGATTGAGCCCCAAACTTTGAACTGAACAATCAATTTAACTTTTTTTAGTTTTTGGTTAGATAAAACAAGGAACTATGAGTTTCTTCACCTGAATGTTTTTATAAAAACATAACAATTTCATTAGTATTTACCTGAGTATTGCGTTTGTAACTGGAAATAAAACAACCCAACTATTATAAAAGTGGAATAACACATAAGTGATTGATGACTACACATGACTGGTTGTCGTCGACTTTTGGCTGAGTAAATTGAAAACAATTAAAAATTATTGTAATGATGTTTTTCAGTGTTTATTTGTATTGGATAAAAATGTTTGGCACACAATTAAAAGCTGTAAAGTTTATAAAATAAAAATAAAAAGATAAACAAAAGCAAAAAGTTAGTAATTAGAATTTTTATAATTATCATCGCTTTAGCATTTTCTTGTTTATGTTTTTGTGTATTTTTCAAATTAAAAATTCTGGCTTAGTAGAGTAAATTTCATAAAGGCACTTTGGTTGATTTATTAAATTAAAATCAAAATGTGATTGACAAAACTTAAATTATGTTTTGGCACAAGAAAAACAAAATTACCACATTTTAAAACTAAATTAGTCTGAAATTGAATAACGTACAATCAAAGTTCTGGCTAGCCAAAAAGCACTGTTCAAAAGAAAATTTTTTTGCACGGAGCACTGCACTCTGTTGCACTTTAACTACTGCAACCAAAATTCTCCAGAAAAAATTTCGTTTTGCCTAGTGTTGAAAAACTGTATTTCTTTGCCAATGGCAAAACAGAAGTCTAAACATAAAATACTAGCAGCGATACCAACCTTAATAGTGAATCAAGTTGAAGTGAGTCAAGTACCTAATCGCTTTATATTTTTGTCAACATACGCCGTCATCTGCACTTGACTACTACTGACGCTGAGCTGCCGTCAGCAGTAGAACATTTGATTATCAGTAATCAACATGTTAACTTTGTCCATGTTGATGATTCGGAATAGGGGAGTTGAAATGAGATGATTGATCAAAGCCCCTTAGGGGTGGTCACCAGGAAAGAGAAAGGGGAGGAGATGGGCATGCAACTGCAGTTGCCAAGTGAGAAAAAAGTTTAAGTATAAAGTCAATTAAGCTAGCGACGCCAATTATAAGCTTACAAAGGTCAAGGATCTTTTGACTGTTTTGACTAGAGAAAAGTTGTTGTGTTGAGTTCCTTATAAAAACTCTCTGTTGTACACTGACGCCCCCAACTTCCCTGGTTTAGCAAATTAGGAAACCGTTATCAACAACATCTTCAATGTCTAATCACAAGGTTTCTTCTTTACTTCACTTCAACTCAAGAGACGGAGCACTGAAGGTGACACATGCAGCAAGTTAAATGTTAGTGGTTTTTTCGGTAAATAAAATACCGCTAAAATAAAATGATTCAAAAACGTTGGCACCATCTATCGACACAGAGAAACAAAATCACATTTCCCGTATATCATTCCGTTCATTAGACAACTGATTAACCGATTATATTTTTTGTAGCTTTTGCATCTATTTCAACTTATTTTTGCAATCAATATTTATTTTTGTTCATTATAGTAATGAAGTTTTGTACATAAGTTGATAATGAAACACATTGTAACTACAGAAAGTACTCTCCAAAATAATGTTAGAAAAAATAAAATTACTTTAACACAAAAAGAAGCAGGTAGGCACTTGCAGTAAAGGTCAAATCACATCAATCAGGTCATTCTTCCATTTCCTCCTCCTCATTCTCCACCTCTTCAACCTCCTCGATGTCCTGTTCCACCACTACGACCACGACCGGACGATCCAGCAGCTCCTTGACCGTGGCCATCAGACGATCAGCGTTCTCCACCACGCTCTTGTACACCGGCAGACGGAGCACCTCTGGCAGCTTGCGACTGGGCAGCCACTTGACGGTGGTCAGCTGACGGCCCATTCGAACGACGTCCTCCGCCCAGCCGGGCGGCTGGTAGCCCAGCTTCGCCTCCAGAGCCACCAGCATCTCACCTAGCTGCGCCAGCTTGCGGTCAGTGGCGCCGACCAGCTCGGCGGCCTCCAGTGACTTCTCCACGGTGAAGGCCTTCTCGACGTCCTCGCGCCGGGCGGCCGCCTTCGCCTTCGCCTCCGCCACCTTCTGGTGCTGGCGCTCTCGGTAGCGGGCCAGCGTGCGCGCCCCGATCAGCTGCCCGTTCAGTTCCTCCCAGAGACGGGCCGCCTCCTGGAGCGTCCCACTTACCATGCTGCCGCGCAGCAGCTGCGCCGCCAGCAGCTGCTTCGTCGGCGCCGCTGCCGTTGCGCGGCCAGCGCCTCGCAGGCGCCAGTTGATGCGCGCAAAGCGGTCCAGAAGGCGGTCAGCAGAGCGGAGCCACTTGGCGGACGGCGGCGGCAGCGAGCAGAAGGGCACCTCGTGCTTCAGGCGGCGAGACTCGGCGCGGAGGTAGTTGCCGGCGGCTTGCAGCTTCTCCAGGGCGGCGGAGATTTCGGCCATCAGCTGGTCCTCTTCGTCCTCGTCCTCGTCCTCGTCCTGTCCTCGTCTTCGTCCTCCTCGTCGTCGTCGTCGTCGTCGTCTTCATCATCGACGTCACTGCTGCTGCTGCTGCTGCTGCTACCGTCATTGCTAGAATCATCCGAGTCGCTTGAATCCTTGTTGTTGGAATTCTTGTTTCCTGAATCCTTGCTGCCTGAATTTTTGTCGCCTGAATCCTCTTCGCCACTGCTCGAATCGCTCAAGTTTTTTATGCGCTGTCCCCCTTTCTTCTTGTTCTTCGCCTTCTTCTTTTCAGCCAACGAGTCAACGGCGTGCGTCAGCATCCACTCTCCCGTCTCCAGCAGTCGACTGAGGACTCGAGAGCGAGTGGCCAGTTCCGGCGGCTTCATCTCTGCAAACTTGAGCACGTTCTCGCAGAAGGCCGCGTAGGCAGAGAACTGCGAGGCAGAAGTGGCGTTCTTGGGGGCGAGGCCCGGACGAGGAGAGCGGCGGTTCAGGCGCCAGTACGGCTCCAGGCGGTGTGCAATCTCCACCAATCGGCGGACGGAAGGATGGCTGGAGTTCGCAGCTGGAATTGGAGTTGGAATTGGAGTTGGAATTGGAGTTGGAGTTGGAGTTGGAGTGGGTTGGAGTTGGAGTTGGAGTTGGAGTTGGAGTTGGCTGGCTGGCAGGCTGTCCAGAACCAGGGGAAACGGTGGCATTTTTGGCGGCATTGGCTCGCTCAGCCGCGCTTTTAGCACGGGTGTACATGGTGATCGGCCCGATTTCTTTGCCCGAAACGTGCTGAATTGCTGTTGGGGTTGAAAGATAAAGAAGGAGATCAGTACCAAAATAAGAAGACAGCTAAATATCTCGGGCGACTTACCACTAAAGAGAAAGAGAGATGCTTTGCTAGTAGTGGGTAGTGGTAATTTGAGACAAAATGCAGAAGTTCTGGCGAAACGAGGCGCACTGGTGTGAGTGAGTGAGTGAGTGTTGCGGTGCGGTGCTGTGTGTGTTTTGCGATGACGACGACGACGAAAGATGAGCCCGAAAGATGAGAAACTCAAACAGGCAACCAGGCGACCAGAAGAAAACGGCTACGGGTGTTGTTGATAAGGATGCGGATAAACAGAGGTCACAGAAGGAGTGTTGCCCTGTTGATGGTGGAGTAGGGGAAGGGGTGTGGCACTGCTGTGACTCTATTTAGCAAAGCTAAACTAAAAATGACGTGTTGTTGAGGCAAGATGGTGACCATCACCGTTACCACCACCACTGTACAGCAACTGCTTTGCTGATGTCGATGTTGATATCGCTAGCTCGTCGAATAGGAAGATTATTTTCTGGTCACTCGCACCCTGGTGCTGCTGATCTGTTTGAAGGTGTGTAAGGTGTTTGGCAGGGTCAGACAGTCAATGGCAAGAGACTGAGAAGTGACAAGTGATGTTTCCACCACTTCTGGCGCTGTTTTAGTCGATGCCAGTGGCGTACAGTGTCGGCGTGCTCTCTCTCTCTCTCCCTCTCACAATGTGTACTGGTGACTGTGCAGGAAAGCGACTGACAAAACGCTTCTTTTCCCTCTCCTTTCTCTCTTCCCTCTTTTCCCTCTTGCTCGGGTCTCAACTTTCACCGTAACTGGGCAGTCACTGATTTAGATTTTCTGGCTGAACACTTTGCTGCTGCCTCTGTTGCTGGTCATTTGCGGCACACACTAAAAAATGTATGCGTCTGTGTTCCGCGTGCACCGTCCACTGTTTTGCCGAAAATGTCAAGCAAATCATGAGCAAAGTGTGATCATGTGCCTCAAAAAACTCATCTATTTCTGCTCTAGTGGACAGCATTGAATGAATTGCATAGCAAACTGAACTCCCGCCTGACGTCAAATAAAGCTTTTGCGTCAAATGTCAAACCGGTAGATAAAAATACAGTTTTAGTTGCAAAACTGTTAGTTTCCGGGTCAAACTCGATTTGACTAGTGAACTAAAAGCAAAAGCAGTGCTTGCTTTTTTTAAAAGGGCAGCGTTTTTAACTCAATAATTAAACTCAATTTATTTTCACGTATTTAAAATTTTATCTGTGTCCCAGATGGCGCTATTCGAAGCAAGTTGAAGCCATTTTGTTCTTCTTTAAACCAAACCAACAGGTTGCCACAGCAACAGCAGCGATGCGGTAGAGCGGAAACAGAAATCGCAAAAATGGCATTGCTTTTGGTCACCACGACAACGCCCACCACTACTACCACTGCCACTACCACCACTACCATCACCAGTACTACTAGCACCAGCACCAGTACCACTGTCACAAGCATCAGTGCCGCTAGCGCCAGTGGAGTAGGTTCCCTCATCTGCGAGCGTTCGGCGCTCAGTGAGCAGTGAAGTGCTAGTGTTTTTCCTTCGTTGTTGTGTTGTGTTCTGTGCTGTGCTCTGAGCTGTTTTTTGCCTCTATTTATTACCTGCATTTTTCCTTGTTCAGCATCATTCCTGCTCTGGTAGTGCCTTTTTTAGCAAACTCTACCACACACTAACTACTAAATTTTTTCCCTCAACTGTTAGCCACTATGGATCAGACCCCAAAGCAAACTGGAAGTAGGCGTGCTGTGCCCAACAAAACTCAAGCTGCCCCAACCGACAGTGAGGAGTACGAAGTGGAGAAGGTGCTCAGCAAAAAGGTGATCGACGGCACGGTGCAGTACCTGATCAAGTGGAAGGAAGAGGAGGGCGGCGAAAAGTGGGAGAACAGTTGGGAGCCGGTTGAAAATCTGGTAAACGCCCTTGCAAAGGTTCGCCTGTATGAGGAGGGCGAACTAGAGGCCAGGAAGAAGCAAGTGGCCTCTACCTCTTCTGCTGGTTCAGTTTCTGGCCAAACCAAGAGAAAGGCTTCGACCTCTGCTGGCCCTAGTGGCCAGACGAACCAGCAGAAGAAGACGAAGTGCGAGCAAAAGCGCATGGAGCTGATCAAAAGCAAGACTCTGGTGAAGAACGTCGTTGCCATCCATCGCAAGGAGGGTGACAAAGACGAGACAGAAAAAATCGTCGTCCACTTTGAAAATGAAATGATGATTTTCGTATGTAAAATGTTTAATGTTTTTTTAAAAACTTGTGATCCATCGTTTTGTTTACCTTTAATTGTTTGATCTAAAACTTTTTTTTCTCTATTACTTTGTTCACATACAGGTTTCATTTGATGAGCTGAAGCTGATGAGTGCTGCCAATATAAAGAAGGTCAAAGAGGAAATTAACACCTGGAACGAGTGTTTCGTTCAGAATCCAACTTGTGATGATGAGGATGATGATGATAGCGATAACGACGAGGATGGCGATGGCAAAGACGGTAGTGCTGGTGGTGCTGGCCCCAGTGGCACCAGCGCCAGCGCCAGCAGCTCACACCTGAGCAAGAAAGCCAAGCTTTCATAAATATAATTCAAAACCAATTGAATGAACTTGTGCTGTACCACTGATGTGTCTGGGCAGTTCTCTTTTATAACTCTTGACCGATTGGCCAAATAAAACATTTGAAAACAATTGTTTTTTCCAGTTTTGATGTTTACAAACTGACTCAAAAGATGTCGCCGTTATAGTTGAATTTTTAAACTTGAATTTAAACTCACAATTTTTAAAACATTAAAAAAGTTTGTAGCAGTTTTAGGCAGTTTATTTTTATTTTTTTATCATACTATTATAATTGCAAAAATTTTTAATTATCTATAAAAAATGAATTTTTTTAATTTTTGTTATTAACCATGCATAGTTTATTTTCTAATGAACACTCATTTGTTTTTCAAACTGAGTTTTTTTAGTATTTTTAGTGTTCTACTTTTCTCATCATTTTATTATTTTAAATGTTTGTAGCGTTTTTAATTTTAACGCATTCAATTCTAATCACGAACTTGAAATGCCAGCAAACAAGCATACAAACAGACAAATTGAAGAAAACGTAAAAGAATTAAAAAAGTGAACAAAATAAAGATCAGAATAAAAACTTACTTACCAGTAAGTACAAAAAACTGTGCACGCACGCAAAAATAAGACAATAAAAAGGGAACAAATGTTTGTACAAACAAATAAAAATTTATTGCAATAAAATAAAAATTATATTTTGGACATGTATAGTTAATTACAACGTTATTTTCTAAAATCATTTTTAAAATCAAAACAAAAATTTTAATTTGTTAAAAAGTATGGTTTTTTATATATGATTTATTGATATGATAAAAAACTAAAAATTGCAAGTTTTGCCAAAATCTCATTTGTATCTGATCAAATCAATGCAGTCAATAACATTGCACTGTATTTGTGCGTCAACATTGTTTCCTTGTGTGTTTTAATTTTTTTTCATACTTTTCTCTTCTTAACACCTTTTGCCACTTTCATTCAACTAAATTTAATCATCTCAACAACATTTGCGTGTTTGCTTTTGTTTCCATTGCGGTGTTTGTGTGTGCTTTGCATGGTTGCTTTTTCTTGTTCACACTTACTCTGTCTTCTTTTTAGTTTTTTGTTGCACGATTGACTTGATTATTTTCCTAACATAAACGATTTGGTATTTTTTTATGTTTTTTATTTTGTTTCAATTTTTGCTCCCAGATTTTTGTGTTTCTGTTTAGTATTTGCTACTGACAAATTCAAAACTGTGTTTATTTAAATGTGTTTATGATTTTGCGCGTATGACTTTATCACATGATTTGTTAGTTAATCTGAAAAGTAACAATCACAGTTTGCTTATTAATCAGCAACAATAACAAAACAATCTAATAAAAAAATAAATTTTTTTGAAATTAAAAACACAACTAACAAATCAAATAAAAACATGTTTTAATAATTATTAAGTTTCTAAAATTTGAAAATAATTATTTAAAGCATGTACTTGCAAAATTATATTGTAGAAAACTTAATTTAGTGTTTATTCAAAGATTTGTTAGTTTCAGTCACTATTCAATTTTTTGCATTTTTACCATTAAGTTTTAGAACTTTTTGTTTATTGAAAACATACTAGTGAGTTATAAAAACAAAATATAAGTTTTTATTTTCTAAACACGTTTGTATTTTTTTATTTTACATGTTTTTGTTGTATTTAGTATGTATTTAATTAGCAATAAAAACAAAATTAAGCGGTCATTTTTGTGAGCTCAAATGAGCGTAACTTTAGTAGTTATATTATGTTTTAAATTGTTCAAGTATAATAAAATTAACAAAGTTTTAAAAAATTAGATTAAAAGGTTAGATAAACTATTTTTTCAAAAAATGCTTGTTGTCCTTTTGGCGGGCGGCCCGGTAGGGCAAAAGCCCGCTTATTACTTTGCCAGTCTGTCTGTCTGTCTGTCTGTCTGTCTGTCTGTCTGTCTGTCTGTCCGTCTGTCGGTCTGTCTCTCCCTAACACTTTCAATTCTAGCTATGTTCCAGACATCGTAGAAACGTGAAATTTGGAACAGAGAGACTTAGTACAAAGTTATATGTCGAGTTCGAAGATGGGAGTTGTAGGACCAAAATTGACCCTAGAAAAGGGGGTCCAAAGTTTTTACAGACGCCCCCTGCTGGTATCATCAAAAATTTGGCCAACTTGAATGTTTTTGCTGCGACCATGCTTTGACCTATGACTAAGTAGGACGATATCAGAGCGATATCACCAAATGTTTTGTTTACAGATAAAGTGTTAGCCTAACACAGTGATTGCATAAACGTTCCTCAGCAGTGACAGCCTCAGTGCCGCGAGATCTGACGTAACTTGACCACTGTCAACTTCCGTCGACGAGGGACCTGCGAGCGAAGCGAGCAGGGCCCGAGGAGACGGAAGTTGACAGTGGTCAAGTCACGTCAGAGATTGACGGCAAAATAACTCAAATGTTTTAGCTGTGCAAGTTACGTCAGAGATCGATGGGTAAAATAGTTTTAAGATTGTAGCAGTGCACAGCTAACGACCGCGAGGTCTGACGTGACTTGGCCAGTGTCAACGTCCGTCGACGAGGGTCTCGCGAGCGAAGCGAGCGGGACCCGAGGAGACGGACGTTGACACTGGCCAAGTCACGTCAGAGATTGACGGTAAAATATAATCAGTAAAATCAGTTTAAATTAACAAACAGACTACAGATACACAGCCGCCCGCCACTACTTTGGCTTGCCAAACTATTTTTGTTTAAAAATATAAAGAGTGACAACAGTTTCCCATACTCAATCGCCCCAAAATTTTCTTATACTAAAAAATTATTGAGTTGCACATCGTTAAAAAGCTAAAATTCCCCTGATTACTAATATGTAAAAATCTGAGTGGAGCCCGAAACGGTTCTCGAGAAAACTGGGTCCGAGCTGTACCTTTGGCTGTGCTTTGCCCATTGCTCCTTATGCCATCTAGCGGGGTAAAGCCGTTGCGCTGTTGACAAACTGCATATTTGCAAAGTTGCATATTTTGGTCAACTTTGGACCCGGTTTTCTCTGGACAATTTTAGCTTTCCGATGATGTGCGACTCAATAATCTTTGAGTATAAGAAAATTTTAGGGCGAATTTGTTGTCACTCTTTTAGCTAAAAACAGATTTTTTCAAAATATCGGTAAACATAGTTTTGTTTTTGTTTTATAAACGCTTTGTTTAACTAAAAAACTTAAACAGTGAAAAGTTTGCATTTTTTGATAGTTTGTTAAATGATAATTTAATGTTTCTGTTATTGCAGTTTATTGATGAACAAGCACATTTGCAAAAACTTACTAAATTGACAAATGATAACTAAGAAAAACAGTGCGACATTCAATCTTAGTTTTGATTCAGTCTTGTTTTTAAACCATTCAACTGGTGGTTATGCATTTGTCATTTTTTTGATGATTAACAGACGCACTTCACGCAACGCTATTTGAAAACATTCGTTTGCTAAATTTTACAACGCTCAATTAAAATGAAAAAAATTAACATAAAAATGTCTGCTTAAAATTTCAACTTCTTGTAAAATAAAAGAATGTCACTGTATTTTTGTTTATTTTATTGCCAAAAGTCAAATATTTAAATTTATTTTTGGATAAATGCAAAACAAGCACAATTATTTAGAAACGTTTTAAAAAGCATGAATTTTAAATGCCCAACATCAGTAATACTTGCACTTAAATTGATGCAAACAGTTTTAGATAAATTGGTTTCCAATTTAGTAAACTTGTTGTTGAGCAAGTAACTACTGTTACTACTGTTGTTGCTGTTTGTATTTATAATTTCAAATTAATAATTTATAAACCTAGTAAATCAATGTTGAAAGTGGTTGCCCGTCAGTCAGTCAGTTTAGTGTATAAGTAAGATTATTGGAAAAAAGACGGATAAAAATAAAATAAACCGAAAAGAATAAAAACGGAACAAAATTAAATGCGTGTCAAATTGAAATTTGCTCAAGCAAACATTTTTTAAACCGTTTTTTTGTGTTTTCTGCTCTGTTTCTCATGCACAAATCAGAAAAATATTTGCCGTTTAACTCTGCCCTTGCGGTGTGGCGGTGTTGTTGTTGATGATGATGTTGCAATTGTGGTTGCTGTTGCTGCTGTTTTCTCAAGGTCAATGTATTCTGTTTGTTTGTGTTGTGCAGAAGTGAGTAGTTTGTTGCGTGCCGAACCCAAGTGCGTTTATAAATGATTGAAATTGCTAGAAAAATTAAGGATGAAAGCTGCTGGAATTACAGATGTAAGGAAAGAAAAATAGGGGATGAAAGGTTAAGAGTGAAAAATGACCCGTACGACTGATAGACAAGGGTGTGAAAGTGTGCGTGTGTGTGTTAAAAAAATGATAAAGTAAGTGATTGAGAGTGAAGTAATTCAGTGCAGAGAAGTGAACCTTTGGCGGTTTTGCACCGGCAATTTCTGCTGTAAATAATTTAGAACTTTATGCACATTTCGTGTTAGTAGTTTTAAAATTTTTCAAAATGGAAATTGTGGTAAACATTACTACAAAAACTAGTAGTAAAACATTTTACTAGTCAATTTACTACCGCAGCAAATAGACATCAACTAGTAAAACTACAGCAGTTTTAAATGATATTTGTCGTGATTTTATTTGCGTTTATTGTGCTTGCGTGCACTAAAACAACTTCCAGGACAATGCATACTCTTTATCTGATTCAATTTATTGCTTCATCCTGACTTGGCATCTGTTGAAAACAATTGAAAAGTTTTGTGTATAGATTTTTTACAAACAATTGTCAAATAAAAAACTAGACTACAAACACACTCTCTCATGGGGGCAGTCATTCAAACGTCTGTCAGACGTGAAACAAGATTTTAGCATTAAAAAAGAGAGAGATTTTCAAATACACAGACGTCTGCTGTAAAGCACCGTTTGATACTTGAGCCGGAAACCGGAGATAGAAAAAATAGTCATTCTAGTTTTGGATAAGCTTTTGAACAAATGAACAGACCTAAGTTTTTATTTGTCTTTGTTATCTAAGTGCTTTGTATTATTTTTTATTGTTTTTATTGACTAATTAGAGTTGTTGTTTAGATCTGTTTAGAAAACACTGTTTTTTTGAAACATAAATAAAGCTTCTGTTGACAAGTGGCAAATGTCTGCGTAATCAAAAAAAGTCAGTGAAAGTAAAATATAAGAACCTCGTATTTCGTTTACACTTTTTGTTGCCACGTTTTTTTCGCTTTAGGTCCAATTAACGATGTTCAGTGAGTTGAAAACAAATCTGTTGCAATTTCTCATGTTTTTTGTTTGTTGGCCATTATCTATTTATAACCGACATGGTCGACCTTTAAAACAAATTACGCAGTAGTACGAGCAAATTTGGCAAATGAACATTTTTGCTTTTTTTCCTTTTCACACACTGCTTCCTATGTTTTGACCAAAAGATTTTTTGGTAGTTCCGTCAAATGTTGCATCTGCAATTAGCGACACGCATCTTGCAAACCCATCTTCTTTTTATTAGTCCAACAACTTCAACAACAACAACAGCAACGGTAGCAGCCATAAAAAATAAAAATAAAATTCCACAAAATCAGCTCAGATCCTTAAGCAAAGGAAAGTAGTAGCAAAATTTCTTAACCAGCTTTCTCTAACAGATGCTGATGTTGATGCGAATCAGAACAAAAAAATGCTAAAGCAAAGCAAAACGAAAACAAAAAGTACTTATGACAGGGCAACAACAACAAAAGAGCACAGCAACAGCAACAGCAACAGCAACAACGACGGTAGCGGCTAAGCCAAAAAAATAAAGATGCGTTAAATTTTTTTTTCATCGAGAAAAAGATTTGATGGTTTTAGATTTTTTCTCTCTGTTTGTGTCATTGTGTATATTTTAAAAAAAACATTTAAATGGAAAAACAGTAATAATTGTAGAGAAACGGCGACAATAATTATCAATAATTTTTCCCAATCGAAATGCAAACAGCAATTTGTGTTGTTAACAGTTATTGAAAAAAACAGTTGTTCAGACAGTGGGAAAAAACTGTTTGCCTAAGATGAGTGCAAAACGACTAAACCAATAATGCAAAATAGTTATCTGTTTGTTTTCCGTTTATTTAAGAATTTATTTATTTCGAATTTAATTTTTTGTTTGACAGATTAAATACAATCAATATTTAAATTTTTTTGTATAAAATTTTGTTTTGTTGTAGCAAACTAATAACAAATTTATTTGCACGGTTTTTTTGAAAACATTTATTTTTAAATTGCAAAGGTAACACAAAATTTTGTATAACAAGATTAACTTGAGCTTCTATTGTTGTAAGCAGTTTTTTCAAAATGACATTTTGTAAAAAAGCGTTGTCATTTTATTTTGTTTAATTTTTATTTTATATTTTAAAAATACATTTGTTTTTTATAAACTTTTTTAAAATCGTTTTTTTATTATTTAATTACACGTTACGCTAATTTACAAAACAAAAAATGACTGTTAAAAATGTATTTTTTAACCGTTTTAAGTTTATTTTCTTTTTGTTTAATAACCAGCCACGTTTTTTGTTCATTTTAAGCACAATAGCAATAAAAGTAGTTTATACGTACTTAAAAGTAACTGATTTTTTTGTCACGTTCCCAAGTGCCAATTTGATGCTGACATAGTCTGTATTCAAATTCATCAAACAACAGTCAGCAAAAATTAGTTTTTAAAGTGATTTGAAAGTCTAATTTACTGATTGCTGCAAATTTTATGTAAAAACGAAACTGTTAAAAATACCATTTTTAAGTGTTTATGATGAATTTTAAACTTTGTTGATTAACAAATAAAATGTTGATAAATTTACTGAAAAAATCCACTGTCTAGTCAACAACAAAAAAATTATAAAAAATTATATTTTTAATTTTATAAAATATCAAATAAAAGTTTGTTTAGAAATGTGAAACTTTGCAGTTAAAAGTGAAAACGGCAGCGTCAACTTTCACAAGCAGATTAGTGTCAGCAAATTGTAATTTTTGATTTTCAAAAATGATAGTTTTTTTACAAAATAAAGTGTACAATGAAAATTTTTTACATTTAAATTGCAAGAAAATTAAAATTTAAAACACTTTATTTGATAGTACTAGTCGAATTAATATTTTCATTACCACACTTTTTGTTGTGTTATTTTTGTATAAAATTTATATATGTCAGCATTTTTTCACAAATAAAATTTTGCAAACAACAAATACATTCTTTTGTGTTATTTTCGACAGGTTTACAAACGTAAAAATTTTTTTACTGTCATCAGAACTACCATTAAAATTTTCAATGCTTATAAATAAATCACAATATAAATTCTAAACTGTGGTGTTTGTTTTTAGGTTTATGTTTTTGCATCCAAACAAGTCGTAAATATAAATTAGCTCTATTAATTTAGTTAATTTGTAGCTTAACCTTGCTATATGATAACGGAAGTTTGGAATAGTTTGTATGGGAGTAAAAACTTTAGTCAAAACCTGATGGCAATCTAAATCCTTGATTTAGTTTTTGAGATGTTCCGCTGTTTCAACCACCATCACAGTTACTAAAAACTAATTTACATAAAATCGCAATTAGTAAAAAGTTATAACTGTTTAAAAAGTAATAGTTGCGTTTGTGGTAGAAAACCAAAATTAATTCAAAATGATAAAAAATGCGTTAAAAAATTAAAATGTAATTTTATTTTTTATCTTTTTGACTAATCCTTTATGCCGCAGAAAAGATTAACATGCATTTAAAAAATTACATTTTTAAAAAACAAAACTTGATTTTTTTATTTATAGAAACATAGTTTCAGAAAGTTTTAAATATTTAAAATTAATTAATAATTTTACAAACGCATTTTAACTAAATTTTATGCAAATTGTGCTGAGCATTGTTTTGCAGTTGATTTGCAAAAAATTGATAATCGGAAAATTTGCCAAACTGAAAAAGCAGGATAAAAAATCCTTTACCGTAGTACAACTTATAGCAAAAGTTTTCACAGAGTTTGTCGTTCTGCTAAACTAAAAGTTGAAGTAGCAGCAACATTAGTAGTAGTTTTGATGATGTTGATGACAATGATGATAATGAGAAACAGAAAAATGCTGTTTAGTGCTGTTTTTTCATGTCTTGTTCTCTTGGTCCTGCCATTGCCTCTCGTTTGCATCTAAATCTTGCTAATTAGTTCACACAGGGAAATGGGTTCAGTGGTAACTGAAAAAAGTTTTCAGTTCTGACTGAAAAGTCTGTTTTTTTCATCAATGATTGAAAAAATTTTAAGTCATGTTTGAAAAAAATGAGCTTCAGTCACAACAGAAAAATATTTTTCAGTCACAACTAAACAATTTTTAAGTCACTACTGAAAAATAGTATTTCGGTTGTGATTGAATTTTATTTTCAGTGATGACTGAACTTTGATAAGTGTTTTGTTAAAAGGGTTTTTGTTGACATGCGCTCTGATGAATGGCGTGTGTGGCGCAACTGCTTAGTCTATGGGCGCTATGCGGTTTGAGGTCTAGGGTCGCGCGTTCGAGTCCGCAAACTTAGTGATTGTTTTAGATTCAAAAGTCTTTCTTTCTAACTGGAAATAGTTTAGAAAAGTGACAAATGAGTGTTAGGTAGATTCTGGTTAGCTTAGAGTGCCATAGGAGGATGACGCAATGCAAAAAAGTTTAGGAATAAAAGGTAAAAGTAGGTTAAACAATAAGCAGTAAGCTTTTTGCAATATTTAACGTTTGTTCACTCTATTTCCATCAAAACCCATGCCTTAAATAGTAAAAGTAACTTTTGCAAATTTCAGTGATCACTGAAAAAAGTCAAAGAATTTCAGTCATGACTGAAAAAAATTTTCAGTTGTGATTGAAAAAAATTTCAGTTACGTTTGAAAAATATAAATTTCAGTCACGGATGAAACGTACCCTTTTTCTCCAGTGGTGACTGAAACCATTTCCCTGTGTGTTTAGCGAGATTCAGTGTTTTTATATTTTGTTCAGCTATTGCTTGTTTCTTTTTATTGTTTTCTTTTGTTTTCCTTTTTATTAATGTTATTTCCTTGTATTTTTTGCAAACGTTGATGTATAAAAAGTAACACACAAATATAACGTTGTTTTAATAAAAAAACCCGTAATATAATAAAACAGCAAAACCGATAATTTTTGGCAATTACTACAATTACCAAAAAACATTTTTTATGTTTTTGAGTTGTATTTTGATTTGTAAGTAAAAAGTTTGAAAACGTTAATGTTTTTAAAATTGTTTATTTTTCAAACTTACAATAAACAGCAACTTTTCACTTTTGTCTGAAAAGTTGTTTTTTACTTCTAAAAACAAAGTTTTATTTGTTGCTGATTTTATTGTTGTTGATGCAAAAATTACAAAATCTAGTTTGCGTCAATTGAAAACAATTGTTGAAGTGCAAAAAAAGTTTATGATAAAAACGATTTATTTATGAGTGTACTACAAAACTGGCATAAATAAAACCAATCAAAAACTTAATTTTTTAAGCAAAAGTTAAAATACAAAAGTGAAAAAATTGTAAAAATAAACAGAATTTGCATTAAGCAAAATTTTTTAAATTTTTGTTTTCAAAAAGTGACAACAAATTCGTTTCAAAATTTTCATCAGTTCAAAAATTATTAAGTTGCACATTGTTGGGAAACTAAAATTTTCCTGATTACTAATATGTTAATATCTTAGTAGAACCCAAAACGATTTCTAAGAAAATCGGGTCTAAAATTGACCAAAATATGCAGTTTTTCAAAAACACAACGGCTTTACTCCGCTAGTTGGCATAAGAAGCAATATGCAAAGCACAACCAAAGGTACTGTTCGGACCCAGTTTTTTCAGAAATCGTTTTGGGCTCTACTTAGATATTAACGTATTAGTAATCAGGGCAATTTTAGCTTTTTAACAATGTGCAACTTAATAATTTTTGAATTGGTAAAAATTTTGGGGCGATTGCTTATGGGAAATTGTTGTCATTTTTTTGCAATTTGTTTTGTTTTTTATTACCATTACATTTTATAAATTGATTTAATAAAATTAAAAAATTAAACTAAACTTGCACATAGTTTAATTTTACATTTCTTTATTAAATATTATTTTAATTTATGTGTTTATTTTTATATTTGAGAAAAAATTAACTGTTTTTTTTGTTTGCCACATTTTTTTACTTTTTTAATTTGTTGTCTGTACCATTTGGGTCTTCTTCCTTCTTGACCAATTTTAAGTGGTTTTCAAGCATATACATTTTTTTACATTTAAACTAAACAGCAAAAAGCAGTTAAAGTGGGCAGCAGTGTCTTCATTTCATTTTTAAACAATAAATTCTATTTTCTGTCGTTTTTCTTTCATTTGTTTTTAAGCTTTATTTCTGTTTTTTGCATTTTTAAGTTTTTTCTTATTTGTATTTTATTTGCAAGTTAAGTTTAACTATTTTGTTGAGTGCACAAATTTTTTGTTATTTGCCAAAATGGTTTAAAATTTAAAAAAATTAGAGTTTATGCAAGCGTCAACAAACAAAATCTCAAATAAAAAATTGAAACAAAAATAAAACATTTTAATTTTTCAAGTGTTTGTACAAATGTTGTAGAGTTTAATTAATTTTAATTTCAATAAATTAAACATACAGGGTAGTCTACCTAAAGTGTCACTAAATATCAATTGCCGGTTTAAGCATAAAATTAAATTGTTTTTAAAAACTAAAAATGTTATCTGTAAAAGTAACTCTTTTATGCTCAAATTGGCAATTAAAATATAGTGACATTTTAGATGGCCCACTCTGTATATAAGAGCTAAAACATTTTTTTTCAATAAACAATAATTTGTTTAAACCACAATTAGATTTGTGATAACTGCTATAAAGAAACACCAAACTTTTTAGTAAAATTTTTAAAAATGATTTATTTTTTCATATAACTTCAAATTGTTTTTTCTAACTTAATTAATTAAAAAAATTTGCAGTTTTTTATTGCACAAAAATGAAACAGATCACCAGAAACATTAGTGGAGACTACAAAAACAGCAATAAAACCAACTTTAAAAACCATAAATGAAAAAAGAAAGAAAAAGAGATAGATAGAGTGAAATAAATAAAAAAAGTCGAGCAGTTCATGTCAGACATCCGCTGACATCTGTAGCAGTGACTTTGGTAAAGTGTGTGTGAGTGTTCGGCTGGTTAGCCAGTGAGTTACATCATAAATACTGCATGAAAACAGTATGTACAAGGAGCTAAATAGAGCTTTCTAAAATGAGCCTCAGTGACTGACAAGCAACAACCCGCAAGAAGCAGACATTGAAAAACGTGATGTACAGAATTAAAAGGAAAAAAAGTTATTGTCTGACCCTTGTTCATTTAGAAAGTTGTTTGCCATTAGAAAAAATAAGTGCAAAAGAAAAAAGAGAAAAAAGAGGAAGAGGAAAAGTTTGATAGTGGAAATTTTCAATCTGTTCTAGAGAGAGAGAGAGAGAGAGAGAGAGAGAGAGAGAGAGGAAGAGAAAGAGAAAAAGAGAGAAAGAGAGCAGTGCTCTAAAAATATGTACGTTTGCCGTCCTTTGCTTGTGAATTGTAACTCTAACATGTCTGGAAGAAAATTAAGCAAAGTACTGGGAGCAAAAACAGAAAAAGCTAATAGCAACTCATTACTTGGGCAGTGAAACAAGAGGGAAAACGATCAGACAAACACAAAATGCTGCTTGATAATCAAAAACAGAAGAAAAATGATCAGAAGGGCGCAGAAAAGGCGAATCAATCTTGCCCGGGGCAGCCGACGGCAATCATTGCTTTCCCTTTTTACGCCCCCTACTTTATCATTTGGCCTGGTTTTGTTGTGCACTGATTTGTCGTTTTTTAAACATTTTTTCTGTTGCTGTTAAAAGAAAACTGTCTTCAGCTTGCTTGTACTTTAACATTCTGCTTTGAAACAACTTTTTGCAAGCAAGAAAGTGAGCCTAGAGGACTCTCGTTAAGTTAGGTAGTGTAAGTGGCAGTGTGTCTAAGCAGGAGTAGTTGTCTCCAGCACACACACACATTACCCTGAGAGTCTTTACATTTTTGTTGCCCGTCCAGTGCTGGCTTGCTTGTGCACTGTGTGCACTGTTGAAAGTCAAGGTTCAGGCGTGGAGCGGCAATTACTGTACACATTCTCACTTTCTGTCTCAGTTGCAAAAACAGCAGACTAGTCGTCGTCGTCGTTTGAGGGTGAAACCAAATTGGGCTGAAAGTGGGGTGAAGGAAAAAATAAAAAGAAAGAAAAAGACACAAAAAATGGAAAAGACCGCCGGGGATATGGCCATCTGACTGACTGGCTGGTTATTGGCCCAATAATGGCCAATAGGCAGTTTAGTTTATTGGCCGTACAGCAGCGAGTGATACAAACAAGTGAATGCGTGCTGGTCAATATCAATTGAAAATGATAAGCATAAAAATTTTAATTATTTTAACAAAAAAACTGACAATTTTTAAAAAATACTTTAACAAAACAAGTTTTAAAACTTTTGAAAAAGTCAGTAACAGCAACACATTTTTTGTTAGTTTAAATTACAGCTAACTAGCAGAAAATAGCAAAAAACAGCTGTATTGTGTCAAATGCATAATCCCCCGCCACAACACCAGCAACAAAAAGTTTCACTGGACGACAAAAAGTTTGAGTGAATTTAGTGGAAAAAAAGCAAAATTTTGCGTTAAAATGCCAAGGCTGCGGCAGTGGTTGAAAATGAATGGCTGTTTCTGTTTGGTTGAATTGAATTGAGTTGAATTGAAAATGTGTGTGTACACAATTGAATTGAAAATTTCTCCGAATGGCTATTGCGAGTGAAATGAGTTCATAACCGGTATCGGTGAACATCAGTACAACAAAAGTGTCAGGATAAAGGGCAAAAATCAAGACAGTGCAGAAAACATTCAATTTATTTTACGCTACTTTTTATTTTTAGTATGGTTTTTTGTTGATTGTTTGCAAAAAAATTTTTTTATTTTTAAAGTTTGTTAAGTTTGCAAAAATTTAGCAAGTTTTAGTCGGTTTTTCAGATACTTTTTGAAAAATTCTACAAATAACAAAATTATTATCTAAACAAATATAAAAATTGTAATATATTTTTTATTTAAAACTGTTTAAAATCCCAGTTTGTTGTTATAGATAAAAAATTGTTGTTTGCTTTTTTGGAAAGCAATTAAAACAAAAGTTCAAAAAAATTAAATTTTTGCGCAAAATGCAATTAAAGTGAGGCAAAATCAAATATATTTTTTATTAAAACCAATATTTGATCTACAAATGTTTAATTTTGTCAAACAAAAAAAATTGTTAGACAATCATTAAAAAAATATGCAAAACCAGAACACAAAATTCCAAAAAAAATCTAATAGTTAAAGTTAAAAACTTAGTCGACAAAATAATTAAAATCAATATGTGTGTATGCACAATTCATAAGCAGCAACAACGGCAGCAACAAACTAATTGCATTAAAATTTGCTTTTTGTCTTTGATGAATAAACGCTGTAGGGATCTAAAAAGTAAAAAATTATTAAAAATAACTAAACGAAATTTTGATATATAGACAAAACTTTCCTAAATTAAAATTAAATTATAAAACAGTAAATGAAAAAAATTAAGATTGCATGGCAACTGTTTAAAAAATGAAGATAAAAAGAGAGAATTAATTTGAGTGAAAAATGCAGTTTTTGTTCAGGAATAGCATTCAAACACTCTATTTTCTGTTTGGTTTCATTTCACTCGTTCTTTTCTTTAGTTTTAATGTCCTTAGCGTTTTCAGTAAAATAAAAACAATTTTTTGTTCTATTATAATAGAGTGTTTTGTTTTGGCAAAGTCATCTAATGGTTTTTCAGCTTTCAGACAACTTTACCCACACACACTTGCTGAAAACTGAGACCCTTTTATTCCAAGTTTTTATTTGTTGTTTTTTTATTTATAGTTAAGTTGATGATTGTTTCTATTGTTTTCCATTTGGTTTTTATTTGTTCTGGTTTTTCGTTTTTACTGTAAAATGATTGTTTCCGTTTTGCCTTATTTTTTATTATTTATTGGTTTTTTTTGAAATTTGTTTTTTAGGTAAACCAAACGTCGATGAAACAAAAAACACTCATGCATTAGTAAAAAATAATGTTAAAATGCATCAAGTCTAGTACAAACCCATTTTAATAAAAGTTGTCATTGCGTCCACCCTGGCTGCATGTTGTGTCAATTTTCGTTGCTATTGATTAAAATATAAACATTAACACTACACTACAAATAAAGCAAGTTTTTTACATAACAACTTTGTGCAGAGTGTTTGCCCATTTTTTATTATCTACTTGCACTTGGTAAATCACCTAATTCAGTTATTTTTGCGGTTGTTAGTTCAAACCACCGTTTTACAGCCGTCTGTCAGCTGGCTACAGCTGTTGTTTTTTGACTGTAAAAAGTATTTAGTAAAAAGTTTTAGCAGTTACATAAAACAACGTAAATGAGAGCAAAATTAGCTAATGTAACAACAGCAACAATAGTAATAACAGTAATAACACCTGAAACTGCAACATTAGGGCTTCACACTGCTGCTGATGCTGCCGCCGCCGCCGCTGCCAAAAATTACTTGCCAAAATTAGGTCAACAGTGAACCCCCGCAAACTTTGATCCGGAGAGCTGAGGGTTAGGGTAAGTTCATCATCATCACCTGACAATGGCAGCAGCAGTAAAAGCAGAGACAGTTTCATCATCACTCCTGCTTGTTGTGGTGTGTGAGCGTGTGTTGAAAAAGTGCGCGGGCACAAAAATGTGAATAAAAGAGGGAAAAATAAATGGCTAATTTTGTGAGGTGAAACCCTCACCAGTGTACCACCACCCAAATTGGCTTTACCAATTTGCTCAATTTTGCTTGTATTTGTGTGTGTGTGCATTACCTCCTGTATTGTGACCAGTTTTCTTTCCTTTTCATTTTTGTCGGCTCCCTCCTCTTCACTTCCTTTTTTGCTGCCGCTATTTCTCATCTGCTTTGTTTGGAAATAATGCGCTCCCGCCAAATGATATCACTTAACGGCGGTGGTGGTTTTATATCACTACTACTGAGTCACTGTTGGCTGCTGGTAAAAAAGCGTCCAATGCCCCTGCTGCGACCGTTTTTTTCTTTTAATTTTTGTTCTTTTCATTTTCATTTTCTTTTTTTCTTTTTCCCTTTTCAATTAATTTTGGCCAAGAGACGCATTTAGTAAGGAAAGTAAAGGAGTTTAGCTTTTTCTGCTGCCGCCGCAACGGCCGCAAAAGCTCAATTGACTTTTTTGTCTCCCGTTTTTATCAGAACCCTTCGCTGTCAAAGTGAAAAAAAGAAATTAGCGTCACTTCGACAGGCAATCTGCTTTACCTAATTTGGTTTTTGCGCGAGCAAAAACGGAGAATAGTTTTTTCATGAGTTTGTGATTCTCTATCTCTAATTCGCTTTTCACCATTTATTGTGCAATCATGACACTGTCTGCCTTCTTTGCTGACTGGCAGACTGCTGTCTGCTGTTTGCTGTCTTGGCCGCCTCACGTCTCAGCGATTCTTTTTGGCGACAGTAATTGAGAATGGAGAAATGGAAAAGTGGAGACGAGAAAAAGAAAAAAAGACTGCTCAATCGAGTTTCACGACAAGTGAAAACAGATTTTGCGTGCTACCATAAAACGAAGAGTATCCAAATAAAAGGAAAAAAAGAGAAAGAGAAAGAGAAAGGGAGAAACGAACTAGAATGGTGATCAATTTAAATGCACCGGTGTGTGCATCTGTGTGTGTATGTGTGTGTTATGTTATGCAGTGCATCTCAGTCTTTCTCAATTTGATGCGGTAAAGCAAATGCTTGCCGCACACAGCAAAATTGCCTTCAATCGCTGGCGCAATACAAGGGCAAAGTGGTTTGCTGCAAAAAGAAGAAACAGGAATAAAAATTTCAATTGAGAGATGCTTAAGTGAACTCTTAAAGGAAATAAAAAAACAGAAAATGTTGAGAGGCCGCGCGTGCATTAAAGCGATAGTCGATGGCGGCAGTGGCAGAAAACATCGTTGTTTTTAGTTTTTTTTTCTTCTTCCTTTTCTCTTTTTTTGTTGTGTTTGCTTGTTGTTCAATGTTTGGCGGTGATGATGGTGGTGGTGGTGGTGGTGATGGTGGTGGTGGCAAGTGCCCCAACTATCCAATTAGGCAAAAACAAGAAGTCTGAATGCAGCAGTGGCTCAAATGGCTCCAGTCATCAAGTATTGAAAGTCCGTGCGTGTGTGTGTCATTCAGTCAGTGAGTGTGTATTTGAGTGTCCCTAAGTGTTTACACTAGTGCCTCCTTTCTCCTTTCACTTTTTTTCTTTCTATTCAGTATTTTTTGTCATCTCATCATCCTTTTCCTCCTTTTCATCCTTTTCTTCTTTTCAAGTTTTCATCAGCATCTTTTTCTTTTTTAGTGGTAAATATGTGTGTGTGTGTGTGTGTGTGTGTGTGTGTGTGTGTGTGTGTGTGTATGGCAACCAGGCAAAGCGAGGCAATGCAGTGAAATGCAGAGAAGTATTTTTCACTGTCCAAATTTTTTTAAGTGCAAATGTGTCTCGAGTGGCGATGATTTTTTGTCTAGAAAAAAGTTTCAATGGGGATGACGATGATGATGTTATTGGCCACTGATAAAAACAAACGCAAAAAAATATTTGAAAAAAGGTTGCTGGTGCTGCTATTGTCGTTTGATGTTTTTTTAAATGACTTGTTTACAAAAACAAAAGCTACCTCATTGACACTCTACTTTTTGTGATAATCAGTTTTGGAAACTTATATGACAGTAGAAATTAACAACATCATTTTCACCTGTAAAATGAAATGCGTTTATTTATTACATTATTGCACAAAGTATGTTTGTAAATTTCAAACAAAATGTGTTTTTTAAGCCTTGATTTTAGTTTTTTAATACAAGTATAAAACAAACGAAAACAATTTTAGTGTATTAAAACAACATTGTTTTTATTTTTTGTACTAGAAGATAGAACAAGTATTGCCTCAGAATAGCCTCAAGCGTTAGTTGTTTTTGCGTGTCTTGTAGGTTCAATTTGCATATTGACTGAGTTTGCTCTTGTTAATCAACTGACTAGCACTGGGCAATAAAAAACTAAATTACTGCAATAAAAAGGATGATGAGCAAAAACAACAAAATGGGTAAAAACATGTTTTTGCAAAGCATTATTAGTTTAATGAGTTTTAAATAAAAAAATTATCGCATTTAAACAACAAAAATATGTGCTAAGAAGTAAAAAGTAAAACTTAAAAGAACGTCAACATCACACGTCAACTTAACCACACTTGACCAATAAGAAACATGATTAACGACCAAACTTGTCATCACTCAACTTAATTGCCCTTTATGCACTCTATCATGACTTGCTTACCAAGAACTTGCTGCTTCCACTGTTTAGTGAGTTACAAAAGGGTAACGTGAAAAGGTTATTTTGCTCAAAAATTAAAAAGTAGTATACTAGAACGTTTTGCTACCCTTTTTTGAAATAGTTTCCCTTCTCATCTCTCTCTTTCCCACCTCATTTTTTCCTCATTTTTTTGGTCCACCCACACTTGAACACGGGCAACCTAGTGCCTTAGAAATCTAAATTGAGAATGAGGGAGAGCGAAAACAAGAAAAGTGGGAGAGAGAGAGAGACCAGCAGCAAACCTCAGCAGCAACCCAGGCCTCTTTTGCCTAGTTCCCCTCATTCCCTCTCTTACTTACTCTCAAACACATGCATAGAAAATAGCAGCAGCAGCAATAGTAGTTGAACTATGAGGAAGTAGTAGGCAAGCGAAGAGGAAGAGGAAGAAAAAGAAAAAAAATAATGGAATGGATAGGATGGGGAGCAGAAGAAAGGAAAAGAGAAAAGGCAAAAACGGTCGTCGGGCAGGCGGCTACCCTCAGCAATTGACCAGAAAAGAGGAGTCTTGAAAAGGCGAGATGAGAGAAGGAAGAGAGAAAGTGAGTGAGAGGCAAGCAAGTGAAGACTCGGGCTCTGGCACATCTCATCGGCACTTGCTGTTGCTGCTGTTCACTGCACGTTGAGCAGTGCTCGGCGACGGTAGTGGCACTGCAACTGCCCTTTCTCTCTTCACTCTTCTGGGCATCCTATTTTCCAAAACTTGCCCCAGCGACCAAGTTCCATCACATTCTCGTTCATTTCTATTTTTGCCCGTTTTGTTGCACTCATTGGCCGCTTTTCAAAATGGCCTAGTCCGCGACTTCTTCCTCCTTCTTTCTTTATCAGCTGACGGCGGCAAAATTTTATTTTGGATTCCTTTTTTTAATCCACACTAAACTCTTTTTTTGTTACAGTTTTTGTGCTCAGATGAAGTGCACTAATTTTTCATTGTGTTACTGTGCGTTTATTTGAGCACATGTGTGCTCAACGGTGAAAATGACAACAACGGCAATAACAACAACAAAAACAGACGACTATTTTTGGCTGAAACATTTTTTCTCGTTTTCTCAGTTGGCAATGCTTCTGTGATTGGAGTTGATTTTTAAGTCAAATTTGCTGAAAGAAAAGATTTGTACTGGTAAGTTAAAAAAATATTTATTAATTCACAAAATATTTGCCAGGTAAATTGAAACAATTTTTGCCAAAAATTAATCTTGTTTGCAAGATGATTTTGTAAATATAACGTATGAAAAGAAATACAACTAAAACAAACTTTATTTCTGTGCTGCAATGTGACAAGGAAAATTTACAAATATAAAATTATAATAAACAAAAAAATTAAAAAATTAAACTTGATCATGTGTCTGTTGAGATTTATCATTAGATTAAAGTTATTCAAATTAAAAATTTGGTATCACTTTACTGCAATTTTGACAAACATATGAAACTTTAGTTTTGTTTTTGGTTTGAGGAGTCTGCTCAATTGTCATTGTGACTGGTCAAATCTAGTGTCGCCTAGACGTGATAACTGTCTAAAATTGACATTTGGCTTAAAGATGAAAGCAAACAAAGTGGACATAATAGAAGTTTCAAACTTTTGTTCACAACTGCAAAAAGCTCATTTAAATAAAAATAACTGTTTCACATATTTCACAGTGTCAGTTTGACAATCAAATGTTATCGGTTTATTGTTTGTTTTATTTTCATAAACATTTCAGTCATCAACAAAACATTTTTTGACAAGCCAAAAATAAAACATTTTTTTCCAGATAGCCAATTAAATTGAAAATGATAAATTAACAAAATTAAAAAAAATATTTAAAAAACTATTTTTTCACAATTTTTACGTTTTGACACATGCTGTGAATCTGTAAGTTATTTACTGAAATTTGGTTTTCCTGGGTTCCACTGTGATATTTATACATTTGCAAATAAGTCAATAAAAGCTTTATAATGATGTGCGTTTCAATAATTTTTAGATAGATGAAAAAATTAAAAACATTTTTTTACTTTTTAAACATTTTTATACCTTAAACAATAAACTTAATTATTTTATAGTTTTAAAACAAATAAAATAATTTAAAAAATTGTTAATTTTAATTGCTAATTAATTGCTAGTTAATTGTTAAGTTTTATTTTTTAAACGCAAAAATATACAATCATTAATCACTGCTGATTGTTTTAGAAAAAATTCTTTTTTCTAATGTTTTTAGTGCAACTCATTTCATATTATCTATCAGTTTTGTTTACACTTTTATTAACTTGTCTTTATTATACTAAAAAAAGTTTTACAGTATTTTGTTTTAGGTTGACTTTAGTGAAAATAAAATAGCACAATTTTAATTTTTTGCATTTTTTAAGTTTACTAATAACAAAGCACTTTTTTTTGTTATATTTGTTTTCTAAAATTTATTTTTGAACGCTTTGTAGTTGTCTAACTTTAACGTGAAACGGAATACATATGTAGGGCACGACCAAACAGGATGTGATCGTTCTTTTTTTAACCCAAAAGTGGCTGTCACAAAAATGCATCTTTTTAACTTTTTAAAACTTAAACATAAAAAACGAAATGTTTCTTTCATTTAAACATTTGTTTTTTTGTTCACATTTATTTAATCTGCATTGCTAATGAATGTTTTCAAACAAAGAATAAAATTTTTAACCCGGAAACACATTTGCATCTACATTTGCAAAACAACTTGCGACATTTTTTTCAAATTTTAAGTTTTATACTTTTTTTTGTCACAATTCCTTAAGTATTTATATTTTTTTAGCCAAAAAGGTTTTGTTCACATTTTTCCTGTATATTGTCATCTGTATTATTTAGTATTTAGTTTTTATCTTAGGCATTATTTTTGCAAAAACGCTAATGCGGCAACAGTATTTTTATCACTGAAATTTAATTAAATAATCATTTTTCATGTCGCATGTTACATGACCCACAGTGCACAAGTTTATTCCAGAACATGCACACACTGAGTGCTGCTTTTATTGAAATACGGGGTAGACTCGTATTAAACATTAAATAATCATAACCAGCCGTTTTCTATCATTATTTTAAGTTTCCTGTATTAGTTTTGCTTCCTCTCTATCAATCAGTATTTTTCTAGCTTGCCCATGTTTGACTTACCAAGTACAATTTAATTTTCTACCAACGCACCATGTTTTACAAGCTGCTCAATTTTCTTTTTCTTGTTCAAATAACGCGTAATTTAATTAAAAGTTTACATTTAATTTGAAATCTGATACTATTGTTTACCGCAGACAATTGATCCGTTTTTTGTTCTCAAACTTAAACAAAATTTTTTTTGTTGTTTTTTAACTACTTCTATTTGTTTTTTTAAATAAGCAACTAAAAAATAATTTTAAAAAACAATAAAAATGCTGTTTTTTGTCTAACATAGATTAAAACATTTGTTGAAACATTTTTGATTTAAAAAACTTGATTTATATTTGTGAGTTTTTTGTTTTTACGACACGGAACTAATAACTATTAAGCTTTCATATAAGTTTGTTTTAACTTTTAGTATTAACCAAAATTTTTTTTAGTTTCATCTTTTTCTAAGAACAACACTTTTTACTTATATTGTGCTTGGCATTGTTTTGACAACAACAAAAACTGCAACAAAAATGAAATACTATTGATATTTTCAATTTGTGATTTTGAGATTTCATTCAATTTCAGTATTGTAAAAATTAATTAAGTGCAAACACCACTGAAAAAATGCGCACTCAATCGACGCAAACTGAACCACTGAATGGCGCCGTATTGGGGCCACAAGCGGCTACTTCGTTGACCACTTCGCCCAATTTGAGCGGTGATCAGCAATTACAGCATCAGCAGCAGCATGCACAAGGCCATCGACGAGAACATTATCATCCCCATCCTCGTCCTTATCCACCGAAACAATATCCCTATCAACAGCAGCAATTACACACCTCCGCCTCGGCCACTTTCCTCTCCTCCTCCGGCGGCGTCACCAGCTGCTGTCCAGCATCGGTCGTCCACGAGGTCGATCACTCGCTCTTCTTTACTGATGAGGCAAAAACTCCCACTTCAGCAGCCGGAGCAGCTTTTCCCAGCAGTTCTGCCGGCGCCAAAAGTGGTCGTTCTCGCAGTCGTCGCTCTTCAAAGTCCAATCGCGTTGATGATGATGATGGCGAAATAGAGAATGAGTCCCGGTCACATCAAAACACAGGCTATGATGATGGAGCTGATAACAACAACAACAACAACAACACACAGCCGAGACCCTCGGACGCCCTCGTATCCGTCGTACGCCTCCGGCGGTCACATGCACCAGCACCAGTTTGTCATTCGCACCATTCCCTCCTATCTGACGCTGTCCCCCAGGGCCTCCTATCATCGGCTGAACATTAAGCACCGCTATCCGCCGCCGCCGGTGAACGATGGCAGTCGTCGAGCAAATGCTGATCAAACAGCCGCCTCCAGTGACCTGTACGCCGACATGATCACCGGCGACACGATCATGCTGTGCTGCTTTCCCGATGACCTTCTCTACGATGGCCTGCCCGGTCACCTCAATCAGGAGCAAGCGGAACAGAACAACAGTTCGCTGGATGAGCGCGATTCTATTACGCTCACTCCGCCGACCTCTTCAAGTAGAAGAGGAGGAGGAGCCGGAAGAGGAGGAGGAAGAGGTGATGGTCCGAACTCTATGGGACCGGAGGGGATGCTTGTCGATGACGAGGATGATGACGACGACGAGGACGACGACCTTCTCTGTTCGACGCCGCCAATGAAGTCCTCCTCTTCTACGGCAGGAGGACACTCCACCTCAGACGCCCTTCGATATGCGGAAAACCTGAGCTGGGCAATACTGAACGACCTTGAGGATGGTGGCAGAGGTGGCCATAGTGCTGATAATATACCTTTTCCACCACCACCGCCACCACTACCACCCCCAAAAATGCACATGTACAAATCCTGTTCCGAGCACGGAATCCTCGACCTGGCCAACAGTGGTACTAGTAGTGGACCTTCCGTTATCATCAACAACAGTAGCCGCTATCTGGCGCCTCGAATGTTGTACGGGACTCGAAACAAAACGAAACGGAAATGGCAGAAGAGAAGGCTGCAGCAGCACTCGAGCCACCTACTCCGGATCTTCAGCAGATGAAGCGGCGGCAATCGGAGACGGCGGTGATGGCAATGGAAGTAACAGCAGTTCAGAAAACAGCTCCTCCTATGGCATTCCACCGCCTCCGCCTCCCCTGCACACTGATCAGTACCTTCGAAACTCGGAAGCGCAGTTGCTGATAAGCAATTCCAATGATAAACAACTGCAAACGGCGTGGTCGCAGTCGCTGGAGCAAATGCTCGACCTGAACACTGCCGAGCAGCAACAACAGCATCATCAGCAGCCGTACTACCTTGAAAATGACAATGATGATGATGAATTTTATAAACAGCAGCAGCAGCATCATCAACAGCAACTTTCGCTTCCCTCACAGTACGCTTCCAGTTCTAAATCAAGCGGAAATTACCACCAGCACCACAGCTATCAATATCACTCGGAGCACCTTCGACCCAAGTCGGCGGAAGTGTACGGTGAGTGCGGCAGTTCTTTGCCGCCGCCACCCTTCTTTCATCATCCCTCATTCAGTGAAAGTGAGCTGTACGTGCAGTTCACCAAGGAGAACTACAACTCGGCGCAAGGTAAGTGCAAAAACAGTGTTTTGCTTAAAATGCTAGCATTTTGTAACTTTAAAAAGCTCCGACACCAAAATTAACACCATTAGGCAGGCATTAACTAGTCTAGACAGAGCTCAAACTTTTTGAGATTTTGTGATTTAGCAAGCAAAGTGGAAATGAAGTAAAAAGGCTGCCAGACGTTGTAATAACACTTCAATTTTTGCTTAACTTGCATGCAATCGCTAACAGTAACAGTCTGCTTCAGCAAAGCTTTAACGTTGTTATGAAATTTAAGGCATTAGCAAGCATAACCTCTTAAGTTTGCTCTTTTAAGCAATTTTTTCCGTTTTCTGAAATGTCTCCCTTAAGACGGTGTGTTTTGCTACTTTTTGCAGACTTTGTAGTTAAAAACAGCATTACGACTGCATTAGCAAATGTCAGTAAATTAGTTTTGTTTTTTAAAATGTTGTTTTTATTTTATTAACGATTCCCGCAATTTTAGTGAGAACATTTTTGCAAATTTTGCAGCTGTTATCAATGTTACTTTTTAAATCATTTACTTTGTTGATGATGAAAAATGTTTAAATAAAACAATTGCTGAAAAAACTTTAAATTTAGAAAACCTAAAAATAATTTTTTATAACTAGCACTTTATCTGTGCTAACAAAAAACTGAACTCAAACTTTTAAGTATAACTACCAGCAAAAAAGAAAACTAAACAATTTAGTTTCAAAACGCACAAACTAATCCTTTAGTCCACAGTTTAATTTAACTCTAGTTTTCTAATCTCCCTTCACCCCCTTTTTAAACTTTTGCTAACTTTATGTTTCCTTTTACTTTATTTTTACTTAACAAAACAAACACACACGGCACTAGACTTTAAGAACATTCTCTCCAAAGAGCTGAACCGTCGCCACTCTGCCATTGCCGACCTGGCCATTGTCGACACTTTGGGCTTTTATGCGGGCAATGATGAGGAGGATGGGGAAAACGAAAGAGCGTTAATGATGATGGGAGTTCAGCCGCCGCCTCCCCTTCCGCCACCTCCTCACCACTCATCGCATAACCTTCCACCGCCACTGAACTTAACCACCGGACTACTGGATCTAGGCTTGGAGCCGCTGCCACTGGAGCTGGCAGCCCTACAGTCGGTGATTGCCACGCCGCCGCCCGGCTTTGAGGACACCGCCGATGACGACGATGGCACTCAGGTGGACCGCTTCTTTGCCGCCAATGCCGCGGCGGCCAGAAGGTCGCTCACCACCGCCTCGGGAACCTCTTCCGGGGCCTCGAATACTATCACCACGACTCCGACGAACATCGTCTCGCCGGAGAGTGAGCTGTCCACCTCGCAGGTGACCTCAGTGACGAACTGCAGCGAACTGCTCGCAACAACGGGCACTACTTTCAGTTCCGATATGACCACCACTACTCCAGGATTGGGCAGTTTGACGACTGGAGGAGGAGGTGGTGGGGGAGGAGTTTCAAATGGTGAAAACGGGGGTGGTGGTGGTGGTGATAGGAAAACTTTGACACTGCTTGATCCACAGAATGAGTGCATCGTCTTTCCAGGTGGGGTGAATCCGTTTCCGCTTTCAGATTCAGCCTCAGCTTCAACAGCTGCAGCTGCTAAACCAACAATGATGCAGCAAAACTCTTCTTCGATTTCTTCTACCTCGGGGGGACGTTTTATCGGCGGCCGTTATACGCTGGATTTCGATGATGATGATGGAGAGGGTGACGGTGATGATGATGATGGTGAAGAAGAAGAGGAAGAAGAAGCTGACGAGGGTGACGACGTCTACGACGTGGAAGGTGGTGCTGACGCCGATGAGGAGGAACTGGATGACGATGAGTTTGACGACGGCTGCCGCCTGGGCCCGGTGAATCGCATTCGCATTCACCCGCACCGACCTTCCTCTTCAGGGGTCGGCTCCTCCTCCTCCTTAGCCGCATCCTCAGCCTATCGACCCAGTGCTCAACGAGGCAAATCAGCGCTGGGAAAGCCGTCGTGGGCGTCGCCAAGCTCTCAAAGACAAACTTCCAGTTCCGGCTGTTTGGCTGGAACTTCCTCTGGAACAGCAACAGCAAGTGCTCTTGGAACTTCTTCATCTTACGCCGCCAACGTCGCCGACTACGCCGTGGCCGAAGGCAGCAGTCAGGATGAAGAGGAAAAAGCCAAATACGAGGTTGAGTTCGAAACGGAAGAAGAGGAGTACGGAGTCGATGAGGAAGAGCTGCAATTGGACTTGGCCAAAGAGGGCGTCTCGACATCGACATTCTCTCTACCTCAGCCTCTTAAACCCAAACGCCCCTCTGAACTGGAACTGGTGAGCGTTCCTAAACCTTCAGACACTAAACGAGTGCCCTCATCAACACTGTTGTACTACCACAAAAAGCCAGCCCACTTTCCACCTTCTCCTCCTCCCCCACCTACAAACATTGACGGTAAACAGCTCAATTTGGCTTTTGCCTCTGATCCGCCCAAAGAGGATGAAGTCGAACAGTCCTCTCTCTCCTCCTCCTCTTCTCGACCTCAAATGCTGGCGGCCATCAATCCGGCGTTGACGCCCTCAGGCAGCGGCGGCCGAGTGTCCTCCAAGTCGCTGCCGGAAAACCTGTACAGCTGCTGTACGGCGGATGAGGAGGAGGAGGGCGGTGAACCTCGGTCAGGCAGGCTGTTTTATCGAGGTCATCCCCACCCTCAGCACCACCACCCTCATCATCACCAAGGTCATCAGAATGCCAAAGGCACTGAGGAGTGTCCACTGGAGCATTCGTCTCGTTCTGGCCACCACCACGCGCACTTTTCCGGCGGCGGCCGCCTGACTCGCGCCAAGTCAAACACACTCGGTCGCCTGAGCGGCATTCGAATGACCGTCCCGCTGAGCAGCAACCTCAGTGAGATCTTCTTTCTGCCAGGAACTAAACACCTGCGGGAGCAGTACTTGCAACAGCAAGAGGAGGGAAAAGGTCACGGATATGGAGTGGATCCTCGCGATTTGACGCCAGTCCAGGATGGCATTTACTCCTCTGATCCGTCGACGACACTAGAGTTGACCTCCACGGCAAACACCGTAGTGGAGAAGGAGTTTGACGACGGAGAGTTTGATAAAAATGATGATGAAGAGGAGGAGGAAGAGGGGACGAGGAGAATAATGACAAAAATAGAGGTGATAGAGAAAGAAAAGGAGATGATGAACAGAGTGCTGAGCGGAGTAGAAAAACCAACGCCCTCTTGAGTGCAAAACGAAAAAGTTTGCAGCGGCGACAGAGTACCGAAAACGACGACGACGGCGAAGAGATGGGAATGATGATGATGGACGAGGATGACAGCGTACCGCCACCGCTGCCGCCAAAGCCTCCTGAGCTTCAAGAGGAGGAAGGAGATCAGAAACGAGACTTCAGTTCAGAGATTTTTGACCGCTTAAAGATTAGTCCTGATAAGTACCGACCGTCGGCAGCTAAACCGGCCAACGCCGGCACCCGAGGATACCCAGGCCCGCCTTCACTGGCCAGCTCTGATCTGGATGATCAGCAGCAGCACACACCCGTTCACAGTGGCCGTGGTAGTAGGGGCAAAGATCATCATTATGTTCAGAGGAGTCATGCTCATCGAAGTGGTCACCACCACAAGAGCTACAAGTGCTCAGACAGTCGATGTGCAGCGGCAGCAATGTCACAGCAAACTAAACCCAAACCGCCCAACCTGGGGCGGCAGGACACTTTTGAGGACACGACGACCACTACCACGACTACAACTACCCACTCTTCAAGGCGAGAGGACATTCCCCTGTTGGCCAGTGAAGCGCAGAGCGGTGGTGAAACACTATCGTTGACCACCAGTCAGCCTGAGAAGAAAAGCGGTAAAAGTGGTCGTGGTCATCATCATCGTCATCATCAGCAGCAGCAACAGCTAAGCAGCGCAGAGGAAAGTGACAGCAAAAGTGAAGGTGACAGCAGCTGCTCACTAAGTTCCCCTTGTCACTCAGGAGCAGAGGTGGATGAGCTGGAAGAAGAGGAGAACGATGACTTTCTGGATGAGGACGTGGAGGACTCTGAGGTGGAGTTGCTGCCTGATGATCACCACCTAAAAAGTGACGATACTGGTGATCATCGACAGTTGAACTTAAAAGAGTCTAGGCCGCAGCATCGAGGTACAACTTCAAAGATGACCGACGACGACAGTCGACGACATCACCATCCTTTTCACCGGCACCACGCTCATCATCTCCATGCACATCACCACCACCATCATCACGATCATCCCCACCAAAAACATCATCAACATCATCATTCGCATAACCACCACCACCACCATCACCGTAATCCTCATTCTCACCATCATCACCACCATCACCACCACACCCATCATGGGCATCGACACCACCGAAGTGAAGAGTTATCACCGTCAGCCTCTTCAGTCACCTCCTCTTCTTCTTCCTCATCTCCGACGCTCACCACCGACGGCTCCATCACCCCAGAGGGCCTTGACAGTACCACCTCAGGCTCGTTTATGATCGACCAAGAGCACAGTGACTCCTACACAATGCCCTCTACCTCAGGAGATACTCGTCCATCAGGCAAAGGGGTTTTGCCGTCAACTGCCGAAGAGGAAACAGATGAGCAGACTGATCAACGACTAAACTCATTGGACAACAACAGCAACTCTAGAGTCAGATTTGATAGAGGGGATCAGCAGCAGCAGCAACAGCTCAAAACATCAAGATACGGTAAGAATATATGACGTTCACTGTTTTGAAACTTTACTAAATTTTTTTTACTTTGTTTGCAGACGCCCGAAATCAACCACCTTCAAGGACGACGCTGGTGACGAACCTTGATGAGATCGACCCAGAGGTGTACAACAGGACGGGAGCGATAGCAAAACCGGCATCTTCAGCATTTCAAATCACCACTCCCAGTTCCAGCTGTTCCTTTTCAGGAGGTAGAGCGATTGAAGGTGGTGGTCAGCTGATGGCAGCAAATGACGGCCGAAATGTGGTAACGGGAGGACCGACCACTACAACCACAACTACGGCCACCAGTCCATCATCCTTTTCAAACAACAACAACAACAACAACAGTCCGGCCATCATCAGCCATCACCAGCTGCCCTCCATTCCGGCGCAATTTGCCCCGCAAGCAATGCTTCACACAACTGTTCAGCCGCATCAGAATGGCAGCAGCACTGGAAACGGAAACGGCGGCAACAGCGGAAATCACCTCCAGCATCCTCCCCACTTCAACGCCGCCCATCACCCCGCTCACTACAACCTGGGACACCCGGGACATCATCACCCCCTTCACCCTCAACAGCAACAGCAGCAGCAGCAGCAAAGCAACCAAGGCAACTTCATTCCAGTAGTGATGATCGCCGGAGGACAACAACAAGCTGATATCTACGAACAGTCCTCTCAGGCCACCGAACGCGACCTGTCGCGCTCTGAATTCAGTCTGCAACATCAAAATTCCGAACTAGACGAGGACGAGTCACTCATCTTTGATAACGACAATAAGAATCAGTCGTTGTCGGTGATTGACGAGGATGAGGTGGCGGCGGCGGTGACGGCTCCTGCTAGCAGTGGACCACCTGATCATGAACGATCATCTTCTGCTGAAAGGAATGATGGTGATGAAGTTGATGGTGGTGGTGAAGAACATTCTGAAACAATTGAAAGAGGCTGCCAAAACCAGGCAAAAAGTGATGCAGAAGAGGAAACAGAAAGCGATTCGTCTCGAGAGCGAAAGATACGAGCCCATGCAGCGGTGGTGCACATTCTCGACCGATTCGACTCTAAAGAGCTCGACTCAGAACGGGACTTAAGTTTAGAGGCAGTTTTGCAGGAGGAAAGCAAGGCCCTCGAGAGACAGGTGCGGGCGGCACAGCAGGCGAAAGTTGCGGCGACTGCAGCTGCAGCTGCTGCTATGAAATATCAATCCAAAAGATCAACGGCTGACTTAATTCTTCCTGAAGATGAGGACCACCTTCCGCCGTACACTGAGTCCAGCGATACTCAGGAGGGATCATCATCCTTTAGGCATGGTGGTGATGCGGACCAGGGCGACGCGGACATTTCAGGATCTCAAACCTCGGACTTTGTTTCTCCCCTTCACGGCAATAAGAATAGTGGTGATGGTACTGAAGCAACGGAAAGACGCAAAAATCTACGCCAAGATTCAACGTCTTTTTCTCATCCTACAACACTTCATGATGATGATGAAAATGGAAAGGAGGAAGAAGAGGATGAGGAAGACGAGCGAACTGAGCTTCGAGATGAGCGAATCGCCCTTCTTGGCGACTCCAGCGAGTACACCACTCATTCAGTTGGTGGCCTGCCATCACCACTGGCACTGAGAAGTCCACTAAAAGCGGACATCGTTTCAAAGGCAAAAAACACTGATAAGCAAACCACAACTATTTCATCACCCGTTCTGACTACCGTCACCACACAGCAGTCGGCCATTAAACAGCAGTTTGGCCGGAAGCTGGCAGAGATGGAAGCTCGGCTGATGATGAAATCATCATCATCTTCCGCCAAGGCTACCTTTGAAGAAAATGATGATTTTGCTGATGCAGCAATCGCAGCGGCGGCGGAAAATTCTGCTGCAGAAGTTCGTCACTCTGCAGAGGTGCACGCCGAAAGAGATTTCTTTCCGGAAGATGCTGACGACAGCAAAGTGATTGCCGGGGATGAGGATGAGAATGAAGAAGAGGGTAATGGTAATGGTGATGAAAATGAAGAAGAAGAAGATGAAGATGAGGAGGCTTTAGCAGCCGTTTCCGTCGGTAATGGAGGCAGCTGCAGTCAGGCGGCGGCAACGGCGTCAGCATCTTTGGAAGAGGCCGCCGGAAACGGAAACAGCAATCACACACTGACGTACTCCTCCTGCTCGGGAACGATGACCAACACTGGAACCAACACGGGCACGATGACCGGTTCCAACACCATCTCAGAGTGCAGCAGCAGTCTGGTGACGCCCGATTTGTCTGCCTCGGGAACTGCCTCTCATACTGCCTCTCACCCTCATCACCCCCACCACCATTATCACCACCATCATCACCATCAGCAACAACAGCAGCAGCAACAACCGAATCAGCCCGTCCATCCAGTGCCAATACTGAAACGCTCCAGTGGAGACCGTTCAGGCGCCCCTCGACATCATCGCCACTCAGGATCGGCGGTCGTTTTTGCCCAGCATTCGGGCGGTGGTGGTAATGAGGAGGGTGACGAGGGCCACAGCAACAATGGCCCCTCTTCAGCATCCTCTGGTCACCACCACCATCACCACCCTCATTATGGCCAGCAACAGCAGCAGCACTCTTCAGTGGGCAGCAACGCCAGCAGTGATAATTGCTGTGCTCGATGTTACCATAATCATCAAAAGCAGCAGCAGATGCTTCAACAGCAGTTTTCAGCTCGAACCGGAACTGGTTATCACCACCACCACCACCACCATCACCACCAACCCCCTCTACCTCATCACCATCACCACCATCACCATCCGCATAGTGGTCATCACCATCAGCATCACCACCAGCACCACCGAGCCGACTCCACCTCTTCTAACAGTGCCCTCAATCCTCGACAGACTACTGACTGTGTCATTGTCGAGCAGGCGCGGGCCCGTTCGTTGACACGAACACTTGCTGATACTCGAGGACTATCGGTGGAAAAAGATCAAGCACTAGCGATGACCACCTCTTCTGGAGGCCCATTTTACGGGAAAGCACCCTCCTCAGCAACGACACCCACCAATCGACCACTTCGAGACTTCCGAGCCGCCATGACCTCTGGCGGTGGTGACAACACCAGCGAGGACGCCTCTGATCCGTCTCGCGACCAGACGCCCACCAACGAGCCACTTCCGTTGGCGATCATCACCTCACCGTCAACCTCTTCGGCTGATCAGCTTCATCAGCAGGGGCAAGGGCAGGGTCAGGGACAGCACTTCCGTCGATCGTCACCCTGCAATCAGCACTACTTCACCTGCAGCTACTGCGGCGAGTCGACGATGCCACCGAACCAGACGCCCATACTTCTGCACACTTCCGGTGCAGGTGGTGGCGGACCGCCCGGAAGTCGAGGCATGCGGGGCCGTCGAAGTGGCGGCAGCAGCGCCACCGCAGTGCCGACGCCCGCCCTCACCACCAAGTCCTTCACCGTCGAGGACGTGTACTTTGACGTGGACGACGAGGAGAATGACATTGGCGTGCACACTGAGTCCTACCGCTCCTCGCAGTGGATCTACATTGGCCGAAAGGAGGAGTTGTCGGTGTGGGGCACCCGCAACCGGACCACTCCAGCAGTTGCAGCTGCAGCTAAGAAGAGTACCACCGAGCCAGCTTCTACCTCGACGGGAGGTGATGGTGGTAGCGGTGGCGGTTGCGGTGGTGATAACAACGATCCACCTTCCACTTCGACCAATCGTTCCGAGTCAGAGGAGAGCACCGTCTCGGAGCGCAGCTTCCGCCGCAACTACGAGCAGATCACCCACCGGCTCATTCACCGAAAGGCCTCCATTGAGCTGTACCGACGTATTTTGGATCGGACTTTTGGTGAGTGTCAAATCGTTCAAAACAACTCAGTTTCGCTTCATTTTATGATTACTCATGATTACATTTTTTTTGCATCACTTTGTTCACAGCAATTGACAAGTGCTTGACACTGACACGAGACAACAACAGCGAGTTTGGCTTTCGCATTCACGGCAGCCGTCCAGTGGTGGTCTCGGCGGTGGAGAAAGGTGCCAATATTTTGTGGTCAAATTAGTGATCAGCAGGCGACATCTAGTGAAAGCAGTTCTAACACCGTTTGTTTACTTTTCCTCTCCTCTGCACAGGCACCTCTGCCGAGCACAAGGGCCTCGAGGTGGGCGACATTATCGTTTCGGTGAACGCCATCAGCGTCCTCGATGCCTCCCACTCGGATGTGGTCAAGCTGGCGGCGCATAAAGGTACGGGATGAACTGATAAGTTGATGATAAGTACTTACCCTAATCACGAATGTTCTATCGCAACCACTAGCCTCCAACAAGCTGACCATCGAGGTGGCCTCCACGGCGGCCGCCTTTCGCAACGAGTCCGCCGCCATCGTGGGTGCATCATCTTCATCGTCAACTTCAGGTGGCAAAGCTTCAGCGGACAACAGCAACATGTGCCGCCCCTCTCTCCATCATCATCAATGGCTACTTGAAGCGCTTTTTGGAGAAGGCCGCCGACGCCGTGGGCAACTCCACCGACCGCATGACCAATCGTCGACTGTGGCGACGACGGTGGTTCGTCCTCAAGTCTGATGCCTGCCTGTACTGGTACCGCAATCCAAAGGTAAATAGAAAACACAATACTGCTTTATCATTTTATCAAACACATTAATTTTGCTTGTTTGTTATTATCATTCCAGTGTTTGGAACCGATCGGCGCCATCTCCCTGCAGGGCTACTGTACGGGCATCGTCAATGAGTGCCTCTACGGCCAAGAGCACCTTTTCCGACTGATCGGCTACGGGAACAATCCGGTGAAGTACTTTGCCGCCACCGACCATGACACCGCCAATCAGTGGGTGAAGGCGCTCAACCAGAATGCCGTCCGCTTCAGTAATGTAAGTAAAGTGTAGTTGAGTTGATAAACTTTAATAAATTTTTCTTTTTGTCTGATGATGACGTTTTTAACCCTACTATAGAACGACGGTTTCATTGAAAGTACCCTCCATAACATTCACCGCAATCCGCTCTCCTTTCCGGCGCCCGACTGCTACGGCTTTCTTGCCAAGTTCAATCAGCTGCAGAAGAGCTGGAAACAGCGGTACTTTGTCCTCAAAGACGCCTGTCTCTACTTTTACGCCGACGCCAACTCAAACACGGCTCTAGGTTTGTTGTTGATTGAAAAAACTGTGTTTTGATTTAAATGATTTGACACTTGAATCATTTTTCATCTTATTTCTCAGGCCTCTTTTACCTGCACGGCTACAACGTCCACACCATATCAAATATTGCGGGAAAGAAGCACGCCTTTGAGGTGGTGCCGCCAAAGAGCAAGTTTCGCAGTATTGTGCTTTGTGCCGATTCAGATGCTGACAAAAAGCGGTACGTACTTATCATAGCTTAAAAATATAATTAAGATTAGCGCAAAAATGTAAAAGTTGAAATCTAACTTTGTTTTTTACAATTCTCGCTTTCAGCTGGTTGGCAGCGCTTGAGTACTCGATTGACCGGTGGATTCAACTTCAGTAAACTTCTGATCATTATCATCAACAATTGTTCTTGTGGTTGTTGTTGATGTTTTTCGCAACAACCAAACAAAAGTGATTTTTCATTGATTGCAAAACACAAAGATATTCATTCACAAATCTGCTTATGTAACTACTTCACAACTTTATCTTTTTGCCAAAAGTAGGCACTGTCGTTTTGTATATACTATCATTTTTGCTTATTACGTTTATAACTCTTTCTATTGTTAATGTTGTCGTTGTTGTTGCCAACCATCTATACATTATTTTACATTTATAACGCTTTTTTAAAATTAAAAACACGTTATATTTACCATTACTGTTAATATTAACAGTGTTTATTATTAATGAACAAACCAATTTTTTAAAACAAATTGGAGTTTTTAGTGTATTTGTTTGCTTTTAGTTAACAAGCAAACAACTTCTGTACAAAAGTTTGTCTGATCAACCAATTTTTCTTCTTAATCTTTTTGCAAACAAACATCATCATAACTATTGAAAATATTTGATAATAAAAACAACCAGGCAAAAGATAGCAAAAAGTACTAGATAACAAGTCAACTCTAGATAAAAAAACGACTAGAGTATTCAAGTTTAATGTGTACACAAAAACGGATGCCAAGTTTGTGCACGTTTGAATGCATTAGCTTCGCACATGTGCCTTCATTCAGCTTTTCATCACATGGGAAGCCTGCCTGTCTGCCTGCCAGCCATTACAGTTCTGGTGGCCTTATCATTGCCGCCATTTTTATTACCACCACAAACCATCATCATCATCATCACTGAACAGTGATGATCAACTTAAAATCAAAGTTGTGATTTTTAATTGCCGGCAGCAGCAGCATGCATAGCTTCTGCCGCCGTTTTCAGTTTTATCACCAGTGAGCAAGTAGCATCCGCTAGCCGTCCGTTCTTTGATAAAATCCTGTCCTTCTAACAAACAACCACAATTTGCTTATCAACGGTGGCGGCTAGTTAGTTTGTCGAGACAGTGTAGCAGAGCAAAAAGTCAAAGAGCAGCAGCAGCAAAATGTACCAGTACACTGCCCAGGCCGACAGACAAACGGCTAAAGAGATTGGCTGTGGCTGTGATGGCTCCAACAGAGGTAAATTAGATTTGTGATGCTGATAATGATGCCTATGATAATGTTTTCTCTTGACCATTGCTGTTGAGGTCCATCGCTGGCGAGCGTCACCATTGTTATCGGTATTAGTGGTGGTGGTGGTGGCCGGCATCACCACTTCTTCTCGTGTAGTGGTGATGGTGATCTTCATCGTCTGAACCAGGGGTGACCACAAGGCTGAACGAAAGGATGCTATTTTTAAACAGTGTCCTTTTTGTGAGGGTGACAAAGCCAGGGTACAGTTGGCAAACCGCTGCATAAGGAACAGCAGCAGTTGCCAGCTCCTCAACGTCGTCCTTATCATTCTTTTACTTTCTTTTCAGTTGATGCAGCCTAAGTTTGTTATTATTGTGCTGCTGTTGTTGCTGCTGCTGAAATTGCAGTTACTTCTAGTTATTTCTGGTAGAGGGCAACCACAGGTTCAAGCTTAGAATCAGAAACTAGGGGTACATAAAAATTAAAAAGGAAAATCTGGTTAGAGTCAGATTGGTTTGAATTTTAGTAGGCTCGTTTATAGCTTCAAAATCGGCGTATGGGTGCCTATTCGGGAACACTGAGCTCATCATTGACTGCCAATTCTACTAAACTAGCTAGCGCGCCCGCTAAAGTTTTGCCTAGTTTCAAAACTCGGTTGCAAGTGCAAACTTAATTAGCCTGATAACAATTGTTTAAAAAGTTGAAAAACAGAAACACTAGAAAATAGACAACATGCAAAAAACACTTACACACTACGATGACTTTTGCCTTTTAAAATCATAAAAAACAGCAGCAACAATTGTTTTATTTCCATCAGGATCAAAACCATTGCCAAAAAATGTTTGCAAAAGAATGCTGAAATTCATTGTTGACCATTGACAGAAAAAAGTTTGATATGAAAAAGTTTAAAGTTGTAGAATACAAAAGTTTGTGATTGACATAAAACAAGGAAAAATAGTATTTAGTTTTCAACAAATGGACATTGCAGTCAATGAAAGTGAATATTTAAAGTTTAGTTCAATAAGTGTTCAATTGTTTTCAATGCAAAAATTTGGCATCAGCATTGAGAATCAAACAGTAGTTTGAGCAAAAAGACTACTACTGAGCAAACAAGTAAAAACACTACCGAGTTTACTATTTGCTCACGTATTTTAATAGCACTCTCGAATCTGAGTGTGAGTTTGTGTGTGCGTAAATGAATATCTAATCATCAAGACCATTTTTCTGTAACGTTCTTCACTCTAGTTTTCTTTTTCATCATCACCACTATCATCTGTCATCTTCTCGTCATTTCATCATCATCATCTTCTCAATGGGTAATGAGCAACAGCAGCAGCAGCAAATGTGTTGCAAAACGGCCTTGCAGCTACTGCCACTGCCACTGTCATGGCCATTGCCACTGAACAGTGAATAGCAGAAGCCAACTGCAAAGTTGGTCCAAAGTCTGGAGCAAAGAAAAAGAAGAAGAAGAAGGAAACTACAAACGAGATCATGATAATGTCCCCTAGGCAAAGATGAAGATAGCTCAAAAAATTGATAGAAATAGATAGAAAGTTTGAGCATCATATTACTGATGCCTCTGTAGGTGTTTAGCAAATAAACCAATTCTCTAGATTGTTCTAGTTTAAGCACAGTTTATAAAACACACCTTAGTATTACTAACTTTAAAACTTTGTGCACTTTTCAAACTTTTGAGAACGTTCATTTATGGGTCACAAACGTTTTTTCATTCAGTCAATATAGTATAAAGCTGTGGAACACATTGAACGCGCGCGCACTGCATCTTACTGTGCTAAGCAAAACCAAAGTTGTCTTGAACTTGGCCAGCGTGCAGTGTTTAAACTGTAAAAACCAGTAAAACTAAATCGACGTGTTTTAATTTTAGCTTATCAAAAAGCTACGTATTATTTCTTTTTCTTCCTGTTGTCTGCTGCAAATTGCACCGAACAAGCAATGTTTTGCGTAAGTTTACATTTTGTATGCTTAGCAAAACGCTCAGTTTATTCAAAACTGCCGAGCAGAAGCATGTGATTGTTTATTAATAGATCTTGAAATGCTGATTAGTCTTGACGACTGGTCTCTCTCTTTGATTTACGCTGTTGTGTCTGACCTGGTCTGTGTGAAGTGACAGAAGAAACATAAAAAGCTGATAAAATGAGCGTTGATCAAACCAGTGAAAACGGCGTATAAAAAACGTGTACAGTTACATTTTGGCTGGAACTGGCTTTGTTTACACTGGTAGTTTTACGCTAGTAAGATTCAGCAGAAGTGATAATGATAAGAAGAAAAAGCACACTGTGCACTATTCAACAGATCGTTTTGAAAGTGCAGCCACAAAACATTGACAATCTGTTGTGTCAACTGTACAGACAATTGTGTCATTTTAGTCACAGTTTAAAGTGCCTGATTTATTAAATGACTGATAAACGCTGTGTGTCCAGCAGTTTGCTAGTATAAACGGCTGATTGTTTGTGATTTTTTATCTATTAATGTTCACAATAGTTTTTACTATCTGAATTTGCGATTTTAAAAGCAAAAGGAACAAAAATTATCAAAAATAATAAGGGCTCAGTCGAGCTCGCTTCGCTCACTCCTACCTTAACTGTGCACCGCTAACATTTCTTAAAAGTTTGGCCAGCGGCTCACCCTGACGACACTTGGGCACTGTGAACGCCCACCGACTCGGGCCCCGCTCGCTCCGCTCGCGAGACCCGAGTCGGTGGACGTTCACAGTGCCCAAGTGTCGTCAGACCTCGCCGCTTTAAGCTGTGCACTGCTACTTTTTTTGCACAGTTGTGCTCTCACTTATTTTTTTCTAAATCTAAGATCTTGGTTAAATTGAATCAGTTAAGCAACGGCTCACCCTGGCGTCACTTGGCTCACCAAAAACGCCCGCCGACTCGGACCTCGCTCGCTCCGCTCGCGAGGCCCTCGTCGGCGGGCGTTTTTGGTGAGCCAAGTGACGCCAGACCTCGCCGTTTTTATCTGTGCACCGCTAACATACATTCATGTCTGGGCCGGCGGCTCACCCTGACGTGACTTGGCCGCTGTCAACGCCCTCCTCCTCGGGCCTCGCTCGCTGCGCTCGCGAGACCCTCGTCGTCGGTCGTTGACAACGGCCAAGTCACGTCAGACCTCGCCGCCCTGGGCAGTGCACTGCTGCCCCCGCAACAACTGTGCTCCTCCGGCAGCCCAGGCCGGTAACAGCGAGAACGGCGAGAACGGCAGCGAGAGCACATAGCCTGAGCCGCCAGCAGTGTAGCTGCTGCAATAGCAACACGCGCCTGCGCACAACTGACAAAACGGCGCAATATCAGCCAAAACAAAAGACAACGTTTCAAAATTTTTGGGTTTTCTAGTTAACCATAAGGTTTTGAGAAACACCCAAATAGAAGTAGAGCAATTAAGAAGTTAGGAATCTAATGGTGTAATCAAAAATGAGATTAAAGTTTGTTTTGCTTTTAAAAAACGTTTTTCTAAATCGTGTTTCTTCGGCAAACGGCTGGCAAAGCCCCCCCCTCGGCTGTGCTCCCCCACAACAGCCTGTGCTCTCTGACTGCACTGCAGCCCAGGCCGAAAACGGCGGCAGCAGCAAGCGGGCAAAGTCTGAGTCAGCACTGCAGCTGCCGCGATAGCGATACGCGCGCGCGTGGCAGCCAAAGCCAGCGGCGCATAGCAACAGAAAACGTTCCAAACTTTTTGGGTTTTCTGGTAAACCATAAGGTTTTGAGAAACACCAAATTAGACACAGACAAATTAAAGGGCGAGGAATCCAATGGTGTAATCAAAAATCTTATCGGAGTTCATTTAGTATTTAATTGGTGTTTAAAAAAGTGGATAATCAGAAAGGTTCCGGTCATCTGTCAACCGAATTTGGTTCTTAAAAGATGCCTTTTACCGTTTTATGGTGAAACCTTTTTCAAATATTCAAAAGGGTATTTTCGAGCAAAAAGAGTCAGTGGGAGGGAGAAAAATCATTTTTTTAGGGATAGGCTATTTTTAAAGTAATTTTTTCATTTTTAAATTAGCTTATCAACCTATTAAACTCTATACAATTGAAAAAATGCAAACAACAGCAGCATTAGCAGCAGCAGCTAAAACAAATTTTGCTTATCAGCAAAACTTAGCGTACGGTTTTGCACCTATCAACGTTCTCCTCCTTTTCTTCTTTTTTTTCTTTTTCCTCTTCAAACTAGTAGCAGCCAGCCATGGCCGCTTTTGACGCAAGTTGGCAGCAATATTAAGGCAGCATCCTTAAAGTTCGAGGAAGGGCGTTCGATCATTTATTTTAAATGCAGTGCAATTTTCTACACTGCCATTGATGAGAAACCGTTTTCACAACATATCATCATCAGCAGCAGCATTGCTACTTAAAGATCAAGAAGGGAACATCCTTTTTGCAAAAGTAAACACCATTTTGTTACTGCTAATTTGAGCTAATTTAAAATTGATGCACTTGAGGGTAAAATAAAAAGTGACACTTTCATCATCATGTGGCCATCATCTTCTGCCCCCAATCCTCAGAGTCGCAGCAACAGTCGGCTACTAGGCGTTTATGCAAAACGAGTTCCTATCTCATGTCTTGGTCAGGTGCCAGAAAGATGGTGAAAGATGCACTGAGATGCCTCACTGGAGAGTTGCTGGTAACATGGTGACGGTGGCAGTAGAGGTGGCAGTGATAAACTAGCAGATGATGAAAAGATGGTGAAAAGATGATGGTGATGGTGGTGATGATGACGGTGGCAATGACAGTACTGTTGCCATAAGTGAAAGTGCACTCAAACATTATCGCTGCTAGCAAACGCTACCGAACTATCCATCACCATCAGCGCACATGTTTCGCCTCTGTTGCCCTGCTGCTGTCTTCGTTGTCATTGCCAACGTTCAATTTATCTGTTCAATTCAATTTTAATCTAAAGCAATCAGTTTTAAGAAACCGGTAGTGAGAAGCGGTGGTCAAACTGTAAAACTGATGGTCAGCTGAACTATTAAAATGCAAATTGAAGAAAAAGGAAAACTGGCAAAACGATTTGAAAAGTTCAGTTTCAGGAAATCTTTTGCTTGTGACCGTCATCATCTTGTTCTGGTTATTGCATCATTTTGGCCAGCTTCAACTCGCCAACTGACCACAAACAATAATCGTTTTTGACTGGCAGTTTTTTCTTCCCATTCACCAGCTTCGACGTAAATTACAACTGCATTGCAAACAAATATTAATCACATTAGACTTTTCTGCATAACCTAGGTTTGGTGGTGTACTTCAGTACGTCTCGGTTGATTTACGAGAAATGACGGCAGCAGTGAGACAGAGTTAGAGTCAGGTTAAGAACATTGAACAAGTATTTTTAGACACAACAGCAGAAGCAGCAGCAGATCCGACCAGAAAGCGCCCACAATGACCGATGATCACTGATGATCACAATTGAATGCTTGCAATGTTTGCAATTGATGATTTGCTCTTTTTTTCGATTGTCTCTAATATTAGCACACTGATATATGTGTAGGTTTTTTACCTTTCTAAAGCCTAATAATAATTCTTTTTTCAATTTTGTGCTTAATGACAGTTTCAGGTAGACCTTTGCACCTGATTTTTGTTTTTGTTGCTTTTTTGTCCTGTTTTGGCCCTTTGTACTAGCACACAGGTATGTGCGTCTACTAAAAAAATATTTGCCGACAAACCTTTTGTATTGTTTGTTGATTCGTACTGGCTACAACAAAAACTAAAAACGTCAGAGGCCTTTTTTTTCTCCCAAATAAAAATTCCGGAAATTAAAATAAGTACGCGTAGGATAGTACGGGTAATGGGCCTTGAGTTGGGCAATGCAACTTCATTTACTCAAGCTCAAACTTAATTTTGCTTGCTCTGATAAGCAATGCTCTAGCAATGTTGTACCTTTACTCGATTAAAACTCAATTTTTTTCTGTGATCTTGTTGGTAGACACAAAGTAACCTTTTCCAGTTGATTGATAAGAGATGAGATGGTAAAAACACATGTATTACACACGTATTTAGCGGTAACAAAGCTGTTGATTGTACTGGTAATGTACAGGCACTGTACAGGCGCACGCTTTACAAGAGTTCAAAAGTTCGAAGTCCTTCATTCCTGCCATGACCGATTAAAATAGCAAAAACTGGCCCTTCCAATCAACTAGTTAAATGAAATCAATGGAACTAATCAGTAGTAACAGCATTGCTATCTTTAAACCTGTAAAAAATTGTTTACATTAAAAAACAAGACAAACAAAAAAGAATGTACTCAAAAAATGTACTACCAATAGGTTTCAGCTAGCTCAACTGTGATTTTTGTTTGTTTGAGAAAAAGATGTGACAAGGACAGTTTGCAATAGTTTTTGCTGGTGTTGCTGTTGTTGACTGCGAATTGCAATATGGATCGACTGATAGTAAGGGTGATGATGATCAGCAGACAGCAGATTTTCAGTAGACGGTGGCCAGACAGCGGATGAGATGGTGGTGCATTTCAAAGTTCAAACATCGCACTCAGTCAGTCAATCGTGCACGCATGTAATCTTCATATCACCACCATTTTTGCCCCTACTTTTTGCCCCTTTGTCTTGCTGGCAAGTTTTGCCTGCTACATTGTCATCACAAGTACTGCTGCCGCAGCCGCCGTTGTTGAAGTGAGCACAAGAGTCCACAGAGACGAGGCATGAACAGCAGCAGCAGCAGCAGCAGCAGCAGCAGCAGTGATAAAATCAGCAGTGACTCAATGAGACTGACAGTGGCGTGATAAAGTACGACTGCTGCTGCTGCTGCTGTTTCAGTTGATTCAATGTAACAAGGAAAAAATCGACTGCCAAGCAAAGGATCTTCTCTTATCAGCCGGCAGTTTTTTTGGCTGCAGGTCGACAATTTTTTCTGTTTGTTTCAACAGTGGCTGCAACAGTCAGTCACTGGTTGGCGGACTGAAAACTGGCAACTGTGAAAAGTGAAGAAAGACGTCAACTCGAGGAGCTGAGTGCACCAGCAACTTTGTAGAGGGTGCTGGCGGTTGATGTGAATCGCTGCACTGTCAATTTTCACAACGATGACGACGACGACGACGTTCTCCTGACGTCGTACTTTGGTTACAACATTGTTTCAATGCGTGATGTTATCATCAGGCTTTTCATCTTATCAACAGTGTCATTATTATTGCTACTGCTTACTTCTTCTTTCTTCTTTTTTCTGTACTGGCTAGAAAACGATGAAGAAGAGGAAGGTTGGCCACAAACTGTTTTGCCAGTACAATGCACAAACAGCTACACACTAATGTGAAGTAATCACTTGCCTTGACAGTGTCCGTTCCCGTGCCTGGCAACTTTTTCCTTCCTCTACCACTTACTGATCAAAACATATATAAGAGCATCACCGCGCGCAAATGGTCTTCAGTGATTTGTGACAACAGCAGTTTCCAGACAGACAAATTACATTCAAAAACAACTTACAACAAGCTACTTTTTCTTGTTTTAGCAAACAACATTTGCCAACATTTACTTAACTTTTTCTCATCAAAATCAAAGCATTTAAAAACAAACCCAAGAGCTTTCCAAAAACAACCACCACCGCCACTACCACTACCACTACCAAAAATGCCAAACCAAGAGACGAGCGTCGACCAGTACCGGAACGGAACCGGAAGCGCCGCAACAGCCACCACGACCACCACCACACTAGTCACCGAAAAGCCTCCTTCATTGACAACCTAACTCCAAATGTTCAGTCGGTGTCGCGGAAGAACAGTGCCCACAGCGCTACGGCCCCAAAACCGGTCAAGGAAGAGGTGCTGTACAGCAGCAAGTCGCTGAAGCTGAGTGAGTACACCTTCTCCGACTGCCACGGCAACCAGAAGTCCGCCGAGGTCATTCACAAGCACTTCGACCCGAACTGTCTGCCGCAGACGTACGGCACCGAGACGACGACGTTGACGGCGAAGAACACCTCACTGCCCTCGGCGCTGGCAGACTCGGCGTATGACCACCCCGACCAGGGCATCCTCAGCATTGCCATCCTCAAGCGGCACATCCTCTGCGACTGTCTCATTCTGGTGAAGAAGTACCGGCCCACGCTGAAGTCCTTCGTGCTGGAGTTTCCCGCAAAGATCGTGGAGCACAACAACCTCGCCAGCGGGCCGCAGTCATCGGCGGCCAGCACTGACGGCAACGAGTCGGACACCTCGGTGGGCGACGCCGCGGTGAAGGACGTCGAGGAGAACACCGGCTACAAGAGCACTCAGGTCAAGTGGGTCTCTCCGGACACGGCCGTCGATCCAGGTAAGTGGCCCAGATTTTAAACTAGTTTGAACTTTAACTCCTCATTTATACCCATTTTCATTTCCCCCTTTTTGTCAACAGAATTGTGCGACAACAAGTTGAAACTGGTTTCGCTGATCATCGACGGCGACGACCCGATTAAGAATGACCTGCTCAATCAGTGCAGCAGCGGCGCTGCGTCGTCTTGTTCAGATGATGATGACTCGGGAATTAATAAGCACGAGTGCACCAATGAGTGCCTGGACGACATTGAGGTGATTCCCGTGCCCATCAACGGTCTGCTCGACCGGCTGAACGAGTACAGTCGGCGGAATGTGGTGGTCGACTCGCGGGTGTACGCTTTTGCCATTGGCCTGAAGAAGGGCGAGAAGATGGCCGCCCAGGCGTTGAAGGGCGAGCAGGTGGAGATGCACCAGTACTAGTCCCCTCCTTTTGGAGATGCAATGACCTTAAGTACTCTCTCACTTTTATCTCTGCTTCAGTCTCTCAGTTAGCAATAACGCAAATATTTAAATGATGATTTATACTGATGTACCTACTGTCATATTTACTTACGCACACATACAAACCCTTTGTTTTTTTATTCACCAACTAACACCAGCGCTCACACCAACTGACAGCAGTTGACCCTTAAACAATGATACCTGCTGTTGTACAACGGTGCCCATATACTTTTTTTCCTATTATTTTATCTACTTTTTTGTAATAATAAATGCTCTTTTTCTAATTCTTTTCAATATTTTTGAATAATTATTCCCTTGTTTCACAACTGTTGTTGATGCTCTGTTAAACTCAAGTACTCATTTACTCAAGTGTAGATCACAAGTGTTGATGTAGTCAATGATGGTAGTACTTTGGTAACAAAAGCAAAACATTTATTGAGTTGTAGTGGCAATTCAGTAAGTTTTTGATGTGTAGTTGCTTTTTGTTTTATAATATTTAACCAATTTCCATTTCAGTTCACTTTACTTTACAGCATTTAAACAAAAACACTTGAAAAATTCCTAAACAGTGCAGTTTGATTTAAATAAAATTCAATTTTGCGAATACTCAGTAAATCATGTATTTGCAAAAATATTCATTAGCATCACTTTCGTTTACCTCATTATCATTTTACCCAATTAAAAAGTTTTCAACTGCCTCGTTGTTTTACCGGAGAACACCAACTTTCATTGTTGTCCAACAATCCTTTTTCACTAGTTCACTACCAGTTTAAACTTAACCACGAACACCAGTTTGGTTTCCAAAACGTAATGCAGATTAGCGAGAACCCTTGATATTTAAAAGAAAAAACAATCTTTTGGCAATTGAAAAATATTCTTCTTTCCAAAAGCCAAAAAGTGTGTAGGCTGAAGTGAGTCATAGTGCTGCAGCAGCAGCTGCTGCTGAAGAGGCGGTGGTGGTGGCGGCACTGATGACGTTAATGCTGTGTCGGCGGTGCTAAAGCCAAAATTCGGTTGCCACGAACACATGGGAAGAGGATTAATTTGCTTGTTGGCTAATTCTGTTGAAGAAAGCGAAAAAAAGAAGAAGTGTGTGCCGAACCGCCTCTTTTAATCACTACCGTAAGCTCTACTGCGCCCACAAGAGTCTCAAAGAGCATTAGGCTTTGGGCACTTTCTAGAAATCAAAACCACTACCGCTTAGAAACAGCAACCAACACCACCGCCCAACACAGTGGACTTGCTGTAACGAAAATGACATGTACAGGTTTCTTTATATTTTCATTTACTTTGCATGCATACTTTTCAATGTCAATGTAGGAAATGCATTTTGTCATACATTGAAATATCCGGTTAGCAACAGCGTTCGTTTCAGAACGCCCTGTACAGGACATGTTCAGGCCAAAAGCTGGTTGGTGCACCACAATCACTGATGATGGTTTAAGGTCCCCACGCTGTTGGCAAACATAGCAGTGCATTGCTTTTGTTCCTTTCCATTGCCGTTTTTGTTTTTGTTTCATTTGCTGTTTTTCCTATTCTATGACATTCGTTTTTAACTCGACAGTAGCAGAAAAAGCAGCAGTAGAGAAACAAACGGCGATTTTCCTCTTTTTCAAATATTAATTGAGCGCTGACTTTTTTGTTTTTTAATCTTGATCAGTGTTGCTCGTTTGTCTATTTGCTGCAATTTAATTCTGTGATTTAATTAAACTTAAACTGATGTCGACACGCGTTTGGTTTTCTCTACGACAAATAGAGCACACGACTGTGTCTGCGTAAAAAAGTAGAAGAATTAGCAAACGATTCGTCAAACCAAAAGCTGGAACACGATGAGAAAATTGACAAATGGCAAAACAAAAAGGTATAACAGCAGTAAAACAGCATAGAGATCTTGACAAAGCAAAGCAAACAGCAAAACCTACGTTTGTTAGCAGTCAATTGACGTACTGCTGTCGTCAATCCTTTGCCATAACTGCATCACATTTGAATCATCAGCGCAATTGAAATAGCATAATAATTTTCCAATTAAAATTTTAATTTTTTTGTTTGACTTGGCTTGGGAATCACTTGACTTTTTAGTCACGATGCACACAAATTGTTTTTTATGGTTTCTTTTTAATAACCAGAAAGGCGACTGGCAATTGACAAAAACTGAAATGTTAAAATTTCATGCCCGGTGGAACAGAAAATCTTAAAAAAAATCTTAAATATAAATTTTTTCATTGTTTAAACGAGCTTGTTTAAAAAATTAAAATATTTGGTAAAGTATTTCAAACATTGTAACCATACAAAATATAAAAAAATATTTTTTAGTTTGCTTTTTTCAAGATCATTAGAAGAAAGGGGCAAAAAATGGGTAAAAAACAAAAAACAAAGTCAAAAACTGGAAAAACTGTAGCAAGTTCCTAATTGAACTGAACTCTTAACTGACAACCAGGTTGTCGCTCGCCGGCTTCTAATCATCTTCTTCTTCTTCCTCGTCCATTTTCTTTTTCAACTCCAGCAGCGTCTCGTTAACGGCTCGTTCAATTTCAGCGTAACTGCAACTTTCTTCTTCTTCTTCCTCCTCTTCTTCGAGGTTCATCGACGGTACCACCTCATCCACGTCTGCCATTTTGATTACCACCTCTGTCTCCTCTTCATCGCCCCAATCATCAAAATAGCATGCCGTTTGGAAGGGCACCGTTGCAAAGATGCCCTCCAGCAGCTCCGTCTCAGCCTGTCGGGCGCCGTCGTTGGGCGTCTGGGCGCCATGTCGCTTGAGAAGGCGACACTGCGCCAGATAGACGGATCGGCGAGCGGCCACCTGCTGGTCCTGGCGCTTTCGAGTGCGCGTTTTGCGCCCTTTGCGCCGCCGTTTCCTGAGCGTCACCATCTTGGGAAAGGGAGCGAGGAGACCGGGCATGAGGAGCCTGTTGCCGGCGGCCGGTTGAGTGGCCGTCGGAAAGAGGTCGTCCTTTGGTGGCTGACGAGTGTAGACGCCGTTGGCGGTACGGGCTCGCGGCCGAAACGGCGATTCGCTTAGGAAGGCCGAACAATCGGAGGAGGAAATCGAGGATGCAGGTGACCAGGAGCAGTCTTCGCTCGATTCCAATCCTAATTCACCGGAGCCAACTCCTCTAGTCCCATTTGAATTGCCCGTTTCCCTTAGCTCTTCCTTTTCCACCTTTTCCACTTTCTCCTCTTTGTCACCTTTACCTTCTTCTGATTCTCGCTGCTGCTGTTGCCGTTCCTGCAACCATTGTTGTTGCTGCTGTTTGAGCCATTGCTGATGCTGCAAAAAATTTTTCAGCCACGTCAGCTCGTCCAGTTCGTCTTTTTTCTGAAGAAAATTGTCGATCTGTGTGTATTAAAAACAGGCATTGATTTATGAGTATGGTGTGTTTATGGGTGTGAAATAGGATAAAAAAGATGATAAAGAAAAGAAAAAGGAGTCGCTTACGATGCCGTTCACCGATTCTCGGTGCTTGATCAGGTCCAGGCTAGTAAAGTTGTTTTGGTGAAGGGCGGCCTGCAGTTTAGCGTACATCTTGTTGCATGTTCGAGCGCGTATGTAAAACTAACAATATAAATGACAAAATGTGAGTTATCAAACATTGGAGATTAAATTAAAGTCAAGTGTTGTATTGCTTATTTGCTTGCTTGTGTACCTCTGGATCATCAAGGTTTTTAACATTTTTCTCCGATCGCTCGATTTTCTTCATCACTATCAACTCATCCATAATCTGAAACAGGTGAAAACCAAGTGGGACATTAGTAAACAGACCGTAAATTGGCGTTAGTTTTACCAAGAGATTCAGACAAAAAAGGTCTGAAAAACAATTTCACACTGCTTCACTTACCTTTGCGAGATCGGTCATGCATACAAACTGCCCCTCCAGGTAGATGCCCTTCTGGTCTGTCTCGTTCAGAAGCTGCTGACTGGCGCGAATGAGTTCTTTCACTTTAATGGAAAGATTAGTCTCAAACTGATCAAACACTTGGTCTTTCTGTTCATTCATTTCAACGTCGGCCGTCGTTGCAGATGACTTGCTGAGAATGATACTCATCTTCGCAGTGTCAGCGGCTGCTTCGCCGCCACCACCATCAGCCACTGTTGTTGCCAAGGACACCTCTGATGAGGGTGATGAGTAAGATGATGATGAGCTTTGGAGGTGGTGGTGGTGGTGGTTGGGAACATCGTAGTGATCAAGGTGGTGATTGTTGTGGTTGTTGCTGATGCCATCACTCACCATTGTCCCGCAGCTGGGAACAACAACCTTGAAGCGGCAGCAACCTTGACCGGCTTCTTCACCGAGTGCTTCAAGCTCTTTATCGGAATCAGTGGTCGGCGGTGCCATTGAGTGTGCTACTGGTTGAGTGGTAAAGTGCACAGTTGAGATTCAGAGGAAAAGTTTTGGTGGTGGTGGTGGTGGGGGTGTATGTGTGTTGGACAGCAGTGTGAGTTTTCTACAAGCAACACAGCTTGATAATGATGATGGTGATGATGGCTGAACTGAACGACTGAAGATGAAAACACCAGCCACTAGTTTGCTGTGAACAGCAATGGCAGACACAAAGGCAACGGCGGCAACTGCAGCGCAGTTTTGGCTTTTTTGCCTGCAGTTGTAACGTGGTGTTCACTGGTGTCTTGCCCGGCAACGTGGTCCTGACAACGGTCACCAGCGAAAACCACGAGGCAAAGAGCGAGTGAGTTAGCTGAACGGTTGGTCACTTTCAAAAGGAAGAGCGCAACTAGTGCAGTACAGCTTTTTCAAAAGAAAAAAACTTTGAGAAGAAGAAGAAGAAGCAGTGTGCACAAAGCAAAAACCAATGCAAATGTGCTCTGTTTTCTGAGTCAGTTTCAGTGGTATTAGTAGTAGTGGAGTGCAAAAAAAGCTGACTAGAAACTCAGCAGCAGAAGCAACAGCAGCAACCGCAACAAAAACGTAATGTGATGACCCCCTCTCTTTGTAAAAGCCACATGTGAAAGTAAGTGTCTGTGTTTGTCTCATAGGCAACAGCAGCAGCAGCAGCATGCACTTTTCATCAGAAAAACGTGGTCTGCCGGCGAGTGCGTTTTCTCCTACTTTGAACACAAAGTGGTTAGAATGGAAGGGAGAGAATAGAGGGGGGAATGATGCCACCAAGAAGAAGAAGCAGAGGCAAAAGAAGAAAGCAAGCACCTTCAGTGCTGCTGAGGCCCTAAAGTTCCTGCTGTGCTACGACGAAAACGACACCGACGACAGCGTGTGCTCCCTCTGACACAACACACAGCAGTTCTTTCGCTCGTACTTGGGTTCAATTCTGCAGCAGCAGTTTTTGCAGGCAATGTTTGTGCATTGACAGTGTCTTGAAAGTTTTTAGTTACCGCCGCCACCGCCAGTTGATTAGACCTAAACTGAATTGAGTGCTACAGATTGCAGTGGTGGTGGTACTCTGGCCTATCGCTTTTGCGTTGGCCATTTGGAGTTGTAGGCTACAAACGTTTAGTTTGCAGGCAGACAGAAAAAACGAATTTTAAAAGGATTTGAGGATCTACGTTAGTTTAGCCACCAGTGGTACTGATGGTTAGAATCAAAATGGTGTTGCTGCTGCTGTTGCTTTTTATGATTCAGCTCTCTTTTTGCCAATTTCGGATAAATTTTTGTGATCAGTATTGCTCACAATTAGACACTGAAAAAAACAAGTAATATAATCAATCTAGTGAAACAGTGATGGCCAAACATTATTATAAAAAAAACTTTCTAAATTATTTTTAGTTTTTTCATTAATTTGTTTTTACAATAAAAAAAATGAAAAAAATGATAAATGGCAAATAATCATTTAAAAGTGGGCCAATGTCAAAGTAGGCAATATTTGATGCGACAAACTTCTAAGACTTTTACAGTGCTATTTTTTAAACACCAAAACTCACAGACATCTAGTTTATAACTCAATTTGTCAACTGTTCAGAACTTTGTTTGCCTTCATTTTTTGCTCGTACGCTAGAACGCCTATTTGAAATGAGACCCCTGAATTTGGGCAAAAACCACTGCAAAATTGACTGTTGAATGACGCTGGTTACTGGCACATGTCGTCATACTTTAATGTGTGCTCATTTATTTGCTGCCACTCATCACGGTAAGCGTTTCTGCAAAAAAGTCGCGTCCCACTCACAAATTTAGTATCGTTGGAAAGCTTAGGACAAGAGGAATAAGATGGTTTAAGCAGTTTAGCCCCAGCACGTCTGGGTTTTCCGCCAGGGGGCGCTAAGTGTTTATCTGATTATCAATTTTTATCTAATTTAAAAGTGAATATTTTCTCAAAAGAGTACTTTTATTAAATACTAGAGGAGTGTACTTATTAATAGAATTTTAGTTTGTTTAAATTCGTTATCTCATTTACAATCTAGGAACCAGAGTACCAAAAAAAATTTTTGGTAGTTTTTAAACAGTTTTCTGACTGTTTTGACTACTGTAGCATTCTTGTTTCTTAATTTCTATAATTGTTTTAGAATACGGAGAGCTTGTTTTTAGTATTTAAAGTTTTTTAAAGTAACCGGAAGTAAAAAATCCGGTTTCTACTTTTCACTTCCGGTTGGTATTTTGACCTGAATTTAGTTTCATTCGATTTCTTAGGGCTCAAAACTATGTGTAAATTTTTTCTTTGGCCACAAAAAGTTAAAATTTGTCATAAAAAGTGCTATCATTTTGACTTATTTGTACAAAACATACCAAATTTTTAAAATTTTCTTTTTTAACATAATTTTAGCGTCCCAACGCCAATTTTGGTGTCATTGGAAAGCTAAAAGCAAGAGGTAACTGTTGGTCTAGTCCGTTAAACTCCAGCACGTCTGCGTTTTTTGCCAGAAACCGTAAAATAAGTTTAAAATTTTATCAATGTTTTAAACATATGTTTTTGTAACTTCTAGTGATTGTACAAGAGGTGTATGGACTACACAACTAAGTTTATCCGTTACTTCGTTTTATTAGCTTTCCAATGACACCAAAATTGGCGTTGGGACGCTAAAATTATGTTAAAAAAGAAAATTTTAAAAATTTGGTATGTTTTGTACAAATAAGTCAAAATGATAGCACTTTTTATGACAAATTTTAACTTTTTGTGGCCAAATAAAAAATTTACACATAGTTTTGAGCCCTAAGAAATCGAATGAAACTAAATTCAGGTCAAAATACCAACCGGAAGTGAAAAGTAGAAACCGGATTTTTGACTTCCGGTTACTTTAAAAAACTTTAAATACTAAAAACAAGCTCTCCGTATTCTAAAACAATTATAGAAATTAAGAAACAAGAATGCTACAGTAGTCAAAACAGTCAGAAAACTGTTTAAAAACTACCAAAAAATTTTTTTTGGTACTCTGGTTCCTAGATTGTAAATGAGATAACGAATTTAAACAAACTAAAATTCTATTAATAAGTACACTCCTCTAGTATTTAATAAAAGTACTTTTTTGAGAAAACATTCACTTTTAAATTAGATAAAAATTGATAATCAGATAAACACTTAGCGCCCCCTGGCGGAAAACCCAGACGTGCTGGGGCTAAACTGCTTAAACCATCTTATTCCTCTTGTCCTAAGCTTTCCAACGATACCAAATTTGTGACTGGGACGCGACTTTTTTGCAGAAACGCTTACCGTGTCACACTGAATTGCCGAGAAAAAGATGAAGAGGTGCTTCTTAACGTTCCCATTTTTATATTAAAATGCCAAGGTCGATAGTGTTCACTAGTTTTTGGCCGGTATGTTTCAGTGATTGCTGTCAAATGAGTTGTGCTTGCCACTATCACTATCACTATCACTGCCATTACTAAACGTCGCTTTTTGTCGTCATCACTTGTAGTTAGTCCCAACAAAGGTGGCTAATTATTATTTTCCAGTTTTTTCAGGTTTTTTCTTTTTTGCTAGTAAACACGTAAGTATTTGAACCTTTTTGCCCATTTTATCAAAACAACAGTTTTTGAAATTGTCAAACAATAGAATTATAAAAAAACGGTTGCTGCTACTTTAACAAATTCTTAACAACTTAAACTTAAAAATTGTGTATAGTTTTGGTTTTGCAAACTGCACTCATAAATTAAACTTTTCAGCTAATTAAATGATATGAAAACTTAATACTAAAACAAAAAAATGCTGATTTCAATATCAATTAAATAACCATTAAATTTTAATGGCAGTAATTCTAAACTGCTGCACCAATAATTGACTAATTTTTTATTTTCTCTATTTCTTTTTTAATGTTGTCAATGTTTTTGTAAAAGTTTGATTTAGTTCAAGTAGTCAAATGTTGGCTAGCGCTACTAAAAGTTTCTGGCAAGTGCTGGTGCTGCTTTTTTTAATTACTTGCAAAAACTAAATTTTTTCTAATTATGGTCATTTTTAAATTTAGTCTTGTTAGTATAGTTATTTTGCTGTTGTTTTCTTTTTAAAAGTAAACAGCAAAACTGTTCATTTTTTAATTTTTTTAAAATTAAGCGTACAAAAGTAATCGTTGAAAAACAAACAAGAGATTTAGAACAGTTGCTGCTCACATTTTATTTTTTAATTGTATTGGTTTAGTTTTAATTAAAAATCAGAAAAAAATAATGCCACTGAAATGCAGAATTTAAATATTTTTTATTGACGTCAATTCAGAATATTTAGCCATTTAAAAATAAAGACGTTTTCATTTTCAATGCTAAAGCATCTAGTAGTTAGCGGTTAAAAAAGCGTAAACTAAAGTTTAGCAGAGGATAAAAAAAGACGGAAAGATGAGAAGTATGGGCACCACACTTGCCTGACAGATTAGTAGTATGATTGTTAGTGAGGAACAAGTTTGGCTGAAATAGAAGTGCCCAAAGCCGTTTACTTTGCAATGGTTTACAACGGTTTTCAATTCAAAGGAAGTGACCACTTTTTACTTGCCCTTGATTGATTTGGATCTGACCAGTTTGTTTGAACAGCCGTTGTTTCTGGTACAATTACCATCAAATCCCCACCACTACATTGCTGTTTTTAAATTTTTGCTGTGACAGTTGATTAGAATTTGATTGGTCAAAACTTGTAAAAACAAAAACCGACACTCAAATCAAACATTCCACGGTTGACATTGACCCACAGAAAATTGATTTTATTATGAATGATTGTACATCATAATTTGCATGTAAAGTGTAAAGATGGATTACACTTTCAGAGAGTATCGTATGTGTGTTAATTTGTGTTGTATCAATAATGAGGGCGTGTGTACGTGTGTATGCCCATAATCTAGTTGTCCAAAATGCAGAATCCACAGTGCAAAGTCGAGTATGTCCAAAATATCCAAAAGTCTTCAGAGTGCAGTGTCAAAAATCCAGAATCCAAGGTTGATTGAATAAGAAAAAAAGGAGCAACACAAAAAGAGAGATGCGAGAAAAATCACCAAAAATCACCAAAAACCCGTTTCTGCCGCAATGACAACAGGCGATTATGATCCGGTGGTGATCAGTTTCCAACGGTGGTAATCACGAAGTGTGGTGAGTGTTCATTGAGCTGCCGCCGGCGAATCAGCAAATCAGTCTTTGTCTGGCTGGTTAGTAACGGTAATATCCGGTTTTTGTTTGAGTGCTTGCATTTGGGTTGTTGTTGCTGATCATTGTGTGTGAAAATGAAGGCAAGTGTGTGTGGGTTTGTGTGCGTAAATGTGTGAGTGCTCTTTGTTTGATCACATAATAAAAAAATGAAAAAGGAAAGCATCAAATCAGCGAAATGATAAAAGGGGGTGATCAAAAGGGAGCCTGTCTGATTCTCTTTTCTTTGTGTCAGTAACACACAAAACTGGTGCGCAAAGAGTTTTTGAAGTGCAAGAGAAGGGCAGAACCCAAAAAGAAAAGGCGAGTGAAAAACAACAAAATAGAAAAAAACCTTTAAAGGCAAGGAATAAGCTTGAATTGCGCAAATGAATTCATCAAATGGTTTGTGTTGGTTCTGTACATGTAGTTCAACCGTGGGTTGATGAAATAAAAACCTCATTGTTTAAAACCAGAGGATGAAAAAGAATCCGATAGACTGACGCAAATCAATGAATTAAATATTTGTGGGTGTTTTAAAGTGTGTGTGTGTTTTATGATCAGTTCAACCAAAAAATCAACAAAAACAAAAATAACTTAAACATGCAAAAATAGAAAAAAGGATCAAACCGGAAAAAAATTAATCAGTTGTCAGGTGTGTCAGCATGCGGTGTTGTTGGGTGTGTTTCATCCAATAAGAAAAAAACTTTTGTGTTTGGAACTGTGTTTCATCAGATGTGCATCAGTGAAAAGTAGAGTGATCAGTGATAAAACGGAAAACGGAGTGCTGCTCAATAGTAACGATTATATGCGTGCGTGCTCAAACAGAAACAAAAGAGAACAAGATCCGAAAACGAATTCGGTGGATATTGATTAAATGGCGGCCAAAAGGAAATGGCGGCAAACAGAAACGGAAACCAAAAAGAGGTGAGCGGAAACGGCGGCGGCGGCGGCAGTTGAAGTTGCGGCGGCGGCGGCGGCTTTGATAAATTACTACTCACTACTACGTTTTGAAATATGAATTGAGATTAAAAAGGAAGTAAAAAAGGTGCATTATCTACCTGTGGGCGTGACTTTCTCTCTGTTTCTCTGGGTCAATGTATTTGGGTGTGTCATTGGTCTGCATTCTGGTGGTGGTGGGGAGTATTCCCTTTTTCAGATGATGGTAGCGGGGTCGTCCTTGACCACCGTCGCCGCCATCAACTTCACGCGCTTCTTGGCGGCCTTCTTGGAGGCCGATCGCTGTAAAAAGTGATGAAAAATAGGTTTTGACAAAAAAGTGGTGAAACGAAACGCAGATTAGTATCTGGTAGTGATCATTGAAAACATTAAAGTACTAAATGGTTGCAAATGATTACGTTGAGAGCTAAACACATATAAAGGGGCAAACATTGAAAAGACAAAAAATCAGCACATATAAATGAGACCAATGAGTCTAGGACAAAAATTAGTTTGCGTTTTTGAGTAAAAAACGATGATGATAGCGTCAAATGCCCTTTCAGCAGAATGTTAAGTGCTGTGATGTTCACTGCTGTCGTTCGCTGCGCATGTAACGAACCCACTTTAAAGAGCACAAAATACTGCACCATCGGGACCAGAGGCGATGACCGCAATAAACAAAACTACTTTGTCCATTTTCAGTAGAGACGAAAGGTTTTGCAGCAATCGGCGCCGCCTCACCTGTTTGCTCAGAAAAGGAACTGTTCAAACTGTCGACTGAAGAGTCACACCTGCCGCCGGCAACAATTGGTCTGTCTGCTGCTGCTGCTGCATGGTTTTGCAAGGACACAGCATTCTGCACACCGCAATTTTTAAACTGTTGAAGCTCGGCATTGATAACAGCACTGGCCAACTGCTGCTGTTGCTGCTGCGGCTGAAGCTCGTCTCGGTTAACCTGCAATTTGACGTTGTATACGGGAGTTTTTATTCCCGGTTTGCTACCGAGCACTGCTGTTGCCGCCGTTGCCGCCGTTGCCTTAGCCGCCCTGGTTTCCTTTTCACCACGGCCACCATCACCCTCGTTGGCTGTCATTATCACCTTTGACACCGTCTCGCATTGCCAGTTAATCACCCTCAGTCGACGACAGGCGGTGAAAAGTTCTACTGACTGGCATCGGAAACAGTCCTGGACTGACTGCAAGGTAGTTTCACTATCAGCGGTTGCTTTCCAGCGACAACTGCCACAACCGCTCATTCGCAGAACGACGGTCAACACCTCGAGGCCGGAAAAGACGACCTCTTGGTCAAAGTACCAACCAGCCACCACTGACTGGTGATCGGCAGCGGCCAAACCGATTGACAACGAGCGAATGTTGTAAAGGGAAACTGAAAAAGGCTGGTGACCAAGACCAGTTAGTCGAGGACCAGGAAGACCTCGAAGACCACTCGGACCAGATTGAGGTTGAAAATCATCATCAGGTTCTACCGACCTGCCACCACCGCCCACCTGGCGCACCGCCAAATGTGTCAACAGCTGCAGACTGGACACTGTCCAGAGAATGTCCTCACGGGTGATTTCAGGTGGGCCCACAGGTGCTCCACTAGGACCACTGAGCACCTGCAGTCGCAGGTAGATCAGATTGTAGAAACAATCGACCAGTCGGTGCAGTGCGCCAATGCTCACCCTCAGTCGACGAAGGCGGTGAAAATTCTACTGACTGGCATCGGAAACAGTCCTGGACTGACTGCAAGGTAGTTTCCTATCAGCGTTGCTTTCCAGCGACAACTGCCACAACCGCTCATTCGCAGAACGACGGTCAACACCTCGAGGCCGGAAAAGACGACCTCTTGGTCAAAGTACCAACCAGCCACCACTGACTGGTGATCGGCAGCGGCCAAACCGATTGACAACGAGCGAATGTTGTAAAGGGAAACTGAAAAAGGCTGGTGACCAAAACCAGTTAGTCGAGGACCAGGAAGACCTCGAAGACCACTCGGACCAGATTGAGGTTGAAAATCATCATCAGGTTCTACCGACCTGCCACCACCGCCCACCTGGCGCACCGCCAATTGTCAACAGCTGCAGACTGGACACTGTCCAGAGAATGTCCTCACGGGTGATTTCAGGTGGGCCCACAGGTGCTCCACTAGGACCACTGAGCACCTGCAGTCGCAGGTAGATCAGATTGTAGAAACAATCGACCAGTCGGTGCAGTGCGCCAATGCTCACCAGACGAAGGGGCGGCACCTCAATGAACTGACCGGCAATGAGAGCTAGCTTGGGGTGCACTTGCTGATCCTCATCCACCTCATCCTCATCATCAGCTAACTCCTCATCACCATCATCAAATCGGTGAAGAAAACCACCCTGGTGAAAGGTCTCCTGATGAAAGCGAATCACCAGAGGGGTGTGTCGCAGGAGAAGCGCCTCTGTCCAAGTGGACAGTGCTAGGGTGAAATTTGAGTTGCCAGTGAAAACGTTCAAACGCTGAAGGCGGAAAAGTAGACCGCCGAGGGCCACCGATTCGGCCGTCAAGTCGAAGTAGCCGGTAATTAGCGTCAGCGTTTGCAAGCTAGAGATACGCCCTGTCGTGGTCAGCATGCCTTTGGGCAGCGATCCCTCCGTGACCACCAGTCGAAGTTGGCGGAGGGGTGTGGCCCGACGGGTGTAGGAGTGGCAATGGGAAGAGAGGGTAGTGAATGGCGATGGGGTGTGGTTGTCTAAGCCCTTCACCACTCCTCCAAAGTGGGCGAGCACCAGTTGGGCGGTGGCAGCCACCAGGCGGTGATGGTGAGCAAACTGGTCCTCAGACTGTGTTTCTTTTCTCTGAGGATTGAAGGGGGAGAGAGTGGTTGGAGAACCGAGCACTATGGTCAGTTTGCTGACGTTGGGAAAGCAGTTCAGCATGGCCAGATCAGTTAGTCTGATAACTGGAGAGCATCCCTCAGCTGTAGCTGTGGCCTCAGACTGCCTGTTAGTGAAGACGTCAATCACTACCGGAAAGCGCCCACTCTGTGTCTGCATCAGCGTGAGCATTGACCGACAGCTGGAGCAGTCGGCGCGAAAGGGCACGCGCTCTTTGAGGGCGGTCCAGTCGACCTGGCCCACGGCGACAATCAGCGATCGTCGACGGGCGCAAGCCTGGCGCAGCTCTTCATAGGCCTGGTAGGCGGGGTTTGGATTTGGTAGGGGGATCAGAGTGTCGGCAGCAGTTTTTACTTTGTGGGCTCTATTGTAAGCGTGGCCGTCCAGAGCGTTATTCACATCAGCAGAAGAAGCAGGGGCGTCAGAAGAGACGCCAGCACCGTTATCACTCTTATCATCACCATCATCATCATCATCATTCTTATCACCAGCGTTAGTGCATTCAATGTGGATGTGATCACTGGCATGCAAGGAATCACTACTACTGCTGCTGTTGTTGTCAGTGTTATCAGTGCTACTACTACTACTACTATCATCAGCATTCTGTGCAATGTTGCGAGCAATGTTGTAAGTGTTGTTGTCAACTTTTCTATCACTAAAACTGACAAGATCATTAGAATAAGAAACTAAAGCACCGGTAAAGTGTTTTGCACTAATCTGTTTGCTATCATCAGCAATCTGTGCAATGTTGCGAGCAATGTTGTAAGTGTTGTTGTCACCTTTACTATCACTAAAACTGACAGGATCATTAGAATAAGAAACTGAAGCACCGGTAAAGTGTTTTGCACTAATCTGTTTGCTATCATCATTATCATCATCATCCCCAGTGTAGCTAGCTTTCTGAACTGGACTGTTTGTAAAGGAGATAGATAGATTACCATCATTGTCTTGAATTATAGTTTTAGAAATGGGAGGAAAAGGAAAAGAAGGAAGGGGAATAGGAGGAAGACTTGGACAAGGACAAGGACAGGGGTGTACAGTGACAATCACTTCTACCTCATTGGCGGACTCATTGGCGGCGACGTTAGCAGCGGCGGCCGGCGAGTTGCTCGAGCTGCCTGAACCGCCCAGGCTGAACTTCTTGAGGACGTTGCCCACCAGAGATGAGAGGTGGTGCTGGGCGCCATCCTTGGCAGCTCCCTTGGCGGTGCCGCCTCCTCCTTTGGCGCTGGCTCCCTGGGCCAGGGCCTGCGCTGAGGCGGACGACGAGATGAGGAGGGGCGCGATGGGCGTGCGCGGCGAGATGGTCGTGTAGGAGTAGGAGCCCAGGGAGCCACGGGCGAGCAGCTGCGGACTGGGCGAGTAGCCGCCGCCGCCTCGGTGCACGCGCAGCGTCTCCTCGTACTGGGGCACCTCGGGGGCGCGGACGGGGACGGGGACGGGGACGGGGTCGGCGACAGCGACAGTGCCATTGGCGCAGCTAGCGCTTCGAGTGCCGCTTCCGGTTCCGTTGCCGCTCTCGCTGCTGACGGTGCTGTTGTTGTTGTTGTTGGAACCGGAAGAGGGAGCGGCAGCAGCGGCGACGACGGTGGTGGTGCACTCGCTCACCGAGGCACCGGAGAGATCGACCACAGTGTAGGTCAGATCGGGCGAGATGGGCCGACCTCCCTTGCGAGCCACCCGCCGGCTGCGGAAGCTTCGAAGGCCCCCTCCTCCTCCTCCTCCTCCGCTCTTACCGCCCTTGCTACTGCCACTGCCATTGCTAGTGACGCTGCCGCTGCCGTCACCTCGATTGGCAGTGGCGACGACACGATTTTCATTTCGGCGGTACCGACGGAGGATCCTCGAGCAGCCTCGACCAACGGTGGCGATGACGCGGCCGGCCGCCTCACAGATGCGATTCACAGTGTCCATCTTTCCTTCTTTCCTTCAGAGAGCTTGGTCTAAGTTTGCGTGTGAACTGTACTGTTGGGCGGTGCGGGCATTGGTCAGATTAGGGCGACTAATAATCAAAGCTGTAAACTGCAGCGGGACTGTACCTTTTACAATTGAGGGTAAAGCGAAGGAAACGAAGTAATTCGCTTTAGTAGTTGGAGGAAATGGTGGTTGTGGCAGAGACGGTTGCGGTGATTCACAATATTGTGAGAGTGTTGGTGATGTTGTCTGAAGAGAAGAGAAAGAAGAGAGAGAAGCGGTTTCAAGTCTTGTTCGCAAACAAGTTAAAACAATAGATCGGCGAAGTGTTGTTTGTTGTTCAAGTTGAAATGTCAAACTATAGTTGTTAAGTTTTTTTGCCGAGAAACTGCTGAGGTGGACAGCAAACAAAAGTGAGAATGATCACTGGTGGTGGTAATCACAAGAAAACGGATAATCTGTTTACTCTTAGTTGTAAATGCTGTAGATGTTTTCGGTGACTCTCAGTAGTAGCTGTCGTAATTGTTTGTTTAACGATGGTTTTGTGGTTGCGATGGTGTAGGTGTTTTGTTGTGAATAATCAGAGGAAAACTGTTAGTGCTGTTCACTGTTGAATAAGAGTGTTTGAAACTCAAACGGAGTGAAAGTAAGCTGGAGTCGGGTCTGAAACTGAAGCAAAAATTTGCAAAAATCAGAAGTTGGAAGTCTAATTTGTCGATGTCTGAATATTTGAAACAACAGTCAACTGGTAAGTGACTGGTGTTGAGTGGAAAAGTAATTTTTGTGATGGTGGTAGTTGGAATTCAATTGCTTAAAATTGTCAAGCACCTTAGTGAGCTTGGACTGTCGTAAAATGCAGCCCCTTTTATACCTCGGTTTTCAGGGGCCCATCCAAAATGTGGGTTGGCTTGAGATGAAAGTTGGGCCAAAGGAAAAGAGAGAGAGAGAGAAGAAAATGATGAATGGGTTATAGAAACAGAGCAATGAATATTGATGCAAGAGAGAGAAAGAGAGAGAAAAGCACTGAGAAAGCGAAAAAGAACTTTACAATTACATCGTTTTTCTCCCCTTCCTTTCTCTCCCTATCTAAATACATTTTTGCCCTCTTTCTCATTTTCATTCATTTGCCCTAGCATTTGCTGGCCGGAATCGTCTGCACAATGAGAACATCCCTCCACTGGGAAGGATAGCCAACCACAGAGCCAAGATGCAATTACGACACACAAACACACCGCCACCACATCTTCTTCTTCAGCTAAGCTTCATCCAGACAGCCGACCACCACCACCACCACCACCAAAATCAGTACATGTACATTGCTGCGATGGCACTGTGAATTTCCCAACTATTCAAAATGGGGAGCGTTTTTCTGCCCCTAGCCCACTTACCCAGTGCCCCTCAAATTTGCGGTAGTCGATTTTCATGGCCACCAGTGGCACCTCACGAGACCACCAGCCAGCTAGCCAGCCGACAGTAGATCGGAGAGTAGGAGAGAAAGTGGCAGAAGGGGAATCGTCAGCCGGGCCGTACAATTGGTAGAGTCACTGTAGAGCCGCTTGTTTGGGTCTCCCAACTACTACTGCCACTGCCGGAGTATATAGCCAATGCGGGAGATGTTTTAAAATAATGCCGAAAAACGCAGATTGAATCACCGAAAAATGATTGTGTTGGTTACAAAGAAGGTAGATGGTACAGAGCTGTACAACATTCTAAGTTCAAGGTCAAATTGCACGGGTGTGAGTGCTAATGCATGTGACCTCTTCTTATCAGGCGATTTAATATAAACAATATAAAACAGTTGAAATTAACTTTTGCCGCAGTCACCACACTGGTGCAACTGTTGCTGCTGCCGGGGGCGGCGGCAATCACCATTACCACCACCACCGCCGATGTTATTCGGAGATGCTTCTGTGGCCGCATCATCAACAGTTGGCAGCTGGTGGTGATCGGTTTTTTGATCTGAACAAAAGTAGAACTCAAACTGTGTTAGCGGGTGCTGCCATGGTAAGGTACAGGAATTCGGACTCAAAAATGAACTTCACTAACCTGTTTCAGGGCTGTGAAGCTGCTGAATTAGAGGGTTCGTGTTGTTGCTAAATTTTTTCATTAAAGTTCTCCCTATTAAGATTTCCATCAAGTAAAGCATTTTGTCGGCCCTCTTCTTTATCTTCCACTAAAACGGCGTTTTCTAAATCTTCATCAACATCATCATCATCATCTGACAATTTTATCTCAATCGTCCCTCCTCCTCTGAATCAATGATGATTGTACTCTCAGTGTCACTGATGTCAATGGCTTCTTCTTGAATTGGCTCCAGCTGCCTGTGTTGACTCATCTTTGAAGTGACCACAGACAAACACGTTAGTGAAGGTGTTTTCAATTGGGTAAAAACAATCTAGAAACAGAAAATAAAAAAATGCTAGACCTATCCACAAGTGGACTTAGTAGCAGTGGTGATGAGCTACAAACACAGAGAATAAAAATATCATCAAACGCTCATCATCTCAGTGTACTTATTTACTTACGAAACTAGATCCAGACCATGCGAAAAGCGCGTGAATTGACAAAGTAGTTTTTTGTGAGCTATTTGCTTGTGTGCTTTGGAAAAAAATTCAATCGCTTTTGAAAACCGTGCAAAGAGAACGTATATTTAAAACAATAAAAAAATTTACACTGTTTTACTTCATTTGAGTCACAGGCAATGAAAAGTAATAAAAATTTTCTTTGAGAGGAAAAATAAAGTTACTGATGTACAAAATAAATGAGTCAGCAAATTAATATTTGATAACAACAACTGGGCATACAACCTTTTGGTCATTTTACATGACAAATGCCAATCATCTGCTAGAGATACAATTTAAATTGATGACAAAAAAAAGAGAAATGATCAAGGATGATAATCAGCAATTGATAAATTGACAAGCTGATCAGTCATCGCGCATACTCATCATATAAAAACAAAAAAGAAAATCGATCAATAAATAAATTCAAGCAAATCAACTTTAGAAAATTACAACGTTCACTGCACTTACATTGCCATCTATCAGCATAGAATGCAATTCTCGCATGAGCACATCAAAGCTAAAGGTTTAGTGATTTAGCGGTTGGGTGTTTAAGAGCATATGATCAGAGGAAGTATTGTGCATCAAAGAGGACATGATCAATTGTCTCAATAGAAAAAGGTTTTGGCAGTTCATCAACAAATGCTCATCATCATCAACACTGACCAATGGTCACTTATGATCATCACCCTCCCTGATTTCCTCTTCCTCTTCCCATGAACTCCTCCCAACTGAAAGTTCCACCCGCATGCTGCTTCAGGAGCTCGCTCCGCTGCTGGTGGCTGGCCTGGGCATAGTCGTCGCCGGCCTGCCGCTCGACCACTGCTCTCAAGAGACGCCCGTCTTTCGTCAAGTGAGCACAATGTTCATTTTAGTGCCGGCGCAGCTTGGCCTCAAATGCGGCAACCTTGAGATGACCATAGCCAGCCGCCTCTTTTCCACCGCCAACATGGGTCTGCTCAAGTCGAGGCTCCAGCAATTAGCGATTTTTAAGGTGAACATTGCCTTCACGCAGGTTTCTATTAAAAACGTCAACTGTTTTATTTTGAAAACAAGTTTTAGTTTTTTCATCGCTTTCATCAGTTTTTTTGCTCAAAAACCAGTTTTTAGCGGTAGTTTTTAAATTACATTTTGAAAATATAAAACTAATTGCTTGTTTTGTGGGCAGCCTAAATAAACTTTAATCAAAATGCCAGTTTTTTATTCTTATGCTTTTGTGAAAACTATTTTTAACATCAGTTATAACAGTGCAGAGCAAAAATGTTGATGCCAATTCAATTTCAATGATTCAATTTCAGTGATTCAATTGCCAACACGGCAGTTAGTTCATCAAACTTCCTCAAAGTTTACACTTTTTTTTAATTTTTGCTCATCGCGGCGGCAATTGGAAGATGGATGATCATCTCTGTGGCTGGTCCTTGTTGCCACCGCAAAACGGCTGCAATAGGATGATGATTTTAAAAGTTGTGTGAACAAACCGCTTTTTTGCGGTGTTTTTGTAGTATTGTTGATTATTTTCAAAATCGGTCCTCGTCGCCATCGCTTCGCTTTGCGGTGAATGTTGGAGTATCTTTGTTGATTTTCAAGGTTTTGAGAGCTAGCAGCTGCTACGCGGCGGCTGTGGAAGTATCGTTGATGATTTTCAAAGTCGGTCCTTGCCGTTGCCCCTTTGCAGCGAGGGCAGTTTCCCATGACAATTCACTGCCACCACTGCCATCATCACCACATTCAGCGCCATCAAGTGCAGCGAAGAGGGCACCGACGACGAGGATGTCTCCTGCAGCTGTCGGCGGGGCAAACGAGGTTACCGCCCCTCGATGCACTGCATCTCACGGTGGAAGAGACGGCAGCAACGCTGGCAAAACTGGTCACCGAGTACCTCAGTGGGCTTTTTTCTGATGACACAAATAGCTACAAAGACAGCCTCGACGTGGACAAACTGCTGGAGCGAGAACACCACCAAAAGCGATTGCTCTATTTCGCTCTCTGAGAAGGGCAGAAAGAACTGGCCACCCTTTGGCTGCTGCCACTACTTCACCGTGCCCACCGGAAGGGCGTCAGGGCGCGCCTGCTGGGCAGTCTGACGCTGCGCATCTGTCGTCGCTTTGCGGTCGACCGGGCGCTCAGCCCCGAGTTGTACCATCTTGACTGTGGGAGCATTCTCCGGGAGCTGCTGGTTTTGAAGAACCTGGTGGAGAAAATGGCCTGTGAGTTTGAAGCCATTCTCATGCGCTATGACGCTACGCAAAGTGGTCTATGTGAAGTTTTGAGGACTGTCAGGAAGAGAACTTTTTGTATTTGTTGATTTGATATTTACTAGTCTTTTATACATTACAGAGGGCCTACTGCCACTGACTCTGCTCAACCCTCATTCCCTATTACCTGAACACCGGCGCCAGATGACCAAACCTTGTTAAAGCATCTGCGAGCAGGTCGAGCAAAAGTGTCCCCGCCTGCATCCCTACGGCAAGGGACAGTACGCCGGAGAGCCAGTTTTTCTCTGCATCGGTAAAGAAAAAAACACTTTTTCTAGGAGACGTCCTCGTCGTCGGTGCCCTCTTCGCTGCACTTGATGGCGCTGGATGTGGTGATGATGGCAGTGGTGGCAGTGAATTGTCATGGGAAACTGCCCTCGTCGCCAAAAAAGACATCATCCGAGCTGTTGTTGGTCATCAAAGAAGACTTGATCAAAAGTACTTTTCGGCATTAAAGAGGACTTGATCAGAGGTTTTTAGGCGTCAAAGAGGACATGACCAAAAAAATTTTTTGTTATTAAAAAAACATTATTGACTGGAGCGCACAAAAACACCGAGCGAAGCGAGGTGTTTTTGTAAGTGACAGTCTAGGATTGGGTCAAAATCAGTGGAAAATTTTGTCGTTTCCAGTCTAATTCTTTTAAACGGTTGTACCGATTGCCTTCAAACTTGGCACGATAACAGCTTAGTAGTAGAGGACGAGGAATCGTTTTTCAGATTTGAAAAACTCCCAGCCGTTTGGGAGCTAGGGCCGGTCAAAGTCAAAAACAGCTTTTTTCTATAGGGAAAAACAATAGAAATATTGCGTCATCGCTCGCTAGAAAGAGGGTGGCTTGTCCAGCGAAAGGCTTTTTAACGGCTGAACCAATCGTCTTCAAACTTGGCACAGTAACAGGTTAAGGCTATAGGACGGGCAACCTGCTTTCAGATTTAAAATTTACAAAGTTTTCCTATTGAAAATACATTGAGAGCGTGCGCGCACGTGGCATGTACAGCCAAAGGCAGCGCTACTGTGAGCAGTGCTGCTAGCAAGCTTATACAGGGGAAAGCTGTGGCTGTGGAAGAGCGGTTAACCGCACAAGGCGGCGAGGTCTGTCGCGAGTCGCGACTTGACCGATCACCAACGGCATACGACGAGGGTCTCGCTAGTGGGCTCGAGTACGCGGGCGCTGGTAATCGGTCATGTCGCGTCGGATGAGCCGCCGGCTAAGTAATCGACGTATGCTAGCGGTGCACGGCACAAGGCGGCGAGGTCTGAGCGTGCGGGGCCCGAGTTTTTGGGGTGTGTTTTGGGGTAAGTGGGGTTTGTGATGCGCCGCTACACGCTCCAGCCAAAATCTACTGGTGGAACACCTGGCGATACCCTAGTTTAAAAAATTTTTGTTTTTAAGAGGACATCATAAGTGAGTATGTTGGTAGTCTAAAAAAACTTTATCAGCAAATAAGAAACGCTCCTGTATTTAATATGATTATTTAGTAAACGTGTTTCCTCTGTCAGTTTTGTCTCAAAACAAACTGAAAACTGAGGCACTAGTTGTCGCCACTGACGCAACACACACTGGCAGCAGATTACTATGACTCAGCGAGAGAAATTGAAGAGATTGTCAAAACTAGAAAGAAAGCATCGGCTACGCCGATGCTGCAGTCTATGCACGCAAAGCTCAGTTTATAAACTAGGCAGTGAGTCCTGTGCAGTTAGCTGTAGTCAGTTTAGCCTGGAGAGAGAAAAGAAAGAGAGAGAGACAGTGCCACCACAATCCGTGCACATTGCCGAAACATTGTCTCAGCAGTGTGCACAGCCTCCGTTCACATAGTTTCTCACTAGTTTCTCAGTCTCTCTCTCTCTCTCTTCTTTCTTTCTCTGCCTGACAAGACAGACGCTGACAACAGACAGGCAGCAGCCGCAGCACAATGAAGATGATAGACAACAGCAGCAACTTCAGCCGAAACTTTTGGCAGACACTGTCCAGTGTGCACTGGTGGTAGAAGTGAGAGCTTTTTCTGGCTGCTGAAATATGTAAACATTGCCTTTCTTTGCTATCAACAACACCCTCATCATCGTTGGCCCTAGTTTCTGCTGGAGATTTCTTTTCAGCACCAAGTTTCCCTTCCGACTCTCCTAACAGTGCCGCAAAAAAAAGCCTTGCCGGTTTCTGCGGCTGGTGCTGCTGTGGAAGTCAGCATTTGCCATTTTTATTCCACTCCAGAGCGTTTCACCGTTGCAGTGGTCGCCCACGATGGTCAGCAGCTTTTTTCTTTGTGACTGCAATCAATACTGCGTCCTTCTTGGCGTTTAACTTTTAGACCACCAACAAGACCACTACCAACTCTTTTTCCGCCGCAGCCGCATCCTTCTCTTCTTCTTCCTCCTCCTCCTCCTTTTCTTGATTACAATTTCTATTTACTGAAAAGCACTCAATCTAATGGCAAAGCCCAATCTCAAGCCACTCCTAATCAGCAGCCACAGCCAGCCATCTTACTGACGCCACTACCGCCGTCTTGATTTTTACAGCCAATTTGCTTTTTAGTTTTCCTATTCAACTTTGTATTTGTTAAACACATGGGCTTTTAGTAGTGTGCAAAAACAAAACAACGGCATCATCAACCACTACTGAACACTTTGTACAGAAAAACAGTTGAATTGTATGTGTATGTGTATGTTTTCCGTTTTTTGTTTTGCCGACAACACGGAGTGCACCCTCACAGTGCAACACTCATTAATTCAGAACATTTTTTAAATGTCCTTTTATGGTAAGTTTGAATTGCCTATTACAATTACTATTTTTTATTCTAGTTTACTGCCCACCACTACCGTTTACCCTCTCTTAATTTTTTTGTTTAATACAATTTATTGCAATGATGCTCAAACGGCAGACTTTTAAAAAGCACACATTTAAAAACTGTTTTAAGTTTTTGTATTTTACTAACTATTTAGCAATAATAACAACTGGTTTAGTTGCAAAATTCAACTATTGTTTGTAACGTTTTACTAAAGACGACAGCAGAAAGTTTATCTAAGCATAAACAGTTTTGTATTTTAGAAAAAAACCGATGCTGTAATAAAATAACAAGACAATTTTGCCTGGCATCACTATCACCTTCTTTCATTTCAGTGCGCACAGTGCACACTCACAATTTACCGTATCTCCTATCTTCGACTCGACTTGTTTCATTGTGCCGTCAATGCTTAGCTATGCCTGCAAGTCTATTCAGTGGCCACTCACTTTTTCATCATGAAAATGATGATGATGATGGTGGTGGTGACGGCGACGGTGATGCTGACAATGATGACAGACAGTCATCATTGCAGTCCAGCCAATTGACTGACTGACGGACAGGCAAAGTGCAAGCACACTCGCAGCTTGCGTTTGTGTTTCTGACTGTTCTGTTCTCTCTGAAACTCTTTCACAATGTGTCAACACGCGTTGACACACAATAGCTATGGCTGTGAGCACCACCACTATTGACCACCACAGTTACTTCTCTTTAATTCGACTGAAAAGGTTAACATTTCTACATCACCATCATCACTAAACTGTCCACTGGTTTTTCCAATGGTTTTTCAGGCGCCAAGTAGTGCACAAAACATCGACATGTGCATTCTAAAGTGCATTCTAACTGCACACACACAAGCACAAACTGCGATTGAATCTGCAGTCAAACTAGGCAAACACAATTGACAATCAAAAGAGGGAAAAGTGAAGGAGAATAAGAGGTAACCATCGCCATTTTCTTTTCTCGCTCTCGTCATCGTTCATTACTTCACACTTCGCACTCTGTCCACTGTTTAGTTCTGTGTGCCTTTTTGCATGCTTTTCTATTCTTTCGCTCTCTTTCTTTCTTTGTCAAGTGTTTGCTTCATAAGCAGCAATGGCGGCGGCGGCAGCGGCAAAGACAATCATTGCTCAAAGGCGCACCTGAGGCGAAACCAATTGTGATGATCAGCAGTCAGTCAGTCAATGAAGTCAACCAGTGCTTCAGCTGCAGTGGCAAATTTCAAAGCAAAGATGTCGGCAACAGTACCTAAACTAATAAGTCCTGCAAGGTAGTAGCTGTTAGCAGAAGGTGGTTGCCTTTCCTCGCTGTGGTTGCTGTTGTTGCTGCTGCTTCGGTTTCTGCATGTTCATTTGCTAATTTAGTTCAACTTGATTATTATTAATTGGCAACAACAGCAATAGCAACAACAGAAGCAGTCTTTCCGTTCTCAGCAATTGTTGGTAATTTGGTTAAGAAAGAAGCTCAGTTTAGTAGCTCACCCAACTCATACACGGCTTCTATTATATCAGTGAGCTCCTACTTACTGGAGACGGTGCACGGATTACCAAAGAAAAGGACAACAGAAGCAAACTAACAGGCCGGTACTACTGAGCGCAAGCTCACTTTTTTCCCCCCTTTTTACCTTTTACCTCTCTAAAATCAGTGTACCGTAGACATATTTGCCTGGCACCAAAAAAGCAGGCACCGGCACGCAAACACGGCGGCTTCTGCTAATCAAATTGTGCCACTGGTGCAGCAAAGATACTTTGCCACAATTTTTCTCTTCTCTTTCTTTTACTCTTTTCTTTTGCCTGTCTGCTTAGTAGTTGTTATTATTTGTTGTGCACTAATCACTGCGCCGGCTTTCGGTACGGTGTGCACTGATGCGACAAGTGAGCTCTGTGTGTGTGTTCAGATTTCTAATTTGCTACTTGGTTTGCTTCTGTTCAACTGTGTGTCCCAAGTCAATTGTCGAATTGTTTGTAACTATGTTTTCCAATTTTGCATTATTTACACTCGTTCATCTAATGAATTTTTTCCATTTTTTTAATTACAGCATTTCAACATTCAGCGTCCAGTAGTGAACTGTACAGTGGCGGAAATCTGCTGATTGTTGGGTTTGTCTACACTCAGCTGTCCATCCTTTTTATTGCCGTTGACAACTGCTTTGGAAAGGACTTTAATCAGCCGATTTGCATGCCGGCAGACAGCGAACAGTAATTGCATCATGGCTGACTATCGACATCACAGACGATTGGTTTTTGTTGATGTTCAGTGATCATCATCACCACCACCACCACCACCACCAATATTATTATTACAGAGCAACACTGGTCAAGCAAAAGGCAAACTTGACAGCAACAGCAACAGCATCAAACTCAATGAACTCAACTGTCCGGTGGCAGCTATTCAAAACAGCAGCAACAGCTATATCATAACATCAACATCATAACATCACAACATCCTCAGCATCTGCTGTTGCTGCGGCATCGTGAGCAGTGCTGCACTAGCAGTAATCATAACAATAATCATAAAATGAGGCCCAGCAGACTGATGAGGAGGATAAACAGACGCGCGCACTCGGACACTCAAAGGCATAAACATTAATGGAGAAGAAACGAGAGAAAGAATTTTAGCAACCGGACTGAACAGAAGAAACAGCAGGCAACAAACAACAAACAAACAAACGAGAAACAGAGAGAAAAATGGCAGATTATTCCACAGAGACTACTACTTGACTTGCGGGGCATGCACATACACACTTGCACACACTTTAATAGCAACACGTACAACACAGGCAGCAACAGCATTAGCGACGACAATCGTGCTAATTGCCGCCCGTTTTATCGCCACCACTACTTACACACTGGCAGCTGTCAGGAGCTAATATGCAAACAAGTACACAGCACACATTTTTGCACACACACACACACATTCACTGCACATAACCTGCAGTAGCTGATGTTTACTTTTCTTCATCTTTTTCTCTCTGATTTCCTCTACCTACCCTTTTCACCCTACCATTATTATATTACCCGCATTACCAGCAGCTGTTGCAGCATCATCATCACCTGGACAGCACCTGTACAGCACAACACAGCACAGTAGAACACCTGTGCACTACTGCTACGACTACCTGAGTGAGCATCAGTGACAGCAACAACACCGACAATAATGATCACCTTCACTGCCAGCGAGTGACTTGCCGCTTCTATACTCCTTCTCCCTTCTTCTATACAATACTGCTACTGCTAATTGCAACAGCAGCAGCAACAGCTTAATTACACCACCTCTACTCTTCTCATTACAACACAGCAGCTTTTTATTGCTTTTCTATCATTAACAGACAAAACGAAGAGCAACTCTTTTCTCTCTTTCGACTTTGTTTGTTTGTTCTCCTAAACACTGCCTAATCTAACTACACACTATGGTGGTGGTCAACACCAGCAAAAAGATGCCAGAAAAAGTGTTCACCTCTACTACTAGTCAGAGTCGGCATCAAGCAGGTCGGTTGTGACAGCAGACGCCAGCAGCAGCATCAGCCGCTGCCGTGATCAACAACGTGCTCATGATCATCCGATTCAAATGATGGATGAGCAGGAGGAGGAGCAGGAGGAGGATGTGGATCAAGATGAGGGTGCCGAGGAGGTGGCCCTGCAACCCGAGTGCGATCAACAGCAGACGACCTCAGCAGCAGCAGCAGCATCAGCAACAGTACCACCTGGAGCACCTCGCCGCCTGTCAGCACTGCCGCAACGTGGCCTGCCCTCTCTGAATGGCAGCACCTTCCGCGGGGCCAGCTCGCAGCGGCACCTCCGCATCACCCTCTACGTCAACGGTGACCGCCACTTCCCCGGCAGACCGTACGTCATCAACCTGGATCGCATCAAGACGATGGACCTACTCTGTGCCGAGCTGACCCGTCTTCTAGTTTCAGTGGTAAGTTTTTAACTGCTTTAAATGGTAGCTTTTAAGTTTCTAAAAAGATGAACATGTTAAACACTTTGCTCAAACTAGCAAGCTGTAGGAAAAGAATTTCTTTCCCAATGCAACATGGTGTTAGTTTACGTCTGCTTTATTTATTGCCCAGCTGAAAGAAAAAAAGTTGCAACAAGCGACGCGTAGGCGTAAGTGAAAGACATTTCCCCAACGCGAGGAGCAGTTTACCTTACACTTACTTTGACTACTTCATCTTTTGTTTAAACCCCCTCACTACCAATAGCTATTGATTGTACATCTGAGTGCAATTGCAATCAATTGCATAGCATCAAACGTTTTGGCAGTGGCATTTCATGTCCAACTTCCCACACTTTGATTGAGTTCCCATCCACTCTTCTAACAACAACATTTGTTCTTCTCTCTTTTTAGAAATCACTGCCCTCCGGGGTGCGCTACATGCTCGACATTGCCACCGGCACGGCCGTACAGTCGGTGGGCGAGCTGGCGGTGGGCGGGCAGTACGCCGTCTCCTCCACCGTCCGCCTGGTGCGCTCGCTGCACTACCCCAGTCTCAGTCTACTCCACCGACACTTGGCTGCAGTCGCGCCGCCGCCGCCGCCGCCGCCGCAAACTCACCGAGCACCGTCGATGGAGGTACGACCTGCTCTACGAGCTTCTACGAGCAGTCGGCGGCAAGAAACGGCGGGGGCAAAGATTCACTCCTAACACGCTCTACCGGAGCCGTTTCAGGCGGAGGAGGTGGAAGTCACCACCACCACCATCATCACCACCACAAATCAGCCGTCTTTGGCGCGCAGTACCTCCTGTCCACGAGCGCACACCTGCCACGCAGCCACAGCCCAAGCTCAACGGGCAAACCAATCGTCGTCCCTCCCTCCTCCTCGTGTTCCAACGGCTCCTCTTCGCTTACCCTTTCGGCGTCACACTCGCTGCACTCCAATTGCGGCACACTTTACACGGGAAGCACAGTTTTCGGAGGACTGTCATCCTCCTCTTCGGCTGCCATTCGCCCAAAAATTGTCGCCCTGCTGCGCGGCTCCTGTCGGGCGGCGCCCTCTTTGCGGCCCTCTCGTCGGCCGATTCGCTTCCTTCTCAATTACCGCATTGCGCAGACTTTTGAGCAGGTGCTGAATGAGATCTCCGCCGCCGTGGTGGCCAGTCAGTGTCAGACGCAGGTGCAGCAGCAGCATCACCAGCTCAATGTGGGCGGCGCCGTTCACCAGCTCTACGGACTTGCTACCAATAAGAGGGTAAGAGTTTTTAGATGAGAGGCTGCAATGGGTGAACAATGATTTAACAGTAAAAATGTTGTGTCTTCTTTTGGCCATCTTTTTTTCTAGATCACCTCACTGGAGGACTTTCTAGTCGACAACGAGTACGTGTACCTGGTGTACGGTAGAACTGAGCGGTGCACACTGCTCGACTTTATGCTCGATGAATGCGGTAAGTGAACGCGGGAAATGACAACAAAGCATCATGTTATATAACTAATTTTTATTTTTTAATTATCTAGAGCAACGTGAAATCACGGCAATTGTCGGCAACAAATCTAGCGTCACTGCAACTGCCAACTACCAAGCACTGCTGCCTGGAGAGCTAATGAAACAGCAGCTTCAGCAATTTCAGCACAATTCGGCGGTCAAATCAACCAGGTCAACTGACCGTCAAACAGCAGCAGCAGTAGTAAAAGATTCCGTTGATCACAGCGCCAGTCGAGCCATTCGTTTCACCTCACGCCAAAACAGTCAGCAAAACAGTGGCAAAGTGAAACAGCCGATGCTGCCACTACCAACACTGCTGTCTCAAATGTCACATCCACTTCGGGAACAGCAACTAACAACAACGGACAACCAACTCAACAGCAGCAACCAAAACCCAAGTCAAAGGCCAACAGTAGACAACAGCAACCACAAAGGGGCAAACACTCATCGTCGTCTCGGGACGGAAACAACAACGACAAGGAGGAGGTGAAGGCATTTTCACTACCGAGAAACTTCCTCGCCCACCCTAAAAGCGCAAAGAGCTATCACAGTCATAAGGGCTCAGAGGCTCAGCGAACGGCGGCAGCAGTCAAATCGGAGCGCAGAGTCAGGGCAGCTGCAAAGAAAAGAGAAACAGCAGCTAATCACAACTTTGAAGCTGATAACTCTGAGCACTGTTGTGCAAACAGTGTCGCTGACCAGCAATCAGCCTTGAACAACAGTCTGCCGGACAACCACCACCACCACCACAACAAGGACACTGCAGAAGAGGAACAGCAGTCCTTATCCTCGCTGTCCTCCTGTTTTTCGTCGTCGGTGTACTCGCTAAAGGAGGACTTGATTGCCGGCGACGCTGACCTGATTGGCCTGCCCTATGACAGCCACCACATTCTGAAGAACTCCACCTCGGAGAACGTTCTCGGTGAGGCCTTCTACCGTGACCGCCACCACCTGCCACTCCTCTACCCAGACAACATCTCAAACAGTCTAGTCTACGATAGTAGCCATCACCACCAGCAGAAGCAAAAACAGCATCACCACCACCATCACCACCCTCGTTATCACAATCAGCACAGCCTCTCACCTCATTCACCCTACTCACCAGTGCAGGGGCAGCAGCAGCAGTGTGATCAGCAGTCTGACACTACCACTTCAAGTGACCGAGAAAACCATCATCACCATCACCAGTCAGGGAGCAGCAATCTGCTGGTGGGCAGTTTCAGCGGAAGTAGCAGCACTACCACCACCACTACCACTACAAACACTCCTGGAGCCGCCTCTTCAGTCAGCTGTTCAGAGGATTTTTCCACCTTTGCAACCGGTGAAGAGGGGGACTACTCTGCCTCTGAAATGATGTACTCCTATCGTCAAAAGGCGCAGCTGCAACCGCATCAACGGGGGCCAGCCCTTCGATCCTCTCAGTCATCTTCCTCTCGGTCATCTTCTTCGTCAGACTCCTCGACGCCCTCCTTTTCTAGTCTTTCATGTACGGTGCGAGCTCCAGGAACTACAATGCCAACATCATCCCTTCCTCGTGCCCATCATCCTTCTACTCACGCATCATCATCATCACCATCATCAGCTGTCTCCAGTGGACATCGATCAAACAGGAATGGCTCATCAAAAAGTGGCTCCAGCACCAACTCAACGCCCAGACACCGGCCAACAACAACAGCAACTTTTTCTCAAAAGGGCACCCCAAAAAGGAGTCACCATCCTCAAAAAAGTCCCGAATTCAATCTGGACGACGATGAGCCGCCTATTGAGCTGGAAGGCAACGAGGATGATGACGATGAAGAAGAAGATGAGGTAGATAATGAAAATGATGAAAACCTTCCTTATAAAGAGGAGAAGAGGAAGAGGAAGCGCAGCTGCCACCAGCCAAACGGCATCTGCCTTTAGTTCCAAAAAAAGAGGTGGGCAGGCTGTACCAGATTGGCGAGGCAATTGGCGACGGCAAGTTTGGCGTCGTCTACACCTGCTCCCAGCGAGGCAGTGGCCGTGTCTACGCGCTGAAGGTCGTCGACAAGGGCGCCATGCAGGAGATGATGGCCAAGTCGAGCAGTGGTGGGCAAGACCACCAAACCGCAAGTGGTCAGCAGCACCGATCACCGCCGCCCATGTCCTCCAACAGTGCCAACACCGAGGCGGCCATCCTCAAGCGCATCAGCCACCCGAATATAGTCAAAATCTACGACCACTTTGAGTACGTCGACCAGTCGTACTGGTGCTGGAGCTCTTCAAGGTACTGTGCAGTAGTAGTAAAACCCTCCTTTCTTTTTGGTTGTTTGTTTGCATACTAACCAGTTTTTTATTATCATTTCTAGGGTGGCGACCTCTTTGACGCAATCACCTCGGCGGGCCGCTACAGCGAGTCAGAGTCACGGGAGATGTTTCGCGACCTGATGGAGGCACTCGCCTACCTTCACCGCCACCACATCATCCACCGAGACATTAAGCTGGAGAATCTGATGGTCGCCTTTGTTCCACTGACAGCAACTACCAACAACTCACCTTCAAAGGGTCGAACTAGTTCCTCCTCTTTTTCCTCAAACTCTCGATACTCAACAGCTGCTGGAGTTCCTGGCAGCAGCAGCAACAGCATCATTGTCCCTCCCGGCCGTCGCTACCGCCAGGCAATCAAGCTGGCCGACTTTGGCCTTGCCACTGAAATTCTCCCCAACGAGCTGCTCTTCACCGTTTGCGGCACGCCCACCTACGTTGCGCCGGAGATCCTCCTGGAGATCGGCTACACCTACCCGGTGGACATCTGGGCGGCGGGCGTCATTGCCTTCATCCTCCTCTGCGGCTACCCGCCCTTCGCCAATGAGGAGAACAACCAGGACCTCCTCTTTGACCAGATCCTCGCAGGCCGCTTCGACTTTGACGACCGCCACTGGGCGGAGGTGGGCGAGCCGGCCAAGGCTCTCATCGCCGCCATGCTCAACACCGAACAGTCGGCCAGGCTGACGGCCGATCAGGTGTTGGCGCATCCGTGGCTGTCAGCGGCTGTCAGCGGAAACGGTCGAGCAGCAGGTGGGGGAAAAAAGCAGCCCAAGTGATCATTGCCCGAGACAGCACTTTCAACTGTGTTTTTTCGCCGTCGTACAAACAAACCTGCTAAACTCCAAATCAAATGCTCAAATGACTGTAAGGTGCACAACTACTGCAACTAATTTAGGCATTTAAAGACATTTTCTAGGCTTTTACAGAACAAACAAAACTACTGTTGTACACAAACACTTATTTCGTTTTTATCACTTTTATGATGTGTGCTTTTTAAGCTAATTAATACTAATTCATTTTTTTCAGCTTTTTTATCAACTTACTGCATTAGTTTTTATTGCAGTATTTTTTCATTTACGTATTTGTATGAAATGAAAAGTTCTTTTTAACAAATGATTTTGCTCAATAAACATTAACCATTTGACCAAACAAAAAATTCACTTGACTAATTGAAAAAGCCAATAATGATAACATCTTTTGAAAAAATCTTTATTTAAACTCTTTGTCTAACGACTAAACAACTAGGTGTTTACTTCATTTCTGTAATTTAGCATCACCATCACTCGGCCATCTTCTTCTTCAGCTGAGAGAGGGCAATGAGCCGCTGGTCACGCCACTTGCGACGCTCCTCCAGCTTCTCTACCGGAATGGCTCTGGTCAGCTCCTCGGTGATCAGCCGCGCCGTGGCGCCCTCCATCTTCGGCGGCGGACCCATGGTGGCGCTGACGTCGTAGATGCCCTTGCTGTACTTCGCAAAGTACTCCTCCATGCCGGCGGCGTTCAGGTGGGCCGTCTCCCAGGGGCCCATAAAGGCGTAGCGCATTCCGAGGCCCTCCGACATCACAGTGTCCACGTCCTCCACCGAGATGACGTCGTCGGCGATCAGGCGGTAGCACTCATTGAGGATGGCGTACTGCACGCGGTTGACTATGAAGCCCTCGATTTCCCGCTTCAGAACGACCGGCTTCTGGCCGACTGCAGTCAGCAGGCGCCTGGTCCGTTCCAGCACCGCCGGCTCCGTCCACGGCGAGGGAATGATCTCGACGAGGGGCACAAAGTAGGGCGGGTTGACGGGGTGACCGACGATGAACTGGGCGCGGTGCCGCTCGCTCATCTTCGCCGCCACCAGCGAGGGCAGAAAGCAGCTGGTGGAGCTGCAGAGGACCACCTCGGTGGAGGTGGCCGGAAGGCTGTCCAGCTCCTGGAAGACCTTCTGCTTCAGCTCGAGGTTCTCGAAGACGCATTCCTGTGTGGGGGGTTAAAAAAGAGAGAGAGAAAAGTGATGGTTCAATGGTGTGTAAACAGTAACTGTTTTACTGTTAAAAAATTTGGTAGTACCTGAACGTGAACTGCTCCCTCCACCGCCTCCTCCAGCTTGGCCGCCTTGTGAACGTGGGAGAACTGCTGAGCGGCGGTCAGGTCGCCTCGAAGAAGGCCCGACTTTTCCAGCGTCTCCAGTTGGTCCTTGAGCAGCACCAGCGCCTTGTCCACCGCTTCCGGCACGACGTCGTAGAGGTAGACGTCGTACGCCTGACTGGCGAAGATCATCGACCAACTTCGGCCGATCAGTCCGCTGCCGATGATGCCAATCTTTCCGGGCATTGTTGTTTGTTTGTTTGTTTGCAGTGGTAGTTAAAGTGATGAACGGAAACAAACAGTCGCTCAAAGTTGGCAAAAGAAACTGGTGAAGAGGCTTGGCTTGCTTAAAGGGTCAACTGGTGAGACTGACTGACTGACTGGCTCGCTGACTGACTTTGAATGTCAAGTTGAGCTGCTACTTTATAGAAGTGAATACAAACTTGCAAATATTTTGGTTCAATTAAACTGCAGTAAATTGGGCCGAGTTTCTAGTATTCACTAAATGTGATTAGATTAGTGCGAAAAGTAATGTGTATGCAGAGTGATTAGTTTGAACGGCAACAGTTTGATTGCCAATTTGAGTGCAGCGCTTTGCTGTGAGCTGAAAATAAGGAGATTTAGTAAAAAGTTGATGTCTTATCAAGCAAGAAAAAGAGCACAACAAAACTTACGTGAAAAAGCAGTAGCCAGTATCAAATTGCTGATTAAAGTTTGTCAGTGGCAGTCAAGCTTTGCAGAGATTGTCCGATGCAGTGACACTGACAAATCAAAACAACAACTTTTCACGTTTGCTACAACGACATAAAATGAGCCATTCATCGCAACCAGTACAGCGCGGTTGTCAGGGAGAGAAAAAATTCAGCAGTTTAAAAGACTGTCTACAGGTGACACCAAGGGTGGGAATCGAGTCCATTTTTCCGCTGTAGCAACACAGCCAACGCTAGAGGGCGCGTAACGTTGGCTGTGTAGCTACAGCGGAAAAGTGGACTCGATTCCCACCCCTGGGTGACACACAAATACATTTTTAACTTTAAAACTTCATAAAATTTTTACTAAATTAAATGATTTTGAAAATTGATATTTTGTATGAAAATAAAGTGCAAGTGATCGTTGCTGTGCAGTAGTAAAATTATACAGACAAATCGCAGCAACAGTTTTGATAAACATTTTATTTGTTTTTGCGCTTTGCACAAACTGCCAAATCATTTTCAGATGATAAATGGTGACCGATAAGGCAAATTCAAGTAACTCAATAAAATGTTTTTTGGTAACGCCAAATTTTTAGTGCTGAAAATGAAAAAATATTAAAAAATTTTGCGCAAAATTAAATTAAAACAATTAATAATATATCGAGGCAGGTTTTATTTATAACTTTGAACTTTAATGATATAATGTTAACAAAAATTTTTGTCAATCTAATCTTTTAACATTTAATATTAAAAGTAACAACTTAACAATTTGATTGTAAATTGTGTGTGTGTGTTTAAAACATTTTTTGCTAATTTAATTTAGAAATGAATTTTTGCTTAAAAATATTTAGCATAAAGTTTTTTATAATGTTTTGAATGAGTTTGTAATATAATACTGGTTATTTAGAATATTTGTGTAAATTGTTTTGGCCGTGATGGCATTTTAAACAAAAATAAAAAGTTGAGAAACAAAAATAAATAAATGGATTTTGTTAGCAACAAGTGGTTACTGTTGCCAATTAAAAGTGATATAGAACAAAATGGTGCATTCATAGTAAAAAAGTGCTGAAAAAAATAAAAATAAATAAAAAGTTTAACAACTATTTGATAACATTTTATAAACAAAAATTAATGTGTTTTTTCAGTAACAGTAGAAAAAATGATGAACAGATAAAAGTGGCGATTTGCAAAGTATTAGAAACAACGGCAGTTTTTATTGCTGATGAGGAAAAGTTTGTAGAAACAGTTTTGCGACCATTGTTTTTGTGTTTTCCTAAATAAAAAGTACAAATTTAATATATACATAAAGCTATATTTTTATGCAACAAAAAAATAGTTTTACCATTGTTAACACGGACAAAAGTGTACGTAGCCTGAAAGCCTGTGCCATCAAAACGGCCGTTTGATTTGAAGGTAAGCCGAAAAAAGTCGCCTTCAGATTCGACTGTTTTGGGGTGCTTTAGACCACAATACCGAACCAGCTTTCGTTCTGCAGCACTGCTAAATTCAACGTAATCACTAGCTGTCTCCAGAGTACATCTGGATGTTTGGTTAAAATTATTAATTAAAAAATTTTTTAAAAAGAAAAAACAAAGTAAACTTACGGAGTGACGCCTTCAACGTCAAATTCTTTAAAGACAATGTGAATGCGTTCACTGGTGTTGCCGTAGAAAAAATAATGACACTCAGTGTCTTTAGGGTAGTAACCTAGGTGTGCAGCGGTGTGTTTGTTAAATAAAGTATAAAACAATGTTGTTTCGGTTACTTACCAGGAAAATTAGGCGAAGTAAAAGTGCCATTTCGGCTGTCAGCACTGTTGTAGACAAAACCACAAACTGACAATTGCAAACCAAATAAAAAGGTTAAAAATATAAATATTTATAAAATCTTAATGTTAGTTTTACCAGATTTAGAATCTTGTTTTCCCGTTTCCACGCCAAAATCTAAAAAATAAATAAATTTTTAAAATATGTTTAGATAACAGCACATTTTTAAAAAAATTAAAACAAAAAAAATATTTTGTTATTTGCACTGTTGAATAAATTAAAAAAATACCAAAAATAAAAAAGATTGTTTGATAGAGTGGCAAACCTCAGTAGCCAAACAAAATAGACCGAAACGGTGTCAAAAGCACAGAACTTGGTTAGTGATTGATCGGCAAACGATAAAGAAAAAACGTTTTTTGTACAACACCAAAAGTAATACCGTTAAGAATTTACAAGAATCTAAGGTCTAAAAATTGTTCTTTCAAAAAGCAAAAACTAAATTTTTCACTGTTCGATATCGATTGAAAAAATGATTTTTGTTTTTTCTGCCGTTTCAGCTACTTAAATTGGTGGTGAAAATTAACAACAACAACAACAACAATAACTGCATCATTTACTTCTTTTGTTCAGTCGGTAGGTGTTTAAGCCCGACGAATCTCAACCCAATTTAAATCACTCAACTGGGCCCAATTCAATTCAGTCAATGCAATTCAATTAACGTCAACGGGCAAAACCGCTGATAAGGAGGTTGATAGTCAGGCAAAATTTACCGGTAGACAAAAAAACAAAAAAACATCACTCTGATTGATGTCTCTTTTACGTGACCACTAGAACCAAAGTGTAACAAAAAAAGTTTTTAAAAAAGCCGTCGATTTAACTTGTCAGCAACTTTGTCAAAATTCCAGAAGAAAAAATGCTAAAAAACTCAATTCCTTAGCTGCTAATTGATTGAAGAGAAACGCTAATGAAGTTGACAATCGTGAGTTGACAATCGTTTTTTTAAAATTGTTTTTATTGTTGTCATTACTTTTTAGATAAAAGTGATAACAAATAAAAAAAATTTGTTAAAAAAATTGTTTTTTATAAATAGTGTGAAAGTCAGAAGTCAACAACAGTTTTACAGTAGGCAGCTCTATGAAGTAGATGCTGTCCCCGTTCATTTTCAAACTGCATCATTTACTTTGCCTCAATTACTGCTCAAGTAACAAAGCGCTAATCTTTTTTGTTGTAACATTTTTGTTTGTTTGCAAAATTTTTTTACTGTTTATGTACAATTAGACTACAGTATTTTGTTCAAATCAAAATAATAAATAAAAACGGGTTTTAGCTGTTTACAAACAAAAACTCGTTTTCACTTACTTGTCACAAAACGATATGTTGCTCGGAAACCTTTGGCCAGTCGACGTGTTCTACCACCACCACTGCCATCACCACCCGAAGTGCCCGGCGGTGATGATGGTGGTCGTTTGTTCTTCTTTCTCTTGTTTTTCTGTTTATTTTTACCACCACCGCCACCACCGCCACCACCGCCACCTCCTCCTTTTGGCTTGTGATGGTAAAACTTTTTGCCAGGCGAGCCATCGGCGCCTCTCTCTTCGTCCTCGTCTTCATCCTCCTCCTCATCACTTTCCATGTTTTTCAGATCTTTATCACCATCACCATCACTATCACGATCTTCTGTCACGTGTCCTCCACTGCCTGCCTTTTTTGGTTGATGTCTGGCGGTGAAAATTGACGGTGGACCGTGATACTGCTTTTGGTGGTGCTTGGTCGTTTTGGAATGGGCTGATGCTGCTGCTTTGGATGAGGATGCCGCCACTTTGCTTACGTCATTGTGGCCCAGGCTTTTGAATTCCACGGTCATTCGGTGGCTGTTTGACATTATTCGAGGCGGCAGTTCAGTGCCGCAGAAGCCACTTTCAATGCGATCAGTCAGTCCGTTGCTGCTCACATAGCCCGTCACACTGTCGGAAATTTCACAACTGTAAAAGTGAGAAAAGAAAAAATGGTAAACGTTAAAATATGCGTTAAACGGCGTCAACTTTCAAATAACTGATAGCATTTGTAATGGACTTCAAATAAATGTTGTAGCCGTGTGCAGCAAGTAGTTCTCAATTGAGTAAATAGAGACTGATGAAAATAGGGCAAAAGCAAGCAAATGACAAACAAATTGTGTAAACATAAAAACTAGGGAAAAAAGATGCACGTTTAAATGCATGTTGCCCTCGAGGCAGTCTGCAAAGCGGCAAAAAAAGAAAAATAAGATGCAGTGCAGATAACTGCTGACGTGAGACGCATGCATGCACAAATTTTTTATTCGTTTGTCATGTTTTTATTTGTAAACATGTAAACAATTTTTTGTATTTAATTTTACTCTGTTTCGTCGTTGCTGTTCAAAAGTCGGATAACACATTTTTGATATAAAATAAAAATATCACAAAAATTATTTTGAAAATGTGGTGAAAAAAGTGTAGAAAAACACAGCAAAACAATGTTTTGTCGGTTACCAGGTTTTTCCGTATTAATTAAACTTGTCAAAGTTTTCTGACATCTAAACCGCTACGAATGCCCGATATATTAATTAATGTATGTGCATCTGATACACGCATTGTAATGAATGTTTGTAGTTTGCAAATAGAAACCCATTTCTGATACTCAAAACTACTCATTTTGTGCATATGTTAAAAACACCATTCAATATGTTGACAACGCCACCACCAGCTATCAAACATCAAATAAAAAAACTACAACAAAAAAGTGTTTTGCATTTTTATTACACTACCGCCGCTATTTAATCTTTTTGAATGGGAAAACATCAGTTTTCTTTATTGTACGCGACAAAACTGAGCTCGAAGAAGGCTGGCAATTGTTGCGGATGCTTTTAAAGTCAACTTGTGTGTGTGTGTGTGTGTGTGGTGGTTGTCTAATGGTGCGACAAATACCACTGTTTTTGTTGCTGCTGATGAGGCTGCCTCTGATGCTGAAATTGTAAACGGTACACCGGTAAGTTAAGGCAAACAACAAACTTTTCATTTTTTGCACATTTTACTTCAAACAGAAGTAAAGGAGTAAAACAGTGAGTGCCTGACAGATAGGTGAACAGTGCGGCATTGCGGATAGCTAAGGTTTGCTCAACGTGCACGACAAAAAAGATGTATGTGTGCGTGTGTGTGTAATGATTCCCAAGTGAGTGTACGGTACTTTATTTCTGGCCACCACCGCCACTACCACTGTCGATAGTTCACGCATCAGTGGACACTAGAAATGCCGTGCAGCGATGCAGTGCTATCGTTGATAAAACGTCGCTCAAGTTTTAAAAATGGCACAAACGAGTAAAGCTCTGAACGACACAATCCGCAAGTTGGATCAAAAAGTAAAGTTTAGTGCGAGAATTTGCTAAAAACGGGCAATCGGTTTCTGCTTAAAGTCAGAAAATTCTTAATCTTTTATCATCAAAGTTTTTAAAAGGTAATACCTTTTTGGTTTATTTTCAGTTAAAAACTTTTTAAAAACATTTTCAATTTTGTCTCATTGCGTAAAAATTTTTAACATTGGCGAAATAAAACTAAGCCAATATAACACAAATAAAAGAGTCTATTTAAAATAAAACAAAAAAATATTAATTAAAATTAAACACTAATATTTGTTTCTCCACTTCTAATTGTTCTACATTCACATTTATCTGAAATCATTTTTAATTTGTTTGCAAATTTATTTCATTTTATTTGCAATTTTTTAACGAATAATGGCGGCAATCATTTGGCAAAGAAATATTTAAAATTCCAGGTTACACAAAAAAGACAAAAAGAGAACAAAAGAATGAAGAAGTGCTGCTGTAAAAACCAGCTAGTTTTCTGATAAATTGGCAAAGGGCTGGTTTGCTCTAGTTCACATTCCTCACTCAAACGCACTATGATAGCACTGGGTTAGTTTTGCCGACCACTGTCTGTCTGTTTGTCTAAATGTCTAGACAACTGCGGTTGAATAGAGTTGATGTGAAGAACTATGCAATGGAAAAGTATATCCTAAAGTTAACTTTTATTTGACAAAAATAGGTTATTTAAAAAGGTAACTTAATATTGATAAAAACATACAGTTTGGTAGTGTTTGGTTAAACTTTTTCTTCATTTTAGCATAAAAATAGTATATTGAATGATTTGACTAGTTGTGTAATGCAATTCTGATCATTAAACACTTCCAAATTGTGTTTTGGCAGTAACCAAAATGTTAAAACTAAGCCAAGTCAAACCGAACACAATTTTTAATTAAATGTATCAGAAAGCAGTCAGTGCCATTATTTCCATTACCACCAACTTCTAATTGCATTTGAATTGGCCGTCCATTTAAATTTTGCACTACAACTTTTTTTCACTTTTTTGTTGCTGTTGCCAATTGTGAACTGCTTTCTGCGACACGTAGTAGCTCTAATTGAATTAGCCACCCGCACACATCAGCTAAGTAACTAAAATTGACTAGTCAACTGTGGCCATTTAAATGAACACATGGTTGTTGATGTACATGTGTGAGGCTGAAAAAGGGAAAATCTGTAAAAACTGCTGCTCCTTCTCATATTTCACCGTAATTAGATTGTCGCCGAGTTGGTTGCATTTTTACCATTAATGTTTTTTTTGCAGTACAACAAAGTTACAGCAGATTGCACTGAACACTGATACACACAGTCTGCTTTTGTACTCTTGATTCTCTTTTCAATTTTGCCGCCTTTTGAGCAGCTAAATGAAATGCAAACTAAAACTTTTTTGTTTCTAAATGGGCGCTAGTAGTGTGTGTGTGTATGGTTGTAGGTCCAGGACCCGAATCAGTAGTAATCAGCAGTAATTAAGAGCGAGAGAAAAAGAAACGGCAAAAATGATACTGCTATTGAAAAGGCAGTGTACGGTGAAAAAGATATGAAGAGAAAGAGTACAGAGAAGATATACAGCAGAAAAACAGGCAATAGCAACAACAGCAGCATCAACACTGTTTGCCAACCGGAAGGGGAAACCTTTGATAGTAAACGGAAGAGGAAATCGACGTGTGTGTTTTGTGCCTAACTCATAGTGGTAGTTGCGTGGTGGTAGTTTTACTGAATTTCTCAAATGAAAACGGTAACCAAAGTAGTGAACACAATGGGCTCAAGTAAATTTTTGCAAAAAGCATTTCTGCAAAGCAAGCTTTGCATCTCTGCAAATGATGCTGCTAAACGCCCGTTTCACTGTTGCACTGACTGAGTGGATAAAAACCGACAATTAGTGCGGCCGAAACTGAAGACCAGTGGGACTATTTTTTCTTTTTTTTACTACAAAATGTTTTTCCACTAGGACAAAGGAAAACGAGTGGAAACCGATAAGGGCGGCCAAATGGCAACGACGACGGTGGCGGCAACAATCAACAAAAGTTACCAACAAAAACAAAAAAGCTGCACAAGAAATTGGTGGCTATCGAGGCAATGCAGTGAGAAGACAAAAAACAAAAGGTGGCAGTAAAAATTAAACAACAGAATTAGTTGAAACGATCAGTGACTAGAAAAGTAGAAGATTAGAAAAATTGCCGTTTTAAGGGGGAAACAAAACACAGGGCAAGCTATGGTTAAAGTGAAACAAGAAAGCAACAAATACTAATTTTACTAATTTTTGCTGTACTAATTGTCATTTTATGGCAAATAAATGAGAAAAGTAGTAGTTTTATCTTAGAATGCGGAAAACGAGTAGTTTTTTTCTGAACTACTTTGTGGGCGTCTTTAGTTGGCCACAACTATCTCCTTTATCTCCCTAAACTATCCGATAATTTAACCTAAAAACAGTTGCCTTTTTTAGCCTCATCTCTTTCTCCTTCTAAATAGCCTAATGATTGCCCAGAACTCTCGTTTTGCAACGGCAGCAGCCGCACAACTATCGCTTTCTAATGATGGCAAATAGACAGAGAGAAAACTGAGCAGAAAGCTTGAAGACAATGCTAATGGTTAATGGGGAGAAAAAAGAGAGATCGGGTATTACCACCACCAAGCACCATCACCACTACCCCAACCACACTTTGAGGACACCACGATGGTGATGATAATTGCTGCCGCTGAGCATATTGCCCGGCAGTGATTTATGAACGTGCCAAAGGAAGAAAAACATGAAATGATTGAAAGTATAAGTTAGAATGACAAATTAACAAGTGCAGTGTGTAAAAAAGTGCAAAAAGGTTGATTAAAAATATGATTATGAAAATTAAAACAGCATAAACAGTTCCAAATGCTTAAAAAACATTGTGAAAAAACTATGTTTAAAAAATGCAAAATGAGGTAAATTAAAAACAACAAATTAAAAAAAATAATATTTTTAAAATTGTCAAAGTTGACCAAAACAATTTATTACAAAACACTTTTTAAGTTTTTAATTTAAGTTAAATTAAACATTATTTTTTAAATAACAAAATCTACTAAATAATTCATTGTTTCTATTTCAAAAACAAAAAAATTGTTGCATAGGGTTTGTATAAAGCTTTAAAATTACATTCAATTTTTTTTGTTGTTGTTTTCTGTCTATTTTTAACTCTTATTAAAAGGTTAAAAACATTGTCATTTTTTGACTTTTGAGTTAATGGTGAAGCAGTTGTTGCAGCATCAGCAGCAGCAGTTTACATAGCTTACTAGTATTATTAAGGCTGGTCTAGTGTGTCACACATTAGTGTGGACATCAAGAAAGAAGCAATGGCAATGGCATTGGAAATAATAGCCAGCCAGCAAACCAACAGTTCAACTCATTATTATTTATGCCCGTGCCAGGCGATAAACGCCAAGCGTTCGAATGCTCCTGTTCCTGACTTTGGATTGCTGCTGCCGTCTTGTCTTTTGCCACATTCCCTTCTACTCCTTCTTTTTTTCCTTTCTCTTTTTATCTCCTGTTTTCTTTGACAAATGCCTGCTAATTCTAATGCAACCATGTGGCATCGGAATGTAGAGAGTGCGAACAGCATCGGCAACAGCAGGAGCTGCATTAAAGTCAAGACTTAGAAGGAAAAAATGTAGAAAAATGATGTAAAAACGATGTTGAAACACTGCTTTTTGAGGGATTTGCTTTTGTGGTGATACGAGTATTAGCTACTGTGAAAAAAAACGAGAAAGGTTGCGGTGAAATACATTACTGCCACAACTGTGCTATCAGTTAATGTTTTTTTTCTTTTGAAAAGAGCCAACATTAATCTGGTACATCAGTGGTGGTCAAAAGAATCAATGAAAGAAAACTACATCAGTACGACTGATCGTTAATTGAGAATGCATTATTCCTTGCGATCCTTTTGAAAAGGAGGAATTCGTCTAGAATCTTCTTGAAATTTCCAGCTTCAAAGATCATAAATCTTCATCAAAGGACAGTTTGGGTAAAAAATGCTATTACTGACTGAAAAGCTTCTTTTCCTTTTTATCAATCTTTTTTTGAAAAGCAAAACAAGGTACATGGCACAGTTCAATACTCTAGCACGCGTTTAGATAATAAAAAAATGAAACAATCTTTGGCCAGCAGAAAGTTGACAGTGTTTCGCACTTTGTTGTCGAGTGTCAATTTTTGTCTGCTAACTAACTAGTCATTCAGCCAATCAGACTCTTTCTCGCTTTCTTGCTTTCTCTTATCAGCAACAACAAAAAACTTCTTTCAATTTCCTTTTTGGCATTCATCATAAATCAGCATTTGTCAATGGACATGCCAGTAGTTGCGTTCTGCTCCGTTTTTCCACCCTTAAACATAGACTAAACATACACGATTTTTTTGTCATTTTTTGTTTATCTAAATCTATCAGTTTAATTCAGCAGTTGTAAACAGCAAAGTGATGCTGGGCTTTTATAGAATTTATTCATTAAAAAGATGTTCTTATGTATCTAAAATTCAATCATTATTTCTAACCGAAAACATTTTTCAAATCAATCCCTACAGCAATTGGCCGCCAACTGAATTTGTTTTTTGTTTTTTTATTTTTAGATACTTTTGAATACTGCAGCTATTATCATCATCATTATCATCATTTTTATCTCTTGTCCATTTGCAAACTTTTGCAAATAAAATTTTGTTACTTTAAAGTTTAGAATTCACATAAATTTTGGTTAATTTTTTGTAGTTAAGTAGACAAAATACTCTGGTTTCTTTTTTCACATTCTATTTACACAGTTTTAAAAATGTTAACACAATTAAAAATAAAAATAAAAAATGTTATTACAAACTAGTTTGGGTAAAATTATAAATCTAAATTAATTTAGGCAAAAACAATTAGCAGAAATGCAAAAAGAAAATAAATAATGATCTAGGTTTGCCAACAAATATAAAGTGTAGCAGTAAAAAAACATTCACTAAATGATCTTCATCATTACTAAACGGTTCGAGTCAAAAATGAAAAAGAGGTAAAAAGAAAAGGAGAGACAACAGTAGGTTTAACCAAATTAAAATATTAAACGACCGGAAAATTGAAAAGTTTTCTAAACAAACGATGAGTTTTTAGTTTAATTACAGTTTTCCAGTTATCCGTGCTACTACCGTTAGTTAATAAACGTTTTATATCATCATTATCAACGTTTGGTTCCAGACTACAATTAACCCTTCACTAATTAGGTCAGCAGGAAACAGGAAACAAAGACTGAAAAAGAAGCCCAGATCATAGCATCATCACTACCATCATCACCATCACCATCACATCAATCATCTCCTTTCTATCTCTTTTTGCTGACTTACTCCTTTTGCTGGTTCTCCACGCGGTGGACGTCAAACTCGGTGAAGATTATCTGTACTCGTTGTTTGCCGTGGCCGACAAAATGGTAGGTACAGCGGACGTTGGCCGGATACGGATGCGGGTAATTGGGCGAGGTGAAGGTGCCATTCAACCGCCGTCAGAGCTGAACCATCGATCACAGGAGCCGGAAGCTGGTCACTGCCGCCCCCGTTTGGTGCTAAGCTAATGGTTGTGCAGAATAATGAAAAACGAAGAGAAGAAAAAAGGAAAAATTAGCAAATTTTTGGTTTGTGTTAAAGAGAAGAAGATTCAGGAAGAGGATGCAAACCCAGTTTTGACAACGCAAATGACGAGTCGCATTTTTGATGCAACAAATGAGGCAGTCATAAATCAACAAAAACAGTCCCAAAGTTACTTTTTACAAACAAAGACTGAAAATCTGGGTTTGACAAATGAAGCTGTCTAATAAAGAAAAGTTTAAATTCTAATATTTTGTTTTGCTAGTAGTTTAATATTCAGTTTAACCGGTATTTTATAAACACAACAAAAATATTTTTTGTCAGTATATAAATTTTCCACAATTTTGTCAAATTTAACTGCAAAGTTTTTTGTAAGATTTTTCACCAAAATAAAACTTAAACAATAAGCATTAAAATGCGTTTAAAATTAGTTTTTTGTATTTTTTTCTTTTTCAAAGTCTATGTCAATGCAATATTTTTAAAAATTTAGCAAAAAATGAATCAAAAATATTAAAAATGATGGTCCAAGCATTTCAAAGACAAATATCGATTACAAAACAGACAACAGCAGTTGCAGCAGATGGCGGCTGCACCTTGCTGATTTGATTTTGCTGTGACATTTATTTTTTTTTGCAACAGCCTTGTTGAACATGTTTTAGCAAAAACTCGCTTGCAATTCCAACGGTGACAACAACAGACATTGTCATCATTTTGTGTCAGGTGCAAGGTTTACATTACACTGCAAAAAATAGAACACACTTTTGTGTCGACAAAACGTACAGTGTTTTTGAAGAAAACTGGCACAAAAGCTGATAACTGCCGGCAACTATCGATTGACAGTGCAAAGCTAAAAAACAAACGGTAGACTTATTCATTTTTTATTGCAAGGTTTAAGACAAACTTAATGACAGATGTTACATTTTGCCCTTACTACTTTGGCGTGGCATTGAAAAAATAAAAAATCTAATTTTAATTTATATAATTTTTAGAATTCACGACAAAAAAGTAATTTAAAAAACAAATGTTAGTTTTATATTTTAAAATTGTGAAACTACTTCAAAAAATTGTTTTTACAAACTTGTAAAACTATTTATTATGACTGAACTCAAATGCTCAAAAATGAGTAAAAACTTGATTTTTTGATCAGATGCGCACATGTCAAACATGTGTCAATGAGCAGATCTCTTTTGTCCGTCTGCTTGTTTGTCTGCCTATCTGTCATCTTTTCCATCTCAGACAATAACATTTACAACTGCAAAAAAATAAAATGTGCAGTTGTTGTAAATTGCAAAAAACAAGGCCAACTTTATCTGCAAATTCAGTACACACTACTCATCGACGGAAGATACTGGCAAACACACACTCACACTCAAAAACAAACTTTTTTGTTTGTGAGAAAAAAGTGGCAGTAACACATGCAAACACATGCATAAATAAAAATGGAATGGAAACAAATTGAATTGAATTAAAGTGAGACGAGGGGCAAAAACAACAAAACGCTGAAAGTGTATGCATTCAGGGCTCAAAATTGAGGAGAAATAGAATTCACTTGGATTGCCACTTCAGACTGACTGACTGAAAAGGCAAAAACTGGAAACGCTAGTTGTGAGAAACGGACTGAGACGGAAATTAAATTGTTTCTGCGTGCGAGCTGCTGTCTTTTTTTGCAGTCATTTTACATTCACTTTCACTTTTCTGCTTTTCAACTTCAAAATCGACAACCGATAACTTGCGTGTCCTGCTCTAGAGTGCGTGTATGTGCAAAATGTTTGTACAAAACCTAATACTCAACTAGAAAAACGAGCAAACAAAAGTTGAGTGAAAAGAGGTGTTGACAAAATGAAACTGGCAAAAAGCCAGTTTTGAAGTGTTTTAAGAGAAATGTAAAACGACAAGCAAAATTTTATTTTTTGTCAGCATTTCGGGTTTGTTACTTATTAAAACAGCAACACCAGCTGATCACCACTCAAGTGGTTTTGTTGTGTTCAACAGGGGATGATGAAAAAAACTGGAGAGTTTGACACTTTTTTGCTTTTGTCAGTATTTGATTAATCGTGCAAACAAAACAGCCGAGCAATGTTTGACACTTTTCTCCTTAACCACTTTTTCAATGATTGACTGTGCTGTCTTTTTGAAGGCAAGTTGATCAAGTTTAGCCTCAACTGATGATTACTTTGCGGCATTTTATAAATCATACTTTTAAATGTAATTGCTCACACCGGACAAAAAATAACTTAAAATTTTTTTAATTTGTTAATATAAACAACTATCATTTTGACTTGTTTTTATTAAAAAATACCGTTTAAAAATTGTCGTCAAATAAAATTAAAAAAATGTTTTTAATTTTTAACCTAAACTGTTTGAAGCCACCGGTATTAAATTTTATCATAAAATTGTTTTTTAACTGTCGTTTTTATTTTTTTTGCAATTCTTATCAAAGAAATCACAATTTATAAAAATAATAAGTTAAAATTTAAAAAATATTAAAAATTTAAAAATTTTTAAAACTGTTTACTACAATAAAGCAATTTTAAAAAAACACAAATTTCAGATCAATTCAATTTTGTCAGTTTTTTGCCATGTGTGACTAGATGAAGTGCTCAAAAGTGTACTTGACGCTTGACTGTGGAATTTAAAATTGTTGCCTTTTTCTGACTGAGTTTGCTGAACGGCGCTAACAGTCAATTTAGTTTGGCTACTCAGCTAATCGAGCCACGTCTGCTGGAAAATATTGTATATCAATTGACTCATAAAAGCTGTTTCCAAACTGACGCAGCAACAGCTACAGCAAATAAAAAAGAAGAGTAAAGTGTAAATTGTTTTGAGTCAACTTGCTACAAAATTTTTACATCAGCGTATTTTTACTTTTGACAAATAAGATATTAGTCAATTAAAAAAAACAATTTGCTGTAGTTTTTTTGCGTAGATTTGCTATTTTTAAAAGTGTAAATTATCTAGATAATGTTTTTGTTCAACCAACTGGATGCTGACCTAATCAAGTCATTTTGATAAAAAAATAAATCACGTCGCCGCCAAAGCTTAAATCAAACGGTTAAAAAAATATGCAAATGACTATAAACTGAATCTATTTAAAATAAACTAGTTAAAAAACCAAAATTTTTTTTAAATTTTAAATTTTAATGTTAAAATTAAAAAATTAAAAAATTTGTCAATAAAAGAGACGTCAGTTTTGGCGCCCGATTTCCACTTGACATTTTTTAAGACTGTTCAACAGTGACCGGTTTTGATAAAATTTAAAACAAAAAATTGCGTATTTCAATGTATAAGATAGATGTTGTTAAAAGATTGTGGTTTTGTTAAACAATTTTATTTTGTTTAACATAGCAAGTTTAAATTTTTACAATCATTACTTCAATTGCTACATCTCAATTGACAGCTCTAATTTAGTAATGTTGTAACTTGTAGTTTTAAGTTTAACAAGTGTACTACATGGCAGTTAAAATACTTCAATAAACCTATTTAATTTAATTTTAAAAACAATAACTTTATAGGTCTACACAAACTTTAAAATGTAAAGCACAACTAAACTAACAAAATATTTTTTTAAAATTAACGTTTTATCATTGGTAAAAAATCAAGTGATTACATTAGCAACAACAAACACAATATCAAAGCATAGGCCAAAACTCAAATTAATAAAAAAAGACAACATCAAGAACAGCAGCATTAGCATTAGCATCAGCTCAAACGTACAGTCAATTGGCGTGATTGCTGAGGCGGAAGGAGTTTCGGTAGTAGTGAAGGAAGGCAAAGGCGGAGGCGGCAGTTTCTTCCTCTTCAGTGGACTGAATGGCAACATTGGCAAAAGTGGCAGGGAGGACTTTAACTTTGACGATCTCCGAATCGTCCGCTGTTGATCGAATTTTTTCAAGTCACCAGTGGTGACCACGGTGTCAGTGGACTGATTTGCCCACTCTGGTAATAAAATTGTAAACGCTGGCGAGTAGTGTTCAATTGAACTACTAAAGTACTGGTAGTAGTTGCCCAGCTGAGAAGAAGGGGCAGGTGATTCAGTTGTTTTGGCTGATAGGGGTGATAGTTGATTGCTTGTCCAGTGTTGTTGATGAATGATGCAGAAGGTGGATGAAAACTAGAACGAATATGCTGGTGGTGGTGATTGTGGTGGTTGTGGTGATTGGGGTGATGCTGATGAGGGTTATTGTTCGACAACACCGTTGTTGAATTGTCACAAAGAACCATTGAAGTGACATTAGTAAAAATAAAAATGAACAGTAGAAACCATTGATGGGAATTAAAGTGAGAAAATAACCGAAAGTTTTTGTATTGATTGAAAAAAAGCTGTTTTAGAAGGTTTAAAGAAAATAAATGCTTTACAGGGTTGCATTCGTCATTTTCCAAAGTCAAAAGTGAACATTTGTTGTTAACAAAAGTTGGCTCGTTAGTAGCTAAATGTGCAGTAGTAGTAGTACTTTGTGGCAGCAAGTGTTGACTGGCTGAGGCAAACAGTGAAGTGGTTGTGGAAGAGCTTTGGAAGACTTGGTAGCAGTGGGCGTAGCAGTTGCGGGCTGGTAGTCTTTTGCCACGATGACGACGACAGCTGTCGACATTGTAGTCCCCGGTTTTGCCGTCATCATCATCGTCGTCGTTTTTGTTGCCCACCTTTTTAGCGGTAGGCACTGAAGGTGACGAGCAGATGGTAATTTGCAGCACCTTTGAGGGTGAGCAGTTGCGTTGCAAATTAAAGCAGGGTTGATATGTACTTTTGGTATTCATGGTTGAAGATAGAGATTTAAGTTTTTAAATGAAATGATATTGGTTACTGATAACAATGCAAATGGTGATATGATGATGAATGTGATGTGAACAACAATAAAACAACAAAAGCTCGTATAAATTAAACGTTTTATTTGATGTGTCTCAATAAGTCTTGTAAGCTACGCTTACAGATGTTTGTTTGTTTTTCTTTTTTTTACTAAAAATGTCTAGTAATTGTTGTTGCTTGATCGTTGCTGTTATTTATTTTGTTGACTTGTTTCAATTGTTTGAACAACAGTTAATGGTTTTAAAAGAGTGCACTTGATAGTTTTTAACGTTAAAATTTAAATGATTTTAAAACAGCACAATTTGGTCAAAAAATAAATAAAAATTGTTTTCTATTGTTTTCATTTTTATTTTAGAAATATTACTATGTCATTAATTTTCTTTTTAAAAGTAGTGTTAAACAAACAGCAATGTTTATTGTTTTTCAGTAAAAAACAGTGACACAATCGTTTGCTCATTTTTATATTTTAAGCAAATGTTTCCTGTGATTTTATTGACACTGTAGCGATATTTAGACAACATGATTAAAACGCCATTAATAGTGGAATTCATGACCAAAAAGTTTGAATGAAGCAGCAAAAACAAATAATGCAACTAATTTAAAAAATGATTAGATAGGCAAATAATCAAAACCTAAAATTAACTAAGTTTGTTATTACGATGATTGGACAACAAAATACAAGTTATAAAAACAATTTTGTAATTTCAAATCGTCAACATTGCATTTGTATTAAAAATTGACAATAAAAAATATCAGATTTTAAAACGCCTTAAGCTTTGGTGAGATTGATCAAAGTGAACAAACATTTGAACTTAAAATTAATGCGGACAAAAAAAGATTGCAATGGCACATGGCCACCACTCAATTGATACTTGTGCAAAATTGGTGCCGGTCCGACGAGCAATGCCCATTGACATTGCAATAATACATTTAAAATATTTCGAGTACATTTAACCGTCGCAGGAGAATGACTAGCTAGAAAAGGGCTAAGATGTCGCATTAATGACAGCAAAAAAGCAGAACCTACAAAAAATAAAAAAATAATACTACAATAAAACACATTAGAAATAAGTGATATCTATGCAAAAAATAAGAACAGAAAAAAAACGAAAGAATTGCAAAGGAACGTCAAGCTGACAAGTGCGAGCAGCAATAGCAGGAGCAATGCAGAGTGGCAATGTAAGTGGCCTTTTGGCCAAACGATCTATGCATAGTCAAATATATGAACAAAAGATGACTAGAAAGTGATACAGTCAGTAGATATCAAGAGAACATTAATATTGGCTAGTAACTGAAGGGCTAAAGTGCAAAATAGCAAAAAAGAGTGATATGAAACAGGAGCAGACAATCTCAAAACACAATGCAAAATATATGAAAGCAATCTTTAAAAAAGTTATATGAATAAAAAACAGTGTCTGGAGACTATCAAAAACGAGAATGACACATAAAAATAGCAATTTTGATATTTTCACAAAACAGTGTTAAAGCTGTCTAAATGGTGAATAGTTTTCATTTTTTTGCTAGGTGAGGCAGCAACAGCTGTAGCGTCAGTTAAACGATTTTACCAAATGATAGTACCTGAGCAAAAATACAGAAAGAGCATCGCTAAAAGGTTGCGAAAAAAGATACAAAAAATGATAATAGTTTAAATCAAAACGCAATCATTTTGTGTGAATAGAATAAAAGAAAAAATGGCTTTCACAACGGTGCACTTTTTTTACAAAGATCATTTTGCTTTCAAAAAAGATAAAAAATAAAGTCAATTTTACTCAATTACGGACCTGCTGCATCAAATTTTTAATTTTAACTTAACAATGCTTTCAATGAGTTATAGTTTTTTTAGCAACCGTCTAAAAAAGGCCTAATTCAAAGGTAAACAATAAAAAATTGACGTCTTCAGATCAAATCAACTATTTTAAAAAATAAAATTGTTTAAATTGGTAAAAAACTAAAAAATATTTTTTGATAAATATACCTACAATTTAGATTTTTTGTTTGGTGACAGCTTAAAAAATTGCTATTTTAAAGTGATAAACTGCAAGTTTAAAAATTAAAAAATAAAAAGCATTGATTAAAAATGTCAACTGATAAAGTCTTCAAAAAATAACAAAAACTTTTGATAGTAAAAAACAATTTAATTAAACCAATACTTTTTTAGTAAAACTAGTTAAATTTTAAAACTGGTTAAAAACATAAAAAAATTTAAAATTCTCTTAGATTACAATTATTTATTTTTAAACACTTTTTTTAATTTTTTATTTTGACTAATATTTCAACACTTTTTATCAGCTGTTCTAGGCAATTGAACTTGCAGTCAAGAGTGAAATAAGAAAAAAAGTAGCAAAAAAAATGGAAAAGTATCAACAACAGTAGCTGCATTAAAAAATCAACTTAAGATAACTGTACGCATTGCGTTTGAACTGTTTATCTCTCATTTACAAATTTGCATTCAGTCCATTAGTAGTACTTCAATTCTATCCACATTTTTTATTCACACTTATTTTCAATTTGCCAGTAGCAGTGGTTTGTTAGTTTTTTATTATTTTACTATTTTTCAAATACTACTGCTTGCGATTTTCTAACACAAGGCCACAAAATAAAGTCAACTTCCTGCAATGGGCTGATTTTTGGTACAATAACTAAAGTGATTTTTCTAATAATTATGAAAAAAAAAAAATTTTAGGAGTTCAGGTTTTAGAGTTCCAGGAATTACGTGTTTTGGGAGCAGTGCCCCTAAATTTTTCAAAAAAATGCCTTATCAGTAGAGATAGATAATAGTTTGTGTGATAGCGCATCCCCTTTCAATTCAAGAGTGGGCAGTGGCGCCCTAAAACGGGCTCCATTTTAGGATCCCAGAACTTTGGAACCTGAACTCCTAGAGTTTTTTTGTTTGTTGCACAATTATTAGAAAAATCACTTTAGCCATTGTACCAAAAATCAGCCCATTGCAGAAAGTTGACTTTATTTTGTGGCTTTGTGTAAGATGATATTTAAATGTAAAGGCAAAATGTAGATAAAAGTTAAAAAATATTTTTTTTAATTTTAAAAATTGTTTAAATAAAAATGAGACAGTGTGTAAATGCTATTTAAAATTTTGCTAAATATAAAAATGCAATAACTTGTCAATGTAAAAAACACTTTTTTGACAATTTACAATAAAAATAAAAATCAGTCAATGCTTAAAAAAGCAGCTAAAAGTATTAACTATGACTTTAAATAACTCTTAATTTTGCAATCACTCAAACTACACTAGCCATCACGCTCTTTTTCTAAGTAAAACTTTTTTAAGCGTTATTAAAAGTGCTCTCTGACACCTCGTGGTGTGCTGCCGGTGCTGACAAGAGGTGCAAACAAACAAAACTGCGAGCAAGCAAATTAACTTAGTGCAGTATACTCAAACACTAAAAAATGGGAGTGCTAGGGCAATGCTAATTTGACTAACAAAACGGAAAAACAAAAAAGAAATCTTGACATTTGACAGGCGACTTTATGGGGTGAAAAGAAAAAAAGGAAAAACAAACACAACACCTCGACTCCGTTTAATTAATCGAAAAAAAATGACGGTGCACAAAGTAAGAGAACAAGCGCGTCAGTAGCCTAACACCCAAATCCAGTGATTATGACACCCGTTTACACTTTTTGTATGCCTTTTTTCTTGCTCTTTTTTATTTTTTATTAGTAATGGGCCACCGGGACAGCTGTTAACGCAGACAAAGACAAACAATCATTCATTACTATTCCCGTCAAAAAATGAAAGTGTGGTTAAAAAAGATATAAAAATAAAAAATTTTAGTTTACAAAAAATAGATGTCATTATAGAAATGTATGTTTTGTCACACTAAAAATGATAAATAGATTAGTTTTGCATAACTTTTTACTGACCTGTTTTATGAAAAAATTTAAAAAAATAGAAACAAAACTAGTAATTATTAATTAGTGGGAACGTTTAAATAACTAAAAAACAAAAAAAAACAATAATTTAAACACAATTTTAAATTTTTTATTTTTACTTTTCTTTTGTTCACCTTTTTCACAGAAAATAGTGCTTTGCATTAATTGATTGTTTGACTGATAATGAATTCACCAAACACAATGGCTAATGCAATTGTTTATTATTGGCAGTAGCATTCAGTTTACTACCACCAAGTGGCCTTAGTGATTTGGGTTAGTGAGCATTTTCTTAAAAAAGAAAGTGACTGAGAAAAAAAAGGATCTTTCAGTCTGTAAACGACTCCAATTCCATTCATTCAATTCACTCTACTGCTCAATTGACTGCCTTAATTGAGTAATCACGGGTGGTGGTGGCGGTGGTGACAATAGTGTAATAGTCAGCACTACCACCACTACTGCAAACTGTCGCTAATTGCCCCGCTTTTTACTTTCAGTAATTGCGTTCACTAATTTGAACTCCTACTTGAAAGCAGCATTTTTGCTGCACTTCAACGCTTGCCTTATTTAGTTTACCGTTTGTATCAATGACAAAAACGGTTTACCTAAATTGCTGTCAGCAGTGCTGAAACCGCCGGCAAACCAAAACCGAGACAACGGCGGTAATTGCCAACAGACTTTGCTTTTATTGCTCAGCTGTTCACCGCTGTCTCATCTATTTTATTTCTTTTGTTGTGCGTCTAATTGACTGTCCAGAAAAAAATGGGAAATACAGTTCACTTTTTTAGAGTGTCTAATTAGAATTAGTCGTTTGGAAGTGCTTGAAATATAATTCAAAAAGTTTTTTTGTTGGAACTATCTGATTTTTGAGCTTCACACGTAATGCAGTGCAGAGCAGCCAACATTTAAGGCTGTCAAGCAGTGTACTCAAGCAGTCAAGTGGGTGAACACACTTTGCGCATTAGTCACTAGACAACAACATGTGACAGTAGTCCTTCGTTTGCATCCTTTTTAATGTACTACCAAAAATACAAACACATTTTTTCTCCCTTTTTACCCATCAATTTGCCGGTGCATGTAATTTTTCTCTTGTTCTTTTTTTTATTCTCACTCTAAAAAAGTACTTGCTCTATTATCATCAGCATCGTTACTGTTATTTTTTTGCTGTAAACGTGTGTTTGTTTGAATAAGCAAGTGAACGCGTATATTTGTCTGCCAGCCAAACACTTATCGGTTGAGTGAACCTTACTATTAGCACTACTCCTGAAACATCAACAAAAAAAGAGTGCAGAAACCACAAAAATAAAAACGTCGTTTATTTCTTCATTATTCTGTCAGCTGGCTAGATTTGTTCATGCTCGTGTTAGGTTTTTACGATGTATTATTATATTTGACACTGTGTTTTGAACTCAATTTTTGTTTTTCATTTTGCCTTTTATTTGACTTGCTAATGAGCAAACTTTTTTTTTGTTTTGTAATTTCAACAAACAATAACAGCAGTAAACGTGTTTACGTTTATTATTTTGTTTAAAGTATTATTTTAAACATATTTTCAGTTGAAACATAATGGTAAGCCCACGTCAAAATAGATATTTTGACCAATTTTTAAGTTTTTGAGCAAACAGTGATGATAGTGCACAAATTGATGGTTAGTTTAAACAAATTTGTTTAACAAAGTTGCGGTTAAAAACAAACGTAAAATGAGGGCATTTGCTTGTTGATTTTTAGTAGAGCAAACAAACAGGCAATACCAGGTTAAAATTTAGTAGGCCAAAGGTGAAGTTGATGAAAAGAGATAACTGCACTCACTTTTTGAGTAAGTGCATTTTGATCTCTGGTGATTATATATTATTAGTTGACGTAATAATAAAACACACACACAAATACAAATACACAGTGGCTGCAGCAAAACACAGCAGGAAGCAATATCTTCTTTGCTCTTTCATTAGCATAAAGGCTCAATTAAAATTTCGTCTCGTTTAGCTTTTGGCTTTTGGGGCTTTGTTGATAGGGCTCCTCTTCTTTCTACTTCCTTTGCTTACTCTCTCTTTTAGCTGAGTGGCAACTTCATCTGACAGCGGAAAAAACTTTAACACCAGTAAGGTAAACTGCCACTGCCACTGTTGTTGCTGTTGCCGCTGCTGCTTCGGCAACTCAATTAATGACCGTCACCGGCAGAGCTCGTTTTCCTTTTTTTCTTTCTACTTTGACTATTAATTAGTCAAACTGTTGTTGCTGTTGGTGTTGTGAGCGTGTGTGCTAAGCTGATAGCGATCACTTGCAGAAATTTTGTGAGCTAAATGAATTCTGCTACTGACAATGGCAATGTCAGTGTTCAAAATGAAACTGCTCAAAATTTGCTGGAAATTGGCTTTTAAATAAATCAATAGTCAGTCAGTCAATATGGCTTTTCAGACTTTTTCAGTTTCTCAAACAAAATGACTGACAATGTGATAATTGCTGATTATAATTTTGACACTGTCGTTAAATGAATGAAAAGCAAAGTAGAGAAAGTTTTAAGTACACATAAAGAGCAAAAAGATTAGTATCAGTTTAGTTTAGTAGTGCAAGGTTTGTTGAGTTGGCTGTGTGTTTTGTCGTCAAAAACTGTTTGAACTAAAAATCGATTGAAAATGGGCCACAGCAAAATGGCAGCCTTCAGTCACTCAATCAGTTTGGCCTGTTTTACTGAATGAAAATTGGCTTTGAAGAGGCAAATGAAAAGTCAGCACAAAAATTAAATAGGCAACAAAAAGATGAAGAAAAGGAAGGCTGAAGGCAGCTTGGCGCAGAAATAAAGTCTAGCAGTGAAGCAGCCAAAATTCACTCACTCACTCAGGCTGATCTCCCAAAAGCTAGTAGAGGGCTATTTAATCGAAAATCGATTTACCCAAAAGCTTTGGCTTTTGCTGAGAAGAAAAAAATGAAAACAAACAAAGAGGAAAAACTGAAGCGGCCGGGCGGCAACAACGGGGCCTCGTCGACCGGTGAAATGACTCGCGAGATTTGATGTGTGACAGGCAAAGTAAGTATTTTGGAGAGTAAAAATGAGGGTGATAAAGGAAAAAAGAGAACGGCAACAGCAACAACAGCTTTAATGGCGGCAGCAGTCATATTAGCATATAATCTTATGACTACTACTACGATGGTTCGATGTGCTGCATGTGCTTTCAACACAGTCTGCAAAAAACGAAACCAAAAATCTTTAGTTCCACTCCATACTGTCGTTGGCTGATTGAGCTAATTGAGAGAGCGGCAACATTAGAAAAAAAGAAACTGTGAAAAACGACAGAAAAAAGTGATTGCACTAATTGAGATTTGCCAGCCAGCCAGTCAACCAGCCAGCCAGCCAAGCTGTCTGCCACCAATTAATGGTCGTTTTGTGAGCACACACACTCGCATTCACTCGCTCACAAAGACTATTGTGCAGTGGCTGATCAATAGAACTACTTTATTATTTTCTCAAAGAATGAAAGAAAGTGCCGAGTGGAGACATTGAGTCAAAGTCAGTGCATAAGTTATATCATTAACGGCCACGCACTCATTCACACACACACACAGACGATTTGCACAGGCAGCAATGTTGGTGGTAGGCGCGACACTTAATTGGCAGCGAGTAAAGAAAAAGAAGTGAGGCAATGAAGTGTACGGCGGTGAATTAAACAAGAAAATGAGCTTGTGTGTTAGAGGTGATGCTGAAGAAAAAGATGATAATTATTCGTTTATGCTGCAGCTGCAGTGGACAATAGAGCACTATTCATATTTAAATGTGGCAAAATTAATCACAAAAAATTAAAAAATGTTGAAATAATAACATTTTATAACGAAACAAAAGTAATTATAGTTAAAATATTTGATAAAATTTAATTAAAAAATAATGAAACATTAAAATAAAAAACTCTACTGGTGGCCAAAAAATGAAAAATTTCAAACTTAAATTGTTTTTTGATTACTGAAAGAAAATCAAGCCATGGTGGTCATTGCCTCATAAAAAACTTAACTAGCTTGTTGGACATAGCATTTTGTCAGCACATGCAGTAAGGTAAGCTTAATAATCGCAATCCCTGTCGTCGTCGTCGTTTTTGTCGTCGTCGTCGTCTGCACTGCACCTCGACTTGTGCCACGTTTGGCGCCATTACCGTTTGCTTTAGTAGTCGAAAAGCACTGCACTGGGTGAACTGCACTGCCGCGTTATTCAGTAAGGCGGCGTCACAGGCGGCCACACTCTCACAGTGTGCAGACAGAAAACGAACCGGGAAATACGAGAAAGCAGTTCAAACAGTGAAAACCGGCCATTGCGCACATTGGGCACACTCCCATCACTTGACTTCTGATAACTATAAACTTTACTCACTCACTCACTTGCATCAAAAAGGGTCTAATGTCTAGATTTGGTTTTGATTGAACATTTTAATGTCGAGTTTAATTAGGTTTATATACAAACTACCTTGTACTTAACAAAAAAGTTAGGTTTACTTTTGAGTGATAGTCAATTGATTTTTATTTAGATTGTTAACTGATTAAAAACTTTTGTTTGCTAAATTTGAGTAAACATTTTTAGTTTCTGAGTGTATTAAAAGTTCTTTTGTGAGATTAACTTAATATTGTGAAAAAATGTTAACAAGAATTGTGTTAAAAATGTCTACAATTGTTAAAAAAACAAAAAAGTTGATCTTAAACAATGAACATTATATAAGATACCAATTCAGTTTAATCAATTCTTACATTGCAAAATAATAATATAAAAACTTAAAATTGCTTTTATGTAGTTTTAATTTTTAATATTTTTTACTTGCACTTAACGTCCTTATATTCTTATAAACAAGCCATTAAGTGAGTTTGAAAGCTCTTTTAATGATTAAAAGTAAACAATTTTGTTATTTTGGTTAATCTTGCTGGTAAACAATAAAACTCTTAGCACTAATCTATTGTGTTTAAACAAAAATTTTCTTAAAAATCTCAATGTCAATATTGACAAAACTAAAGCAAAATTAACACAAGTCTGTTAAAAAAATGTTAGTAAAATAAAGCGTAATAGTGCTTAGTCTTTTGGTCACGCCAATCAAAAAATATTTTTAATTATGTGGTTTTTTAGGCAACCTATTTAAATGTTTTTTGTTTAAAATTGCAACTACAAACCAAGGATTTTGCTACTACAATAAATGACAACAACATAACCAATCAATCATTTGACACCTACACCAAACACAAACAACAATATTGTGAAGAACGGCAATACTGTTGCTGTTTTTAATTGTTTTGCGCTTTCTTTTTCTCTTTCTTTCTCTCTTTCTTTTTTTTGACAAGGTTTTTGCCCGCATTTAACAAACTTTTTTTCAATTACATTTGTGACGGCAACTAAAAACAGACAGCAAAACTGGCTAACAATAAACTGGGGCTTAACAGACTGAATAAACTAATTTTCAAAAACATATATCAAAATCAATAAAATGTGTGTGTGTAAATTTAAAACAGACGATTAAGTGTAAAAACTTTAACAACAAAATATATACAAAAAAATAAACCATTTTCAAGTATCTTTTAACAATTTATTTTTATTTTTGTCTCCGAGTTTCTTTGTAAATTACACTGCAAAACTGTTTTTGAGGTAAAATACACTAGAAAAAATATTTGACAAAACGAAAAACAGTTACTTGTAACTAGGCGCAGCTGTAGTTAAAATATATCACACAAAAGTTATTTTTGAACGATTTTAAAGTGCAACTCAAGTGTGAGTCGTCTAAAGTGCATTATAAATGCAATAAAACTCAAAACTAGTTAAAAAGAAGGTTGTCGCTGAAGAACAGCTGTCTACCACCATCACCATTGCCGCACACTAATCGAGTGCTAATCGTCTGTTAATTGATTAAATGCGCTCCACAAAAGGCGGTTATTAAAACAAACTTGTTTAATTTAGACAAATGACAAAGCTCTCAGAGTAAGAGCAATTTTTAATGACTACCAGTAGTGGCCACTGCAAAAGAGGAGAAAAAACTTCTGCAAAAGTACTGCAAAACTTACACAATCAATTTAAGTTCTCACTTTTTACTGGCTAATCACCGTTGCCACCGTTCTGCTGACCGTTACTTTCTCGTTAGTGACGGACGGTGCGTTTTGACAATGTAAAGTCTCTCATTGTCGCCGTCACCGTCAGTGACCAGTGAAGAGGTGTGGAGCCATTTGTTCAAAGTACCCGAAGTATTCGCTCACTGTTTGTCAAAAGTATTCATTTTTTCATTTGCTGCACTGATTTATTTTGCAATGGTTCACTGGCGCAAAACTGCGGGCCAGGAGAAAGGAGTGAATGGTGTAAAAAAAAGTAAAAAAACGTTCATTTTGATCATCATTAGTGCGAGCTGTGACAGGAAAGGAAAGAAGGAAGGTAGGCAGGCAACAGAAGGTGCAAATTGAATTCCTCACTAGAACTTCAACTGTCTGGCTGCTCAACATGAAATATTATCACAAAATGCTTCTAATGTGTACAACAAAAAGGGCTAACTAATGCACATGGTTCAGTGCCTTTTTTCGCTTTTTGTGTTCTGTCATGTAAACTATTTTGCAGGTACAAAACTGTTCTTGCTGATCATCATTAACAACAACTACAAGAGTAAAATTTTAAAATTTTTTTAAACATTTAAAAAGGGTATTAGTGCCACAGTAGCAACAACAACGACAACAACAACGTTTAACAATTTAAAACTTGCTTGAGTTTGGATGATTTAATTTGCTATTTTAAAACACTTTTTAATACAAACAGTTGGCAAGTTTTTAAAAATGTTGTTGATAACTTTCATCATTACGATGACGACCATCATCATCATCATTATCGCAGGCAGCAGCGTAAAAATTCAAAAAACTTTCTAGCTCACCTTTTTGTTCTCCCAACTGTTTTTATTTGAACAAAATTTAAAAAAATATTTCAAATTATGTTTTATTATATAAATCAAAAACACTTAGGTTGCTGTTAATCGATGCACCTTAAGCATTTGGCACAGTTAAAATTTTCAATAATTGTCATTAAGCAATGAATAGTGGATTTGGAAAATGAAATGCACTGCAGCAAAGTTCGTTGCCAGTTGCCATACTTTTTAAATGAAGAACACTGCGTACTATTCACTTCTCGCTTATACTTTTTTACCCTCACCCCTTTTTCCTGACTACACTTTCCCAAACTTTTAATTACTCAATTAAAGAGTGCAAAATAAAATGAAAACAGCATTAGCTGCTAGCGGCTTGTAGGGCAGCGGCACATCTGCATAATCAGCACGAGCAATAGCAGAATAGGCCAAAAGGCGAATGTGATAAGCTAAATTTAAACTTGTCTTCTAATTATAATTATACTCATCGACCGGCCGGCAACAAGAGAAAGAAAAGGTAAATCATTTTTCAATTTTTTTGTTTTCTTGTATCCAGTTAACAGTCAAGCAGTTTGTTTAGTTTACACAATTTGTTTGACTTTTTAAAAACGTCGTTTTAATATTTTTAAAATTGTTGCAACAGACGAGTTTTGATAAACTGACTGACAGTACTGGTTGACTAACAAACTAACTTACTAACTTTGTTAAAAATTACTTTTTTTTACTTTTTTAGCACAAATTTAAATACTTTACATTAGCGTGATCGGAATGCAAGTTAAAGTTACTTTTTTTGTTAAGTTTTATAAAAAGTTGATAAAGAGTAAGTGTTTCAAAAATAAAACAGCAAATTGCGCAATTATTTTACAAGTAAGCTTATGTAGTGTGAACCCGTTTGTGTTTGTGTTGCATTTAAAAAATAAAGATAGTGAAAAGCAAGATAATAATGTAAAAAGATAATAAATCGTATTCTTTAAAAATGATTTTAATTTTTTCGTTTTCACTTGTATTTTAAGTTAGTCAAGCAGCTTTTTTTACTATTTTTTAAACGCAAGTTTTTTGCGTAGTTAGTTAGTTCACACGCATTTTAAGGTTGTGCTCATCAATTTGCCTGTCTTTCTAAAAAAGAAAGTACAATGAGCAAAAAAGATAGTAGTTTTTGCACTGTATCACCAAAAAACAGAAGTTTTAAGTAAAAAACCTAGTACAATCAATTGCGCTAAAACACAAGCAAAAAACTTGGCCATTTTTTTAATGAAAATTTTACTGTTACTGTTTTTTACTCAAATATTTAAACAAGTTTAAATAAAAATTTGTGACAATTTAAATGCTGTTGTAAAAAAATAAACCATATAAAATTTTTGAAATAAAACATAATTTTAAAGAATTTGTCTAAATTATTTTAATCACAGTTCAAATCAGACTCAAATTAATCAGATTTTAGCTAGTGTTGCAAAAAAATTTTTGATTAGTTGTGGCAATGTTGAGTGCAAGTTTAAAACACAACAAACCTAGATTTCCTAAACTTGGTTTACAGCCAAAACACTTAACTAATGCACTTTTTGCTGCACACACGAGCTCACCTAAACTAAAAAACATTTTTTTGGTAAAACCTGAAAAACGATAAAAACAATAAAACATGATGCTGCTCAAACACCAGTTGTAGTAGTAGTAGTAGTAGTGATAAGTTTGAGCAATTTTTCCACTCAAATTGACGAGAGACAGGCAGGCGGCCAAAAACAAAAGCAGTAGTAAGCACATTTTCAATGTGTGATTGCAGCCTCATTACACATTAAGGAGAGAGAGAAAGAAAGAAGAGAGAGAGAGAGTAAAAAAACAAAAACAATTGTCAGTGAGACGAGCCAATAGTGGCAAAGTGAAAATGAAAGTAGTAGCTGCAGCAACAGCAACAGCAGCAGTACTTGAGTGGCAAAACACACGGTGATTTGTCGGGCGATTGGCCGGCTAAGTGATTGGCCTTTTCTCGCTGTCGAGGATGCATCAAGGAAATTGGCATCCACCAACAACACTGCAGTGTTGCACACAGCAGCACAGCTATTCGGCAGCTGTCTTGCTCCTGTTCTCATTGCCGATTGATTCTTCCTATTCCTTCTCACTAAACAGAGTACTCAAAGTTTGGTGGAGTCTCATCACCACCACTATCACCACCACCGTCAACAGCATCAGCATCATCATTGGAAGTAGTAGTCTGACGAGTTTGTAGCAATAAAGAAAAGAATGTTGATGTTGCTGCTGATATTTTTTCTCCTCTAGTCTGTTGGGGGCTGCTAATGACAGCGGCAGGGTCAGACACACACTGTGTGTGTGTGTGTGTGTGTACTAACTGGCCAACTAAACACACACACACAAAGAAATGTGCAGTTGTCTAGAAGAAACAAAAAAACTACTACCAAATTGCAATATTGAAACAGTGAACGGCAGTTTTTTATACAAAGAAAGCAACAGCAGCAGCAGCAAAGAACGTGACACCCTGAATCAGGGCAATTAATAATGTATTCTTTGAGCTGTATTGTTTCTTTTTGTTTTATTAGAGCAAAGTATTGAAACTGCAGTCCAAACAAAGTTGTGCAGTCTGGGCAAAGTCAGTTTATGGTCAGTTTGAAAGTTAAGTTAAACTGATCAAGTTCTGGTGATTGGTTTGGTTTGACTGGGCAAAACTTAACTTTCCATCATAATTTGTTTTCCCGTAACGCGCCTCCATCTCTCTCTTTACCTGAAGGGAAAACAAATCAAAGAGCAGTAAATTGACGTACGTGCAACGACAGCAGCAGCCAATCAGTCGTCCAGCGAGGCAGACAGTTTGTAATAGAATAACGGTGTAGTGTTACGATGGACTGGGGGGACTATCTAAAACTAGCAAAGTGCAGCAGCAGCAACAACTAATCGAAGGTAACTGTTCACCGCCAAGTCAAGTCTACCACTTTATAATGGGCAGCAACGATAATCAAGCTAGGCTGGTCAGCCAAACTCTCTCTCTCGCTCTCTCTCTCTCTCTCTCTCTCTCTCTTCTCTCCTCTCACTCACACACACACAAAGCTAAGTTCATCGATAATTTATGAGCAATACTGCTACTAGTTTAACAGTTCAGTTCAGTGGGGGTGAAAGAGTGCATTGGCCAAAAATGGTCAGTGGTCGGCTGAAAAAGTTAGGGAAAGTGAGAGCAGTGCTGTGATTTGTAGCACACCCCACCGGGCTACAAAGTTGCCTGGTGAACTGCTGCCTTATTGGTCAATGGGGGTAACTGGGGTGAACAGGAGGGGTGACACTAGCCATGTCACCCTAACTGTTTTTACTGCAGCTCCACCGTGCTGACAGAGTATTTAGAAGAGGGAGAAAGAGAGAGAGAGGAAAGAGAGAAAAACAAGGCAAATTCAATTGCCACCCGACCAAAAGGAGTTAAAGTTAGCGTTACTCTTGCATTAATCTACACAACCTTCAAAAAGCAAAAGAGAGCAAAGCAGAGCAGAGTATTGTGTCGTAATTACATGGCCACTTTGCCACGACTTTGCCACCAGTGTGTGCACAGTGTACTGTGCACTGATAATGCAAATGACAAACGACCAATGCTCCGGCGCCTCTTCTTCTTCTTCGTCTTTCAGTTGTAGTCCACTGACAACTGCCGCCCACAACAGGCGGCTAATGAGGAGAGAGAAGAGGCAGGAGTGATCATCCATTCAGCGCCATCCACTGCTGCTATTACTCCACACTCACTGATCATCCTCGTAATTAGTGACCATTCAGTGGTGGTGGTGGTGCTGCTGCTACTGCTAATGTAGTACTTGGAAAGTCAGCTAAATAGGCCCACAGAAAGTTCAAGCATCAGCTGTAACTTGTTTGGTCAGCAGCAGCAGTTGTTAGTGTCGGTGTCAACGGCCAAAAGAGGAGACCAAGTGGAGTGTGGGCAGATTGGCTTTTGGGCACAATCATTGTGCTGCACTCTCTGCAGAAGACAGCAGAGCGCACAAATTGAAATTTATGACTGCATGGCAACTACTGCTTTTTAGCTTGTTTTTCTCCTACTTTTTTACCTTAGTGTGTGTGTTTTCCTCTCGTCAGTGTGACAAACTACTTGGCAGTAAGATAGAGTAAGCTAGAGTAAAAGTGAAGTAAGTGAGATTGTAAGTCAATTGGGAGTTTCACTTGTCGAGTTGAGGAGTGAAAAAAAAATTAGTGCAAAAACTGTAGACTAGATTGAGAAATGCAACTCTAAAAGCCAAACATTTCCAGGCATTTTAAAATATTAAAATTGTAAATTCAATTACGAGTTGCAAACAGGAAAGTGAAAAAAGTAAAAAAGAAAAAAATTGAAATGCAGCAAATCTCAAAAGCAGCAACGTTGATCGCTCTCATCAGGACGGGATACGAATAAATAAATAAACAATAAGCTCTGAGTATCAACAAAAACTGAAACAGTAAAAACTAAGAAATTGCAAATAATAACATAGTGGTGTCAAGTGAAAAACTCTGTTAAATTGGCAGAAAAGTAGGCTTAAGTTGCCACAAACAATCAAGTCAATCAGTTTGTCAGGTTTAGGTCAGTGTCAATCTCGTTATGAACACACATCGAGAAATTTCGTGCAAATATGCTATTTTATTATCCATTTCCTGTTAGTAGATTTATTATGTATTTACAGTTTTTACTGCTTTAAATTGATTTAAAAAACAGAAGAAACTTGATTTTAAATCGTGTCTATGTATTTACATGCACTGAAAAAGCTGAAAACAGAAAAGGAAAAAATAAAATGAAAAATATGAAAAAAATTCAAGTCAGCGCAGCACTTTTAGGTTGAAGCAATTTACAATGCAAACGAGACGAAAATTGGTAAAAGAGAAGGTTTGCTGCTGTTTTGCCAGCACTGCTGTATTAAAGTATGGGTGGCAGTAATAGAGTAGGTGAAAGTGATGCTAGTGATGGTAGTGGTCGTGCTAATCGAGCCTTTAGACGGGCAAAAAAATTGCATTTTTTCAAACTAAAACTAAAAGCTGTAAAGTTCTACTCGTGAAGTAGTACAGTTTGCTAAAAAAAGTCTCCTCCTCGTGATTTGGTGGGCACATATCTGAAGATGGCAGTTTAAATGGCTGGCCGATTAGCTACGATTTGCCTAAAAATCTCTGTGTGTGTGTGTGTGTTTGCCCAATTGCAAATTCCGATGCTTTCAAATGTGTGTGTGTGTTTGTATGTGCGGGCAATAAAAATAAACGACAAAAAACTAAGAATAAAAAATGCAAAAAGTAGGCTGAGAGCACAAAGTATGACTGTGTATATCTGTGCAAACTGTCTGGAAGCGCCCGCATTGAGTGGTAATAGTAAATTCTGATGAACCCGGACAAGCAGCTCACTGAGAATAAAAAATATTGTTTGCAAATGACTAATCTGCATCACGTCTGCCTCACAAGAGGAAAAAACTGCATAAAAACGGTAAACAAACTTAAAAGGGACTAGTGGTTATACGGACAATTTAGTCAGAAAAGTGGTGTAAGTGCTTGACCACTCTTTTCTTCGCTGCTTTTTCTAACCTCATCTCCATCAATAACCGAAAATAGCCATTGGTTTATTGTTTTGCTCAATTCAATCGATTTGTAACTGCAACTGCGTCTGTTGAACACAAGAAGGCTATTGCAGCAGTAGCCGCCGCCGGTGATCAGCGGCAACCATAACTAGCCCGACTGACTGACTGACTGACAGCAAACTGAAAGACAAAAAAAGAAAAAACAAATGAAACCCTTATTTGCAGGAAAAACGGACTCAAACCAAAACTATGGTCGAGAAATGGTCAATCGGCCATTTTTAGTTCTTTTTTTCTTTTCTACATCCAAAACGAAAGCAGTCAGTCGATCAATCGATTTATTTATCTCATCTCATTTCACTTCAACTCCCTTTCAGACTTTCTCTCTCTCTCTCTCTCTCTCTTTTTCTCTCTCTCTCTTTGGCCTGTCGTCTAATTTGTTCTCATTACCACCACCATCACCACCATTACCACACAGCCTTTCCTTCCCTAGTCAGATTGACTGACTGACTGACCCAGTGGGTTTAGGGGCAGCAGCTGAAAGCAGCTGGAACCGAGCAGTTAGAACGGCGCCAAATTGGCGGCTGATCAAATTACAATTAGCCAACGGGTGAACAGGGCACCAAACGAGTCTAACGGGCAGTTAATGGGCTAGCCCCCTTTTTGCCAGTGCATAGGCAAACAAGAAAAATGAGATGCTTCTCACTGCAGTCAATGGTGCCCCCTCACTCGACTGAATTGCTAAATAATCAACTACAACTAGTTTTCTTTTCTTTATTTTGCCTTTTTTCTCTCCAACTTTTTACATACTTTCTCAAATGTCTACTGTTGAGGGTAGCGCTGCTAAAGAGTGTGCTATCCAATGGCGGTAACAGGCCAGCAGGTCAACCGTTTCTCTAATTGAAAAAAGAGGAAAAAATTGTCTGCCTTGACATAAAGCCAATTAGGAAATGGTCAAGTTTTGGAGCTAGTGGTAAACTTTTCGGAAAAAAGAGTCGGATTAAATGGGAATATCTAGTCAATCAATCAGTAAATGTTTTGGCCTGTATAGCAAACAAAATTGGTGCAAATGGTTAAGTCTAATTTGTTTAATTAAAAAATTTTTTTGATTAAGAGACAAAATTTAATTTTTTAAAATTTAAAATTAACTGTAATTATTAATAGCAAAATTAATCAATTGTTAAAAAATAAAGAATGATCACAAGTGCCCAAAAAGATTGATCCCATTTTTGCAGTTGAAAACAATATTAAACGATACATTTTTGGAAAAATAATTTTTAGTAGATTGCACATAAAAAATATCAGAGTGAAACACATTTTAGTTTTTGAGAAAATCGGGTTCAAAATAGCCATTTCCTATGTATTTTCAATATTGTTGCATAAGTCAGCGTCGCCCTCTATTGACCATTTTTGCTGATTTTTCAGTTTAATTGAAAACAATGTAAATTTTACAACTTTTAACCCAATTTTCTCAAAAACTTGAAGGTGCCTCACTCTGATATTTTTATGTGCAATTAACTCAAAATTATCTTTCTAAAAATGTATCATTTGATATTATTTTTAACTGTGGAAAAATATTGCCAATGCTGTGATCACTCTTTGTTTAAAAAATTTGTTTTTTGTAAAATTAAAAAGTTTGTCGTTTTTGAAAACAAAAAATTGTGAAAAATCAGATTACTCTAAACCAGAAAATTACCAAAATTTTGACAATTTTTTATGTTGCATTGTCACCTTTTAACAAAAAATAAAAAACAACAGGTCATTTGAGAAGAGGATGCAGTGTAGTTTAGACAAGAAGTTTAAAAGTAAGTGACAGCTAAAAATGAAAAAAACAGAAAAACTGACACCAAAGCAAGATGTTAAACAGCTGGCAGCATCAGTGTACAGCAGAGTGATCAGCAAGCAATTGCAAGCCAATTGAGGCCGTGTTTGCAGCGGTAAGTAGACACAGTTAAATTACCAGCAGATTGTTTTCTTGTTTGCAGTAGTAAAGTCTGTACTGTACTGTACTGTAATGTCTGTCTGATCGGCAATTGGAAATTGTCGTCACGTTTTTGCCGCACTTTCCCAGTCTGACTGTTTTTTTCTTTGTTTTACTCTACGTTTGCTAATGCCTGCTGTATTGCTCGGTTAAGATTTTGCCAGCCTTCTTACCAACACTTTCTGCTGATCGATTGTGCTGATGGTGTTGTTTTGTCTGGCTTGGATCTGCTCTAACGTGTCAGTGTCTAGTGTCTTTTTCAGGGTTTTTATTGTGCTTGTCTGTGCGTGTGTGTGCGCCGATTGCCAATTGATTACGGGCCATTAGAGGGCCACAACCGCCGCCATCAGCCATTAGCCAATAGCCAGTACCTGTTCAACTGTACTGGACATACAGCTCACAACTGGCCTTGTTTGTTTGCTGACTGTGATTGAGCCCGCTGCACAAAAAACAAAAGAAGAGCAGGCTAATTTAGATTAGCACTTTAGTCAATATCACCTTCAGAAAAAATGGCCAAGTTAAGGCAGACATCTGAAATGGTTCTAATACATTGCACCTAATGCCAATTATGCCGTCCCAGTAAAAAGTGGTTGTAGTCATCAAAGCTGCATCACCGCCCATCAAGTAGTATGCTCCTCATTACCAAACTAAAACAATAGAAAAACTATCACCACCACCGTCGCCGTGATCATTATCATCAGCAGCAACTTTAACTGATTGCCACCTAGAGCAAATGAACGAGTACAGCAATTGACTCAATTAGGCACTTTAGCAAAACTTGGGCAATTGGCAGCTTGCTCATGTGAAGTTTGTTTGTATGCCGTCTCCTGACTAGTCATTTATTTGTTTGTAAACTCAAGTCACAAAAAGCTTTTAAAGGTGCTGTTGCTTGTTTGAACAAAAGTTCTTGAAAAATCACACAGTAAACAGTGGCATTTGAAAAAACAATGAAGGCAAATCTGGGCATTAGTTGTCTGTCCCAGACAGCTCAGACTGCTTTTAATGGTGTCTACGTTAATGTAACGTGAACAGACAAACAATTTGGCAGGCATCATTTTCTCAATAAGCTTTTCTCTTATGTTCACCTGCCCACACAAACACTGCCTTACTAAATAAAAGATAGCAGTATAAGAAAAAAACTAGCCCAGACTATTACCCATTTTTAACCCACTGCCACTTGAATAATGACCTTTCTAAAAAGTGTTTGTTTCACTTCGCCTTCTTATGCAGCAAACCTATTTTGTGCCAACCTATTCAATCTTTAACTTCATTTTACATTCTTTTTTAACCCAGTTTTGCTTGCTTCAAAATCAGTTTGTCTGACTTTTGTTGATAATTCGATCAGAGATACTGCCCTAGCAACAGCAGCAGCAGCAGCAACTGTGTGGTGTGGGTAGTAGCTACTTTTTGTTGATCTGCACAGACACTAGCTGATGTGATGGGCCTGTGCTGTTGTTGCAGGTCCACAGTTGTCGGCCCAGCAATTCGTCTTGCTTATACTCCCTGCTTACTGCTTACGCACACTAATCGGCTAACTACTGGTAATCGTAGTAAGTCTACTGCCTTCCATCTGCTTTTTCCCTCCTACTGAAATCCTCTCCGCCTAAGATGTTCTCAAGAGGAGGAGAAAGAAGAAGAAGATCTTCTTTTCTATTTGATTCATATTCTATTCACTCACTCCCTCTTTCTTTTTCTTCTCTATCTCTTTTGCTCTATCCTCATCGACTATTAGATTTGAATGTAATCACATTTAAATTAAATCAACACACTGACGGAATTAGCAGAAAACGAGGAAGAAAAAAGAAGGAGGAGTAAAAGGAGTTTGTAGTGGAGGCAAAAAACCGATCAGAGCAGCCAATGATGCTGCTGGTGCTGATGCTTCAGATCGATCGATCAATGGCTAGTGCAAGTGTAAAACTAAAAGTAGTAGTGTTTGCCAGACTAATGTTCTGTGCTTTTCACTGGAATCAGGCAACATTTTACAAAACCCAAACAAAACTGAAACTACCACAACTTTTCATTTGTCAGTGTTCACCTTTTCTCTAAACTCTGATCTACATTGAGTAAATTTTTACAAAAAAGTAAAACTTGTCAATTTTTTAACAACCAAAAAACAATTTAGTTTGATTAAACAGTGGTTTGTTAAAGGTAAAAATTTGACTTCTACAAACCAAACAGCGAAAAAATTCACAAAAATGTTTAGTGATTGAAAAATGCCCCAGTTAAACTTAACCGTGTTTTTATTCAGTTTTTTTCAATTTTATTTCTATAAAGATGCCTTTTTACTTATACTCCCTTTTCAATCAACCTACTAATAATAAGCAGTCACTTTTGCCCAAATTGGCCAAAAAACTCTCTTTTCTGTTTTGTTTTGTGTGTCTAATTTATTACCAGGATTACCCGACAAACAACTAACTGCTGTTGCTGTTGCTGCTGCTGGAAAATGACTACTGATAAGGGAGAAAAAGGAAGAAAAAACAGAAGAGAGGTCATTTTGGAGTTCTCCTCTTTCATTCCTCTTTACTTCTTTTTACTACTGAACCAAACCAATGAAGCAAATCGATTGAAGGCAGCGTGTGTAACAGTGTGGCCAGTGGACAGGCGGCTTACACAACACTGCCAACAAACTTGACTGACTGACAGACAGACTGAACAGTCTGGGCCCTGAGGAGAGGGACATGCACAAAGGTTGCAAGAGCAACCACCTAAAAAGAAAAGATGTAGTAAAGTGTGTTCAGTGGGGGTGAACAAAAATATTGGCACCCAAAAAAACTGACGGCTCATATTTCTGATCAGCTTAAGCTTGAAGCCAACTTACTTACTTACTTACTTACTAACATTCTTACCATGCAAGACACCATACATTACACTAACACTTGCACACCGAAACTAGATCAACAAGATCACAGCCGAGCAACAATGAATGGCTGAACTGGAGCAGCACTAATTCCTCTTATTGCAACTAAACTGTCTGATAGAAAGAGAGGTCAAGTAAGCGGGTAATTAACTGCCAACTGAGGCAAATAAAGCAGAAACATCATTCGGTAGTCAAGTAAAAAAATGGGAACAAACAAAAAAGTATTGTCAGGGAAATTAAGCATGAATAACTTTGTGTATTTTAGTGTTTTTATAGAAAACTATTTTTAATTTGCTGTTTTAAATAAAAAAATAAATCAAAAATTTTGTGATAAATTTTTAATTAACTTTTGTACAAATGTATTAGCAAAAACAAAGCATTTTTGCCCGGCGACCGGTTGTTTTATTATTTTTTTCAATCAAATTAATAGCAATGCCATTTTTCAAAGCAATTCCAACTATGAAAAAAATTAGTCAACGATCAGTAAAGAGAAAAAGAGAAAAAGAGAGGCAAAGTTTCTGCAAATGACAGAAACAGCACCTCAAACTTCTGAGCACACACACACCAAAACCAAACCAGAACTGAAAAACGTAAAAACGGGGGGAACTTGGCATACTTTTCTTCATTATTGTTTTTTGCTCACTCTATTTTTGTCTTTTTTGTTTTTGCAGTAGAGTTTGCATTCCAGTAGAGCAGTTTTTGACGATTGCGGCAACGGCGGCAGTCGTTAGCTCTTGTAGTTAGTAAAGTTGTTGTAGAGCACTGGCCGGGGCGTTTGAATTTTCAGGCTTAAAGAGGCACTCACCAGCCTGGTCACAACGGCAACAGCAACAGCAGCCGTACCTCAGCAATTGCAGCAGCAGCAGTTGCTCTCAATTACTGTTCAGCTCAGCGAGGCGAGAGCAAAATTCAATCGAACAACTTGCTGGTCATCAGCAGCACCAACAACGGCAGTCTTGGTGCAGAGCTGCGTGCTTGCGGTAAAGCTGCACTCTTTTGTACTGTTTTAGCCTTCCTGTTGTTTTTTCTTGCCAGTTTGTTTTGCTTGGTCAGTGAGCTTGAGTTAGAGAACAGTGGCTGGTGGAACAGGACAGGGCAGCACACCACCGAACAGGCAGAAAAGCCACCGCACCAGCAAAACTCGCCAGTGCAATCACTCGTGCGGGCTGGTGGTGGTTTTTCCGTTTCAGTTTCTCCGGCAGTATCTCCGGTGCCACTGTTTGGCGCTATCATGTGTGCATACACAACACACACACACACTGTAAAATGTGTGTGCATGTCCTCTGTTTACCTATTTCCTTACTAGAGTGAAGTGTGTGTGTGTGTGTTTGTGTCGCCGAGCAGCAGCAGCAACCACTACCGCTGCTGCACTGGCGGTTAATTAGATTTAGACCCCAGCTCCCAATTCGAACTAGCTTTTCCAGTCGGCAACAGAAAAGTTGGCGAGCAGTGTGTTTAATCGAAACAGTCCGCAAAGTTCTTGTCTTCCCCACCGACTGACAGACTCCTGTACTGAAGTTGCTCTCTGCCAGTTGTCAGACGGCACTTGTCTTCCAGTGCACAATTGGCCAGCACAACAACAACAGGAACCAGTAGTAGCGGTGAATTAGTGCCACAAGACAATTTAGAGTTTTGCTTTCAAGACAAGCAGAAACTCAGATATGTAATAAACTAGAAATTAGAAATTTAATTTAACCAGGTTGTCGCAACATTACAGCTAGACAACACAGCGCACTACTGGATAAATATTAAAAATTCATCACTACTGTTCATTTTGTTTAACAAAATAGCAATATTCTAATAAGGAAAATGCACTAATTCATAATGAAAAATAAATTATTGCAGTTGACTTACCATTTGAGGTGGTGGGCACTGCCCACCAGGGATAGCCGCTGGCACCGCCACTGCCGCCGCCTGATCCGCCCGGATAAGGATAGAGCGGGTAGTGCAGCGCCGGCATTGAGGAGGGAGGCACCACCGGTACGAAGGCAAACTCCGCCTTGAAACCCTTGGCCGCCAGGTGACTTTTGGTGCGGAAACTGCACCACCAGCTCCTCGCCCGTCGAGAGCAGCTCCAGCAGCGTCGCCTGCCCACAGAGGAGCGCCATCAGCGGAGAGGCGTCCACGTCGGCGCCGTCGAAGACCTTGATCACATCAGAGCTGGTGATGCAGCTGATAAACAAAAAAAGGTAAAACAAAAATTACGAATTAAGCTGGTAAAAAGATTGTTTTGTTAAGTAAGCGCAAATGAAATGCAGTGAAGGAAACTTTTGTGCTATCAAGCAAAAAATATTTTCCTACGAATAACAACTATTAAACGCCATCTGCTTTTTTGGAACATTACTAAAACGATCCATTTAGTGTGAATATGTCTACAAAGATGGCGTCGTTAATGGCGAAAAATTGGGTATTTGAGTTTGCACAGAACCAGAAACATTTAGAGAAAAATTTAATTAGCAATAAAATTATTAGTTTTAGTAATTCAATTGCTGTCAGGTTTTTAGTAATATTAAAATATTTTTTTTGTTTATTAAAAAACATTTTTAGTGCCAGTTTAGTCAAAATTTGTCATTAATTGAGCGGAAAAGTAGTTGAAAGTTGCATAGAAAAAAGACATAACAACATTAACAACAACATCGACAAAACAGACAAGTCAATTGGCCAATCAAAAAAAATCTTTTTGAACGCAAAAGTTTACCCGTCATTGGCAATTACCGTCGAACAGTAAGTGCACACATGCAGTCACACACACTGACAAACATTACTGATGTTGGCAGTAAGTGAGAAGGAAAAAGACAGTAGTCAAATTTAGCAATTGCCGGAAAATGGGCTGCAATCTGGTGAAGAAGGAAACGAGCTGATTTTATTCCCTTAAGAGAGCAAGTTTTTCTCTGTTAAATTCAAATGTTGAATGTGCAAATCTCAATTTCCTACTTTATCGTCACCAGCCAAGCAAACAGGCCATTGCCGGCTCTGATTGAGCGTGACAAGTGGGCTGCTTTTGCTTCCCTTTTTTCAGTCTTACTAGCTTTTCGGTACTAAAAAGAAAAAAAGGAGGTGAACAACAATCGGCGCTCATCTCTCTAACGATAACAACTGCCGCAACAATTTAAAATTTTTTTCATTTGTGAAAATATTTTACTTGACACTAATTGCTAGTGATTTCTGCTTTAATCAATTATCTTTTTTTATAGAAAAAACCAACGTTTTGTAAAAACACAATTTTTTGTTAAATGACAACTTTTTTTCTAGTTTTTTAGTTTAAAATACTTAAAACATTACTGTTTCAAATCTTTTGAAATGAAGGAATTGCCTAAATTTAATCAGCTTGAAAAAGCACACTACTTACCTCTGGTCCTGTCGAGAGAAGCTGACGTCAAGAAAGAGCAGTCGAACGCGTTCATTAGGCTGCGCGAGGAAGCGGTACTCGCACTTGGCCGTCTTCGGGTACGTCGACGGGTACTGCGGACTGTAGAAGTGGCCACGTTGCGCAGTGCCGCCAATCTGAATGCGAGGGGAGGCAGAAGGTAGATTATCACCATTGCCACTGTCACCCCCATCTCCAGGATAGTCGTGATCAGCCCCAGCAGCACTTCTCTCTTCTGACGCCGATGAGGACGGTTGATCCGAGGCCATAATCATCATCAGTTCATCGCTGTACAGCGTCCTCTCAATTGCCGGCGGCAGTGAGTACCCGCCCGTGAGTGGCGGCTGCTGGAAAGGCTGTTGCTGTTGGTAATGCCGGCTGTTCATCATCAGCAAATCCTGGACACTTTCAGTGGAGTGAATGCGCCGGTGGAGCATCGTGTCGAGCAGCGGCTCATGGCGGAAGGTGTAATCGCAGACGGTGTTCGGCAGCAGTTGGCCGTCAGTTTTGAAAAGGGCTAATAGAAAGGGAAAAATGAGATTAAAAAATGAGTTAGGCAACAATCATTTGAGGTAAGGTTTTAGAAGTATTTTTGTACAAAAAGCAGAATTTTGTTAACTGTTGTCCTTTTTTGTCACCTAAAAAGATTTGCTCTAAGGCAAAAGACAAGTAAGTCAGTAAAACACAAAACAGTAAAGCTGATATAGAAAAGCTGACCACTAATGGGCAAGTCATCAGTAAATCACTGACCACCATTGTACACGCCAACAGCAACAAAAGCAGCACCAGGCAGCAGTGGCAACAACAACAACAACTCTGCTCTTTCTGGTAATGACATTTCTGTTGGTGGTGGTGGTAGTCTTGCTGACAATCACCACCACCACCAGGCAATTGTGCTTGCCTGCCTACTGTCCATAAAGAAAGTCGACGCTAGCTGACGGAGAAAAAATAAAAGTCCTCTTGTTGCCACTTTCTTTTCAGCACACATTTTTTGTGTTTTTTTCTGCAAAAACACAAAAGGAGGCATTTTGCCAGCAAGCGTTTTTCTCTTTTCTTCTCTTCATCGTCGTCGTCTTCTCACCCACGGCATTTTGTTATAATTTAATTTATGTTAAATCGATTAGGCTACTCGACTGCTGCTGCTGCTTCTGCTTCTGTTTCTGTCGTTGAGCTGCTCAAGTAGTAAAGGGCGACGGCATTAAAGTGAAAGTTAGAGTGAATGAAAAAAACTAAAAACAAGAGAGTCAATCCAAAAGAACGCTTGGTGCTAACTGTCGCCATAAAAAAATCGTCCGTTTTCTTGCAAAGCTTTTTAAGTGAAACAAAAGAAAGCTGAAAAAACAACTACCTTTTGCCATTCAGTAGCTGGCAAATTACAATTGGAAATTACCAAACAAATAAAAAAGTGAGAGAGTAAAAAAGCAAAACAAAAACAACAACGTTCACTATCAGTAAAATTAAATTTTTTATTTTGAAGTTGCAAATGAACACACAAAATAAAAAAATTAATACGAAAAGCAATCAAGAAATGAAAAATGAATAACTACAGTTTTTGCAGTTTTCCCTTTTGACTTTTTAATTTTGTTCTTTTTGTCTTTTAAAAACTTTAAATTTTTAATTTTTAACGCCAACACCGACAACTACAAAGGCAACAACAGCTTAGTAGCCGGCGGGTGGTGGCTAAACAACCCTCTCTCAATGAATGTTCCTACTAATCCCCTTGTCTAAAACATCTTTTTTCTTTAAACTCTTTACACCAACGACAACGCTGTTAAGCTTAACTGCTCATTTTTTACAACACAAGTAGTTTAAAAAAGTGTGTTTGCTAATTAAATTAAAACGCATGCTGCTAATGAAGCAAAAAGAAAGAAAGAAAAATAACAGTATGTACTTACACTTTCTTAGAAAGCGGAATGTGCCCCTAAAGCCGGTATTGTTTCCCGGTCTCCAGTCACTGTGAAACTCAAAGATGAGCACCGAGCTGCTGCTGTAGTGGGTGTGCTCAATGTCGAGGAAACCGCCGCAGAGGACCAGGTTCCACTGGGTGCGCTCGGTGATGCCGCTCGAGTTGAGGTGCAGAAACAGCTTCACGTAATCACCGTAGTCGCAACTTTGAAAAGAAGAGGAGAAAAGCAGCACAAACAAATAGATGACAAAAAGGGATTAGCATTAGTGTGCAGAGGCGCAGTACTTTTTCAGTGTGTTTTTAGATATTATCATACATAAAAAACTACTTTTTCTGGCCAATGTTAAGGGCATTGAATGAACAAACTTTTTACAAGTTAAAACATTTTCCACTTACCCGACCTCTTCATTGCGCTGTACGTCAAACTCGTCAAAGTTGATCTCCACAATGGAGTCAGAAGGCGCCTGGAAGGTGTACAGCAGACAGTCGGTGTTGTCGTCGTAGGGCACCGGCCAGTCGGGAGAGGTGAAGATGCCGTACTCTTTTCCGTAGGTGTCATCGAAGACCACACAGCGACAGGACGGCCTGATGGCCGCACGGCTGATTGGCACAAAGAGGAGTCCGACAAAGAGGAGGAGCAAGGCACACCAAAGAAGGTCTACGCTGAAGATGCCGTTTCCAGTGGGAACGGGAGTAGGCGTGGGAGTTCGAGTTGTGGAAGCAGAAGAAGAAGAAGAAGAAGAAAAAGAAGGTGAAGAAGGTCGATTTAACTGAGCAGGAGATGAAGTAGAAAGAGAAGAAGAAGAAGAAGAAGAGTGAGAAGACTTATGAGAGGAAGGGCGGTGGTGGGGGTGATGATTATGATGATGATCACTGGAGTCACTGATGTTTTGCCGTTTGTTGTTAGAAGTGGCTCGGGTCACCCTTTGATTAGGCTTTTTAGTAGGCAGCTCAAGTGACGGAGTGCTGGACTGAGAGGAGGTGATTGGTGGGGGTAATGACGATGATGATGATGAAGATGATAATGTTGAGGGTGAAAGACGTGATGAAAGAAGTAAGCTTTCTTGGCGATCGCAGAAAATGAAGGAGTGCTGGGGCGGGTGCTGATAGGACAGGCCACCATTGCCATCACCACCACCACTGGACAGCGAGTTTCGGATGGCAGAATCACAGATTCGTTTAAGCAGAGAGAGGAGCGCTGAAAAGGGCCAGCAGAGCGTCCTCCACAATGACCAGGCCCAGGACTGCAACTTCAGACTGACAGTGTCGGCGTCGGCCGTCGGAAAGAAGTGATCTCGGTTGAGAAGGTAGCAGTCCCAGAGCATCTTGGCAATGCACAGCACCAGCACCAGCGCCACAAAGAGGTACGCAATCAGCGGAGGGTGTGGCGGCAGAGGGGGCGTCAGTGAGGGTGGTGTCGTCTCGCTCACCGGAAGTGGCGGTGGCGGCGGCGACAACCATTGCAGTATACTGTCCATGACTGCTGCTGCTGCTGCTGTTCTCTTCACTACTTAATCGGTTAACTTCCCTTTCCTTTTTTTGAAAGGTAGGCAGCTTTGCTGTGCTGAAAATGATCACTGCATGAAGCACTGTGAAGTGTATGTGTGTGTTAGTGGTGCTGCCACTGATGATGATATGATCTCTCTGGGGAGATTTGCTGATGAACAGAGCTGGTTCTCAGTTGCGACAGTTTGAGGGCAGATAATAAAACTGCAATGCAAACGACACTGCTGCTGCTGCTGGTCGCCTGTCAACTGCTTCGTTGCTGCTCCGTGTCCGTTGAAAAACAAAAGTGAATGTGTGTGTTGAAACAGTACAAATAAAAAAAAGCAGACGCAGAGGCAAACAGCAAAAAGGTTGATAAAGTGTGGCCAGAGAAGAGGGTGGTTAGCCCATCAAGAAATGCATACGTGGACGCTGCTGCTGCTGTTGTTGTTTCTGCTGGCCAAGTTGACACTTACTCAGTCACACAAACACACACTCGGTCATGTGTTTTGTACCGCAGTTGACAGTTGGTAGTGGCGGGTGGATTTAAACGTTTGTTTTTTTTGTTCCATATTTTTTTCAGTATGACGCAGAAAGAGGTTGCGTTAAATATTTTTTGTATTGAGCAATTTTAGCCAGTATTTGCTTTAGATTTGCACCCACACATTTTATGTCATTTTTTTGCAACAAAAAAATGATCGTTTGCTTCACTTCACATCATCGATGATGGCAGGTTAGAAGAAAAAGTGGTCAAACTGTCGACTACTTTGGTGGACCAAAGTTTTGAGTAAAGTTGGTAAAAAGATAATGAGACCACTTTTTATGTAATTGCAGCAGTGGACAAAGTGGGTTGCCTTTTCAGCATCATTTCAGGAAAAGTTGCGTGTGTGGGCATTTAATTGATTAATCATTGCTTTGACCAAACCACCAAGTGTTTGGTGGTGACCAACGCTTGGTTTTCGTAACGTGCATTTGATAAAAGTTTGAAAAAGTTTGTTTGTTTTTCTTATTTAATTTTTCAAAATGTGATCTGTGTGGAGAAAAAAATAAAAATGAAAAAACAATTGAAGCAAAAAAGAAAAAAAGAAAACAATTTTTTTAAATAACTCTTAAAAAAGTTTGCACCAAAACACTTGACTCTGGCCAGCGGGCTTTGGCGTTCAACATATTATCAAATTACTGTTTTTCCCTTCCTTTTCTCACTTTTTCTGTGCTAAAATAGAAAAGCAGAAGAAACAACAATTCTGCTACCGATTAATTATAGATGAACGGCTACAAACGAAAAACAAGTCATCGGTTTTTATTTACTTGAAACAAAAGGAAGGGAAAAGGGGAAGAGTCGGCAGGGACACCCACAAACCGACGTCTGTGCTGAGCTGTTTTTATTGATTTTTTTTTGGAAAAAGCTTCATCTGAAGTTGCTCATCGATGTGAACTGCTGTTTTTTTAACATTTTGCTAAACTTTAGATAAAAAAACAAAAAAAACAACTGTTTTTGCAATAAAAAACATACACAAAAAATGAACAAGCAATTAAACAGCCGTAAAACTGTGATGTTTGTTGTGATTGAATAGTTTTTTATTTTTAACAAAAATTAAAAAATAAAATAAAGTTAAATTGCTAACGGAAATTGACAATAGTTTTCAACCGCTACAACAACTGCTATTAACAAAAAAGAAAAAAGTGTGATTTTGACTAAAGTAAGGAAACACACCAAAAATAGCTGATTGTTTGCAACACCAGCTAGCCAAGCGATCGGAAAGCTATTTAGAATAAACAAAATAAACCAGCATAGGAAAAAACCGGCAAAAGTTTGCGCGCAAAAATGGAAAAGCGCGGTACAACGGGAAATTGCAGGCAATCAATCTAATAACATTGGTCGCCGCCGTCTTTGCTGCCGAGCGACAAATAATTTAGTCGTCTTTAAATGCAAATTGATCGTCTGGAAAGCCGTCAAGTGCAGAGTGTCAAAGTGGTTGAGAGAGCGAGAGGGAGTGAGAAAGCAAGCTAGAGCAAATGAAAACGGGCAAACACAGACAGACAAACAGTGTGCAAGCAATACGACTGTTCTCTGCAAATGTGAATACTTTTCCACACACACTTCTTCTTCCCCACTGTTTGCCCTCACTATTGTCACACATTACGCTTACTCACACATTAATAACTTGCACTTCTCTCTCTCTTTCTCATTCTCTTATTACTCTTAAACTCAACTAAAACTGAAATTAATACAAATATAATGACTGGCAGTGGCTAATTAGATTGAGACGGCACTGACACTGACTTTTTTCTTTCACTTTCTCTCTTTCTCTCTCTCCCTTTTGGTTTTCCTGTCTATCTGGCACTTGCGGCGACAAGTACAACGGCACTGCAATCAGAAAAGCATTGCAAGGCAGCACTATTACTTTTTCTGGCTCACAACTGTTGCCGAGACTAATTGAGACACTGACTGTAGTGGTTACAAACAGACAACGAGAATGAAAAAAGAATATGCAAAAAAGTAAAAAACAAAAGGAAAAGAGAGCCAACTCTAACAACTGATTGCCTTAGTTTGGCCATTGGCAGTCAATTAAAGTGCACTTTGCATAAGCACAATGAGCCAGTAATCGCATCATGCTCATTTTGTAAATGGTGCGAAAAATTAATAGTTTTTTAGCCATAATGTTGCACATGTTATAAATGCGTATTAAACAAAATGAAATGTTTATCTACGTAAAATGGCAGTTTTAAAATAATTGCACAGGAGTTTAAATGATAATAAGCAATTGAATTTTGTTTTTAAAAATAAAAACGTAATAGAAAATAATAAAATTGATTTGTATATATTAAAATAGGCATTTTGACATTTATTTTTGTCGTTGTACACCAATGCGTAATTAAATTGCTAAAAACAATTTTTTATTTATAATATAAAACACCGTTTTTTGCTAGGATCAACTGAATATTTTATCAAATAAAATTAACGTTTTACAAATAAATAAAACTATTATATAAAAATACATTAAAAACTTTAAATAATAATGTTTAGTTGTAATAAGTTTACTATACTTTTAAAAAAGTTAACAAAAAATCAAAAATGTTTGAACAATTTTTCTTTTCAATACATTTTCTTGCAACTAAGTCGCCAAACTTGAAAAGTTCACAACGTTTGTGAGGGGCGACCAAATATTGACACAACAGTAGTGAGAATAAAACATTTGCAAAAGCAAAAAATGAGATTGACTAAATAAAGTAAAAAATTAAAGCAATGCTAATGTTGCAAGTGCACTTTTTTTGCTTAAAACAGCTTGTCAACAAAACAAAAATGTCACATCTCAGCCATACATCAATAAACTTTTTAGTGTGTGTGTACGAGAAATCGATGAGGATGACACCACCGAGAAATGTTGAATAGCTAAACTTGCAGCGCCAGTGGCAGTGACGATTAGTTCGATTAGCTCTAAAAGAGTGATGTTACAGAGTAGACTCAGTGACTCAGTGTTCAGTGATGTTCTCTCAGTTTTTTGTTTTTCTCTTTTCACAACCCTCTCCACCCTCTACTTTTTGTGTTTTTATTGGCCTTTGTCAACGGCGGTGTCATCTTCAAAACACTGTGACATCATCAGACATTGTCATCAGACAGTCGTTTTCTCTCTGCAATCGGCAGCCGGCGACATCATTCACAGAAAGAGAGAATTGCTGCTGGCCTCTGCATTTAGTCAACAACTCTGACTATGCACTGTGCAGTGTACTCAATCTTAAACGAGAATCGATTAATGCATATGTCGACGACACTGCGACACAGGACGCAAGACAAAACAAGGCAGAACACGAAGACAAGACAACACTGAAACACATCTCTGGGCTGCTGCTGCTGTTAAACACATGCATGCAGGAGACAAACATGGCCGGCGACAACTGCTACTGATTCCTAGCTTTCATTCTCTTTTTTCCTTTTTGGCTTTAGTTTTTTAGAACCTCTGACAACAGTCAGTCAGGCCGGCAAAAAAACTGCCGCCGTCGTCTGCAAAGATTAATAGATCTGATTGAGAGCCAGCAGCTTTGCTGCTAAGGCAAAAGGCAATTACCGCGCTTTCTTTTCCTCTTTTTCTCAGTTTTTCCCTGCAGTTGACAAACGGACAAGTGTCTGATTGGTCGTTGTCGTCGTCGTCGTCGGCATCGCCTTAGTCATTGCCGCCGTTTTTGATGATGATGATGATGATGATGAGGCCTGTCTTTCTGCTACACTTTTTTTACTACTACTGCTAGCTTTTTTCCCCTTTTTGTTTTAAAAGAACACACTGTATTTCTCTCTTTTTTTGCAAAAAGCAGTTAAACGGAAACGGATGCTCAAGATAATAATGGAAAACGCAAACTTTCGTTTTTTTCTATACACTTATTAGAACACCTACCACTACTAACCATCACCATTGGTCTGTTAATAAGAAAACTATACTAGAACACTTCAAAACTAACTGATAAACAATTTTTTTGCAGATAAAGACAATAAAAATAATACACAGTGTTTTATCAACTTCATTTTATCTAGATTTTTTCATTTTTTGTGCAGACTAAATTTTGCTAATCACTAAATCAATAGATGGTATTGTTAAAAAACAGAAAGAGTGCTTCTTAACTCAATTTTTTTGTGTTAAACATGCTGAACTGGCTGGTTGGTTAGCTGGCTGAAGTCTCCATCAATCAGTAGTGAGTTGCATTGAAAGCAATTACTGAAAATCTTTTTGTTTTCAGGAAAAACAAAAGATTTGTAAAGCAATTGTCTTTCAATTTTAGTGCAGTAACGATTGAGTTTAGTGTGTGTGCACTGTTTGCCAAAAAGTTTGCTGAGCAAACAATGACTAGTGTTTTTGCTGTGTGATTGAAATGAAAAGATTTTGTGCAAAGTCCCAATCATTTTTTGCTGTTTAATTTTTGCTAAAAAATTTTTACAAAAAAAATTTAAAAATTTAATTTTAATCAATAAACATAACGTTAGAAAATGTATTTGATATAGATATTACACAAACCAATAAAAAATTGTCGAAAGAAAAAACTATGCATTCAAATATTGATAACAGCTATTTCATGATGTGCCCAATTTCACACACTGTTTTCAATTCATTTAAAAACAATTCAACTGTTTGGCAATCACATTTTCACTTTCTCATTTTTGTTTATTCGTTTTTATAAAAAAAACAAGACTAGATAAAACAATTTTTTCCAAACTCAATTTGGCGGCAGCAATTTTAGCGCCGGCCAGACTTTCAATACACTTTTTGAGTCCATTTGACGACGGTGGCAGTTTTGCAATGTTGCTGCCCTGAAAAGTGTGTTCAGCCTGCACAGTAGGAAAAATGGCAAATTTGCCGACAAATGTGCAGTACGTGTCCTTCTTGCCGACGGTGTGAAATGAACAAAAAGTGGCAGTAGCAGTGGCGGCAAGTCCATTTGTCCATTTTTGTCCATTGCCATTTTCCTGTCTGATTTCGTTACGTCTCCATTTTGCTAGTGCACGTTAATACACACACCCTAACTTTATTTTCCTGTTCTTTTGAGAAACAGAATTTAAGTATTTAGTAGCAACAACTTTTTTACTGTCCTTTTCAATATGATTTGTTTTTCTCACAAACACGTTGTTTACGCTCCTCTAAGCCAATTTAAAAAGCTGAAACCGATAAAAAGAAACGCTGAGTTTGGTACAAATCACCAAATGGACACTGTTATGTTCGAACAAGGTTTAAAAATTATCATCACTACTGCACTGAGGGGGCCACACTACAGTTAACAAGGCAAAACAAAATGAAAACATGGAAAAAACTTTTAAAACGACAAACTTGATTATCTACCTAACAAAACTTGGTAGTTGGACAAACAAAAAGAAAGCGAAAAATTGGTAAGATAAAATACTGAAAAGCAGGGTTTTGCAGGCCAAAACTAGTAAACATGAAAAAGCAAAAGTATTTTTAAATAGTTAATCCGCAGTAGACATACAGCAAAAGAAAGATAAAAAGTGAGTCTTGCCTACTTTGCTGTAATCGGATATGCAGCAAAGCAACTGCACCCTCAGAAAAGCACTGGACAGGCTGAATGACCAATGGCGGGAAGAAGCATTTTAAGCAGCCGCCAAAATGAAAAAGTACCAAGCAACTCTGCTGCCAAGCAATATTATTAGCCAGACTACTGAACAGCGCTAACAGCAGCACCAGCAACTGTGACTGTAAAAGATAGACTCAGTGTCTGCACAGTAGTGGCTGGCCGTTTGGTTCAAATGGCTAATTACTTTTAATTACCGTCGGTTAATGGCGAGCACATAAAGGCGTATGTTGCGAAAAATTGACTCAATCCGGTCTGTAAATTTACTTTCACGGTATTGCTTAACAAAATCTAATAATTTGCATATTCAAAAAGTGAACAGCAACTAAAAACCACAACAAACACTGAAATACAAAACCAAAAACTAGCTAGCATACTAGCAATTGAAGAAACACGCATAAACCTTAACCATAGCAAATGAAAAAAACACAGAAAAAACACAAAAAAAGAGTACTTAATAATTGATGTAACACGCCTGCAAATTAAAAGAAAAAGTTTTGCTAAAAGGTAAAAAGTGGAAAACGAAATAACAAAAAACGAGAGGAAAATCTGGCAGACGACACTGAGCAACACAAAATTGACTGAAAAATAAAGATGAAAGTAGCAACGGTTGTTCAGATGAAACATTAGACATCCGTGTTTGCTTGTTTGCCAATTTTGCTGCTGTTGTCATTGTCGCATTGTACTTAATGCCCTGTTTTTTGGTTATTGTAGTGATGATTTTAATTCTATTGATTTCTCAATTAGATTCTTTTTTGTTTTTTTTGTAGCCTGAATACTGCCATTGCTTGAGATCTTTGTTCGGTTTGAGGGGTAAAGGTTTTACCTATGGTTTTCTATTTTTCTCTTGTTCATTTATCTATTTACAAAGCTTTGCCCAACAACGGCTGTTGACTGGTGGTCACTTTCGCTTTCTTCTTTTCTCGTTCTTTTTCAATACGTCTTTCTTTCTGATCATTTATTATTGATGCATTGCCTCTTAATAGCGAGGTAATGGATGCGGTAATGGTTAGACAAATCGGTTAAACGAGCAACCGGAGGCGACCGGTAAGAGGAGGAAACAGTGGCAAGGAAATGGCGAAATGCAAAGGAAGGAAGGAAAACAAAGAAGGAAAATGTAGAAATGTGCATAGGAAAGCAAAAACAAAATGTATTAGGAGATTAATTAAAGACAATAGAAGACACGACAAGAGAGTTAATAAGAAAAAAAGATGACAAGAGAAACAAATAGAGCCGTTTACAAAAATGCCCGATAAGTTTGTGGTCTTTTCAGGCAAGCGAAAATGAACTAATGTGCAAAAAAACCTTTTTTGCTATGATGGCAAAGATAGTTTGTTTTACCTTATTTTTGCAATTACAGCCTAATAAACTAAAACAATATACTATTATTAAACAGTTTTAATTTTTAAATTCTGCTAAAATTGTACTTGTAATATCATTAAAGAATAAACAACAAAACAATATTTTTTATAAATTGTTAAATAAAAATAAAAATTATTAAAATATTATTTACAGCTCACCTGGCCACAACAGTAGATAATGGTCATTGTTGTGTTGAAAAGGTCAATTTTAGCTGGCAACTGTGCGTTACTTTAATAGTCATTGTTTGACTGCACAATTGAACTGACAAAACATTTATGCAAATGTCATTCATTGGTTAATGATATTAATAATGTAAGTTACAATGTTTACATTTGTCTGTTTGCTGTGCAAACAAAATTTTTGTAATTAATGATGGTTGTTGTTGACGAACAAAAAATCGATACAAATAACACAGAAGTTGTTTAATTAAAATTTATTAAAAAATAGTAAACATTGGAATGTTTTTTTTAAATCAAAAAAAATGTTTTGCAGTGAAGCAAATACTGATCATATAGTTTAGTGCAAGAGCCTTAAGCTCAATGTTTTTTCGCAAGTTGATAGTGTTTTTGAAACAATGTTGTTTTATTTTTGCTGTTATTTTTGTAATATTGAGCAAAAATGTTTATTAAAAGCAAAAAATTGTAATTAAAACTTAGGGTCAATAAACCACCAAAAATCAGACAGAGGAAAAACTGGACCAAACAACATTAATTGCAAGTAATTTAAAAAGTTTAAATTGACATAAATGAAAAAATTTTAAAAATTGTCATAAAATTTTTTAAGTTTGGTCAGAAAACAAAAAGTTTTGCCTTAAAAAAGTTCACAAACATTTCAACAACACGTCCTGACGGACAGATTTGGCCCAAGAACTGTCGTTGCACTTGAAAAACACATGTAAAATCGGCGGTTCTGGTAAGTCGGTTCACACTGTATCGGCATCCACACTGCTGCTGCTGATGGCTCTAGTGCATTGGCATTCGCTGGTTCTCAATGTTCACTCGTGCCGACGCCGCTGTTGTTGTTGCTGCCGATTCTGCTGGATTGCCAAAGTTGGAGAAGCGAGCTGAGGCCAAATGGAGTGAGCACTGCTGCAGCCGAACATTTCACCGAAGCCAAAGCTAGGGCTGCAGAAAGGAGAGGGAAAGGGAGAATGAGTTAGGAAGTGTGAGAGAAAATGAGAAGGAATGAAAGAGAGAGAAGAGAGAGAGAGAGAGAGAGCGGCAAATTCTAGTAGAGAAAGCGAGCCAGCAGTTGGCACTGGTTCAGTGTCTCTTTCCTTTGCTTCTCTTTTTGCCGACTGCACTGCACTACCTACTGTTGTGGCGGTGGTTGCAGTTAGAGAATGCAAAAGCTGCTGAAGAAGGCAGCAGAGAGAACCAGAACTAAAACCGGAGAAGGAAGATGACTGACTGACTGACTGAGAGAGCAATGGCCACAAACTGAGATCTCAGTGTCCTCGCAGTCTCTCTCTTTCTCTTCTCTCTCTCTCCTCTCTCTCTCTCTCTCTCTCTTTTTCTCTGTGCAATTCAGTTTAGGCCGGTCAGACGCCAAAACAGTTTAAAAAGTAAAGGAGACTGAAAGAAGGAGAGTAAGACAAAGATTGGAAAAATCGAAGAGTTTCATTCACATCTTGAGAAGAAAAATAAAGCCGACAAAACCGAGCGTGGTTTTTTTTGTTTGATAAACAACATCAGGCAGCAAGTTACTCAGGCTGCAGTTGTTTGCGTTTTTGTGCTGGTGTATCTGCCCACTGTTTCTTTTTCAACTTTTTTAAAGGTTCTAGGTACTACTAAATCTTTTCAGTCTAGTAAAAAAGTACAATGGACATTGTGGAAAATGAGAGAAAAAAATAAAAAACATCAGTGCAAAATTAAAAGTTTGCCATCGCCGTCACCGTCGTAGTCATCTACTGTTGCCGTGTGACATGCTGTTAAACATTTTTTTGTAGATCAAAGGTGCTCACCATGTAGGTTCCGTCATGCTGTGAGGCTGTTTATTAAGTTTTTTAGTTTTTTGACAATGTAAAATGTGTAAACTAAAAAAGATGTTACCGTTAATGAAAATAAAAAACTAGAGAAAGGAAATAAAAAGTCTCTATTTCTTGAGTTAAATTTAAATAATTTTTAATATTGATTATTAAGTGAGCATATCGATTAACAAGTGATTATTGATTGATTTTATTATTTTAAAACATTAATAGAAAAATACTTAAAATTGATTGTTAGAGTTAAATTGACATAATAAAATTTGTTGCAGTCTGTTAAAATTAAGTTTAATTGCCTCGTTTTTGACGTAATTTAATTTTAAACTGTAAAGCTTTCTTTTTAATTAGTAGACTAATTTTTTTAACCGCCATTATAATAAAATTTTTTGCTAGAAAAATATTATGCAAATTTTAATTATTTTAAAACCGTTAAATTAAAAATTTTTTTTGCAACAGTTTTTCAAATTTGTTTAAACTTTGCATTTTAAAAAAGCATAAATTGGTAATCAATTTTTATTATTTTTGTTTTTTTGTTGATTTTTTTGCTAACATCAATAAAAAATGTTTGTATTCAATGGATTTTAAAAACAACATTAGTAAACATATTTTTGCGTTGCATTTGTTTTACTAAAAAAAATTATACTACTGAACATTGAGTAGACTAGCAAACGAAAAACAAGCATGTGCAGCATTGTTTTTTTCTTTCATTCTTGGTTTGGTGCAGCCATTTCGATTAGCCAAATTGCCAAATGGCCACACTGCAGCCACATCGAAGGAAACTGACGGAACTGCTTTTATTTTTTTCCGCCTTCTTTCTTCTTTTCTTTTTCCATCTGTTTGCCCCTTTTTCAAATGGTGGCAATTCTAATCGTTTGCCGCTAGCGCGGCAGTCTACCATCACCAGCAACTGGCAAAGTCAACAACAGCAAATATTTTCTCTCTTATCTCCCCCGTTTGCACTGCCCTAATCTAACCTAATGGACATTGGTAATTGCCAATGAAAGCTAAAGGGAGCCGCCTGCAAACATCATTTGAAGAAAAGGAAAACGCTAAAAAGGCTAATGGCAAAAACTAGCCTGTCTATCGACTTTATAAATTTTCCTCTAAAACAACTAAAAAGAACTGACTCATTGACTGACTGGTGTTGTCTGTTGCAAGGTGTCTGTTTCATGATTGCCAAACTGCCACTGTCTCATCATCAGCATTATTGTTAGATTTGCCCATTTTTTATTTCTATAAATGCGTCGTTATCTTTTTAAAACTTTATTTATTTATTTAGCTGATTGTAGACTTACTGACATTTTTTCTAATGCTGATCCATTTGCTTCTGTCTTAATTTGTGTTTGTTTGCCAATATTAATGTTTTGCAGTATTTTTTTGCATTTTGCCAAAACATTGAGCACCTCGCACAAGTCATCAGCCATTTCCGTTTTCAAGTTTAGCATTATTATTAACTTTTGCCACAACTGTTAAGGTTATTTTTATTCACTTTTTTTTGTTTAAACCGTTTTTTCTGCATTCCCAAAAAGTTATTGTTGCTTTTATAAAATTGGACATTGCGCGCACTACTAAAACACAGTTTTTGCTTAGTTTAGTTTTAAAAAACTCAACTTTATTGTTTCTAACAATTTTTCTGTTGAGTTTCTGAAAAACACATTAAACAATTCTAAAAAAACAATTGAACATATAAAAATTTTGCTCAAAACATTGCTTTGACAAGAAAGGCAAATTTTAGCACGTTTTGCTCAGTTTCACACGTAACAATATAATGCGCTGATGTTCCCATCAAAAAACAATTTTTTAAATTTTTATTTTACAAATTTAGTTTTTGCTAGTATTTTATTCTAAATTATTATGAATAGAGAACCATTTGTTCAAATCTAGTTTTAGAGCAAAAACTGGTATATATTTTAAAAAAACATTTACTTACAAACAAACATATTTTTTCCAGTAATGTCTTGGTTTTGTGTAAATTAAAAAATTGGGAAACTGCAATATCAATGTTACTAAATTACTTTCTCAATTATTTTTATGCTACTATTAAAATCGCTACTAATAGAGTTGTTTTGATTAAACAACCAAAAAATGAGTTTTAAAAAGGAGTAAAATAAAAGCTCACAACAATTTATTGCCAACTGACAAAAACGGGTTGCATTTAGGCATCATTTGATTCCTGATTTTTATTGCCGGTTTAAAATTAAAAAAAATGAATTAGATGGCAGAATTACTAAAGCCCGTTTGACAAGGTGCATGCAAAAGAATCAACTTTCAGCATGCTTTTATTTTTTGTAACTTTTTTTGTTTTTCTTTTTTAGCGGCAAGTCATTATCTTTTGCAAATTGGCATCTGCGGAAAATAACGGTAAAAACAAAATAATGTCAGTTCTAAAACACAAAATACGGTTGCACCTCACAAGGTGACAAAAATGTGATGTTCCCTGAGTGATGCGTTGATTTGAAAATGCAAAAATAAAAAACATTTTAAAGCTTTCTTGTCAATGAAAAATTTTGCTTATATGTTACTTATGAAAACATAAAATAACTTACAACAATTTTTTTTATTAACTTGAATTGAAAAACAAAAACAATAACAACATAAAATTAAAAAATACAAAATATTTTTATTACATTTACTTTGTGATTTAATTATACATTTTTAGCAAACTTAAAACTTATTTTTAAAAATTATCAAAAATTATTAATTTAACAATTTTTATTAGATGACAACTAGTCAACCAATTTTTTTTATATTTTTAAAGCAACATATCATTAGTCAAAACATAATATTTATTTTTTTTATTTTTTTAAACTTTTGATTTTTGATGTTTTAAAAAACTAAACAATAAAAACTTGTTAAAAAAGATTGGGAATCTACAGTTTAAAGCATAATGATCTTTAAAATTTTACTTTTAAAATTTTAGCTCAATGAGTGATAAACAAAAAAGTTAACACAAGCAAACAATATTTAAACAAATATTTAAAAAAATGTTAATTTAAATCGATTAGCAGTCACACAATGCTTGGTAGAAACATCAGTTCATAATCAGACATGCAAACAAAAAAACAAAAACCTAGACAGTTTTTTCACTTTTTCCTTTGAGCGTCTATGTATCTGTTAATTGCTCTCACTAAATGATCGTTTTTGCTGATGAGCACTGACAGTGTCAGCGTATGTAAGTGTATGTGTGTGTTTGCACTCAATTTCGTTTGTTCTGTAGAGTGGCAAATAAAGTGAAACAAATGTAGCAGACTAAACACTGACAAGTAGTGCGTTAATTATTATCATAGTTATTATGATTATAATTAATAAGGCGGCTCATCACTGGTGACACTTGTGAGCAAACACTTTCAACGCTTATTTAGCTAGTTGGTCAATCGATAATTGTTTAACTATTTTGTCGCACGTTTTTAAACTTTTTAAGTGATTTGCGAATATTGACAGATTTATTTTGTAACAAGTTTGAATTTCCTGATTTAAATTTTAAAAAAATGTTTGGTTTTAGAATTATAATGACAACTCAGACAAAACAAAATAAACAGAAATGTTTTAAACTTTCAAAAATAGTATTTGCAAACAAAATATTAAAAACCATCTGTTTCAACAAATAGGATAAAAGTTAGAAATAAAAAACCCTTAATGAGGTACGTGTTTTTGCCTAATTTATTTTTAAAGCATCACAAATGCAAAAAAAATAATTTAAAACTTGCTTCACTTTTCTCTCATTTGTGTTCCTGAACAAGTTTCAGTAAGTGTGTGTGTCAGCGTTGACAGTTCGTTTGAAATAAAACAAAAACATGTCAAATAAACCGCCACCACCACCACCACAGCTACTAATCGATATGCAATTGTGTTTGCAGGCAAAGCACTTTCAAGTTCTCTTTTTGTTTGACAGAATTAAGGCTAAAAATTAAATGGAAATTGTCAACGAGTGCTGAACAAGTGCGTCCAGAAAACAATTGTGCCCCATAGCTACCGAGTTGAGCACCGTGGAAACTTCCACTTTTTTCACCACTTTTGCACTCCATTCCACTTCAAAAACAAAGGGTTTCTGTTTGACTTTACTTAACTGTGAGTAAGAAAAGGGGGAAAAGCGGTACTACCTTTGTACTTTACTGAGAGCATTTGCCCTCAAGAAACGGCTGCCACAACGGCAGCAAAAACGGCGACAGTCTGCTGGTGACTTTCTGACTGACTAACTTTTTTTTAGTTTTTTGCGTCGGCATTGTTCTGCTTTCTGACGACATTCTTTTTTGGTAAATTGTCGTCAGTCGTGCATTTGCATGTTGACGCTTCTTACACCACTAATTGGCAATGCTCATCAACGACTGTTTTAAGTACTGCCAGTTCCACTTCTACCAAACAATGAAAAAAGGGGTTTCATTTTAACAGTTCCGAGAACATCGGGGAATAGTAGTGGTGGTGATGGCAGTGGTGATGATGGTCGTATCGGGTGAAGATTGCATTGTCGTTAAGGGCACGCAATTCTCTAGTTTTGTACATGGTCGTGTCTAATTAAAATGGGCTGCTTTCAATTCTCACAACTGGTTCTCGGTTAAATAAAATAGAGAAAAAGAGAGAGTGGGCGACAAGTTAAAAAAGGGTTCACTTTTTCTCACTAACTCATACACTGACTTACTCACTTGTGCGCAAGCGGATTTTTCTGGTGGTGAATTATGCGGCTCTTTGCAAAATGAAACCCTGTTTTGTAGGGGAAAACAGAATGGGAGAAAGAAAACGCGCATTTCCTTTCAAATGCTTTCATGTTTGGCTGAATTGGCGGCAATTGAAAGTTAAAGTTGAAAGAGAGAGAGAGAGAGAGAAAGAGAAGAGAGAGAGAGAGAGAGAGAAAAGAAAGGGAGGCAAAGGGATGAATGGTAGAAAATAGAGAAAACGAATAAAAAGAAAACAATAAAGAAAAGGCAAAAAATGAAGTGGGTAAAAAATTAAAAAACCGTTTAGAAAAAAGTAGATTGTGAATAACATAGAACAACTTTAAGCAGAACAGCAATATTGAAAAAACAACAGAGACACCCAACAAAAAAAATAGACAGTTTTTGAACAAGGGTAAACTAAAAGGAAGAAAAATACATAGTTTAGAAATTTTTGTGCGCAAAAACTAAAAAGAAAGCATTAGAATGACAACACTTTCAAACAATAGAGTTTCGAGTAGTTGTTTTTATTGTTAAAAAATAAAAAATTTTGTTTTTACAATAAGCCTTTTTAAACTCAGTGTGTGACAATTTTTCAAAATATCGACTTTTGTTGTTCAGATTTTTTTCAGTTTTTTAAATTTTTAACTTGGTTGACTGTAAACCAGACAATACAGGCAACAATAAAGAAGTTGTCGTATTATAGTTACTTTAAAAAAATTGAAATTGACAGAAAATCAGATTACTAGCAATGCACACAAACGGACACGCACAAAAGCGAACCGACATACTTCTGCCTGATAACAAGCTATCAGTTAGGAAAAGTTAAGTTAAATTGTCTAGGAAAGTGGAACAAGCTTTGTGATGCAAATGATGACAATAAAAAACAAATGTAAAGTTTTAAATGCAAGCAAGGCAAAACATGTTTTTAAATTCTATTGAATTCTTAAAATTTGGTTTTTGTATTTTAAAATTTTTATATTTTTATTATACTAGCTAAATGTTTTTTTATTTTTGCCCAAAATTAAATGTTGTTTGACAAAATTTAATTTTACTGACTGAACTGTCCATTAAACTTTTTGCTTTACTTTTATAGACAACTTTAATTGATTTGCTTTTGCTTCAATTTGATTTTTTTTGCGTTGTTGCTAATTGGCAAACCCAAATCAAGTCGTTTTGTGAAAAACACAATTTTGAAAAAGGCGTGTTTAGTTTACATTTTTCATTTCACAATAAAGCTTGACTTCAATTGAAACTAAACTAGTGTCACAACTTTTCTTTTTTTCTTCTTAGTGTCAATTAGTGTGATAAAAAGAATGAAAAGAAAGAGAGCGGCGTTTCAATAGAATAGAAACCGCCGCTTGTCGCGCGGCAATTAGAGGGTAGTGTTTCTTTTTTTTGGTGCTAAAAGTGCTAGTTTTTTTAAAAAATTAGAAATCACAAAACCACACACACAGACAACTAACATCATTTAAACAATTTTTTGTTTTGTCAAAAGTTTGTTTTTTGGATTCACTATTTGTTTTTATGTTTTTTATTTTGCCATATTAATTTACAAAATGTTTTACAAAAATGTTTGTTTTTAAAAATTTTCCAAACTAAATTAAAATCAAGATAAATTAAATAACAAAAATCTATTGTTAAAAACCAAAAACTAAAAATATCAGCCTATTCTTATTAAAAAAATAATTTTTTTCTGTTTTCATAAACTTTAATTTTTAAAAAAAAGTTTAAAACTTTAGTGTTTATGTTTAAAATAAACAAAATTCAAAATTCTGATGTTAGCACAATAAAAAATTGTAATTACAATTTTTTTTAAAAGTTGTCGTTTAAAAATAACAAGGGTGTGAGTTTTGCTTCGCGACACGTACTTTTTAGTTTTTTTAAATTTTTGAGCATTGACTGGTGTCATTTGGTTGATCGGCATCGTCCGACGGCTCGGGACACAATTCGCAAGCTCGTTGTGCCCCGAACCGTCGGTGCCGATCAACCAAATGACACAAGCCTTCAACATTTGGGGCTTCTTTAGCTGATTGGTTTGTGAATTATTTTTACAAAATTCTGTTTAGCGTCATTTGGAAAATTCATTGCAAAAAATACTTTTAGTAGTCTAGTCAACACAAACTTAACACCAATTGATAGGTACTAATTAACGTTGTTTTAAAACTAAACCCCGTCCTAATATCATAAAAAATGTAATTTGTAGAATCATAAATGTAAACACAAAAATTCATATAGAATTTATATAAGAAAATTTTGAAAAAAAATTTTAACTGGCTTTAAAAATTATTTCTGTAAGTCAAATCAACCTAAATTTAAAACCATTTGATAGGTGGTAATTAGCTTTGCTTTCAAGTAAAACTACGTTTTTAAATCTTTAACGATGTCATTTCTACAATCATAAACGTAAACACAAAAAATCATATAAAATTATAATATGAAATCTTTAACTGGCCGTAATAATTATTTTGAAAAATCAAATCTTTTTAAATTAAACACCGGTAGGTAGGTGCTTGTTAGTTTAGTATTCAAGCAAAAACCGCAACTCAATTACTGTTAGGTTTTAGAACCTCTATGATTTTAGAACTTGCAAGTATTGTTCTCCCACTCTATTTAGAGTGGCGTATCTCACTGCAGTGAGTTAGTTATTTTCTACTTTTAGTTGAATAAACCTTATCTATCAGCTCACGCTCTCTCTGCCTTTCAACAATTACTTTCACAGTGTATTTTTTAAAATCAAAACAAATTGTATAGAATTTATTCGAAAAATTTGAAATTACGATCTTAAAAATGCACTTAGTGTTCAAATCACCTCAAATTAGGTACCATTTAGTTTGTTTTTACTGTGAAACCGTTTTTTGATATCTTAAACGATGTAATTTATAGAAACAAAAAAGTGCGTTGAAATGGAGAAACATCATTTTTTAGTAGTCAGATTTTTTATATTTTTGTTATTGCAAATTAAAAGATATTAAAAACAAAAACTTGTTTCTTTAAATTACCAAAAAATTAAAAATTGTCGGTTTTTTTCATTTGGCATTTTTTAATGCCCACAATTGATACAACTCGTTTTTTTTCTTTTCTTTTTCACTTGCACTCGACATAGATTGCTCTTTCTTTTAAATTTTTTCTTTTCATTTTTTTTCTCCTTTTCTCTTTTTTTGCTTTTGCTTTTGCTTTTCTACAACAGCTATAAATTGAATTAGAACGGCAAGTCAATTATATTTAATTACTATTCTGCTACGATTCTTCTCTTTCCCTCTTTTTTTGGTCTGGTGCAGCTTTTACTTATTGCTTGCAGCTACCACGACGACAACGACAACGCCAGAAAAACTTTATGAGTTTTAGACGTGCTGCGCAAACCAGAGCAAAAGATAAAGAGGGGGCAAAAAAGGAAATCTCATTCTGAGTCAATCTTTGAAAGATTATCATCAAGTGGTGATTGTGGCCAGTGTGGCTAAAAGTTGGACATGTCCTCGTCAACTCGCTTATTCTCACTTCTGCACAAACATACACATTTGTAATTGCACTTGGTATTGCTTGTGGCTCCCTTTTTTACTACTACCAAAAAAGAGATTTCCCCACTGTCGTTGACCATTAGCAATCAAATTCGTCATTTTTATTTGCTAATAGGCTGTTTAGTTATTTTTAGCTGACGAAAAATTTGGTTTGGTTTGGTTTGGTTCGTTAATGCAATGAGACTTTTAATGAGATATCTGTGTTATCTGATAGCAGTAATATTGTAATAGCAAAGCAGTCAAAAAACAATCAAAACACATTTTGTTTGTTCAGATTTTGTTTTATTATTGTTACACTATATGTGTAGAGTTTCTATACTTCACTTAAAATGGGAAAAAGACAAGTAGACTTTGTATTGGTTTTAAATGTCACGTGAAGTCTGTCTGCTTAGCAAAGTTTTAGTTAGCATTTCCACTTGAGCACTTTTTCAAATGCCGTTTTTCCCATAAATATTGAATACTTTTTTCTTTTGAAGTGTTTGCAAATCGTCTCTTTATATAACACATACTACTTTTACTTTTTTTTATCTCTATTAAAACGTCTCAAATATGCAAAGCAAAAAATGCAACTGAAATTTATAGAAAAAACGAAAAAATGAAAGCAAAAAAGAAAAACGACCAGTAATAATTTTTTTTGCTGGTACTCTTGTTCTTTAGTTTTGTAGTTTTCCCCTTTTCATCATCATTCATTTCACTTCTTAAATTTTGTTTTTGTTGCAAACGACAAAAACTACTACCACAACGACGATCAAAGAAGCAAAGCTTTGAAGCACTGCACTACAAAAAAACAATTTTTTAGTTAGAGTTTGCTTTTTCAATCCTTTTTTCTTCTTTTTTTCAGTTCTCCCTATTTCATTTTGACTGTATGAGCGCGCCAGTTGAAATCGATGCACTGTGTCTGGTCTAGTGGTGCTTTGTGTACACAATGCCCTGCTCAAACTGGCTGGGCAAATATTCAAATCGGATCCCAATAGGAAAAGGGGAATGAAAAAAGTGAAAAGAAAAAAGAATGGTAAAATGATGGCCATGCAACCATAGCAGCAGACAGAAAAAAAATAATAAAAAAAATGAAAAAAGAAAAACAAGACACCCAACTTTCTTGCTCACTCACTCATTCATTTCTCCAGTTTTTTCCTCCTTTCTTTGTGATTCGTGATCTGAGCCGCCAAGTAGTGTGTGTGTGTGGGGTCTATGGAGTCAATTGAGAATGCTGCAACAGCAACAGCAAACCACGATGATGATGATGATGATGCAGACTGCCGCATTGCTTCAGCTGCTGCTGCTGTTGCTGCTGCCCTGCAAATGCAACAGCAGTCGATATTTGTGTTGCTAATCTCATTTTGGTTCCAGCAAAAAAAGACAAAAAGATGAAGTTGGTGGCCAAAAAGGGCCAATCAAAGAAACACACACTCATTCTTCTTTTTTGTTTTATAGTCTCTGAATATCATAATTAATTCAATGCAAGACGGTTTATGATGGTAGTAGTGGAAGTTGTAATAAAAATTGAGAAACAAAAGCAAAAAGGAGAAATCAACAGCACAGTTGTGTTTGTCTAAAATATACTTTTTATATTTCATTGATTTATCTTTGATAATGAGTTGCGTACCTTTTATCAGTGATAAATGATTCAAAAATGTCAGTAATTTAGATAATCGTTTGTTTTTTATTAAACAGCGCAAGAACATAAAATCAACAATTTTCATTTATTTTTAAGACTAACTTTTATAATAAAAAAATTTTGAACATTAATTCAAATAAAAATTTTAAGTATTTTGTAATGTATTCTGAGTTTTTATTAATTTTTTATTATTTTACTTGTAATGCAGTTTCAATTGATTCAGGTAAAAATTGCATTTAAAAACAAAATAAACAGAATCTAATTAGCTTGAGCAAACACAAATCTCAAAAAGAAAAACAAAGAAAAAACTCAAAGTCTTGAAAAGCTTTGTGTTTTTATTTGATCATCATTGAAAAAACAATAGAAAAATAAATACAAAATAATTGATTGGTGAAACGCGGCAAAATCAAATAACAAAAGTAAAGAGTGACTCTAAAAATGATGGTTTAATATAATGACATTAGTGCTATAAATGTATCAATCAAATAAAGTAGTAAAATTATTAGATTTTTTGTTTTTAGGTAACCTGAGTAAAAGGCTTTGACTACTGCGATTGCTTTTGCTGCTGCTGTTGCCAAAGTAACATTTAGAATCTATCATTTTGAGAAATCATGTTTAATGCCTACTTACCTCAACTGCCCGTCGTTGATTGCTGATTAACTAATCATCAACCGGCGATTGTGTGAGCGTTTGACACCGATTTTCTTTTGACACCCCTTACAATTTGCAACTGTCAGGTTTCCTTGACAGCGCAAAAATGCACATCCTTTTGAGTGTGTGCGTGTGAGAGTAAAAATGTGCGATTGCCTTCTGCATACAATACTGCCTTAATATTAGTTTTGGTGATTGGCTAATTTTGAGTGTAAACTGCACAACAACTTTACTTGAAAATTCTATGAACACAAAAGTGTTTATATTTACGTGATTCTGTGATTTGTGTGTCTTTTAAGCACACACACCGTTTTTTCATTTGTTAATCTACTTCACCTTTTCCTTATCATCTATCATGGAGCACTCCACCCTGCACAGTCTGTCCCTTTTCACCATCACCCTTCTCTTCCTCACCCTGACACTGCTGCTGAGCAGTCAGCTGGCCAGCGCCGACCGAGACTTTGGCTGCTCCTCGGCGTACTGCGGCGCCTACGGCAACTGCCCGGAGATGAGCTGCCGGGGCAAGGGCAAGGTGCTGCTGCGCAACGTCACCGAGTGCGGCTGCTGCCACCGGTGCGTCGAGGAGAAGGCCGAGGGGCAGAGCTGTCCGCTGGACATCACCGGCAATCTGCCCGGCAACCAGTGCGCGCCGCACTTCAGGTGCACCAAGCCGCCCAACAGCGCCTTCAGCAGGGACGGCACCTGTCAGCCGAGTAAGAACTGAGCTGCACTGAACTGCACAACTGCATCTTTTTGCTTGTACATTAGATAAATCAACGGCATTTGCATTGTACAGCAACAAAAAATATGCGTGTTAAACATAGCAGAGTGTGCATTTGCGTGAACAGTTTGCACGCAACACTTTAGCTGTTTGTTTTCTGACGCCAGACAACATTTTAAGCACCCCCGACTTGAACTAACTTTTTCAATTTTTGTTGTTGTTGTTTTCAGTCAGCTCCAAGTGTGAAGATGAACGCCGTCATGTGGAGGCAAGCAGCTCGCAGCTTAGCTTTGCCCAGGCGAAACCGGACTGTGATCAGTTCGGTGAGTTTATTCCCAAGCGATGCAAAAACGGAACCATGTAAGTGTGTGTGCATGTGTGTATGTGTGGGTGGGTGGGTTTGGGTCTGGGAAGCAGTGACTAGTGTAAGAAAGTAAGTGAGAGGGAAATAAGTAAAAGTTAGCAGGGAAAACAAATTGCTGCCAAAAGCTGCTGCAGCGGTAATAAGCACTGAAAGCAGTATAAGCTGCTGCTGTTGCTGCTGTTGTACACACAATGTTAGTCAGCGTTGGCAACAGCAGCGACTAATGTTTGCATGTGTGCACAAACTGTGTGTGTGTGTGGACAAACAAAACAGAAAAACTGGCACTTTTACTTTTGCTACTACTTTCTTTTAATTAGATTACACGCACCAACACTAGTGTGTGTGTGTGTTTGTGTGCTGTGTACAAACACATGGTCAGATTGAGACGGTCAAGTTTAGTTGTGCAGTACAGTCAAAGTTTTGTTTGTTTGTTTGTCTGTTTATTTGCTTGTTTTCGTTTTTTGCTGTCAAAAGTTTATCACGAATACAACAAAAAAAGAAGCTTAAAGCAGCAAAAACTGAAAAAGTAACACTGCATATTGTAGCAGTTATAACAGTTACAACAAAAAAAGTTAAATAGAATCAAACAATTGTACTTTATTTGTGCCTGTTGTGGTTAATTTTCCAGAACACAGCAGATTTGTTTTGCCCCTTGTCCACTTGGAAAACAATTAGCATCGCTCTTCTGTCTTTGACTGGAAATGTCAAATTGTAAGCACAAATGGTTTTCCCAATTTCCGTTTTTTTTATTTTTGTTCAAGTAATGTCTGTGTTTTGAGAAAGAAAAGAAAAGAGAGAGAGAGAGAGCAAGTGAGATTACCACGACTGCACTTCAGCAGCAGCACTACAAACACGACCACCACTAATTTGCACCCATCTGTCACCGCAGATGTCAATGCGTGAACGAAGAGGGCACGGAGATCTTTGGCCTGGCGCCGTACAATGAAGCGAAAGAGATGAATTGCCGTAATCATAATCACCACCATCATCATCATGAGTTCTGCTGGAGCAGCAGTCCAGTGGAGCCTGTGTGGCTAATGTGGCGGCTAATAGGGTGTTGTAGAAGGGCAGATGCCGCAACACTGCAACAGCAACCACAACAACAGTTCAATTCACAGCTCAACTGATCTTAAATGCTCCTCCAGCAGGACTTGTGTGCCTGTTTGACAAAACTAATATACTTTTTTATTTTTTCATTATCTGCACCCCTTCTGCCAACGATGGTCATTCATTCACCAACAAACAAACTTACTGTTTCTGACTATTGCAAATTTATCATCTGCAACCTTGCCAAACGATGATGCTCGATCAGTTTGCGCTCGTCAGTTCATTGGTCAACAGCAAACTGGCTGCTCTGGGCTCCAAGCAGCTGGCGCCCATCAACTTCATGCGCTGCAAGGCGAATGGCAACTTTGAACCGTATCAGACGCACCTGCACTATGCGTACTGCGTTCACGAGGCCAACGGAACCATGTGGGACCGACCGGTGGTGCTCAAGTCGCAGAAAGACTTGCCCTGCTGTAAGTAGCTATTATTACAGATAGTGATCTCCAATAAATATTTACTACTATAACCTCCTTTTGAAAAGTTGAAAAATCTTCCTACCACTTCAAGACGCCCTGCATCAGGGAGTACAACGAGGCAGTGAAGAACCGCACTGAAAAGGAAAAAAGCTATCGCGTGGTGGGCTACGATCTGCCCAACTGCGACCTGGACGGCAGCTATGCACCAGTGCAGTGTCGAAATGACAAGTAAGATGATGTGACCACTGGAGAAAAACCTAAAAAGTGTGATTTGTTTACCACTAAACTTTTCCCCTTTTATCACAGATGTTTTTGCGTGGATTCCTCCGGAAAGAAGCTAAAGGGGCCCCAGAACAAGGTGCTGGAGGTGTCGCGAAACGACTTTGCCTTTACCCGCAACATGCTCGACTGTCCGTGTGCCCGTCAGCTGGAGGTGATTCGGTCCATCAAGACGCGCCACCGCAACAAGGTGACCGACCTCTTTGGGCGCTACCAGTGCGACAAGAACGGCAACTACCTGCCCATTCAGTGCTCCGACACGGCCTGCTACTGCGTCAGCCCCCAGAATGGCTACCTCCTCACGGACGAGTCGGCGGACGTCCTCTCCAGTGCACTAAGAACTGAGCCGGAGAAGCTGGGCAAGCTGTTCTGCTTCAGCCAGTACCCGGAGAAGGCACGGCTGAAGGAGCTGCTCAAGCTGCCCGCTGATCTGCCCAATGGGATGATAAGGAGAAGGAGAAGGAGGCCAACAATGGTGGTCAGCAGACGGTGAAAAGTGAAGTGCCGTACAGTAACGGCAGAACGGTTGCATCAGTGGCCAACAGCAATGATGTCAAGTTTATGTAGTAAATGCACGAGCATTTTTTGTTGATATTAATTTATTACATTAGTTTAAAGTGTGGCCTGTTTTTTCAATTTTGTCTCTGTTTTATTTTTAATTTAAAAGTGCTAAAATGTACTATCAATGAAATGACACCAATTGAGTAGAGCAGATTTTGCAACAAAATTGTGAAATAATTTGCGGCAAATTGGGAGTTTACTATACTGTAGTTGCAATTAACTGTTGGTGCTATTTGGCCGTCATTTTTGCTGATCAATGTAAAGATTTACCGTAATCAACACGTGTGAGTTAGTGATAATAAAACAAGTACAAACTAAAGCAAAAATAAAAAAGCTGAATAAGCTGATAAGAGAGAAAACAGAAGCCAAACTTTAAATTAAACAATAATGCAAATTAAACAATGTGTAGTGCATAACAAGCTAAAAGTGCAAAAAACATTCTTGCACTTCAGAAAAAAAGATTAAGAAATGTAAGTACAAGAACGGCACTTAGAAAGCAGGAGCAATGCTGACAGACACACAACTCTATGACATCAACTGGCGATGATGAGTTTTTAAACGAGTGAGAACAAAAGATAAGCGCCCGTTAGTCAATGCAGCGGTTGTGCATATTTGCGGCTGCTGCTGCTGCTGTTTCAAGTCAACGTCGTCGTTGCTATCACTACAAACACCCAACATTATCGATTAGCCTAAGAAAGATTAGAGAATGAGAGAGAGAGAGAGAGAGAGAGAGAGAGAGAAGAGAGAGAGAGAGAGAGAGAGAGAGAGAAAAAACCTGTGAAAAATAACGAGAGAAACGGACAAGAAAACTGGTGTTTTCATTGTAATGATATTTCTTGGCTTTAGCTTGCCAGAAAAGGAAGAGAAAGAAAAAGAAGAGAGCCAGTCTTTGTCTGCTGTTTCTGGCAAGTCACACTCACATTTGATGTGATAGTGTAAAGAAGTTGCTCTTTCACACGTTTTCATTGCCCACTCATTGATGACCGCCGGTGACGCATCATTGGTGGCAGCAGCAGCAGCAGCAGCAATTGTCAACAGGCAGAAGCAATAGCCACAGCAGTGGTGGCAGTGGCAGCACAGGCACAGACACAACGCGCGCTGCACCGACTTGTTGTTGTTGTTGTGGCTGCTGCTGCGGCTGATGTTCCAGTGCCGCAGTCTGTCTTTCTTTCTTTTCCTCGTCTTTTCTCCTTTCACCGTCTCTCCCTTAAGCATCACCCTTTCTTATTAGTGTTTGTGCACCTCTTTTTCTTCTATCCCAACTCCTAGGCAGCATTTGTCACTTGGCTGCTGTAACTGCAGTCACCAAGTCTGTTGCTGTCAATGCTGAAAGCTGCTGCTGCTATCACCAAACAAGTTGTCATTGTTTTGGTTTCGCCCACACCTTTGATCACTCTATCCATCACTAGTCACTGCAGTTGTTTTGCTACCAAAAACAACTAAAGAGTTGATTGGGTTTGTTTTCGTTTGTTTGTTCTCGTGATCCTTTTTCTCATTTTGTATCATTCTCACTTTTTCATCCCAATAGCTCTATTTAAAGGATGGCCGACACTGAGCAGGTGGTGGTGGAAACGGAGGATGGTGGGGTGACCACAGCAGCTACTTCGCCTTCATCACCCCTATCACCCTCATCCCCCTCATCATCCCCCCCATCTTCACCATTCCACTTCACCATGACCGACCTCAGCGGACCACTGCTCCGGTCGCTGAACGCCGGCGCCAGCTGTCGGCGTCGCCTTCGCTACACCTGCTCCGATGTGTCGCCCAATGTGACGCCCGTTCTGGAGGCGCCCGCCCGATACCTGGCGCTGGGCACCACCAGCGGATCAGTGCACGTCTTTCAGTACTTTGGATGTGGTGATGATGCAGCAGACTCAGCATTGCAGTGCCTGAAAAATCTGAGAGTCGATGACCATCACCATTTGACTGCACCAGTAGTCAATGGGCAAACAACTTCAACCACCACCGCCACCACCTCCATTCAGCACTACCTCACCATCATCCACGAAGACCTCATCGGCCCGGTCACCTCAGTAGCCTTTGCTCCCGTTCAACTGGTCGTTTCTCGAAACAATGCCCAAACTAACTTATTCACCAACGGCAACGGCCTGTCCACTTCCACTTCCACTTCTTCGGGTGATGACAGCAGCAGCAGCGACTTGGACTCTTCTTCGAATTTATCTGAGCAGTACTCTTCCCCACCAGCACCACAACTAGCCACCAACAATGAACATCGTCATCATCCTCAGCAAACTTCTCACCACTCACTGTACAACCTCGTGCTCGCCATCGGCAGCTCCAAAGGCAGCCTGCTCATAGTGGACATTGATCTGCAGTTTCAACAGCAGCAGAAGCAAAAAAGCAGGCAGCAAAAGAATAAAGGGAATTCCTCTATTTCCACGACCTCCACTTCTTCGCCGTCCTTTTTCAGCAGCAGCAAAAGTGGCTCCAGCAGCCTCCACCTCCTGGCGACTCGTCGGTGGGCGGTCACCTATCAGAGCAGCAGTTTTACTGCCGGCCAGGCCATCAGTCTGCTGCGCTGGGACAACTCTAGTCGGTAAAGTAGTTGCTTTTGTTTAATAAAGATTTGACCATTTTCAAACTATTTTCTAATACAATTTTACCATTGCAGATTGTTCATCGGCGACACCACTGGCAAGCTTTTTGTGCTGCACGACGTCGAGGAGATGAAGTACCTGATGCTGCACTCGGCGCCCAAAATGCTCCTGCACATACTTCCGCCGCCGCCGGTGGCTGGTGATTACACATCTGATGCCTCCTCCTCTCAGGAGGGGTTTTCTTCAAGTGCAAATGGCAACAGCACCAGCAACAACAGCCTTCCCAACAGCACCATTCACCAGGTGGACGTCGCTGAGCGGCAATTGTTAGTGTCCACCACCGAGCCTCGCGTCTACCTCTACAACCTCGACGACGAGGGACGGCTGTTTCCGGTAGGTGGGGCAAAGGCTGCTGCTGCTGCTGCCACCGGGTCTTCTGCCTTTTCCACTTCAGCCACCACCACCACTACCCCCACTTCAAACGGCCACAAAAAGGCAAAAAGAGTAGCCACTCTCGAAAAACGGAAAGCTCTAGTTCTGTAAATCACTGCAGTGGCGTGACCGCTCTCGCCACCTATCGTCTCCTGGAGCTAACTACCTTTGGGAACAGTAGTCAACAACAGCAGTCCAGTGTTTTGGATGAGGACAACAGCAGCAGCAGCAGCAGTGGTGACTTTGAAAGTCCCTCCAACCCTGCAAATGGCTTCTATCATCGTCCGTCGACCTTTCAATCTGCTTCATCACGCTTACCTCCACCTCAACTATCTTCAGCACCTGTGAAGGCGTATCGTCTAGTGAGCACCGAGTGCACCTTCTACGCGACCAGGCCGAAATGCCGCCTGTGGGTGGTCGATCACCAAGGGGCGGTGCAGTTTACGCAACAATACGCAGAGCTGGTCAAACGAGAGGTGGGCGTGATTGCTGCTGCTGCTGCTGCAAGTGGTGGTGAACAGCAGCAGCCACCAAAAGGAAAATCGTTTGAACTGCAACAGCAACCTCTTTTCCTCCTATTTCCCAGGAAAATGAACTTGCAGTCCCAAAGTTGCCTTCGCAGAGGAGGAAAAAGAAGTCCGCTGATCACGGTCAAACTACCTCAGCTCCGGTGCTCAACTTTGGCAAGCTCTACTCAATGTACTGGCGGCGTCGAGCATCGAGCAGTGGAAGAAGGGAGGCGGAAGAACTGAGTGATTCGCTGACGGTCAACAGTTACATTGTCACCTACTCGACTACTAGCAGCACTAACAGCAGCAGCAACACTTTCCAGCAGCATCACCCTCGACTCTTCGTCATCGACCCCAACTCGCAGGTGATCCTCGCCACCAGTCCGCCCATTGAGGGCGCCATTGAGGAGGTGAAGTGCATCGGCAATGACGTCTTTGTTGGCTACCGTGCCGAGCCGACGGCCAGTCTGCAGTTGGCCGTTCTGACGCTGCACTTTACACGTAAGGCCTTTTGTTGTCAGATGGTTGACTAGAAATGAGTTCATAATCACAACTTACAAGTTGTTTTTATTTTTAGCCATTCTTCAGCAAAGCATATCATCTTCTCCATCATCCTCATCTTTAACGGAAAACACAGGGCCCACCTCTTTAGTGGTGGACGGCCAGCGGCTGGAAAACGAGTTGACCGCCTCAAGAAAATCCACACTAGTCAATGATGAAGTGGTGGTGGTGGTCGATACTGAGACATCAAATGAAGATAAAACTGGAAGTAGTGGTGATAACGCCAAAGTTGCCATTGTTATTTCAGATGCAGAGGCTAATGAGCGCGATTCTGATCGCATTGAAGTTGATAATGATGATGACAGTACATCTCTTCAAGCAAACGCCGACAATGATATGGACAGCACTGAAAAGTCTCAACTGTCACTTTCACCCTCGATAAATCGGCCCCGAATGACGCCCCCTTTTACCCTTCGTTACTACCTACTTTTGTTGCGGTACAGCATCATGGAGCAGAGTATCAATCTAGTCGGCCAGCAGACACTGCTTAAATTGCAACGGCAAGTGATCAAAGTGGCAGCGACAAAACAGCCAACAGATAAAGGCAGCTTTAAAGGAACTGGCACCCCAAATCAGCCAAATCTGCATCACACTGTCAGGTGGTCAGCTTCAACTTCAAGCAGCAAGCAACTTTCTTTGCAGCTCTCTTCTAAACCACTAAAAACAACATCTTTAAACCGCAAACTGACCACTTCTAAGTCATCTTCGACAGTTGGTGGTGGGCGAGTGGTTGACCTTCGCCAAGCAAGTTGTGCCCGCTGTCACAAGTCTATTCTTTCCAGCTTTCCAGTTTTGAGCACTTCAAACGGTCAAAGAAATTCCACTGTCACTAGCGGTCATCTGCGACCAAGGATAAAGATGTACCGCAACTGTGAGCACATTTTTCATTCCTCTTGCCACTTGTCGACTGCCAAGCTGTCCACTGGCAGTCTCACTGGTCGTTGCAATCTTTGCAGCAGAAACAACAGCAACAACAATGGCACCAAGTTTTAAATTAACTTTCAAACTGAAATCACATCACCGATCACTAAATTTTAATCAACCTTAAGCAACACTTTTATTTAACAAACACCTACACACACACACGCACCAGTCTGTGATATTATCAGCTCAAACACACGCCTTTTTCCTCTTTCTTTCTATTCACTATTGCTCACAAACATACCTGAAATACGGACTGAAAAGTGAAATACTGTTAATTTATTTTCCCGCACTTACGCCAAAAGAACATTTGAAAACATTTGATGGTTGATGAAACAAACAAAAAAATAATAAAAACACTTATCAAAAGCTTAAATTGGTCATTTACAAAATGGTACACAACACGCACATCACATAGCAGTAATCAGGGAGCTGCTGTTGTTGCAACTCTTATCAAATCATCTTCCCCTTGTCGTTATTCCATCTGATCAGGCAGCTTTAAGCTGACTTCGTTTTCGTCGTCATCATCATCATCATCTTGCCAAAGATCAACCTCAAACTTCATCGCGGTGTTCTGCTCTGAGGCGAGCAGCTGCACCGTCATCGTCCTTAGGCCAGGTCTGTTTCTGAAAGGGTCAGTCAGCCGGCTGATGCAGCCATCCAACAGCTGCGGACTGCTCTGCTCGTTCAGCTCAGTGGGCGGCTTTTCGCCCTCTTTCAACGACAACGACGACGACGACGACGACGACGGTGGCACCGTTTTCATCTGCCAGCCACAGTCCTCGCAGCGAAAGGCAAACAGTAATATGGACATTTTCTTCACAGCTCCTGCTCCTGCTGCCGTCGCTGCTGCTGTTGAACCAAAGTGCAGCCGAAGCACCTCAGGCAGACGCAACTCCTCGATGAGGGCGTGCTGAAGAAGGGCGTCCTTGAAGATGATCGCCATGCGGAAGCTGGTGAGCGTGGTGGACAGCAGTGGAGGCCTGCCGCCGGCAGTGGCGTTGTAGGTGGTTCGGTTGGTTTCCAGTCCGGCCACCATCGTCAGATCGAGGGTGCTCAGCCGCGACAGCCTGGCCACCGTCGCCAGCACATCGCCCAGCGGCTGCCTCGTGCTTAGCAGCTTCAGGTGTTCCAGGTTGGGAAAGGCGTCGATGAAGCGCTCCAAACGGGGGTCGCCATCTTTAAAGAGGGGCGTCGTGAGGGCGACAAAGTGGGCGCCGTTTGGGCCTGAAAAGAGCTCCGGCAGTTCGGTGAAGCCGATGGTGGAGTTAGTGTAGCAGTAGATCCGCATCAAGTTGGGCTTGGTTCGCGCCTCCAGGCTGGCCGCCCATGGAAGCGGCATATTAGGGGAGGAGGCATGCAGCCAACAGACGAGGGTGTCCAGCGAGGTGCGGAAGAGGTTCGGCAGGTCAAAGAGCGGCACCGCCAGCTGCCCGGTGACGTCGACCAGGCTGAGGTGCTGCAGCTGGCGCAGCTGCCCGTCAATGGTGGTGATCAGCTCCGGAAAGACAGGCCCAAAGGCGGCGTTCGACACCGAAAGAAGAGGTGCAGCGTGGTGAGCGTGGCGTTTCTGGCAATGGCGGCGATCAGCCGAGGAAGGTGGTGCAGGAAGTTGGCTTCTTCGGTCTCCTCATCATCAACCAGCACGACCAGCGTGCGAAGCTGAATGAAGGTGCCAGCTAGGAAGGTGGTCAGCTCTTCGGTCAAATGAGCCGTTGTCAGCGTTGTGTGGGGGTTCACCAACGCTGAAAAGTCTTTGAAAACACTCTCCTGAAGGTGATCTGGAAAGCGTTCAACAGAGGCCAACTCCTTCCACGGCTCTTCACCGTTCTTGATGGGTCCAATTTGAAGGGCGAGCGCCTTTGCCCGCCTACACATGCCCTCCACTTCTCTGGCCCACTCGGTGCACACCGGGCGCGCCGTCTGAAGACGCTCCTGTAGTGAAAGTCGCTCCATTAAATGGCTAAGGCAGTCAGCATTGCTCAGCACTCTAAAGGAATTCATTCTAGTGTAAGTTTGAGTGAAGAATTTGAATGAATAAGAATGGGTGAACAACAGGAAACAAGTAAAAGATCGCAGTTTTATAAGCAATGTTTTGTTGAATGATATAAGCCTAGAAGAGGCCACGTGATTTAGGCAAAAAACCGCTCATAGCAGACAATGCAACCACTATATAAACATGTGTTGTCAGTGAGAATAGACAACATTTTTTTGTTAAGAATAACGGCCGTAAAGTACGTAAACAGTATTTGAATTTAAAAATGACATTGTGGTGCCGATGTTGAGGCTGGATTAAAAGGACTCGATTCGAGGACTCGAATGTACTGGGCTTCTTCATCGGTGATGCCGAGGAAGATGAATTGGGCCTTGCAGAGGCGCACCCAGGCTGTTGGTGACTTGTCGATGAAGTCTGGCAGAAGCAGGTATGATGATGATGACAAGGTGTCTGCTGCTGTTGCTGCTTGCTTGTTGTTGTTGTCGCCCATGTTGGCAGACGACGATGATGATAAGGATGGAGCGGCAAAGGAAGGGTTGAGCAAAGACTCGTTTCCTAAATCGCGAGCTGCTGGAGGCTCGGTGAGAGGCTGCTCGGCTGAAGGCTGCTCCGTTGCTTGGCTGCTGTCTGTTGTTGTTGATGGCTCTTTCTTCTTCCGAAATTTGCGTCCACGTTGGCCGTTGCTCGAGTTGTCGGACATCTGTGTGGACGGTCTAAAAGAAGAAGAGGTGTTCCGTCTTGCAAAAAAGAGGGGATGTTGAAGGAGCGATCCAGTCCGGCTCACCAATGTGGTGCCGATGTTGAGGCTGGTTTACTGAGGAATAAGGACTGGTGATGAGATGGGAAAGAGACAGGCAGACAGAGAGGCATGGTGACCAAGTGAGGATTGGTTAGGACCTGGTAGGGACTTGGTTGGGACTTGGTAAAGTGTGCTTGCATGTGATGGGCTTATATACATGAGATGTCTGTTTGTGTGAGTAGGTGAGTAAGGGTAAGAGAGAGGTGAACATAAGAGTGAGTGAGAGTGATGCATGAGTCAAGATGAGTTCACTGTGGTGACTAAGTGCGGAGGCACTACAACATCAGTTTATTCTATATAAAATAAACATTTTCACAATGTGTATCCGTTTTTGAAAGTAAACTACTGTTGTTAAAAGAAAATTAAACAAGCAAATTTTGCATTGTTTTTTCAATTAAAAAAAATTAAACAAAATTTAAAATTTTTTTAATAAAAGTATGTCAATTAGTCAATTTAATTTAAAATTAATAAACAAAAAATATAAATTGATAATGTTGTTTAAACAAAATTTAAAATTGTTGTTACATTTTATTTTTTTTGTGTACGCCAAAATGCTTGTATAAATTTAAAAACACGTTATTTTTTCATATATAACAAAAGAATTAGCAACAACATCAATAGACAACACGTAAATGAGTAATTGTGAATAATCAGTTAAAAATGAAATGCGTTTACAAAAAGATGTGTTTGTGTGTTCAGATGGTCTAATTTTGTGATTTTTCACAATAAAACTAAAATAGGACACAGTTAAATGATAAAAACTAAAACAATTTTTTTAAAACTAAATGTAGTAGTTGTGCTAAATTCCTTTTTTAATAAAACTGTCCTTGCTGACAGTTGTTTATCCGTTCAATCATCGTTTTAATTGGCCGCCGACGCCGATGACGACGACGATGAAGGTTGATGGGAGTTTGATGATGATGAACCGCCATCACCACCAGCGCCATTTTCTCCACCTCCACGACTGTTACCAGCAGTGTTACCGTTACCGGTACCAGCGGCAGTGTTCTGCCCATCCGAAGCGACCATCGTCGACAAATGGACAATTTGCGCCGACTTCATGTTCATGAAGTTGATGAACTGACGGCGCTCACTTGGCGGCATTACCTTTTTGCAAAAAAATGATGGCGGTTAAGTTTTTGTAGATATTCTCTATAAAAAAAACTGCTTACCATAACCTGGTCAAAGGTCAGCTTGACGACCTCACCGTAATTTCTGTTGAAAACGATAAAAAATGTAAAATTAAACAGCATTTGCGACTGCGTGCCTCTTCTACTTCAACAAATATAAAATAAATTTTGATAAACTTCTAAATTCATGCACACTTACGTAGTGGCGTAAAAGTCCTTTGTATTGACGTCCATTGCCAGAACTTCCTCGATGCGTTGCTCCTCAATTTCGCCTCTAATGCGAAACGTTTCCATCATATCCTTGTCTCTGTCCACCTTTGGCTGAAGTGAATTGAGCACCATTTTTTTAATTTTTGCGTTTACAGTATTAGTGTACAGTAGGGCAATATTAGTGCTGGTGCTGGTGATTAATGGGCAGACTAAATTTACAGGGAAAACAAAACAAAAGAATTTGCGTTTAAAATTCAGTACGACAAAAACATTTATTGGAAACGCGTTTTGCCTGCGTAAATGTGTGCTCTTGAAAACGCACTCAAATTGTCTTTTTTAAATGCTGCTGCCGTTGCTGTCCGCCACTCTATTGAGTGGCAGTCAAATTCAATTGTCAAGTGAAGATAAAAAATAAAGAGAAATTATAATAGAGAAAACGAAAAAGAACAACTGCTTCTGCTTCTGCTTTTTCTGCCGTTAAGTTGAAAACGGAAAGGAAATTGTGGCGACCGTAAGGTGGAAGAGTTTGGCGTCAAATGCAGTGGAACAGCCCCGACGATACACACACACTCACATTTTCCGACAGTAGTCTTTTGCGGGCTGCAGTGGAACTTTCACCGGGTTTGAAAAAGAGAAAAGTGTAAGTGTGTGTAGTTTTGTGTTAGTGTCGACTGCTTTTCTTTTTCTCTCTCTTTACTTTATCGGCAACGTTTTTGTTTTTTCTTCTACTTTTTTCACTTTTCTCCCACTTTTGCCAACTGAACACTTCTTCTGGTCCTGTTAGTCACTCCTTAAATTTGCTTGACGGTACTTTGCAAAAAGGCTTTTCTATTGCTGCCGCTGGTGTTGTTTGCATTTTCCTTAATGTGTGTAGAACAGAGTTGGAACTGTTTTGATAAAAAAAAATGCCATCTTGGCACTGTCAGCCGTTTAAACTGCTTAGGACAGTTGCTGCTACTGTTTCTGCTGTTAGTTAGTTAGTGTAGGCTGGGGCAACCATTGACAGAGACCGTTTTTGAATAGCACTACAAGGAAAACTAAAAAAAACAAATTTTTTGTGCAAGCCAATCGAGTTGAGCCGTTCATTTGCTGCCTTGAGCACTTTTAGACTTTAAATGGCTATGACAGCTTGGAAAATTAGGCCTCTCCTTTTTGCAGAATCTAATGCAGCATTTTCTGAAACTCTTATGGTGTGCATTTTCTCTTTTCTTTTTTCCCTATAGTTCGGGCATTTTTTACTAGTTATATCTGATGCGGGCTCATTTGATGCTGCTGCTGTTTCAACTTGGCACTAGAATAAAACGACAATGAAACAGTGCCAGTTAAAGAAAGAGAAAAATTGTCTTAATCAGTAGAAATGACAAAAATACTAAGAAACAAAATGATTCCAATACAAACAAAATGTATTAACGGTGTAGGTTCACAACAGCACACACAAAACAAAACTTAAAAAAAATTATAACTGTGTCCTATATTTCCGTTTGTTTTAAAAATCAGAAAAATATATAAAAATTGAAAACAGATAAAACATTTGAACAACAACCAAATAATTGTCGGTAACAATGACATATATTTTCAATTTTTTCATTTTTGAAATATTCAAAAACCGCTTTAATATAAAAGTTTTTACTTTGCAATCTCATAATGTATGACTTAAAGCTATTTGCCAAATATTTAATTCATAAAGTCACAAATGCAAATTTTAATAAAAACTTTTAAAAGTAGGCAAATTCACTATAATTAGGTAGCTGCTGGGTAAGCGTTGTATTTGGTTTTCACTGCAACCAAAATAGATGAGCAAAATAATAATTGCGCACTGTACACGACGTGAAAAGAAATAAAATGAGTTAACAGCATAAAAAACTTTTCAAATATTAATTTTGAAAACCTAGCAGTTGTTGTGGCGGCACATTTGCTGCTGGGAATTAATTACCAGGATTGCCTAGACACATTAAAAAGCAAGCACCCTAGCTCACTGTACCCTTTTCACTCATTATACAAGAATTGTCTAAATCAGCACTAGCCATTTTATTTTACTATTAAAATACAAACTTTGATTTGGAAACTGGATTTTACTTTTAATTACTAATTAGTAGTTGCAGTTCCTAGCAGGGTTTTAATTACTGTTACCAGTGCCGGCCCACACTTGCAACAGCAGCAAACTGGCATTAATGTATGTGTGTGTATGTGCGTGTTTGTACAGCGCCATTTCACAGTATTTCAGTGCGTCACTGCCACTGCCACGGCCACCAAACAGTTCTTGAACTTTGATGGTGTTTGTCTGTCTGTGTCGGTTTGTGTATAAAACACTGGAGAAGAACACTGCCACTGCCGATAACGGCAAATGCTGACCGTTTGCTGGTAATGTCAATTGCAGCTGCATTGGCTAATCAGCGGCCAAAAGTGTGCGTGTGTGCGTGTGTAGGCGCTGAATGCGCCAAACAGAAGGAGAGGACACCCTAGGGAAAAAGAAAAGGCAGCACCCTCCGATATGTGGCACAACGTACTCAGAAAATGAAGAGGGCGCGCCACTGCCTGATATAAACACACAAGCAGAAAGAGACTGTCGCAGGGAAAACGTAGCAACAGCAGCAGCAGCCGACGCCGACACACAACAGACCGACTTTGTTGCATCACGTTACAATTTGATCTGTGTGTGCGGATGCTTCTTAATCTTTCTTTATCTTTCTTCTTTCACTGTCATTCACTTCTTTCACCTCTCTTTTTGGGTGCTAATAATACTGTCACTTGTCGGTTTGGCGGCTGTCTTTTCATTCTCTTCTCTCTCTCTCCCTCTTTTCCGTTCTTGTTGTTTTCCTTTTACTTACTGCTCTTCTTCTTCTTCTAGTCTGCTCAGCTTTTTCTTCTTCTGAGATCACTGTACTCTCTGCGCTCTCATTGCGACATTGCTATTTGTGTTCTGTTATCTATCTGTTTGCCTCTTGTCTTCTCTTCCTTTTTTCTCTCTTTCTTCCTTCTAAACACAAACACTTTGTGACCTTAACATTCACTTTTGCATTTTTTTCCTACCATAAGTACTCAGTATTTATCACACACACTTACACTCGAGTGACTTAACACACACAATATACACACTCACACACACTGATCATCTCATCTCATCCTTGCCAACCACCCGGCAGCCAAAATGGCCCGAAACCATCGGGGTTTTTCGGATCACTTGTTGCCCCTTTTGCTGCGGCTCATCCTTCTGCTCCTTTTTTCTAGTTTTTGCCTCAAATCATGTTCGGTCAGCGCTCAACAGGACCATCAGGGCATCCCCAGCGTCAGTCCGTCACCTTTTCATACTGTCACCTCCAAAGATGCTGATAATCACCCTCATCAACAACAACAACCGAAACTGGATGACGATGAGATGACCGAAGTGAGCCGCCTGCTCGAGGCGGGCGAGTTTACCCTGGAGGGTTTCCAGACGCCCCTCTGCAGCTGGTCCGACCTGATCACCACCACAAACGACTAGTCATCGTCGAGGAGAATCTCCGCTTGCTGCAAGCAATCAGCCAACCAGTGAGCACCGTTTCAGTAGTGGGCAAGTTTCACTCGGGAAAATCCTACCTGATGAACCAGTTGATGGCCAAATCGGCCGGTTTTGGCATTGGCAGCCAGGTCACTCCGGAGACCATGGGCATCTGGGTTTGGGGAAGAGTAAGTTTGCTTTGCTGTAACTTTGAAGTTGACTTGTTTGTAACTCTTTTTATTTGTTTCATTTTTAGCCACTCAAAATCGAGCACCCCAATGGGCCCTCGCAGTGGGTGCTGCTGCTAGACACGGAGGGCTTTGCCGCAACGAACGTCTCCGAGAACTACGACGCCAAAATCTTTGCCGTCGCAACGTTGCTCAGTGGCCAGCTGCTGTACAACTCGGTGAAGATCATCGACCAGTCGGACATTGACTACCTGGAGCTGCTTGCCCGGCGGACGCAGCTGTTTGCCCTCAAGGCGCAGATGTCCTCTTCAAGCAGTGATAATGGTAATCAGAATGAGGAAACCACCACCACCAACAACGACAAAGATACTACCGTCGAAAACTGGACCGAAGACTTCAGTCCTCAACTGCTGAACTTTCCGTCGCTCATTTGGGTAATCTCGCATTTTCACATTTTTCCAGCTTTTTATGCTTTTCCTAACCTTCCTCATCTTTGTTTCAGGTCATCCAAGACTTTGTGCAAGAGACCGGCGGCGAGCACTGCCGCGACTGGCTCCTCCGATTGCTAACTGACACTCACGCCCGAGAGGCGGATACCTACTCCATCTCCCTGAAGGACATCTTCCCCTCGGTGGACTGCCACACGTTGTTTATTCCTGCTTCCCGCAAGGCTCACCTCGCCGACCTCTCCCGTGCGACGGAGGCCGATCTGACGCCCGAGTACAGATTGGAGCGTGACGCCCTGGTGGAGAAGGTCAAACGGAGGGTGGCGCCCAAACGGCGGAACGACGGCAAGGCCTACACCGGCGTTGAGCTGGCGGCGCTGCTGCGAGTTCTTGTGACGGCCGCCAACGCCGGCTCTCTGACTGAGATACCCAATCGTTGGGACGCCTTTCTCGAACAGCTTCAGGTAAGCAGCTAATCACACACACACTACACACTAATTCCTTAACCTTTGCTTTTCAAAACTAACTCTTTTGCTTTCTTTGCAGAAATCCGCCGTTGAGGACTGCTACAAATTCTACCAAGCCCACCTGAACGGCCTCTTTGAATCGGCAAGTGGTGGTGGTGGTGGTAGTGGTGGCAATCGTGGCCAGGCAAACTCCGCTGAACACAATGCTCAAACGAAAAGTTTCGTCGACGCCGTCAGCGAGCGCCGCCTCAGCGCCTGGTCGGCTGTCTCCAAGGAGAAAGCTCTCAGTCTGCTGGGGCACCTTCTTCAGGGCCTGCCCGAGCCACTGGAGCGCAGTCGTCCGGAGTTGACGGACCTCATCGAACGCTACTACACCGCCGCCGCCGATCTCAATCGCCAGAAGATTCACCTTCGCCTCTTTAACGTGCAGAAGGCGCTGGAGCTGAAGGTGATTGACGAGCTGGCGCTAGTCAGGCTGCCCGTTCTAAGCGCCCAGCTGGTAGAAAAAGCGGACAACCTGACGGAGGTCACCATCGGCGAGTTCACCACCGCAATCGGCGACCTCGTCGAGCCGGCCAATCTGACCTCGTACACGGACGGGCTGCGACGGTCGGTTCGCCTCAATCTTGACTCGACGCTCCTGCGCAACGGCCAGGCGCTGGAGGTCTTCTTTGAGAACATCACTTCAACGCTGCTCAACTCAGAGGCCTTCAACGAGGTGCCCGGCCTGAAAAATGTTGCCGCAGAAAACTCGGCGTTTCCACCGCCGCCTAGGAAAGCCTTTGAGGCGTCGTTGGAGGCCTCAATCAGCCGCTCAGTGGCCGCCTTCACCCGCCGCGTGGATCGTTTTGCCGAGGAGCGCGCTCTCTTTGAGGGAAAGCTGGCCAAGCTGAAGGTGGCTCTACAGGAGAGGGCTGAGGCGTTGAGGGCGGCCAACAGGCAGGCAGTTTCCGCGTACCTGGCCGGAGAGGCGGCCACCGTTCTGGCCGACTTTGACCGCCGCACGGCGACCACCGCCCGGCAGCATTTTCCACTGGACACCGAGGAACTTCGGACGTTGTTGGAGGCGGAGGCGCGGGCCGCCCGGACCGTCTTCAGCGAGGACTACGCGCCCAAGTACGGCGACTACGGGCAGGTGTACGAGGCGGCGGTGTCGGAGCTGGACCGCGGCCTAGAGCTCATCGGCGCCCGTCGACAGGAGGAGAACTTTCGCGCTTTCAAGGCGGAGGTAGAGACGCCGCTGCAGCTGGCCAAACGGTCCATCCTTCTCTCTGGTGACAAGTACGCGACGCTCTTTAGCTTTAAGCGATTCGTAAGTACTTTCCCCTTGATGGGCTTTGTTGTTTTGTTTTTCACATTTCACTAATCTTTTTTTCTAATTTCCCTATCCCCAGGTGATCTCCTCGTGCATGCTGCACCTTGACGATGGCAAGGCGAAGCACTGGCCCGAGCGGCTGAAGCTGCAAATTGTGCAGTCTTTCATGAGAGAGGATGAACAGCTAAGAAGCGAGGTGGAAAGTCGCACCGGCCTCTGGTCACGACTGCTCGGATTTTTCCAGTGGCTGGCCTCGCTGGTTGGCTTCGCCTAAAAAACTGTTTCCATTTGTCGCTCAATTTTTAATTTTTTCTCTTTCTTGTACATTTAAAAGCCAACTGCTGTTAATTTAGTGTGATTTGTAATAACATTTATTTTACTTTACTTTTTCCAAGCATTTTACTTTTTAGCACTTTTTACTCCTAACACTACAGTACAATACTTTTCACTGGTTGTTGTTCTGTTAGGCAACACGTTCAACAACATATCAGTGTTTTGTTGACTTAGCATTCGCTTTCAACTAAATCCGCGCATTTACTTTGTTATCCTGTCAGTTAGTCTACTTAGTTCTTCTTTTCGCAATTGTTTACAAAAACAATTCAACTGCTGATTAGGCTAAGTTGAAAGAACATAAGTGCAAAGTTAAAACGATTTTATTGAATCTGGTAAATAGAACAAAAACAAACCAACAAAATTATTTTGGTAAAAAAATGCTGGTCATTAATCGCAGTAGAGGAAATTGGTTTAAATGAAGCAAACAAATCATTAGTTTTTCTTTTTTTTGCTACCGGCCAAAAATCAGTTTTTAAGCCGGCAACTGAAAAGCCTACCAGCAATGTGGCCACTGAGGATCCAGCAAATTAAAAACTGCAAATAGTCAAGCTGCTTCTGTTGATCAACGATCCTGTGCAACTGATGGCTGACTTGCCCATCTTCGAAAAGCTGCCCGCCTTGGACAGCTTTGAGCCGGAGCCAGAAATGGCCGACTGGGCTCAGTTGCTGCCACCGGTGCCATTGGATCCGAAGAGATCCGTTCTGTTGGAAAAAAGTGCTCTGGCCACCGATTTTGGAACCACAAGTGTTAGTGTCATCAGTCGGTCATCAGCAAATCGTCTTCTCAAACTTGATTGTTGGGTGTTGCAACAAGGGCATTTCGTGCATTGTCTTGATGAAAACATCCAGGTAGACTTTGAAGTGGCTGCGAATAAGCCAAAAAAATTCGCTTATGGCCGAGCTGGCTACCGATCTTGCGCCACTAATGGCTGACTTGCCCATCGCTAAAAAATTGCTTGCTTTGGACAACTTTGAACCGGCGCCAAAGATGACCGACTTGGCGCAGCTGCTGCCACTGGTGACACAAAGTGGAGCGGGTCGGTTATTGAAACTTTAGAGGTGGTAGAAAGCCAGTTCCGGGCAGTTTTCTTGTTGATGACTTTGAAGTAACTAGAAAGTGCACAGTGAGGTGAGTGATCTTTGATAAAATGTATTAAGGTTTTAAACTAATCATTTTTTGCAGATTTTAAACGCTCTTTTGCGCAATGTCACCAGTCTTCAGGTGCACAACAGCCAGTTAGCTGAACGTCTGAAAAACGAAAAAGTATCCCACAAGCGCCTTCAGTTGTTGCAGTCAGAGCAGTGTCAGGCGCTGTCAGATCAGGTGGAGCACCTCGAGGCAGAGCTGATCGTGGCCACTCGCCACCAGGTGACCTGCTCAATCTGCCTCGATTCGGTGGACGAAATTCTAACGAGCTCCCCAACCACTCCAAAACGGTCTCTGTTGGTCACTTTCTGTGGCCACCTTTTCTGTGACCTGTGTCTGAAGCGGTCAGTAATGGCCACTTGTTGTTATAAACAGCAGCAGCAACTCGGACCACGCTCGCTTCGCTCGCGAGCACATCGATTAGGTTTCTTTTTTGGCTAGCCAAGGCCAAACTCCGTTTTTAACTGCACCGAAGCCTACACAATGTCTGGGCCGGAGGATCAACATAACTGAAATGTCCAGCGTCGTACAACGCCCTGTCACTTGCTGTTGCCCGCTCGAAAGCTGCCGCCGAGACACTTTGGCCGTGAAGGCCAGAATGCCGACGTCAACTTGCGCCACGGGCATGGCGACAGATCCTTCGCTGAAACAACGTGCTCGCCCCTGCAGATTGGAACACAATGTAGGTCATCAGTCGCACAGCCAAAGTCTCCAACTTTGTTGGTTTCAAAAGCGTGATTCTGCTTGCAAAGTCTGAGAGAGAAAACTGCCATCTGAGGAGCTCCTAGCTTGCGCTGAGAGCCGGCTGCTACCGATCTTTGCCGTATGGGCTGTGCTTGCCCTCGCACAATTGCTTGCTTTCCTGCAACCGAGCAAGAGCGAGGCGCAGCTGCGCACTGGTGCAAGGAGCGGTCGCGTTATGAAATTTATTTAGACCAGTTGCGCATGTCTTGTGATACTTCCCGAGTACCTGGAAAGTGCACAGCAGGCACATCGCCTTGATAAAAATTTAAACTAACATCAACTTTCCAAACTCTTTTGGGTCTCTTCGGTGCACAAAGATTTAGGAACGTCAAAACCGAAAATTAACATAGACCAATTAAGGGACAGGGAATCCAATGGTGTAATCAAAAATCTTATCGGAGTTCATTTAGTATTTAAAAAAGCTTATCTAAAAAGTGAAAAATCTAGATAAGGCACTTCCGGTTACTTTATCAAAATTCTGAGATAGCCATTTTGTGCCGGCTATTTATCTGATCATTCCAGTCAAAACCCCATGCTTCTAGGCCTAGTAGTTTTTTTAATACAGCTAAAAATGCTTATCACTAAAAACGAAAATTCCGCCATATTAAATGCTTCCGGTTATCTGATCAACTTGAATTTAGTATCATTAGAAAGATGCCATTTATCTCGTTCTACTGGTAAAAACCGTTTTCCAATATCTTTAAAGGTGTTATTTGTGGAACGAAAAGAGTCAGTGAAGACGGAGAGAGAAAAATCATTTTTTTAGGGATAGGCTGAAAATCAGCCTATCCCTAAAAAAATGATTTTTCTCCCTCTGTTTCTCTATTTCTCCGCACATACTCTTTTTACTCTACAAATTACACCTTTAAAGATATTGAAAAACGGTTTTTGCCAGTATAACGAGATAAATGGCATCTTTCTAATGATACCAAATTTAAGTTGATCAGATAACCGGAAGTATTTAATATGGCGGAATATCTGTTTTTAGTGATAAACATTTTTGGCTGTATTAAAAAAACTACTAGGCCTAGAAGCATGGGGTTTTGACTGGAATGACCAGATAAATAGCCAACACAAAATGGCTATCTCAGAACTTTGATAAAGTAACCGGAAGTGCCTTATCTAGATTTTTCACTTTTTAGATAAGCTTTTTTAAATACCAAACACGCTCCAATCTCACTTTTGACTACACCATTGCATTCCCTGTCCCTTAATTGGTCTATGTCTAATTTGGTTTGTCCTTAAATCTTATGGTTAACCAGAAAACCCAAAAAGTTTGGAACGTTGTCTTTTGTTTTGGCAGATGTTGCGCTGGCTTTGGCAGCTGTGCGCAGGCGCGGGACGCTATCGCAGCAGCTGCAGCGCTAGATAAAACTGTGCGCTCTCGCTGCCGTTCTCGCAACGCTCGCTGCTGCCGCTGCTCTGAGTTGGCGGGAAAGCACTGCTGGTGCGGGGGCAGCACAGCCCAGAACGGCGAGATCTGAGACAGCCGAGGTAAACCTGCGCTCTCGCGCCAAACTAGGGTGCTTGCTGCTGAGGCAGCTTTTCTTTCTCACTTTTTCTCGCAAGCAGAATCATTCTGCTTTTGAAACAAAGTCTTGGGATTTTTGCTGTGCGTTATCGCTGCCGTTCTCGCCCTGGGCTGCCGGGGGGAGCACAGTTGTTGCGGGGGCAGCAGTGCACAGCTCAGGGCGGCGAGGTCTGACTTGACTTGGCCGTTGTCAACGACCGACGACGAGGGTCTCGCGAGCGCAGCGAGCGAGGCCCGAGGAGGAGGGCGTTGACAGCGGCCAAGTCACGTCAGGGTGAGCCGCCGGCCCAGACATGAATGTATGTTAGCGGTGCACAGATAAAAACGGCGAGGTCTGGCGTCACTTGGCTTACCAAAAACGCCCGCCGACGAGGGCCTCGCGAGCGGAGCGAGCGAGGTCCGAGTCGGCGGGCGTTTTTGGTGAGCCAAGTGACGCCAGGGTGAGCCGTTGCTTAATTGATTCAATTTAACCAAGATTTTAGATTTAGGAAAAAATAAGTGAGAGCACAACTATGCAAAAAAGTAGCAGTGCACAGCCCAAATCGGCGAGGTCTGACGACACTTGGGCACTGTGAACGTCCACCGACTCGGGTTTTGCGAGCGGGGCCTGAGTCGGCGGGCGTTCACAGTGCCCAAGTGTCGTCAGGGTGAGCCGCTGGCCAAACTTTTAAAAAATGTTAGCAGTGCACACTTAAGGTAGGAGTGAGCGAAGCGAGCTCGACTGAGCCCTTGTTTAAATACTAATTTTAAATATCAAAAATGTAAACAACAGTTGCCACCGCCACTGAAGTGCTGCAAACTATCGATTGTTTTTGTACTTCTACCTTTGACTCTACTTTTATTTTTTTACAATCGTTTCTATCGATAGTTGCAAGCTTTTTTTACCTGTTTCTGCAAGTTTTTCTCACTTTGTAGCATTCTGCCCAGTCACTGTTGATCTAGCCTCTGAGCTGAGCGCATTTTGTTTAGTCGTTTCAACAGATTTCTAGCTGCCGCCACCACTTTGGTGGTGGCAGCGGTACAATTTTATGACAACTAGAAAATCGTATTTGTTATCTGCACCAGTCAACTTAAAATTTGCCTAAAGCTGCTCCCCACACCAAACTCACATCTATTGTCATTAAATTCATACGACTTGGAAGCTGCCTTTACTCATCTTTTTATTTTGCTTCCACTTTCTGGTCGCGTTTGCCACTGTACCAGATTGCAGGCAGCAGAACCGGCCACAACAGAATTGTCACAAAAAGTGAGTAGACATTGCCCTTTAGTTTGTAAATTAACTGAAATTTGCTCTAACTTTTTTTTGATCAAAACAACAGAAGAAAACTTCGTGGGTGCAAATTTTTCACTGCAAAAAGATGTCTGCCCGTTTGGCCAATAGTGGCCGCTAGATGGCGATTTCAGTATCAGCCCCAGCCTTCCCTTTTCCCGGTCCTATTTCCTGTAATGCCCACGCTGTTTTTTAGTTGCCTTAGTGACTGAAACAGCAGCAGGTCATTTTCGCCTTTCAGCTACGGTCTGTCCAAATAAAAACAGGCTGAAACATGAAACTAGATCTGTACTTGAAAGTTTCTGAAGCGGACTTGCCGGGTGCTGCCCTTGATGTCCATCCACCCATCAAAAGTCACTCAGCGCACTTGTTCACTTGTGGTGAGTTGCCTGTTTACTGCTATTAAACTGCCTGTTTCCAATGCTAACATTTATGTTCCAATATTTATTTCAGAACTGTTTCAGAACTCTTTCAAATAGACAGAAACTCAGGGTTGTCAGTGTTCAATTTACTTCAAATCATACAATCAGTTTTTCATTTTCGATTTCAAAGAATTTGCGCTAACATTGAGCTATTCACTAGTGCACCTGCGCTCAAAAAACTTTCAAAACAATTTTTCAAGCGTTCATCAATAAGTTTTAGAAATTGTTGTTCTGCTTGCTAACGCTTTTATTGAAAACAGACGTTAAGAAGAATAATTATAAGTACTCATATCTAATCTAAATTTGTTCTAAAACGTGTACCAGTTTCAGTCGCAAAGCTATCGATTTTATTTTTTATTAAAAAAATTGATCGCGGCGCCGCTAAAATAAAAGGTCATGTTATTTAAAGAACCTAGATTAGATATGCAACTTAGAATCATCCTTTTTAGGCGTTTGTTTCTAGTAAGAGTTTCAACAAGTTTTAGAAAAATCAGCGTTTTAACTTGTTTATGGCTTTAGGAACGTTGAATAATTTAAAATTTCTCTATGCACTGGTCGCACTTGTAAGCTCGAATGTCAGTGTAAACTCATTGTTTTCGATAAAAATTGATTGAATATTTGGAGCATGTTGTGCACTTGCTAGCCTGATTTTCAACTTGCTGTAACCTTTCATTCAATTGGAACACTTAAAAACTGACACTTTACATTCTTTAAACTAAGTTCAAACTGTATTTTTATTTCTGTAACCATCAAAAACAAAAAACTTTGTATTGTAATCTAATTTCTCTAAAAAGTTACTCGATTGCTTTTCTACAACATTTGTAAGCTGATTTGTTTCAATAAACAATCTGTTTTTTTGTCATCACTGTGGGGTTTAGCCTCCATCGGCCGTCGAGGAAGTGTGGGATTGTCCACTGAGCCGTAGCGAATCAGCTTTCCGCCTTCGTTCTCCACTTTGAAGCGCATTTCCGTTGGTCGACCTGGCTGAGCCTTATCACCGTACTTCAGCTGTTGACTGAGCTTCACTGTGCCGGCTTTTGGCGTCATTGGCTATTATTGACTCCATCGACTTCCACTGTCCTTGATTCATTTTGCATTCTGAGGAAAGGTGTTGTCCTTGACGCCTCGTCCGCCCAGAGAGGCGCCCAACAGGTGGCCCGTTTGGTCACTTTCCGGACGTGCACCCAACGACTTTGAACGCTTTCGTGCAGAGAAATTTGTAGAGTTCCCTTGCCCAGGTGCTCGGCAGAAATCTCCGACGCTTGAAATTCAATTCTCCCGCCCGCTTTAGGATTAGTTTGCACCTCTCGAGTGGGGAAACGGGCGGCTGCTGCCGTCTTTGTCACGTTTTCAGGTTTTTATTCTGTTTAATCGTTTCCGGTTTTAGCTGTGATGTTGGCTTGTTCTTTCCGCTTTGACTGGAAGAAAGAGTGAGGTGATGTCTGGTGGGAGTGCTGGGCAATGATGAAGAAGACTTTGGACTTTGGTTTCTTTTGCCAGTAAGTGATGACGAAGGACTTGCAGAGGACTTTCACCCAATGTTAGTTTGTTCTGAGCAAGCTGACTCCCCACTGAGGCTTTTCGTTGCGATTTAAAACTAGGAGATGGTTTCAGGGTGTGCTTTTGTGCGGTGAGTCGAGGACGAGACTTTAGTGACGAGACTGTCGACTTTTTAAAGGTTGAAGCCGACCGTGGCTTAGAATACTGCTAAGTGCCCTCGTTGCTGCCGCTCGTTGTGGTGGACGTCGACGAGGTGGACTGGCCCCGAACTCCTTTTGCCACTTTTGAAACGGCCATTAGCTCCTCTCAGAACGCTGGAGCCACCACTTTTTCGATGATGACCACCACCACGCTTTCCACTGCTCGTTTCTTTCGTTTGAAAAGAGTTTTACTTTTATAAAGTGGTTTCTCTTCATCAGGGTTCTCCTCCTTTTTGTCTGTCAACAAATCCTCTACATTTACTTCTCCTCGAGGATCAAGTTGAAGACAGTTTGGCCCTACGCAGCAGTTCTCCTCGTAGCGACACATTTTAATGAGAACTGGCCAACCATTTTCAGTAATTTGGGCACCATCATTATCATCATTATTATTGCGCATCGGCCAAGTATCGTCAATAATTAAAGCATCAAATCGACCAGGATTTGTTCCATTAATTGTTTCATTTTTTATTGTTAACGAGTGTGTCAACGATAGCTGGTCGCCACAAACACTTGAAAAAAGATGGAAAGCAAGAATTGAAAGCAACAATTGCACAACTGAAAAACTACTAAATTGCAGCTTCATAGTGCTGTTTAGTTAATTAGTTGCACCATGTAAGTGTTTCAGTTCTGATTGATGACTGTGATTTACAGTTTGGCAAGAAAGTTACGACGCTAAAACGGAGTTATCAACAAGACTTTCTTACCATTGACTCATGTTACAGTTATGTGCAAAGTTGATAACGAGAATACCAGCTAATATATAAAAACTTCTAAATGAAAAGACTTCTTTTAATTAAAATGTTCCTATCAATGTGTTTCACTATATCATAATAAGATACTGCTTTGATAAACGTTCTTTCCCAAGCTTGTTCTGTAGTTTGCAGTAACAAAAATGTTTTGCCAGTAAGTTTGGCATGCCACTATGCAAAACAATAGTACAGTAAACTGGGGCGTTCACTTTATTGTTAAATCACATTATCATCAATGATGAAATTTTTAAAAATAAATTCATAAAAAAGTAAGAGAGAGAGAGAGAGAGAGAGAGAGAGAGAGAGAGAGAGAGAGAGAGAGAGAGAGGAGAGAGAGAGAGTTACAATGTGTTAATACTTTGCTTCAATTGGTAAACTTGGACTTTACATCTTCTTTTTCTTCTTTTTTTTAGCATGAGAGTTGTCGACAGTTTTTTTCTTTTTGTCCATTTGCTCCTTCTTGGCAGCCTTCTCCGCCGCTGCCTCTTGGTTAATGGCCGCCGCCATTTTCTGGTAGATTGCCGCCGAGTAGAGGGCCATCTCATTGTCGGCGTTGTCCTTATAGAACGGATAGCCTTTAGGGCGGCTGATGGCGGAGAGATGAATGTGCAAACATGGTTCACCCTCTAGGTCGAAGAACAGCCGAGGTAAGACGTAATCAGGATCCATGAATGGCGTTCCGTACTGAGCCCGCAGCTTCTCCTTCAGCTGCTGCAGGCTAGCTGACCACTGACCAGGGTCAGGACCGGCGGTGTACAGTTCATTGTACACCGCTTCAGGAGCTTCACCTGGGAGGGCACATCCTCGAAGGCAGCTCGCTGTGCCAAGATGCGATCCTGCTTTCTTGTGCTGTTCCCATGTTTCGTGTGGAAGTGCTTTCAGCCTGTCTGTAACACACAAAGTCGATTAGATTTGATGGAACTGAATCAAAATAGAAAATACGTTACGTTTTTGTTTCACAAAGACTGCGTTTGGAATGCTTGGTTTGAGTTCTCTTTATCTTTGCGTCAACTTTCATTTCACAACGCTGCAGCTGTTTGAGTAAACATTTACCGCTTTCACTAACCAGTCGTAGAAGACGTGCGCCGGCTATTGTTGCCCACAACAACGGCGGGTAATGATATCAATTGGTTTCATTTAAAGCACACTTGTGAAAATCTACACAACATTTCTGGTCTGTGGTTTGTTTCAAGTTGAAGCAGAGCTTGGTAAAATAAAAAGACAAAAATATTACTAAATAGCAAGTACTGTGACCCGTTACCGGAATTCAGTGTACCACAACCAGTCAACATTACTTTACAACAAAATATCTGAACAAGCAAAAAGTTTTTTAAATGAAAACAAAATTGAATCACCAAGTGTCAACAAACTGTTTTTTCAGTCCTATTTTTGCAGTTTAATGAGATCAATTAGAGTCCAGTCCCCTTCCTACATTTACTTCAAACAGTTTTAGTGATAACGTCTTCGTTTTCGTCTCTGTCTTTGTCAGCTGCATTGTGGTGCACCTCGGCCTCGATGAGAAAGCGCACTCGTTTGGCGGGCCGCTTTGACGCACTTCGACGACCACGTCTGCCCGCTTGGACGACACTAATCGGGTGACCAGTCGATGCCGATGATAATGGTGGTCTGGCCCAGTAGTGCTCATCCATATCCTCATCCACATTTTCATTCACATCAACCTCGGTAACTCTCTGTGAGTTCTCCTCCTCTTCTTCCTGGGCGGCAAACGTCTGCATCTGAAACTCTTCCCAGCAACGGCCCACGTCCTCCTCCGTTTCCGCTCCAATAATCTCCTCAGTCAGGCAGAGCTCGTCCAGCTCTCGTTGCAAGTTTCGACCGCTGACTCGTTCCGGGTAGAAGCCGCCAAAACTGTTTCCGTTTCTACCACCACCACCACCACCTCCAAAACTGCTATGGAAGTTGCTGAACCGCTTTCCAGGACTCCCTCGTGGCCGGTGCGACCAATGGTGAGGCGGTCGTACAGTGCCACCGAGCAGCGGACGCAGGCGATGAGGAGGAGGAAGAGGGCGATGATGCCCACCACAAAGTAAAGCATCGTCAGCGGATTGGAGTTATGGAACAGGTCGTCGCCGCCGCCGTCCAGCACGGCGTTCGGCTGCTGGTACTCGTGGAGGTTCCTCGGCATGAAGAAATGGGTTCGGTTGCCACCGGCGATGGTCAAGTTGGTGCGGATGTAGTAGTAGTTGCTGCCCAGGAAGGGCGTCGACTGGCAGAGGCAAAGGTGGAGGTGGAAGTCAAGTAGTATCAAGAAGGTAAAATGTAGCTGAACATCGAAGGTGGTGAACAGGCCGGCGATTCCTCCTTCGTTCATTAGTGTCATGGGCTTGAGATCAGTTTGGCTGGTTAAGGAAGTGGAAGAATGTAAGCAGTTTTTTGCTGACTTCAAGACGCTAGAGCGTTCACTGACTGACTGACTGACTAAAAGTTGGAACATGTTCTGAAGATGTTCTTTGTTAAGAACAATTCTTAACAAACTTTTGTACCAGCTGTTTTGAGCGCATTTTGCCGGGAAAAAAGGTTCAAAGTTGTCGGTGACGACAGTCAGTTGTCTCATCAACAACTTTTCATTTTGCCTTCATCCTCAGTATGTGTTGGTGTGTGTTTTTCGGTGAAATTAAAATATTGACAGGCTTTGTTTACTTTACATCTTGCCGCTGATAATGGTGATAGTGGTGCTATAATGATTGTGATGCTGGTGGTAGCTGGTCGCACCAAACGACCAAGATGGTGAGCTGCAGCAACCAAATTGCCTTTCTCCTTTTCTCATTATTTTCCCCTTTTCCTTTTCTTTTTCCCTTTTTCTTCTCTTTACCAACGGCGTGCTCAAGTGTGAGACGTTGAAGAGCGTCTTTCTCCAAATTTTCCAATTCACCAGCTTTCTCACTTCACTTCACTTCATTTTACCCCACCACAACCACAACCACTTCAGTCACTTTCAGTCCCCTTTTTCCTCCGTTTCATCCATTTTCCACCTCGCAACTATGCACCACACTCTTAAAATATTACTTTTCTTTTTAGTTATGCTTCTTTCTCTTCATTGTCGTAAGGAGAACAGCAGCTGCTTCTGCCATTGTCGGCTAAGTGGGTACAAACAGCAATTCTATTTAAGTGTTGCCGTTAGTGCTGCAATGTTACTGCTTTAATTAAGTTAACAGTGACTGATGTATTATTATTACGATTTTTGAGCTAATTGGCTGTTATGATGATTGAGGAAAGAGAAAGAGAGTAAAACCCGTTGTTAAGTGATTGTGTTTTGTTTTAAAATTAATTTTGTCATTTAGTTTAATTAGTTTTAGAAAATTTTATTTACAAAAAAGAGAAATGTGGTCACAGCAATACAATAAAGTATTCATTAAATGTTTTGTAAAGTTAAGTTAAAATACCACTTTGAGTTGCGATCACATTCAGTAGAAAGTGATGTTGATGATGTTGACAGTTTTTGCAGTGCACCAGACGCTTTGATCGTCGGGTTGGTGCCGATTCTGCTAATGATGACAGTTTATCAGCAAAAGAACCACTTTCCTCTTCTTTGGCTTCCTTAGTTGGCTTTTGGCTGGTTTGCCAAAACTGTCCTTATCAACAGCGCTAAAGAAGGCGACCACGTCGGAGGTGAACTGAGACTGATTCCTCTGCAGTTGAAAACACTGCATTTCATCAAGCATTTGTAAATTGTGCCCTTTGTCTTGAAGGACACGTTTCAGTGGAGCATCAGTTGAAAATGCTGTTGATAAGCATAAAGGGATGATAATGATTTAAGCTTCCAATGTTCATTCTGCTGATAACTTTGCTGCGGATGCAGTCCACCGAAGTCAAGTCGACGGTCGTCAAAAAGGTGTGCGTCGTAGTAGTCAATGTCTTGCGACACCGCCCACCGGCGACCTTCCAGCGACTGCCTGTAAACGTCTTCCACTGAGCACAGGTCAAGGTAGGCGAGGTAGCTACTCGGTGTCGAAGTGATCGGAATGATAGCGGCAGTGTCCCCTTGGCTACTACTACTATCACTTTCCTTGCCGGCCATCCAAAACTGTAGCTGATTGACCGCCTGACGAACATCACCACTGAAACGACGCCCATAAAGCCAGTGTCAAAACGAGCACTTGATAACTTCAGTGTCGTTGTACTTTCAACTGTTTTCTGGTCCACCTCATCACAACGGTCATCCTTCCGATTGCTCTTCTTTGTCTCTTCAATCTGTTTTTGAGTACTGCTGCTACTGAGCAGGCCAGCCAAGTGGGAACGCAAATGAGGCAGCCAGTCAACTGGTCGCAGCTGAGCAGTGGTTATCAGATTACTGTAGCTTGAATTTAACTGACAACTACCATCACTGCCACCAAACAGAAAGGAGCTATCTCGAAGTGAGCAGGTGATGATAATTGGCTTTCGAGCGTCGGCAATGGCCGCCTGCAAGGTACGCCACAATTCGGCCGTCTTTTTCTCTTGAGTATTGCGAGTTTTAGTGATGTCATTTTTGTTCTGTTTGTTACCACTGTTTCCGTGGTAGTCCTCGTAGAGGACGCCCTCAATGTCGTCAATAAGAATGAGCGACTTGGAAAGCTGCATTCGGTTGCCGGCGGCAGAGTCAGCAGAGTTACCACCATTTTTTGCCCGCTGAAAGATGCTCAAGCCTTGAAGTTTTTTTGCAGCTGCTGCTGTTGCTGATGCTGCTGTTGATAAGTGCTCGTTGTCGTTGTCGTTGCCATTGCCGATATAACGTCCTTGTGGTGGTGATTGGCGGCAATGTAGTGCGACTGCAGCGAGTCCTTCATCTCCTTCAACACCAGCGAGGGCGTCAGCCGTTGACTGGTGGCGCTGAACTCCAGCACCTGGTAACCGGCTTCTCCCGCCAGTGCGTAGACTAGAGACGTCTTGCCGACGATGCTGGGGCCGCACAGGAGGAGACACTTGCCCAGAGTGGTGGCAGTTGATTCGGTGTTAAAAAAGAGAAAATGTTAGTAGATAGTGAAAAAAGCTGCTGTTGTGAACTGTGCTTACTGTTTTGGATGTGAGATGGCACAGCCAGTGAGGCATTTGAAATGGCTGGCTGGGCAAAAGTGGTCTGCCAGTTGGCTAGCCAACACCTGGCCGCATCAACTGCCTCCTTTTGGCCGACCAGCTCCTCGGTCGACTTGGGCCTGTACGTGGATGTCCATAGTTTGAGGTAGTTAGGCGGAGGAAGAGCAGGTCGCTGGTTTGCCGCTTCTGTTTTTAAAACCGCTTCCCGTTGGTCGTTGTCGCTGGACTCTAAGGTGATCACCGGAATATCTGCTGACAAAGAAGGTTTGGTTGCCAGTTTAGACGCTGCGACTGATTTTTGCTTTCTGGTTTTGGTTTTGGGGGCAGTGGCACTGGTTGATGATGTTGTGGCTTTTGACGACTTTGCAAAGCAGTGGCCACATCTGCTCCTGCTCCTTTTGATGCTCTCTTTTTTGTTGGTCGTTTTTTCTGCACACCATCGTCTTCACTGTCGTCACCACCAGACCCCTCGCCGTCAACGTTTTCAAGCTCAGCTTTGTAGTTAACCCTTTTTGCTGTAAACCTGCAAGGTCGTTTGAAAGTCGTTTGGGCAGTTTCCAAGTAGGTTTCATCCACTTCAGTGTCTTCATCACTTGCTGAAGTGCCCGTGGTGGTGGTGGTGGTGTAAATCGCTAAACGAGTCGACTTTCTCAGATTGCGTCCACGACGACTCTGGCGAGTTTTGGAAGCAGGTTTGGGTGGCAAAAATGATTCTAACAACTTTTCTGGCTCATCAATTTCCGTAGCAAAATCATCATCGTCATCTTTAACTGTGTTACTTTCAACAACAACAACAGCATCCTCTTGAACTGCTTTCAAATTCAGATGCTGAAAGGCAGCAGCAGCTGCCGCAAATTCGGCTCTCAGTCGGTCCACCGTTGACGATGGCAGACTTTTTGGTGTCAGTAATAGTTTTCTGCCTGTTTTAAGAAGTGCTGCTGGTTGCGGTTGTGTAGTCTGCGCTGATTGTTGATAAGTGGTGGTGGTGGCAGTGGTAGATGCGGCAATGACTAGTGTAGAAGAAGAGGTGACACCTGCTTTAGTAGCAGTTTTCTGATGGTCTAGTGAACCATAGAAACTGGCTATCGACGGCCATTGTGCTGACTGTGAATGGGATGATGAAGATGAGGATGAAGACTGCTTCAGTTTATCATCAGAACTGGTAAGCTGGTGTTGAAGAGAGGCAGTACTTTTTGGTGTCATTTCGGTAGTTGTCGTGATTGAAACAGCCACGACTGCAGCTACCAAGTTTTCAGCATTCATTTCATTTTTATCATTTCCCTTCTTCTTTTTGAATGTTGTTGAGTTTGTGCCGTTTGTATTCTCAGATTCGGGCTGATTTTTGCCATCATCATCATCATGATTTTTGTCAACGTTTTCAGTATCAGGTTTGGGCATTTCAGAAAGATGCTGCAGTTGCTGATGTTGTGGTGATTCTGGTGCGTAAACGTCCAACTTTCGCTTTTTCCGACCTCGTTTTTTTGTGGGCAGTAGTTAGTTCCGATGCGGCTGATGATGATTGACAGTTTGCCGGTTCATCAAGTGTACTTATAATAGTGGAAGGCGTCGAGGTCTCTGATTGAAGTGTGCTCTCAAATGCAGCCAGGTCGCATTCACCTGTACGGTTGAGGCGACTCGAAGAGAGCGTTTTTTGAGAAAACGTCACAAGTTCTGCTGTTGTTAGTGATGGTGGTAGTAGTGGTGGTGTAAGACATTTGTCTTTGTTGTCACTTGGTTGTGTCACCTTTCGCTGCCGTTTTTTCTTGGTCCCATCCTATCAACAGTTGAAAAACTTGGTTAGTTTTCTAAAACGCAACAAACACACACACAGTCAACAGTTGGCACTTACGGCGGTGACATGTTGGGCATCAGTTTTGGGCAGTTTAGCTGGTGGAAAAGTTTGCAATTTGGATGACTTTGCATCTTTGACTGTTATCAAAGACTTATCCTCGTCAGCCAGGACACTGTTTCGGGCGGTGAAGAAAGCAGTGATCTTTGACTGCTGTTGCAACTGTTGCTGCTGCTGCTGAGACATGGCTGCCCACTTCAGCGGCACACAATATAAAACACACCAAAACAAGCACTCCTAAAAGAAAAAGAACAGCAGGTGAAATTGAGCAAAGTAAAATCTACAAAACAACTTGAGTCAAACAAAAATCAAAAGCAAACAAAACTTATAGCTTACGCTTTTGTCCACTCAAGTGAATCCTCTGGAGAGGTGCTTGTGTGAGTCTTTCTGCAAAGTAAACAAATGGAGTGAGATGCGTCAGCAGAATCGTCGGCCAAAAATGTGTGTACCAGCTTCTAACGGGCAGCAACACAGAAATGTCAGTCTAAATTAGAAGGTGGTGAGATGAGTTTTCTCAAGCAGTGGCAGCCAAAAGATGCTGCTGTTGTAAACAAACACGCAAACTGCCTGCTGGCTCGGCTTTGGCGGCAAAACACTTTTGAGAACAACGTTCCAACTGATGCTGCCCTCTTTTGACAACTGACATAACCACAATTTTTTTGTTTTTGTCTCTTGCTGTTTTGTTTTACAGATTATTTCAATTTGATGCGTTTTACTTTAATATTGTACTTTAGTAATGAAAAACTTTGCATTACAAATTTTTTATTTAGTAAAGTCACTTTACGTCAACCGATGCTCCCAGGCAGTTTGATAATTGACGTCTGAAATGATGAAAGGACAGCGAAAATCACCGTGGTAGCTGTACCTGCTGCCACTAGCTGAAGGATATCGCCAGGCCAAGGTGGCCACGTGAAACTTTCGCCACCAAATGGCCAGTTGTTGTAGAAGAATGACTAGCCGACTGAGTGCCCAGCACAAAACCGGCCATCTGGGAATCGCCTTCAACGTCCAACTGAGCAGACAAAAGTAGACGCGTTCAGCGGTTGAGTTCAGCCTGTACGCTTCTTCATTTCCGTCAATCAGACCATCAAAGTGCAGCGCAGAGTAATGCATCAGCGACCGATAAGTGACCACGGGAACAAAGCGGTAGATCCCCAGAGCAATGCTTTCCGCCATGGCCTGGCCTACTCTTTCAGAGCGCCCCAGCCCTCAATGATGGGCTTCCAGTCGAGGTGAAAGATCTGCCGACAGAGCTCCACCACCTCTTCGTCGGAATTGCCCTCGCACAGGTTAAAGCGGTCTTCAATGCCCAGACAGTGGCCGATGACACGCCAAAAGTGAAACAGACAGTGGTAATCATAGCGGGAAAGGGCACCTAAACCGAGCTTTAGCGGAAAAATGAAAAACACAAAAAAAAGATGTGCAGTATTTAAAAAGTGGTCAAATTTTTAAAGCCTTGCAAATTACCGCTTTAGGAAAGAGCTCTCCAAAGCCGACAAAAGTGAACTGAGCGTGCATCATGCTCCATTGGCTTAGCCAAAGGCTTTTGCCCGGCAGTTCACAGTGATCATTACGTTGAGCAATTGGTGGTGGCGGTAGAGGCGGTGGTGGTCCACCCGGCAACCGGTCATTCATTCGCCTTGCCACCTGGCGATGAAGTGCTCGGACTACCTTCAACGATCGATACGCCCGGCTGTTCACGTCAAAGGGGTCAGAGGTGAACCAGTGGCGGACGTGAACTAGTGTGGACAGGTACCGACTGAAGAGCTGCGGAACGGTGGCTGACTGTCCGGTCGCCAGGAGCACTGCCAGGCCGTCAAAGAAGTGCAGCGTGAAGAGCAGACCGTACAGTTGGCTGAAACTGATGCTAGGTGAAAGTAGAAACACCAACAAAAAGACAATCAATTAGCTTTTTGAACACCATTTTGGCGTCGCACACTTACAAGGCGCCATAGGTTTTATAGAGATGTTGTGCGTGAGTGAAGGCGTTTCGGTCGAACCACTGAGGAGTGTTTTGTGAACTGCACTGTGGTGAAATTCCGCCAACAACTGTGCCAAACTTTTGCATGAAGCTTCTGCGGAGTTGAACTTTCTGTTCAACTGAAGTTTTATTATTGCTTTGATCATCAGCTTTTTCATTTTGGGTTATGGTCATTTTATTTAGTTTTTTATAAATTAAAAAATTGTTTTTAATTTTGATTTATAAAAAACGAATCAGTAATAGTTTACAATTTTAAATTTAACTTTTGTACTAGGAAATAATACTTAATAAATGAACATTTACACATTTATTGGCTGAAATAATGTTTGTATAAAACAACACAAGATCATGACAAATTACCAAGAAAATGAATGTTTTTTTGCAAAATTACACCATTATCCTAGCAATAATTAGTTGCCATTGATAACAAATTAGCATCACAGAAATTACTTGTTCAAATAAAAAAAATGTCAAAAGTATTGATATTTTAGGTGTGCTAATGTAAACGTGCTTATGTCTGTTAAAAAGTAAGGATAAATGTATGCATTTAGTATACTTTGAAAATGTTGAATAAATAATTTACCATCTTTGAGTTGATCAGTTAAAGCCAAAACATGTAAATCAGTATTTCAGTTTTCTAATCATGTTTATGTCAAGTTTTTCAAATTAATTACTTGGCTGCGTCTCTTTTTTTGTAGACAAAAAAATGAAAATGCCCGAGCAGTGCAGGTAGCAGCCGACCGGGACTTTTTGTCGACTTTGTCATTGCTTTTGAAGGCAAGACGAAACAAACTAACCAGACTAATGTTTTTAGCAAACTGGCCAGTCTGCCGTTGCTCTGTCCCTTTGGGCTGGACCTTAACATGAGAAAGGTCAGAAAGGAGGACAAAACGGCTAAAAATTTTGCTAATCTTGCAGATAGCTTCATTTGATCTTTGTCTGACGACCATCTGCAAGCTAAGCCAGGACCAGTGGCTGGACTTCAAGAGCACACTGTTTTGGCTGAAAGTGTTCACCTGGCACGGATTCAGTGTTGCTTCAACTCTACACGACTCGACCCTAAACACGACATCTATTAAAAAACTTCTTCCTCTATGCAACGCGGCTTTTGAAGGAGAGACATTTGGTGTGTTTTAGAGTCATTTGTCTGGTTTCGAGTGTTTCTGTTGCCACTAGTTATGGTGTACAACAAATGCCTGAATGAAAATGCCTTTGAGCAGAACGCCTCATTAATTAAGCAGAGAAGAGGTTGGTAGGGTGAGGCACTAAAAAATTTACAAGCATAACCGTAGTCCAGAGTCTGGACTCCAGACGTACTTTTAATGGTAGAGGGAACGATTGTTTGATGACTAAACCTGCGCTCTATTTGTTTTTGTGACAATGTTACACACTACTGTACCTCTCACACAGGCATTCCTCCATGCACGGCACAGGGGCGAGGTTAGCAAGTGGTGTCGGTGACTGTCGGCTAGTTAGAGAGAGTGTAGCCTGCTGTGTCATTCCTTACGTCAATCATGAGGGTGGCCAAAAAGTGGTTGCCTAATTGCTTCCAGTAATTAGTGTTCAGTCGCACTGTTGCCTTCTCTCGTCTATCTATTGCCACTGTTGTGTCTGGTTTTGTGCGCATTGTTTATTCAGGCAGTGGTGATCACCACTGCAGTGGTCTGGTGTGCCTGGTGACACTTCGGTGGTGAGTCACTTTCCCTCCTGTTCAGTGCCACTGAGTGTTGCATTGAAGCTCAGTTCATCTCCTCTTCAACACTCCGAACTCAGCGCCTCTTTAGTCGGCCAATGTTTTGAAGTGGGGAGCCGGGAGATGATCGCCTAGTCAGACAGTGAACTCGATTGTGTAGCCTTTGGTGGTGCTGGTGGTGCTGGTGGTGATTTCATCTGTTGCACGATGATTCTAATTGGTGGTGATGTAGTTGTCAGTGCTGTTCTGGTGGTGATGGCTCAGTTCGGTGAAGAAGGCTGGTGATGTTGTGACATTCCTGGAAGTGATGTTTCACTGTGAAGTGACTCAAGTGACTCTCACTGTCAATCGCTTTGAGGGAGACTGCGGTGTCGCTGGTAGTCAAATCATCGGCTGGTCGCTGACTGTCATTCGCATTCTGCTCATCGCCATCAGTGTGCGCAGCTCAGAGCGACTTCATTCGCATCGAAGAGATCAAGTCATCAGCCACTCTCTGTCGACGATTTAGATCTGCCTGATCCAAGTGACATAGACAATCTGCACATCTTTGTCAACATTCTCCAGAAGCAAGTCCACCAGAAGCAGTGCAGTAAAATGTCGGACCAAGGCAAGTTGTGAACCTTTTTTGTTGTCGGTATTGAAAATGATTTGTAACCATTGATATTATTGATTGCATTTTGACTACTACCACCACCACCATCGCCTGTTGCTGATGCAGGAAAGAAAGACGCGCAGAAGAAGGCGGAGGAGAAAGCTCTCAAGGATAAGAAGGAAGCGGAAAAGCGCCACCCCGAAGAGCAGAAGAAGCGGGAGGAGGAGAAGCGTCGCAAGGAGAAAGAAGAGAAACTAGAGAAAGAGTATAGGAACATGGTTAACCGGGGTCACCGATGGTGTGATTAAAAGAAAAGGAAAGGAGGGATCAAGGATGATGTGCTGCTTCAAAAGTGGTCACAATCTGCTGAATCACCACCATCTGAAATCAATCACCCTGATCACCGTTACCATCATCAGCACCAGCACTACCACCACTACCACCACCGCCTCGGCACTAATCCTCATGACCCTTTCTTTGACTTTTCCACTTTATTGAATTTCTTTTCTTTATCTTCTTTTTTCACTCTCAATTCTTTTTAATATATCAGCCAAAACTTGCCTCTTTTATAACATTCTTTGTTTCTTTTGCTGTATCTTTTACTTTTTCTCTTTTCACTGTTAGTTTATTACTTTGTATATTTTCTTCTTTCCTTCTTTTCCCTTTATTTGAATGATTTTCAATTCAGCAGCAGCTTTTTTCATGTTTTCAAAAATTTGTTAGTCACAATTTTGCTAGCTGCAAGCTCACTTGTTTAATTGATTTTAAATCGTTTAATAAAAAACAACAGTTTTGTCATGATCGTTTCACTCACTTCTAACTAAACTGTCACTACTAACTTTTCTTATAAGTTTGGGCAGCGGTTCACCTTGACAACATTTGGACATTGTAAACGCCCATCGACTGGTGCCTCGCTCGTTGGAGCTGCAAGAGTTGGTGGAGTCTGGGGCACTTGTTTTTGTAATTGAACAGGCTGTTTTCTTTGCTGACGCGCCCAAAACTGGGCATCTGGATGCGCCTGCACTTTTTTGAGTGTAGTTCGCTGAGGTATATGATTGTCTAAAAACAGAAATGCAAAGTTTAATGTTAAATAAAATTAAACTAGGTGATGATTCACTTACTCTTTAATTGAAAATAAGAAAATGCCGGTCGTCCTTTTTTTAGACTTAGTATTTTAGGTGTTGCAGCAGGGGCATTTTTTACATTATTGTGATAAAAACGGCCAGGTGGCTTTTGAGGTGGCTGTCAATAAACCAGCAAAAAAATCCGCTGGTGGCCGAGCTGGCTACCGATCCTGCGCCACTAATGGCTGACTTGCCCATTGTTGAAAAGCTGCCTGCTTTGGACAACTTTAAGATGGCTGATTGGGCGCAACTGCGGCCACCTGTGCCACAACGTGGAGCGGATCGGTTATTGAAACAAACTCATAGTGGTGGTAGAGATCTAGCTCCGGCCACTTTTTCTTTTTGTTGCTGTTTTTGGAGTAGCTGGCGCTGGAAAAAACTGACGATCTGCTTGTCTTGAAACTCCCCCAAGAGCCCAATTTAGGAGTCCAGTTTAGATTTGAACGCCAATGTCGGCAGTGTCTGCTTGGCACCACTCTTCTTTTTCAAAAAGGTTTCGGAGTTTCGTAGGGTCAGCTCCTAGCCCTTTAGCCAAAAATTAATGAGCCCACCACCAAGGTGGCCACCAAGGATTCGGCAAAAAAAGCCGTTGATAGTTGAGCTGGGTTTGCTGGTCACCGATCCAGTGTCACTGATGGCTGACTTGCCCATAACTAAAAAACTTCCTGTCTTAGACAGCTTTTAGCCGGCGCCAAAATGGTTGACTTAAAGCAACAGTTGCCATCAGTGGCAAAATAAAGCAAGCAGATCATTGAAACACATTTATAGTGATGGTGGAAAACCATTTCTGGCCACTCTTTCTTCTTGCCGACTTTAAAGCCGCTGGCGCTAAAAAGCACTGACGTGCAACCCGTTTCAGAGTTCACTATTGCGCCCATGAAAAAGCCCAGTTTAAATTTGAACGCTGAATTTGGCTGTGGCTGCCATGCCTCATCTTTTCAAGGGCATCCTGGTTTTACTCTTTTTGCTTCCGCTGCCGCTGCCGGCTTTTAAAAAGCCAGTTTTGAGCCGGCCACCGACAAACTAACCATTTAGGTGATAACTAAGAAGCTCGAAAATGATACGTTAATAACCAAACTGGCCATTGGTCATCGACCCACTACTACCAAAGCGCCGGAAGTGGCCGACTGGGCACAGTTGTTGCCACCGGTGCCGAAGTTGAGCGAGTTATTGAAACAGTTGAAAAATAGTGGTGAAAAGCCAGCTCCGGCCACTCATTTTTTATGATGTATTTGGGGCAGCTGTTTTTGGAAAACACTGAGGAGAAGGAAAACATGAAGAGTTAGCAAGCAATGAATAAACCGACAATAAAACTACCAGTTTTTACATCATTTTTTTATTTACAAATATGTGCAACTTAAATTATTTTTTCAACAGTAATAGAATTAAAAACTAGTTTGTGTAACTATCACTAACAGCCGTTTGTGTTTCCGTTTAATCGTTTTGCCGTACAAAAGCAGGCACGCTTAAAGAAAGCCACTCAGATGAGAAAACATTCTAGAAAACAAAAAAAACAAAAATGTTAACAAGTTTTTTACAAAAAAAAATCTAAACAAGTACTAGCTTACCTGCAACTGTGAGAGCCGTCGCACAAAGGTGACCTTCTCCTTGAGCATTGGAAAATGAAACGTTTTCAGGTACCACAGGTAAAGGCGGCTGAGAATTTTGGGGTGAACAATGTACACGGCTTGCAGGCGTTTCCGCGCTCGATGACTGAGCAGACTGGTCAGCTGTTCGATGAAGGCCGACCGGGGCACATTCGCCTCAGTGACGTGGTCGTGGTAGTAGACGATTACATAGGAGGGAAGAGGAAGAGGAAGAGGATGATGAGACTGCCTCATCGAGCAGGCCGAGCACGTAGCTGAGCGTCACCTCGTCGGCCATCGTCTCGGCGGTGAAGCGACTGCCCACCACTGTCAGCACCTTCCGCCCGTCTTGATCGGGCTCATCCTCGAGGTAGATGCAAGTTTTGAGGTGCTCTAGACGAGCTGCAGCCGCCTCCTTTTCCGCCGGGTTTTGCTGCTGTTGGCTGAGTTGAACTTTTCGATGAAGACGCTCTCGCCGAAGCTGGCGCTCAAACTCTAGCGCCAGGTGAGCGTCTCGGTGGTGAGTACAGCTGCCGTGATGGTTTGGGCGGGCGTGGTGGTGGTGGTGATGATTGAGTGAAGAGGCAGCAGAAAGATGCTGCTCGCAGTCGACCAGCGCTCGGCCAACGGAAAGCATCGACTTGGAGCGAGAACGGTCTTCCCCCTCTTCATCAGAGTGTGAACGACTTGACTGACTGTTGGTCATTTTTGAGCTTTTGTTTTTTCGGTTGTGAACATGAACTTCCGAACTTGCTTTGAACTTGTCATCTCGACACTCCTCCTGCATGCGGGCAAACTTGCCGAGGGATTTGCTGCTCAGCAGCAGCAGAGAGCTGGCCGGCTCTTCCACTAGTTCCACTTCGTCCTCCTCGCTGGAGTTGTAGGAAGAGTTTGAGACGGAAGAGGAAGAAGAGCCTGAGGAGGCAGAGGAACTCCACTCCTCACTACCGGACGACTGGAAACTGTTGCTGGATTTTGTGTGGAAGGCTCGGCCATCAGTGGCGGCGACACCCGCAAAAGGACTCTCCTTGATGCGAATCGCCGCTCCGGTCGCAGCGGTTCACCCCTCAGCGGACCGCCCAGGTTCACCGGAAGTCCCGTACACTGAAGCTTTGCCTCCGCCTCATCTCGAGGAAAGTAAAGCGGCAACAAGGAAGCGTACAGGTGATAATCACGTCGGTTACTGGTGGCCAGCACCACCACCTCAAAGGCCGCCGGGTGGCGCTCCAGAAAGCGGCGCAGCACTCGAAGACCAAGGTGGGCGGCCTCCTCGGGTGGGTAACCAAGGGGCGGATGGCCAGCGGCGGCAGGGCGAGCGTCCTCAGGTTGCACTGCCTCGCCAGGAGGAGCACATTTTCGTAGCATCGAAAGAGGGCGGTCTCCGCGGCGGACCGGTAGCGGGCCTGGTAGACGGGCGTCGCCGTGTGGATGATGTTCTGTGGGCGAATGGCCGAGTGGCCGCGGTGTTCGTTTCGGTAGGCCGCCCCCCTGGTCAGCTTCACCTCGCCGGTGCGGACGGTGACCAGGCGGGTGAAGAGGGTGCGTCGAAGTTGAGCGCCGGCCCGGTCGTAGAGCTGATTGGTGAGGGCGGTGCACCGCTCGAAGCGTTCATTGGTGGGGTGGGCCATCGCCTGCACGTCCAGGCGGAGGAGGTCGCCGTGCCAGAGGGCGATTGTCTGGTTCAGCTGGCTGTTCACCGGGAAAACCGGTTTCGGGTGGGTCAGCTTGGGCAGGCTGGGCGTCGTGCTCACTGATGTTTCCTGTTTCAGATTGACACTGACGCTGCTGGTCAGTGTAGTAGAGCGGTGTGGCCGATTGTGCGGCTCAAAGGTCTCGTGCAGTTCGAGGCGTTCTGACCAGCTGGGAACTTGTGAGAGGCAGGTCCATCGATGGCGGCCCATTGAGGTGCTGCTTTGCATCATCGAGGTTGCCTGAGAGGTGTTCAGGCTAGCACTTTGGCTGGCAACAGTGGCAGTGGCAGTAGTAGTGGAAGCCATTTGTACTGCGAGACTGAAAAAAATGTGTTTTGACAAAAAAAGTACAGAAAAAATACCAAAGTGATTCAGTGCAAGGAAAAGAAGCAAAGTTAAAAGTTTTCAGTGGCGACAGTTTTAACCATTCTTCTCAATGGTATTATTTGCAAGGTTTTGATTCATTCAACGACGTTGTTGTTCGTCTGCTTGGTTTGCAGTCTCATTGGTCTGATCGCCGCCGATCGAGTCCTTTTAAAGGAAAAATGTCGCCTGGCCGCCCCCGACAACGAAACATTATGATAAGCAAGCAGCACACCAGTGAAGAAAAAGAAGCACTGCAGTTGACTGCTGCTGTTGCTGCTGTTGCTGCTGCTGTTGATAAGAGGCATGCTGCAGCATCGGCAGCATCAGCAGCAGCAGCAACAACTACAACATCGCCAATCAATCGCACTGAGCTGAAGTGCGAGCTCGGTCAGTCAATCTAAAACACATTGACAACTAAATTGAGTGACACTTTGCAGCAGCAGCAGCAGCAGCCGAATCTAACTTTTCATTCTCAGCTGTGGAACTGATCAGTGCACTGCACTGGCACTGACACTGAGTGACACTTGTTTGGCTTTGTCTCCTCTCTTTCTCTCTCTTCCTTTTCAATCTGTTAACTGACACTTCAGTTTCTTAGTGCATCACACAGCCAACAAGGGTCGGCTTTGTGCAGGTCGCAGTGCAGTTGCAGTGAGATGAAGTGTGGCAAAGCTTTGGTGGCGAGTGGGGAAACGTTATATCCTTGTTATGTTTGCCGCCACTCTCTCTCTCTCTCTCTCTCTCTCTCTCTCTCTCTCTTTGCAGTAGAAAAACATGACAGGAGAGGGAGAGGACAAGGCAAGACAAGACAAGACAAAAGGGACTGCTTTAGCTGATGCTGCTGCTGATGATGATATGAGGGCACATGTGAGCGACCACTTTAATCACCCCCACGCGGTAGACAGCCTGTCTGCCTCATTTTCACTTCTTCTTCTTTTCCCCTTTTGATTTGGTGATGTTTCAGTGTGGTTTCATTTCCGACAACAAAAATTACCCATTTAGTAGTCATCCCACGTACAGGGAAAGTTCTTCATTAGTCCAGACCTTGAATTTTTTAAAATATTTTTATTACGGGGTTCACTATTCGCCAAGGGGGCGCTACAACAACTCTAAAAAATTTGGTGAGAGGAAAACAGTCTACGTTTCAGTTGCTTTTATACTGTCATAAATGTAAGCTTTCTTAGCGTAAAAACGACAAAAAAACGGATGAACTTCACGTTTTTTTCTGTTTATTCTCATTGGCCAATAAATCTTTTCAGAATCAAATGCCGTCAATTGGCACCAAATGGATGCTTGCTGCCAAAAAGAAAAAACAGTAAAAATGATCACACTAATTGTAATTTCCTATTAAGCTTCTTAAACAGTACAAGGTTGTTTTGTTTTTAGTGCTTGAATTTTTCGCAAAACACTTTTACGCGTTAAAATGTTTATCAACGAGAACAAGTGTCGGGCATTGTTTTCTCATGCAATGCAATGCAATGCAATGCAATGCAATGAACGTGAAAGTGTGATTAAAAAACGTGAAATTCATCTGCTTTTTTGTCGCTCTTGCACTAAAAAAGCTTACAGTTATTGCAGTACAAAAGCAACTGAAACGTAGACTGTTTTCCTCTCACCACAGATTTTTTAGAGCTTGTTTGTAGCGCCCTCCGTCGGCGAATCAGTGAACTCGTGAATAAAAATATTCAATGGTGCTGGACTAATATCTGCCTACACAGTACCGTACAACCTGTACAGTGGTACTGTTGCACAAACTACTACTTTTCTGTGTTCTTATTACTTAAAAACAACAAAATTTTCCATTCTCAACTTTGGAAGAATAAACAGCGTTTCCACTTGAGTACTTTAAAGTACGGTGAATTAGAGCGAGATAATAATGAGGGAAATGGAAAAGGAGCACTTTTTTTCACTTTGTGGATTTACCCAAATTACTTCTCACACTTGAGACAAACTTAGGTTTTAAGTAACTGAAAAGGTAAGGTAAATATTTGCTTGCACGGAAGCTGCAGATGTTGCTGCAACCAAAAAATCATCAGTAAATGAAAAGCAGGGTAAACCCAGCCAGCAGCAGTCAATGATAGAGAAATAAAAGTGGCAGACGAAATGCAGAAGCAGTCGTGGCGTGTGTGTGTGTGTCTGTGTGTGTGTGCATATGAGGTTCAAGTAAAAAAGAAAAAGAAGAAGAAAAACGAAACTGATAAGATGTGCCGAAGACTTTGCTGAAAAGCCAAAAAAGTAAGCAGAAGTGAAAAGTAGACCCAAAAGTGAACCTCGCCACATTTCTTCTTAATGGCACTCTAGAGCATTACACACACACAGTCTCTAGAGAACGGCAGCCAGCAGTCTTTTGCCGCCGCTAAACACAGGATCGACTGGCGAGCTGGGGAAATACGGCGATGGCAATTCAGCGATTGATTTGCTCGTTACTCACTTACTCATTTTGGCAGTTGGTAGTTGTTACTACCAGTAAACAGTAGACTTTGGCAGTCATCGATACCAACCACCACCACAACTACCACTTTTCCCTGCTTTGCTAGACCAATTGTGTGAGAAGATGCTGCTGATCAGTTTTTGAACTTAACTAAACATGTCAAGCAGCTAACTACCAGTCATTAAAACCACTCCTGATGCTGCTGCTGGGAAAGTACAGAAAATCATGAACGAAACGTCGTGAGCGACATAGTGATACAAATAGGAGTAAGAAAACTAGTAGTGTAGTACTCAAAAAAAGAAAGAGATTTAGCTAGTTTACATGATAAGCAGATGAAAAGAGAATGAGGACAAGAGAAGGTACAGACAAAAGTTCAATTGGTTGAAAAGAGACAAAAATGATGATGAAAGTACAAAATGACAACAAAACCAAAGGGGCGACTTGCCAAAATCATTTTCTCTCTTTGATAAGAAGCAAAGTTTTTATTGGTAAAATTGGTGATCAGCAGTTGAAGTGCTACTGTTGATGGCAGTTGGCAGTGATAGTGTTTAGACCAATTCAAACCGGTGGATGACAAAAGTTACTGTTTTATTTGGCAATCAACTTGTGTTTGAGTTGGATTTTAGTTTGATTTTGGTACACTTGTGAACAAATTGGGAACTAAAAAACTAAAAATTTATTTTGTTGCGTTATTGCTCTAAAATTTGTTAGTTAAACTTGTTTTACAAAATGATAGTAGAAAAAACATAAACATTTTTGCTGTTTATTTAAATTTTAAGCAAAATTTTATTAGAAACGACAAAAAATGAGGTGTTTAATCTAATTTAGAGTTAAACTTAAATTTAATCTAATTTAGAGTTAAACTTAAATAATCCTAAAAGTGTGTCAATTGCTAAATAATCGCGTCATTAAAATCTGAAAGTACTATTGAATTAACAGTAAAATGACAGCTCATTGAGACTCATCAAATGATGAGTTGTCCTCTTTTCTACCAGTTTAGCAATGACTGCATCAAAGTTGATGGAAGATTAGATTGTCGCATCATCAATGTTTTCTAGACATCACATGTGAGCTTGTTTTTGAAAAGGAAAGGGATTAATAGAGAAAAATGTATGTCAAGACAAAACTGACTGATTGAAAAAATAAAGTGACTTTAGAATTCTACTTTGTTTTAGAAATGCATGTGATTATGCAAAAATAAAACATTTTGTGTGTGACTGATTAACTGATTTAGCAAAAACTTACTTTTTATAAAACAACATCAAATTTTGAGTTGATAAAAAATTATACGTTGATATTTAGTGCAATTGAAACTGATTAGAAACTTACTGTATTTCTGTTATTGAAATCTAAACGGTTTACATTTTTGAATTTTGACAGTTTGTGTTTTTTGTTTTCTGTTCTGTTTCATTTCTGTTCACCAGACGGCAGAAGGCTCTTGGCGCTGCAAACACTTTTTGCGCCGATGCAGCAATTTCAGCGGCAGTCGTCTGCTGCTGCATCAGTTGTGTTTACATCTCACACACACGCACACGCTTGCCTCGCTGTCACAGCGCGCCCGTTGCCGTTTTTTGCTTTTGAAGAACTTGATTTGTCTTGTAAAGTAAGTTCTTTCATTCACGACACCGTTTCGCGACAGTGATCAATGTTTCTCAAAGTCATTCTGACAAAACTTTATCTTACCACTTGTAGGCTGTACCACTAGTAGTAGTAGTAGTAGAGAAACACAAAGCGCTGTGCAAAATGGCTCGCAAGCGACCGGCAGATGATGACATTGACTGGGTGGCCCTTCTCGATGACGATCTGGATGACGTGTTGACGGAGGTGGCCAACAAGGCTAGTAGCTCTAGCAAGGCGACCACATCTTCGCTGGTTGCTGGTAAGAGTTCTTCAAGTCAGCCTTCAGGTATCGAGATGATCACCATTGGTGGTGATGAGGAGTACGACGAAGATGATGATGAGCAGTTGGCAAAAGCGATTGCCCTTTCGCTGCAGGACAACTCTCGCAGTGGGAGCAGCGCCGGCTCCATGCCCGATGTTATGTTCCTCCCGGGTTGCTCTAGTAAGTCCCTATTATCCCTTTTGAGTGCACTCCGTTTCTGCGTTTCACCTCAACACCTTTTCTATTCTTTTCAGACTTCAACTTTTACCTCTTTCCCTTCCACTTCTGCCTCAGCAGCCTCTTCGTCCTCGCACAAAATGTCCGACGCTGATCTGGCGGCCATTTCAGGCGCTCTAAAGATCTGGAGCATAGTTTCAACGCGAAACAGGTGTCGCCGATGAGGCGACGCTGAAGACCATTGAGCTGATGGGATCGCCGACCAGCTTGAGCTGGAAGACTCAAAGCTGGAGTCGTACAATCCACAGCACGCGGCCACCATTCGCTCGCTGCCCATTGTCCACCCCGACTTGGAGCAACTGGACCCTAACCCGGACATTTACCAGCTGTTCCGCGAGTTTGACGACCTTTTCTTTAAGGGCTTTCTCAAGCAGACGGCCCTTCGTCTTGACTGGGCAAAGAACTTCTACAGTTGTGCTGGCGCCTTCTATCCGCAAAAGGACGGGTAGGCTATCTAAAATCTTCCTTTACTAACTACCACTACCTTTCACCGTCCTAAACACACAACTAACATCATTCAATCATTCTCTCTTGCCACAGCATTCCGACGATTCTGCTCTCGGCGAACCTGCTCACGCTGCGACCTCGTCGCGACCTGGTGGAGACGCTGATCCACGAGATGATTCACGCCTACATCAGCCTGAAGGGAGGTCGCGACACCGGCGAACACGGCGTCGTCTTTCACAGTCACATGAAGCGCATCAACGACCAGGCGGGCACGAACATCACCGTCTACCACAGCTTCAACGACGAGGTGAGCTACCTGCGCAAGTACATCTGGCGCTGCTCGGGCGCCACCTGCCAGGCCGCCCATCCCTACCGCGGCTACGTCAGTCTGCCCACCAAACGCCGCCCCAGCAAGTGGGACAAGGCCTATCGCCTCCACCTGGAACGAGGCTGCACTGGCACTTTCCAGCAGGTGAGCGACAACTTTGCCGACGATGCTAAGCAAGCGCAGATAAAGGCGTCTTTGAAGAAGGCAGAACAGGAGAAGGAGCGCGAGAAGAAGAAAGCCCAACTGGAGCTGGAGAAGGAGAAGAAGAAAGCGGAACGAGAAAAGGAAAAGGAGAGGAAGAAGGCCGAAAAGGAGGAGCAGAAGAAGAAAGAGGCTGCGGCTAAGTTCTTCGAAAAGAGTAAGAAGTGATTTGAATTTGCCAAAATTGAATCTTTTAATTACTTTACATTACTGTGCATTACTTTGATACCCACTACTTTCTGCAATTTTCTGTTACTAGCAGTACCTTACTACTGATCTCACTTTAACTGTATCGAGCTTGTCATTTCTAAGTGATTAACTGCAAACTGTTTGCTCACAACAATGCTAAACTCAATCTCAATACTAATCAAATTGTGTTTGCAAAACTGGAACAACATTTGTGATATTTTTTACTTTTGAAACTTAAAATAAAGTTTACAGCGGTAGCGGTGGGGCGCACATTTCTGCGTACAATGCCACCATTGCCACTGTTGAGTCGCTTCCCTCGCTCACTTTTTCTCTAGAGACACATTGACCCTGCGTTGTCTGTCAGTTGTCTCCAGAGAGCCACGCCGACAGCATTTTGTCCCTTTCTTTCTAGCAACGACCAGCCGCGCCATTTGCAACCGCAACCGTTCGCCATCAGCCTCAGCCGATCACTTTTTCTTACGCTTTTCTTTACCACACTTTTCATGACTTTTATTTAACAAATGATTTAAAGTACATCTGCCTTTAATATCAAGTCACCTCTTTGCGACACTCTTTCATCTTTGCAACCACCTTTTTTTCTTCTACATGGCTGAACTAAATCCGCCGGACAAAATGACGAACGCCGGCAGCGGTCGGATCACTTCGAAGAGGACATTGATGACCTCATGTCAAAAATTAGTGTTGACTTTCTCCTGGTAAGAAACTTTTGATTTTGACAAAACTATTTGTGTTTGCTTACTATCGTTGATTTTTTCTTTACAGGACTTTACCCATGCCTTCTTTACCAATCGTGATACTCTGGCTTTCGGTCAAGCTGAAACCATTGATCCATTTCTCCAAAAATGTAAGTTTTCTCTACTCTTTTCTTTACATGTTGATCTTTACTAACGCTTACACTTTGTTTGCAGATGAGAAAATCAAGCAGATGATCGTCAACAGTCGTCCTAAACCCGACGATTTTCAAATCCTTAAAACCATTGGATCAGGCGGTCACTTCGCGAGGTGAAACTGGTCCGCCGAAAGCACACCAAAAAGGTCTACGCTATGAAGATTCTTCCAAAAACTAAAATGGTAATTCAAAATTGTTCATTGTTAATCAAATCATTTTATAACTAACATTTTTCTTTTTGATTTATTGACAGCTTAAAAATACAAGTCAAGTCTGTTTCTGGGAAGAGCGCGCCATCGGCGTTTCCGCCAAGTCGGAGTGGATTGTGAAGGTTAACGCTTTGCATGTTTATTGACAAAACAAAACTTAACCGCAAAACTTATCACATTTTTTTTGCAGACCAACTACGCATTTCAAGACATTAAGAACCTCTACCTGGTAATGGACTTCATGCCGGGCGGAGACCTTGTCACTCTCATTGACAAGAATGGGACCTTTTCGGAGAAGTGTACCAAGTTTTACACCGCCGAGGTGATCCTCGCCCTGGACGCCCTCCACAGCATGGGCTTCCTTCACCGGGACATCAAACCGGACAACATGCTGCTAGACCACCAGGGTCACATCAAGCTAACTGACTTTGGCGTCAGTGCGCGCATGGACGATCAGGGACTGGTCCACGAGGAGGCCGTAGTCGGCACCGAAGGATACATCTCTCCGGAAGTGCTCAACGCAAAGGAGACCAAGAAAGGCTACGGACGAGAGGTGTAAGTGGTGGTGATGGTGGTCATTTAACTGATAAATTTGTTAACTAAACGTGTGCTGCTTTTACCCCCCTCCCCCCTCCCTCCTCGTTTGCTGTAGCGACTTCTGGTCACTCGGTGTCACCGTCCACCTGATGCTCATCGGCAAATGGCCCAAAACCGAAACGGTCCAGAAGCCCAGCCGCAAGAAAATCAAATTGAACAAGAAGAGCGACTTAAAGAAGAGTGGCTTTTCCTTTCCCAAGAACTGCACAATCAGCAATGAGGCGCGCCACCTCATCCGCTCTCTTCTCGCCGGTCGTGACGAACGCCTCGGCCGAAACGGCATTGACGAGTTCAAAGAGCATCCCTTCTTTGCTAATGAAAAGTGGAGCTTTGAGAACATTCGCCAGTGCACCGCTCCAAACCCTCCAGAGCTTTCGGGAGTTGATGACACCAGCAACTTTGACAATGTGACCGAACGGAAAAGCAGCAGCAGCAAAGGTGGCAGCAGCCTTCCTGTGCCGGAAACGACTTTTGAGGGGAACCACCTTTCCTTTGTTGGTTTTACCTACTCAGGTGACTATCAGCTGCAGTGGGGCACAGCACTTTCTGCCACTGCCGCTGCTGGACAATCAGAGCCAGAGAACAGCAGTGGTTTGCCAGGCAAAACAAACGGCGGCTCACCGAGCAACCCTCCCAAGCAAAACTCAGCGCAAACGGAAGACGTCGCTAGGGTGAGTAGACAAAACTTTCTTTTGAAAACACCCATGAACTATCTCTAGTTTAACTTACTTTTCTACTTTTCCTAGATCGAACAAAGCCAGATTGTGGGCGAACAGGAGGAGA